>OY754902.1:6094180-6694180 GCA_963576445.1 Lithosia quadra
CAGGGAGAACATATCCGCAGTCTACCTGTACAAGGTGCTGGATGTAGAGGAATTGGATCTCGAAACAGTGAACAAGCCCTACAAACAGAACAAGCTGTCTGCAGAAGTAAGTATTCTTCTGGATCCAATGAACTTTAAGCAAATACCTATGTTGAATTGAATAGAAATATGTTGTCTCTGCTTACCCCAATACGAATACATGATGGGCCATCGTTCCTACAGACCTGTGTTGGGAGCATGCGCTCACAAACTTTCAGCTTAAAGTAACGAAGATCTGGATTCACGGGCTTTTCCTCTTAGTCCATTAGTAAGATTATAACTTTGTCTGTATTTCACCAGGACGTCTACATCCTGGATACTCCATGCTCAGGAGTGTACATCTGGATTGGATCTGAAGTCAGCGCCGATGTGAAGAAAATCTACCACGAGATCGCTGACAAATATCTGGAACTAAAGAAGTATCCTTCTTGGGTGAGTACTGATCGGAGAATTTTTAATTTTCTTGCCTATATTAAATACTAGCTGTTGCCCGCGGCTCCGCCCGCGTGGAATTCGGATTTTGTTCCAACATTTTTTCGTGCTATTATAGTAAAGATGTATGGAAATCTGCCCGATTTATTGACATTAATGCTCACTGCTCCGCTCCCTTTGGTAGTAGCGTGATGATATATAGCCTATATTACTCCCAGATAGTGTAGCTTTCTATAAGTGAAAGAATTATTGAAATCGGTCCAGTAGTTTCGGAGCCTATTCATTACAAACATACAAAAATAGGTACAAATCTTTCCTCTTTATAATATTAGTATAGATAGGGACAGCGTGTTAAGGGAACGTTGTGGTATGGTTGAAGATGTAGTGACCAAGATAGAGAAAGGGATGCTTAGATGGTTCGCACATGTAGAGAGGATGGGTGAAGGAAGATTGACGAAACAGATATATGAGGCGAAGGTGAATGTGTAACCCGGTAAAGGCCGACCTAGGCGTACATTATTCTAATCAGATCCAGGACGTTTTGGAGAAAAGCCAGGTCAAGAGTACCCGCAACCGACGTGCATGTATGAAGACAATTATGAAAGTTGAAGAAGCGAAAGGCGTATGTCAAGATCGTAGCAAGTGGAAAAATGTTGTTTCTGCCTACCCCAATGGAAAAAAGGCGTGATTTGTATGTATGTATGAATGTAATAATTTTTTTTATTCGTTTTAGGTGAATGTCACCAGAGTGTCCCAAGGATCGGAGAGTTCCACCTTCAAGCAGTACTTCCATAACTGGGAAACCAAGGGCGTGTACCGCTCCAAGACTGTTTCGGATAGTGGTAAGTAGAGTAGCCAGAGCTCACTGTACCCCTCCTCCCCCCACCCCTTCCTAGCCTCCCCATCCCTTCCTAGCCCTCCCCCCTTCCCTTCAGGGTAGGCAGCGCGTGTGTGACAACCCTTAGTGTTGCACACATAGGCCACGGTGACCGCTTCCCATCAGGTGGGCCGTGTGCTTGTCTGCCACCTACGTAGTATGAAAAAAAGTGATAAAGTATGAAAAACTGTCAAGTGCGAGTTGGAATCACGAACTGAGGGTTCCTTACACAGCAAGTTTAAGGCGTTTACAATATGGTGTTCTTTAAGAAAGGCATTAAAGTTACAGGGTCGGCAGCGCCAGTGTGACGCCCCTGGTGTTGCACACGCCCTTAGGCCAAGGTGACCACTTCGTATCAGGTGGGCTGTGTGCTTGCCTGGCACCAAGTGATATAAATAAATCTGGTTCTAATTTCCTAGCCTCCATCCTCTCTACAATCCAAACAACCTAGGCATCCCTTTCTCTGTCTTGGTTACTACATCTTCTACCACAAAATGCTCTTGTGTTCCAGATGCTGGCTATTACTCCGAGGACGTGGAGCAGGCCACCACCACAGCCAAGTACATCGGTAAGAGTGCGGCTGCTAGAGGATTTAAGCCAGACGAGGGTGATGGCAAGCTCACCGTCACGAGGTAAATTTCTTGATGGTGTGCACTACCAGTAGAGGCTAGAGACCAGCCCCCGTAGACAAGTGTCACAGCATATTTCAATTTCAATTTCAATTTCTTTATTTTTCAAAATAGTGCAACGTAATTTCATCTTTTGGACGTCAAAAACTACTTAATACTAAGTTTACCACCGCTTCCTAGGCGCTAGTGGAGAAGAAACGGCGCAACAAACTCCACTGCTGCATAAATCGCTACGGAAACGAATAGATTAGGTCGACCAATCACATCCCAGCTCGTCGCCGGTGTACGATGCGTGCGCCGCGGCGGAATCACGAGCTGGAGTGTGATTGGTCAACCTAATCTATTCTATTCCTTAGCGATTTAGACTTTTGACACTTGTCTACGGGCCCAGATCATAAATTGCTACCGGGGTTGTCGCTAAAAGCAAACATGTAATTCTCCCAGGATATCCAACGGCGAAGAAGACTTGACCGAACAGTTCGCTGATGGCCTGTCCATCTTCTACCAAAGTGAAGTCTACTTGGTGAAGTACGATTATACCAATGCAGATGGCGCTGACGCATTCGTGGTCTATTGCTGGATTGTGAGTGTTTTTCAAATAATTAGAACCGCCTTACCTCCTTTTTAAACAACTTCAAAAGAGGTTCTCAATTTTACGGTTTTTTATGGGTCATTCTCAGCCGGCTCAAATAGGCGAGTCCGCGTCGAAAACCAATACTTGGAGATTACTTATCAATATGATTATTTTTTTTATAAAATGTACGGTCAAAAATAGTAGGGGGGGCCTGTGGTATTTTTTAGATAAATTACGTAGAAGTTAGTTTAAAAAAATTAAAACTACGAAAATATTGACCTCGGTGTCGCGTCCGGTCCTGTCCTTGCAGCAAAAATTATTTATTATCTTTTTTTCTCCAATAAAGGTGTTTTAAGTACATATATTCACAAACAACTTGATAACTATTTACTTAATTTATAACATTACTAAGCCATTATAGGCATTACTAGACAAGTTACAACTGGTTGTCTTTACGTCCGACGTTCAGAGTTGACTTCAGTGGCGCGCACCGATTCATTCATTACTCTGTACTCTAGCGACTGCGAGAATAGAGGTTCGAGTAGTGCAAACTATCAGTTACACCGCACCGGTGGTAAGGACAAGACGTCTGTATGTTATCGCCCCACTGTTTTATTAAGTTATGTAAGCATTTTCGGTGGCTTGGTATACACCTAAAACTGATTTCGGTGAATCCATTTTATCCTCAATTATTTGAACTAATAATGTACAGCTATATTGAAAGTGTGTCTTTTATGTATTAGATTTCAATAAAAAACATAAGTATTCATAATACAGATTACTTTTAAAAATATATAGGATTTTGCTAAATATTTTGATTTCAGTGCCCTTGATTCCGGTGTATTCGGTGGGTCTGGAAGTCGAAATGTATGACTGCCGCGTGGAATTCAGTATCGCCACCAAGTCTATTTTAATAAAACGACTCTCCACGTGACTTTCCACTCCGCTGTTCACTCCACTCTCCACTCCACACTCCACTCCACTGTTCACTCCACTCTCCACCTCCAATCTACTTTCCAATCCTCTCTACCGACTCCACTCTACATTCCACTCTCCACTTCAATGTCCAATCCACTCCACTCCACTCTCTACACCACGCCCCACTCCTCACTCCACTCTCCACACCACTCCCCACTACGCTCCACTCTCCACTCCACTGGTTTCCACTCGTCTAGCCGAAACCTTTCGGATAAAAAGTACTAAACGGATTTTAGTACTTACGTACTTACTTGGTTTTCTTAGTCAGACTTAAAATTTGGAGATATGACCAATAAGTTTTTTTTAAATTTATTCATTGGTTTCACCTTACACCATCTTTACAGGGCTCACCTAAGGCGACAGTGTGGACATCATATCCCTATATAACAGTACTTTTAGTTGTAATAATCAATATTCACGCGGGCGGCGCTACGGGCGTCAGCTAGTAACTACTACTAACTATAGAATTGTAAATTACTTGGCCCGATACAACTACACATATCGTTGGAGACGACGATATGTGTAGATATAAAGATATAAAAGACTTGGTTATGTTGACCACAAAAAATATCTAAGTATTTTTTGGAATCCTTGTCTGTTTATTCGTGATGGACGCAAAAACTGCTGAACAAATTTTGATGTTGCCTTTTCATTAGCAAGGTCTTGGTTTTACATAAAATCTGCCGTATGTTTGATTGCATTTGGTTTAGTAGAACCGGGGAATTGACCAATAAACGATTACGAACCAATCGACTCCCACGGGCAGAGCCGCGGGTATTAGCTTGTATAAAAAGTAGCCTATACTAGTACTACTTAGTAGTACTAATCCAGACTATAATCTATCTCTGTACCAAATTTCAGCCATATCCATTCAGCCATTTTTACATGAAAGACTAACAAACATACATCCAGATATCCCGACTGATTGACTCCGTGGGCAAAGCCACGGGTAGTAGCCTATATGTTATTTCAGATTATAATCTATCTTTATACCAAATTTCAATCCGATCTTTTCAGCCGTTTTTGCGTGAAAGAGTAACAAACATACATCCAGACATCCCGACTGATCGACTCAGTGGGTCGAGTGATCGACTTCGTGAGCGGAGTCGCGGGTATTAGCTTGTATAAAAAGTAGCCTATATGTTATTTCATACTTTAATCTATCTCGTTACCAAATTTCAGTCAGATCTATTCAGCCGTTTTTACGTGAAAGAGAAACAAACATACATCTAGAAATCCCGACGACCGACATAAGCCGTTTTTATGTGGCAGTGTAACAAACATACATCTAGACATACATTCTTACAAACTTTTGCGTTTATAATATAAAGTAGGAAGTAGAATAGGATAGGATTTTATATATTTGATTTCGGTGATAAAAATGTTGATTTCGGTGGACACTATTAAAAAAAAGTGAAATATCTTCATAACCATTCAGTCTATACAGTTCCCTCAACTACTGAACTGTTTTAAATTAACACTAGATTTGATATTTCATGTAAGTAAAACCTTAATTGAAAGAAAAAAATTGGACACCGAAGTCAACCAAATAATGAGCCGCCTGAGAAAGACCCTTATACCACTGATGGTAGACAAGCACACGGCCCAGCCCACCTGATGGAAAGTGGTCACTGTGGCCTATGGACGTGTGCAACACCATGGGCGTCACACTCGCGCTGCCGACCCTGGACAGGGGAGGGTTCGCAAGTGGATTAGGGAGGGATTGTGAGCTCTGGCTACCATACTTACCGACAGGAACACAACACGATGGTTATTATGGGGCGGTGTTCTGTAGGGCGGAGGTACTACCCCAGTCGGACTGCTCACTTCGGACGGGAGATACCGTCGTGTCCTACCTCCTTCAAAAAAGGTTCTCAATTATACGGTTTTTTATGGTTGTTACCTAAGACCTTCCAACCGGGTGAACAGATTTTGATGATTATTTTATTTGAAGGCTGGTACTTCCTGTGTGGTCCAATTTATAGTTGGTGTAGCAGACCAAAGCCTCATGCGTAGTCAACACCCCAACCCCAACTTCCTCCCCCCCCCAACTTCCTCCCGTCCCCCACGGCCCCCCCAGGGTTGGAAGCGCGAGTGTGACACCCCTGGTGTTGCACACGTCCATAGACAAAAGTGACCGCTTCCCATCAGGTGGACCGTGTGATAGTCTGACTAAAAAAGCATCTTTTCTCTCTCTCCTCAGGGCGCAGACGCGAGTGATGATGATAAGGCTACAGCCTTCGACAAGGCTTACGAGCTGGAAGAAGAACTCGGCAGTGGAGTGACCCTCGTGAAGGTCCCGCAAGGAAAGGAACCTAAGCATTTCCTGTCCATCTTCAAAGGTGAGATTTTTTTTATCTTGGTAAGGTGACTTCACCTAAAGGTAAATTTTCAGGAATGAGTGTCACTAGATACACCGATAAATCTACTGCGGTGACCCTTTTTTTATCGCGCGGAAATCCCCATGGATGGGGTGGTTATGTCGGGATCGAACCGACTAAAACCGCACGCCATCTCACAAAATGAGCATCGCGCCACTTCGCCGACGGTGGGGTGTAGGATGACAGGCGGCCGTCCTGACACCCAACCGTCGTCGGCGCGCGGGCAATCATCTCGCCCCCCGCTCGCTCCCCACTGTGCCCTTTGCTAGTCAGAGGGACACGTGGAGAGCCTCGGAGCAGCCCTCTAGAGGGCCACTCCCACCCCGGCCGGATTAGCCGCAGGCAGCAGCGTGTCCCGTGGCGAGTAGGAGGCGCTGCTCGCCTCCGTTGCCCAGCTGCACCGCGTGGAGGTTCCGGCCCGCATCCCATTCTAACAGCCTCATCAAATTTTTTTTCACTTAAGGGACCCGGGACTGTAGGAGGAAGGAAACACATGCGCTGGTAAAGAGTTCCAAAGAAAAGAGGTATCAAACCGCTTGGTTCTTGATGAAACTGTATTGATGAAAAACTCTCTACAGGACCACATCCGCCTTGGTGAAACTCTCCTATGGTGGCCTTTGCCCAAGGTGCACCCCGTACAGGTTCCAGTTCAAAGACTCCAAGTCCTCAGCTATAAATTATTGTGGTGTTACAGGTAACCTGGCAGTTCTGTACGGAGGTTCGGAGAGCGATAACAAACCCACTAACACAAAAGGATCTTATGAAGATGACAGCATTCGATTATTCAGGGTAAGTGGCCTTTTTTTTATCATGCGCAAATCCCCACCCCCGTCGGCCATCGGGGGTGGTAATATCGGGATCGAACCGACTAAAACCGCACGCCGTCTCGGGTCTTAATTACCGGGGTGTAAGGTTACCCAATAGCCATATCCCTCGCACCCCAGCTGACCCCGGGCCATCTACGGTTTTAAGATTTCCTCGACCAGATTCAGCTTGTATAAGCAGTAGGTTACAACAAGCCATGAGCTCAAAGATCTTGCTTTTTATACCACTCAATTAGCAGACAAGCACCAGCCCACCTGATGGGACCGTGATCACCGTGATCTATGGACGTGTGCAACACCAGGGGCGCGTCACACTCGCGCTATCGACCCTGTAAAAACCTTCTAATTATTGATCATTGTGGGGCCATTACTGTAAACTTTTATAAATGCAATACTATCTATTCAGATCGAAGGTACAGCTCTCGGAGTAGACATGCGCGCCTTCCAAGTGCCGGAGACAGCTGACACTCTTGAGGACGATGACGTGTTCGTGCTGGAGACCCCGGAGACGGTCTACGTGTGGAACGGCAAGGTGAGGAACAACACTTTTTATACCACTTAGGTGGCAGACAAGCACACGGCCCTTTTTTATTCTTTTTTCTCTTTTTTCCGTGCGGAAATCCTCATGGATACCCACCCCGCGGCCAGCGGGGCAGGTTATGTCGGACTCTTACCCACTAAAACCGCACGCCGTCTAGGGTCTTCTGACGCCAGGTTTCCCTCGCACCCACACGTGGCCTATGGACGTGTGCAACACTAGGCAGCTATTTCATAATTTACCCCTAGGTCTAAAGTCAAAGGCAAATGTCTTCACTCACTAATATTGTCTGTCTGTCTGTTGCAATTTCACGTCGAAATTACTGAACTGATTTTGAACAAATTGTTACACTTTCACTCCTAAACTACTGAGCTGATTTTGATGAAATTTGCTTCAGAGCTCAGGAAAGAATATAGGCTACCTTTTATTGCGAAAAAAAGGCTTGCCGGTTTCAAATAGGAGATAAAAAATGTTTCAATGGATTTTCAGGAGTCGAACGATGAGGAACAGGAAGCAACGAAGAACTTCGTGAAGATGTTAGTTGAGGAGAAGAAGATAGTGGAGGTGGCGCAGGGAGACGAGCCTGATGACTTCTGGGATGCCCTGGGTAAGTCTCTACTAAAATTGTAAGGCGTTAAGTAGACGGCGGGGTGGGCAGGTCTTTTTGATCGCGAAGTAATAAAGACCGCGTCTGCCCGTCGATGCTCGCGAAAACAAAGCGCCGCCAGTGCCCGCCGGGCACCCTCAGCGCGGTCTTTTTGCCCTTCGTGTGCGTTAGAAGTATAGGATTCCTTTTGCGCCATCGTTCGCGGTGAAATTGACCGGCCCTGTCCACGTCTCCGTGTGCTCGATCCTTAAGTGGTGTATGGGGCCTGAGAGAAAGAGTTGGAGAGGGAGTTAGAGAGATGTGGGGGGGTTGTGAGCTCTGGTTACCCTATTTACCGGCGGGAACACAACACGCTTGTTATTATGGGGCGGTGTTCTGTAGAGAGGAGGTACTACCCCAGTCGGACTGCTCAGTTCAGACGGGAGATATGTATACCCATTAAGATCGTCGTGGTCCTTTCTTATTCCATTCGCATTCTTTTTGATGGATTTTCAGGGGGAAAACCCTCACAGATTCGGCCAGGGTTTTCCCCCTGAAAACCCCTGGGCCTCGATTCTGCTAAAGACAAACCACTGATATACCACTGACACTTTAAAAAATGCCATTTAATTGTAGACTTTATTGTTATCAGGTTAAAGTTTAAACTCGAATGATATTTTGTAGAGCGAATGAAAAAGTTAAATGAATTCTTTTCATTTCATTTTAGGCTTTAACTGTATAACGGTAAAGTCTATAATTAAATAGATTTTTTAGAGTGTCAGTGTTATTACAGTTGTTCGCCTTTAGCAGAATCGAGGCCCTGGCCGAATCTGTGAGGTTGTATCTACATGTGTAACTCTGTGTTAAAAACATTTTGCCTCTCCAGGAGGACCAGCTGAAGAGAAAGAAGACACATCAGGGTGGAAGAAGACTGTGAACAGGAGGGTGACCACTCCTCGCACTCTGTCCTCAGTAACTGTCACTGCCACCAAGAGGATCAAGTTTGAAGACCTGGATACGGAGTACTCCCAGCAGGTTAGTAGCATAAATACCTAAGTATATACGTGGTCCGTTATGATAATAATAATAATAAGATTTATTTTCTAAAAATGTGGTTAGACAAAGGTGACAAATTTAATATTATACAGGGCGAATTTTTCAAAAGGGATTGGATGGCCAAATCCGAAACTATAAGCCATATCGCCTACGTTTTTTTACGTAAAAAATACTGAACGAATTTTAATGCGGTTTTTTTATATTAGAAAGGTCTTGCTTAGACTAAAAATTTACCGTTTGTTTGGTTGTAATTATTGGTTAAGTAGAACCGGAGATATGACCAAAAACGACCTAAAAACGAAGCGCGGGCGAAGCCACGGGTATCAGCTTGTATGAAAAGTAGCCTATATGTTGCCCAGAACTATAAACTATAATCGTACCAAGTTTGATCAAAATCCCTTCAGTAGTTTTTGAATTTAGCGTGAACAAAAATTTAGTGCGGACAAACAGAGGCACAGAGGCACAGAGACACAGACAAACAGACAAACAGACAAAAATTCTAAAAATCATTGTTTTGGCATCTATTACATTCATAAAGTCCCCTAATAATTTTTTTTCTCATATATCTTCCATGTACCTACAGACGCCGATCAGTTACAGATTTATTATATGTATAGAAGATACATAGAACTTACCTAGAATAGGTTTTGATGGTGCGGCAAAGGAAAGAGGCACCGAACCGCTTGGTTCTTGATGGAATTGTTTGCACCATATGAGGGTGATATCTCAGCCTTGCACGTGTTCTTCTTTTCTGTTCTGTTCGATTTTCATTCCTAGTACCTACCTACGAAACGGCCGAACTTCGATATGTTCCGTGAAGCGACTGTCATCCAACTTTCCTACTTCAAATAACCTGCTCTTTTTTCCAGGATCTCTCTGATGATGGAATTTACATCCTGGATACCGGTGAAGAACTCTACGTGTGGCAAGGCAAGAACATACCAGAACGTTTCAAGAACGCGAGGAGTAAAATCGTCAAGGTAACCAACAATATTTTTTTATACCACGACGGTATCTCCCGTCCGAACTGAGCAGTCCGACTGACACTCTAAAAAATACTTCTTAATTGTAGACTTTATTTTTATCAAGTTAGGGTCTAAAATCAAATGAAAGGAATTCATTTATATTTTTCATTCGCTCTACAAAATATCATTTGATTTTAGACTTTAATTTGATAGACATAAAGTCTACAATTAAATGGCATTTTTTAAAATGCCCGTGGTATTGCCTTTAGCAGAATCGAGGCCCAGGTGGGCCGTGTGCTTGCCTGCCACCTACATAGTAAGTACAAAAAAAAAATAAAAAAGAAATTTATCGATAGGGTTATAATAAAATGCTGTATTCTATCAGGAGTATATTGAAGACGATGGCTTGGAGCGTACCGTAGACTCAGCACTAGTGGTCTTCGTGAAGCAAGGAGAGGAACCTGGAGTTTTTAAGAAGCTGTTCCCGGAGTGGGATAATGACTTGTGGGAGGTTGGTATTTTTTACACCACTTGATGGTACACAAGCACTCAGTCCACACGGCGTGTGGTTCAGTAACGCCACGTGCCAAAACGCGTGATTTCAATTCGATTAGAAGAAAAAAATTGAAAAATGAACTTCGATGTTTGTTACGATTTGTCAAAATTCAGGCAAGGTGATCAACGCCGGCCCAACGGTTATCGTTGGGATCTTGTATATATGCGAACTTCACTTTCGCGATTCAGGATTGTAGTGACGTAGTTGTAGCATCGAAGTAGTTCGTCGTGCTGTCACTAGATGGCGTTGGGTATATATGGTATCGCCACATCTACCTACGCTTTCATAGGGATATCAAACCTTTAAAAGCGGCTATGCACACACCAGCTGCAGGGGCATCTAGGGTGTAAAAGTGGGTATACCCTTAATTGCCACCTATGTGTAGGCAAGCCGGGACAATCTAGATACGTGGCAATTAGGGTCATCCCTACCACCCTAGATTGCCCCTGTGGCAGGTTTGTGACTAGCCGCTTTAAAGAGAAGAGTAGGCAGTGTCACAATTTTAGGGGACGAGTGGTTTTAGGGGACTAATTTCTGGGGATCAATGGGTTCTGGACCCTAATTATGTAGCTATATTATCCATACTAATTATTATAAATGCGAAAGTAACTCTGTCTGTCTGTCTGTTACGCTTTCACGCCTGAACCGCTGTACCGATTTTGATGAAATTTGGTACAGGGGTAGATTAGATTAGACCTCGAGACATAGGCTATGTTTGGTCGCGATAATCCACATCCACGCGGGTGAAGCCGCGGGCAAAAGCTAGTATGATAATTATACTTATACTTAAACTATTTTCTAATTTCAGAACTTGACATCATACGAAGATATCAAGAAGGAAACCAAAGCTGCTAACTCAAAGTGATGTTTTAAAATTTAAATCAATTAAATCTACTTTAATGGATTACAATGAACACATTTTTATGTATTTCAAAACAATAAATATAATATTTATTCACTGTATTATTTATTTTTATTTGTTGCCAAGACAAACATGGGTATAAATTCATTTACTAGTAAGTAATAATACATTTATACTACAGATGCCGGCACGTAGCTTGGCCAGGTTTTGGAGTAGTGGGGGTAAGTTCGCGCATCGTGCACTTTGAGCCAATCAAATGATTCAAAGTACGAACGAACGGAACGTTGATTCGCTACAAGACGTCTCTCGGAGACATATGATTGGTCCGTCAAGTGATGGACCAATCATATGTCCGCGACGGCGCAACCGCGTCTCCCGCGACCCGCTCATACCTCAAAGGGGACCTAAAAATCGACCTTTGCGCATATGACGCGTCTGGACAATTTACGTACGGCATCTGTACTTAGGTGGCAGACAAGCACACGGCCCACCTGATGCGAAGTTTTCACCGTGGCCTATGAACGTGTGCAACATCCGGGGCGTCACACTCGCGCAGCCGACTCTGAAGGGTGAGGGTTGGGTTGGAAGGGGGGGGGGGGGGTTGGAGACGGATTGGGATTGATAACGAGGGGTTTGTGAGCTCTGGCTACAGTGGCTACACTACTTACCTTGGGGAACACAACACGCTGGTTATTATGGGGCGATGTTCTGTAGGGCAGAGGTACTACCCCTATGTCCTACCTCTCCGATCAAAAAAAATTTTAAAACCAAGATAACTTAGAGACAAATCATTTTAATAATCCCTTAGTATTATACACTTAACTCTATTTACAATAATAAATATGAGATATTGTTATAAATGAAATTTGTTATAAACTTTTTTGGCGGCAGAAACCAAAAATTTATAGATGGCGTGAAATTTCAACACCTGTGTTTCATGATTATACACATGAAGTTAAAGGTTGCAGATTCGATTCCCGTTCAGTGTAAATATCTACTTGCATTAGGATAGTATTTCTTAAACTGGCAATTGGAACAGAATCGATTTTTTTTTTTTTTTTTTTATACCACTTAGGTGGCAGACAAGCACACGGCCCACACTGATGGAAAGCGGTTACCGTGGCCTATGGACGCGTGCAACACCAGGGGCATCACACTCGCGCTGCCGACCCTGCAAAAACCTTCTAATGCCCTTCTTGAAGAACCCCATATTGTAGCATATTGTAGAATTATTAGTTTCATTGCTGATCAATCAATATAATTATATAAAAATCAATGCCACTTTTCGTTTTAATTTTTTAACTCAAGAACGGGCTCACCTATCCAAACCTAATGTGTTTAGGCTTTGTTCGGACTATTTAGTAGATGATTTATGTGATTTGCACAAAATCGGTCTAGCGATTTCTCATTTAGCGGGAACAGAAACAGAATTCCATTCGGGCGAAGCCACGGGCAATAGCTAGTAGTCTGTAAATAATTAATAACAATAATAATCTTTCCCGTCTCCGAAGTTTCACGCTATACACTGATTAATAATCTGTAGCAAGTTATTGTTCTCCAGGGCGGCTGCTACTCTTTCCTTATCAGCCAGCTGCTTGTTGACGGCATACTCTGATGCGTGGGACCCTGGCGTTATTTCTACCACCACTTTGAACCTGGCCGGAAGAGCACGGAGTAGTTGTACACGGATTGAGAGTCCTGGAATGGAAAAAAATTAAATTGACTAGTGCTTTCTTCTAAAATATATTGTTATACAATCTATTGGTCACTCGTTCACGCTGGTTATTCGCTATTAGCCTTGTCCTTTTGATAGAGAGTGTACTGTACAGGGTCCAACCAACATTCCACCACCAGCGCGAACGGATAGTATATATAAAGGCAAAAAAATATCTCACCAATAAGAGTGGCCATGCTACAATGCGGTATGGTTGGAGTGAAGTTGACATGCACAATATTTTTACTATTATCGAGTTTAATATTGCTCTCTTCGACCACACGAAGCTCTTCAAGCGTCAAGGGATGCTCAGGGTCGTTGATATTGCGTATAAGGTCGAAAATTTCGCGCTCATCAAACAAATCTTCAATATCATCGTCGCGATCTGCAGCCGTGATTTCTCGCTCCGAACCTTTGTCATATACGTTTGGGTTAACATTGTCGGCCGTCTTCGTCATTTTTGTTAATATTTGTGAAGAAAATAAGGACGTTTAATTAAAAATATGCAGAGAAAAGAAAACGCAGTACGTATTCAAAATGTTTGTTTTCTGTCAAATTCAAATGACATTTATGCACAGCTGATTGAGGTTTGATGTATTTTTAATTCGTGTGGAAACGCAGGGTAATTTATTTTTTTGGATCATGGTCAAACTTGCTCGCGAAATTCACGATCACAAGACCACAACAAAAAGCCATTTCATCGAGTCATACATTACATACGCGCTAAAATTACAATAATACTTAGATTGGTCTCTGCTTCTTCTCTGTTTCTAGTTTCTTATCTAACCCTGGGGGCACTGTAGCATCACAAGATTTTCTAGCTAAAGCCAAGTCTAGCAATCATGGCCAGCCGGTAGCCAGTCACCGGCATTGGCCATGATGAAAATGTGACGAAAATAATAAGCATTATAAAATTTATTTATCATTTTACATACAAATATTCCACTATCAGTTTCTCACTTTCTAAAATTTCTAAACGTTACCAACAAATGTCATGGGATAATTAGTGCGTTCCATGTTCCAACTACACTTGCTCACCAATGATTAAAAGCATAATCTGTTATTGCTTACTCTGTTACTCATAAACTAAACAGTATAATCTGTTTCGTTTTCGCGAAAATTTTTAGATGGCTTTGAGTTTACTGAACAACAGTTTCACAAAATCAATAATTTAATTTCCCATTTAAGCCAGTTTTTGAAATATCCGTGTTATTGGGACGTAATAGTCATTAATTGGTATTAAAAGAACATCTATAGCGTAAGTAATACAATAATTAAGATCATTCAACACCGACAACCTTCTCACATCTTCATAAGTACATAGTTTTTATCTGCATATAGAAAGTTCTGTTGTCATTTTATCTTAAAATCTTTTAAACCGTGTTTGCTGTATATACTATTTGTCATCATGATCCGGAAATACTGACCTAGAGCAGTTATAACATTGATAAATCACTTCTCATATATAAAACTCTTTCAAGAAGTCATCAAAATTACACTTTACATGGATTAAGGGGGTGTGTTAGCAATGATGTAATGATTTTTAGAGTTTTTAACGATAATCTAGTCCTTTACTAAGTTGAAGTCTTGAACAGCAAGTGTCCTTCAACTATTTCTTATGTGTCTTAGGCTGTATTTAAGACCCAAACCTTGCAACTCTGAGCCTTTTACCAAATCAGTAAAGAACTCAAGTTGAGGCCGTCAAGCTGAGGGCCACCACTGTAGCACTAACGGTGTATGTAGTGGTGACCCCCGATCCTGAGACTTTGCGAGGTGAAGTCATGTTGACATGTCTAATAAAAAAAAGAACTCATATTTTCCGTGAAGCGACTGCCATCTGACCTCCACATCGCACTAGCGATATCAGAGTTTTGTAGTTTCTGGGCTTCAACCATGTAGCCTAGCAACCGAGGCCAACGCTTATGACAGGTTCATTGCCTCAGGCGTGGAGTGGCCTTAAGAATGGAAACCCATCCTAAAACTGACTTGGCTAGGATTACTCAACCTAGCAATGTGTTACCACTTAGCCAAGAGCCCCACCCATATTAAATTTACTTATAGTTTAGAACTAATTGCAGATAATGATAACAAAATAAGTAATTTTTCCCTATGGACATTTTTTTCCTTATGGACAATAAAATCTATGCTATTATAAAATTGTAAAGCAGCTATGTCTGTACATTGGAGATAATAAAAAAATACTTGGGTTATGTATAGTCCGTTAAATATAATATGATCTCTGTGACATATGTCAAACTGTGATTCCTAGGGTTGGAAAGTGACAATAGTAATTATCGATGTTACGGACTATTGTCGATGCTAATGTAACATAATTATTTGGGCATATTTAATTAAAAGCGTTACTAAATGAAACAAATACTTTAATGTGAAATCTAGTAACAAGCCCTTGAGCCAAACGCGGCGTGTCTTCTGCTAGGACGTTGATGGATGGAGTGTTGAATTTTATTTACTCACTTTTATTTTGGATCAAGTGTATTCACATATAAATATTGTTATACTATTAAAATACCTATACAAAGTATACAATTAGTTTATATGATGAATTAAATTTTATTCCAAATATGGATAGTTTATAGTATGGGGTCACGATGATTTATCGCCCATCACTAATAAGGTCGGCATGCCCATAAAGTATGACATTGACAGCTACTGTGAGCACTGTTGAAAAATTCAAGACTTCATAGGCATAATTTTACTGACAGCTGTCACAGAGATCATACTACATTTAACGGAGTATAGTTAAATAATTTAAAAAAATATATTTGTCACTCTCTGTCTGATTGGGTGCGATGGAGGCAAAAAAAAAATGGATTATGTTGCAGTTTTTTTTTAATTCATGATCAGACTTAAAATATTAAGCATGTTTGATCGCAATTAGTTAAGTAGAACTGGAGATATAGTCGAAAAGGTGACAAACTGACTCCCACACAGGCAGAGCTGTAGACTGTGGAGTGCGAGGGATATGCCTATTGCCTATTGCATAACCTTACACCCCGGTAATTAAGACTCTAGACGGCGTGCGGTTTTAGTCGGTTCGATCCCGACATAACCACCCCTGATGGCCGACGGGGGTGGTATCCATGGGCATTTCCGCACTTTAAAAAAAAAGGTTGAGCTGTAGGCTAATATAATTACGATGTAGCGAACATTGAAGACATCTACACCATGAACTCTAACAGACATCTAAGAGGGCATTCAATGAAACTAAGTAAGCCCCGGTGTGCCAGCAACCCTAGGTATCACTTCCTGCCAAACCGCGTAGTGCGAATGTGGAACTCCCTACTCCGGGAACATGTAGTAGGTGCTCCTAGTGTAAATGCTTTTAAGGAGCGACTCGATAGACATTTGACAAATTTAAACACACAAAGCACTGAGTGATATGAACATATCAGCAAGCGCTGCTCGTCCATTAATCAATAATAATAATAATAATCTTCTCTCTTCCACAGAACCATGGCGGACCCATGGACAATACAGCAACACGAACACACCAAGTTCTCCGAGCACTTCAGGAACCTAGGTCCTGTCAATGGCACGTTAACGGGGGAACAAGCCAAACGGTTCATGCTCCAGGTTGGTTCTTTTCCACACGGTTTTTCAAGCTGAGGGCCACCATTGTGGCACTATCGGTGTTTGCAATGATGACTCCCATTCCAGAGACTTTACCTTTAGCTTACCATCAGGCGAGGTGAAGTCATATTGACATGACCGACATAAAAAAGTCATCGTATTGTGTTCCCGCCGGTAAGTAGGGTAGCCAGAGCTCACTGTTCCCTCCTCTCCCCACCCCTTCCTAGCCTCCCCACCTCTTCCTAACCCTCCCCCTTCCCTTCAGGGTAGGCAGCGCGTGTGTGCACCCTAAGTGTTGCACACGTCCATAGGTCACGGTGACCGCTTGCCATCAGGTGGGCCGTGTACTTGTCTACCACCTACGTAGTATTAAAAAAAATACAACTGTTCAAAATAATTTTTAAATTCTTGTACAGTCCCAGTTGCCACCACCGGTCCTGGGACAAATCTGGTCCTTGGCCGACACCAATGCGGATGGAAAATTGGACTTGAAGGAGTTCTCTATTGCTTGCAAGGTGAGGATTCTTGTTACGAGTACCTACCTGATGTTTTTTAACCCCCGACGGAAACCCGAACGGGGTGTTATAAGTTTGACGTGTGTGTGTGTGTGTGTGTGTGTGTGTGTGTGTGTGTGTGTGTGTGTGTGTGTGTGTGTGTGTGTGTGTGTGTGTGTGTGTGTGTGTGTGTGTGTGTGTGTGTGTGTGTGTGTGTGTGTGTGTGTGTGTGTGTGTGTGTGTGTGTGTGTGTGTGTGTGTGTGTGTGTGTGTGTTTGTAAGTCTGTCTGTGGCATCGTAGCTCCCAAACGGATGAACCGATTTTGATTCTGTTTCTTTTTTTCTTGTGGAAATCCCCACGGGTAACATCCCTGTCGTCAACTGTTCATGTATTATTTCTATATTTCAGATAATAAATCTAAAACTACATGGTATCGAGGTGCCGAAAACCTTGCCTCCAGCCCTCCTTGCCTCCCTCAGCCCTACTGGTAAGAGAAAATGCATTTAAAAATATAATATATCCTCACTTCTTCAACCTAGCGTTAATCCCAGTCGTATCCAAAGCTTTCACCTCGGAGTCTGG
Source organism: Lithosia quadra (assembly GCA_963576445.1). Classification (NCBI taxonomy): domain Eukaryota; kingdom Metazoa; phylum Arthropoda; class Insecta; order Lepidoptera; family Erebidae; genus Lithosia; species Lithosia quadra. The sequence continues at coordinate 6,111,860 of OY754902.1, forward strand.
GGTCCGCTTTACCAGTCTTAACCGCGGATTTGGCTGGACCTCGATATTTTCCGTGAAGCGACTGCCATCTGACCTTCACAACCCAATGGTGACATTAGGCGATATCGAAGCATTGCAGCTAGACCGTTGTTGTCGGACTTTTTGGGGCTTAGACATTTTAAAATTGACAAGGCAAAGGATTACCAAAATTTAATTAAAAAAATAATAGAAACTAAACGTCTTTACCTTTCCTGCCATCTGGACTTTACCCTAGGTTCTTACCATCCAGCGGGAGAAAGTCAATTGATGGACTGAAGATAAAAAAAAAATATAAATTTTTATTAAAAGACATTTATTCTCTTTAAATTGTGTTGACTGGTATTGCATACGTCCATAGGCCACGGTGACCGCTTCCCATCAGATGGGCCGTGTGCTTGTCTGCCACCTAAGTTGTATAAAAAAAATAACCTTATTACTAGTTGGGGGGATTGTGAGGTCTGGCTCTGGTGGCCTATTTACCTTGGGAAACACAACACGCTGGTTATTACGGGGCGGTGTTCTGTAGGGCGGAGGTACTACCCCAGTCGGACTGCTCAGTTCGGAAAGTGTCTTACCTCCGTAGAACCTGGGACCTCTTCGATAGTAAAACCATCTCCTTTGCCACTAAGCTACCAGCACTTACAACATGAATGCGTCAACTATAAAAACTTCAATCTTAATAGATTTATAATTAATACTATCTTTTTTCAACAGGTGGCGCCCCAAAACCCCAATTTGCCCCCGCCAAACCCCCCATCCCACCTATGCCAGCTATGCCCCAAACCCAGCAACCTTTACTAACCGGCCTACAACCACAGAACAACCAATCACTCCTAGGCGATCTAGTTGGTCAAGTCAACCCCACCCCACAACCGCCTCTAATACCACCGATGTCGCAACCAGTGAAACCGTTAATACCTAACACTGTCCCAGATTTGATATCTGGAGTTAAACCGCCTGGACAACCTATTCCGCCTATGAACCAACCTCTAATTGGCAACGTGCCTATGATGCCTTCACAACCTTTAATTCCAACTGGGCAACCAGTACAACCAATTATTCCTCCAATGACATCACAACCGATTACAGCACAGTCTTTAATGGACACACAACAGTTGGTTGCAACTTCACAACCTCTGATGTCTTCACAACCAATGATTCCTCCACAACCTATGATTCCACCACAACCTATGATTCCGCCACAACCGATGATGTCACAACCACCGTTGATACCCCCACAACCATCGGTATTACCCCAACCTTTAGTGGGTCCTACTTCGATGATTCCCTCTTCACCGCCCCAAATTCCTGGGGGTACAACCATGGGGTCTTTGATATCCAGCCCCCCTAAGCCAGGGGTCACAACTATTGCCGGTATTGGTCAACCGATAACTTCAACACCGATTACAGCTATCAAGAATGAAAATATTTCCAAACCAGGTAACAAATGTTTTTTTTAAATTTACTAGCTATGCCCGCGACTCCGTCCGCGTGGAATGTTATAAAAAAGTAGCCTAAATTACTCCTTATTACATAAGCTATCTGCTAGTGAAAGTCCCGTCCAAATCGGTCCAGCAGTTCCAGATATTTTTATTAGTCAATGCCTGCTACTATGTCTACGATCAGTTATTGTGTATTTTTAACCGACTTAAAAAATAAAGTTCTCAATTCGATTGTACTTTTTAATGTTCGTTACCTCAGAACTTTGGACTGGATGAATCAATTTGGATGAGTCTTTTATTTGAAAACTGGTGCTCCACTAAATAGGCATACTATAGTCCCGGGTCCTTTAAGCGGGGCGTAAAAAGCATTTGATGAGGCCGTCAAGCTGAGGGCCGCCACTGTAGCACTATCGGTGTATGTAGTGGTGACCCCCGGTCCTGAGACTTTACCTTTAGCTTACCATCAGGCGAGGTGACGTCATGTTGACGGATCCAATTTAAAAAAAAACATACCGATCGAATGAATACCTCCTTTTTAAAGTCGGTCAAAAAATACTCTGTTGGAATATTTCTAAGTAAGTGTATTGAAATATTTTTCATAGGTTCCCTAGTGGGGTCGGCAGTAACCAGCCCCACGGAAGTCATGGGGGTGATGAGCCCGCCACCCGTCGTTGAGTGGGGTATTCCACAACCGCAGAAATTGAAGTACGTATTCCACAGTCACCAGGGTTTTTATAACTACCGGGGTGAATAGGGACTAAGGGGTGAATAGGAACAAAATGGTCAGTTAAATTTTGCAGTTATTATCTTCTGTTCGAAACTATAAACCACTTCCACGTCATGATGAAGAGAATCATCGAATATCCGGTTAAATCCCACCCTCTCCTTTCCTACACAGAACTACACGTGCCAGACTGAGGTATCACCCGCACACGGTGGCATTAATTCCATCTAGAACCAAGCGGTTCGGTGCCTCTTTTATTTGCCGCACCATAAAGGCTTGGAATTCTTTACCAGCGCATGTGTTTCCTTCCTCCTACAGTCCCGGGGCCTTTCAGTGGGGCGTGAAAAAGCATTTGATGAGGCCGTCAAGCTGAGGGCCGCCACTGTAGCACTACCGGTGTATGTGTTGGTGGCGCCAGTCCTGAGACTTTGCCTTTCGCTTACCATCAGGCGAGGTGGAGTCATTTTGACGTGTCCTATATAAAAAAAAATACTTGAAAATTTCTAAAAGAAATTATTTAACAAATTCTAATGACCATTTTATCCTTATTCACCCCTTCATTCCTATTCACCCCGCTTGACGGTAGTTGATGCCCGTGGCTCCGCCCTCGTGGGTGTTGAATTTCGCGTTGTTTTACTATATCTCCACTTCTACTCAACCGCGGTAGCCTAGTGGTCTGGGTAATGAACTGCTGAGACGAGGTCTCGGGATCGATCCCAGATTCACCATGGCACACACCAATGACTTTTCGTAGTTATGTGTGTATTTATCGCAGATTTATAAGTGCCCGGTTAATGGCAATAGGCTCTTCACCTATTACATTGGGAACTAAACATAAACTGGCGAAATGTGGGTGCTAACACCTCTGCCTACCCCTTCGGGGATATAGGCGTGAGTTTATGTTATGTTACTCAACCGATTGTGATCAAATATGCGTAAGATTTTAAGTCTGACCAAGACTTTCAGGCGTCGATCAAGAATTTCCGCACGGAAAAAAAAGATTTCCGCACGGAAAAAAAAGATTTCCGCACGGAAAAAAAAGGCGTCGATCGCGAACAAACAGACAAGAATTCCAATAAATATATTATTTTTGTGTTCTGAATCGTTCATATAACATTACCCAAGTATTTTTTTTAATATCTCCAATGTAGATATATTTTGCGTGCACATACAGACAGACAGACAGAAAGACAAAAAAAAATACTGATTGCATTTTTTGCATCGATCACCAATCTTCCCCCAATAGTTGTTTTGTAAATATTCATCATCATTCTCTGAACCTTTTTCCCAACTCAGTTGGGGTCGGCTTTCCAGTCTAACTGTGATACGGCTGAACTTCGATATTTTCCGTGGAGCGACTGCCATCTGACCTCCACAACCAATGGTCATTATGAGCAATGGCGATATCGAAGTTCCAAGTTAGACTGGTTGGACTTTTGTTGGCTCCAACTACCCGTAACGACTGCCAAAGATGTTTTTATGGCAACCGGGACCGACGGCTTAACGTGCTCTCCGAGGCACTAAACTTGTTTTGTAAATATAGAACTGAAGAAAGTATGTTAACCCCCCCCCCCCCCTCCTCCCCCCAGATACACGCAGCTGTTCAACGCGACAGACCGCGCGAAGACCGGCGCGGTGTCGGGTGCGCAGGCGCGCGCCATCATGCTACAGTCGCGCCTCCCGCAGCAGGCCCTCGCGCAGATCTGGGCCCTCGCTGACCTGGACTCCGACGGGAAGCTGGGTCAGTACCACGCACCGAGTCTCAAGCTCCTATACTGAAACCCCAACAGAACAACCCCAGCACTAATACACAAACTCTAAGTCTAAAATTACAGCAATAAACCCCCCACGTTTATACCCCACACATAACCCTAACACAAAAACCCCAACACAATGACCCCCACACAAAACTTCCATCACTAAACCTCTAACACTAATACCTCAACACTTAACCCCCAAAACAAAAATCCTAACACCTAACACCACCACACAATAACCTCCACACAAAAACTCCATCACTTAACCTGTACCACTAATACCTCAAAGCTTATTCCCCAACACTAAAACCCTAACACTTAAACCCCCACACAATGTCCTCCACACAAAAACTCCAACACTAAACCTCTACCACTAAGCGCCCAGCACTAAAACCCCCCACAAAAATCCCCATACAAACCCCCACACAAAAACCCTAACAAAAATTCCCCCACACAAAAACCCCAACACTTTGGCCCTCCAACCCCAAAGCCTTTTGGTATACCAACAGCTTCTCACCACACTCTTTTTGCTCCAGGCTGCGAAGAGTTTGTCCTGGCCATGTACCTTTGTGAGAAGGCTACCCAAGGCGAGGCTGTTCCTGCGAAGCTGCCTCTAGAACTCATTCCGCCTACGTTCAGGTAAGGATCATTCAAGATGGCCGCCTAGGCAGACAAGCACACGGCCCACCTGATGGGAAGCAATCACCGTGGCCTATGGACGTGTGCAACACTAAAGGTGTCACACACGCGCTGCCTACCCTGAAGGGAAGGGCTAGGATGGGGTGGGGAGTCTAGGAAGGGGTGGGGGAGGAGGGGTACAGTGAGCTCTGGCTACCTTTCTTACCGGCGGGAACATAACACGCTGGTTATTATAGGGCGGTGTTCTGTAGGGCGGAGGTACTACCCCAGTCGGACAGCTCATTTCGGACGGGAGATACCGTCGTGTCCTACCTCCATTGAGAGAGATCATATTTTTTTGAAAGAAAGAAAGAAAGAAAAGTGCATTTATTTTGACCACCGCAGCACACAAAATTATAAATTTGAACAAATTATAAAAATATACACAGAGCATAAATATAAAAACATTACCCTCCTTTCTTCGGCAGTCGGGTAATAAAAAGAAACACGATTCACAAAATGCAGAGCAATTAAAAAAAAACAAAAATTAAAAGGAAAAAAATCTTTTTTACTACTTAGGTTTTCTTTTATACGACTTAGGTGACAGACAAGCACACGGCCCACCTGATGGGAAGCGGTCACCGTGGGCTATGGATGTGTGTAATACTAGGTGTCACCCTGGCGCTGCCTACCCTGGAGGGGAGTGGTGTTGAGGAGTTTGGAGGGGGGGGGTTTAAAGGAGGGGAATGTGGGAATACAACACGATGGTTATTATGGGCGCAGTGTTCTGTAGGTAGCAGACAAGCACACAACCACCTGATGGGAAGTGGTCTCCACAGCCTGTAGACGTGTGCAACATCAGGGGACCCTGAAGAGGAGAGGAGAGAAGAGCTAGGAAGGGGGGGAGGGGTCCAGTGAGCCAAATCGGTGGATATTCGCATATTATAATATATGTATTTATATTTCCACCCCCAGACGGGAGTCGGTGACTTCCAACACTAGCGCGAAGTCCTACGAAGAGAGACGGAGGGAGAACATGGCGCGCGGTCAAGCAGAGTTGGAGAGGAGGAGGACCCAACTGGCAGACGCGCAACTCAAGGAGAAGGTACCTTTAATTGGGTTTTTCCTCGTGGCCAAACTATTTCGCCAAACTGATTTGGCTACGAGGAATTCCATTTCCTTGTGGCCGAACTCATTTCTATATAAATCCCTTTTTTCGTGGCCAAACTATTTCGCCAAACTGATTTGGCTACGAGGAATTGACCTTGTGGCCGAACTCGTTTCTATATAAATGCACAGTACACTCGCCAACGATGAGAATACTACTATATTGACAAGGCTGTTAAGGAGATGAGGGATAGGGCTATGCGAACAGATTTACCAATTCCGCAGATATTTAAAGAAGCCAAGAAGCCTTTAGAAGACCTAGGCTTAGATAAAGTAACAGATTTACCGGATTTACAAAATGTTAGAACGGCTTTGTACACCAGCCGGAAAAAAAGCGTGTTTAAATCTATTGAAGATGTATCTGTTCCCGAGCAGCATAGATCTCTCATTTTGTGCGAATACATAAATGGGCCATGCCGGATTTTAGTATTTTGTTCTGAAGACGGCAAAAAACGTCTTAAAAAGGCAAATTTTTTTTTTTTTGATGGCACCTTCTTTAGCTGTCCCGAACCTTTTCAGCAACTATATACAATGCATGGGGACTTTGGTAAGTCCTCTTCAGAAACAAATGTTCAGCCCATTCTGTATGCTTTAATGACCGACAAAAAAGAGGAGTCATACAAGGCGTTATTTGCAATGATAAAATCTCAAGTTGAAGACTGGGTTCCAACAAAAATACATCTTGATTTTGAAACAGCAGCTATTAAGGCTATCAAGTATGTCTTCCAATATATCAAAATAGTGAACTGTTATTATCATTTTACGAATAGCCTCTGGAAAAAGGCAAAAAAATTACACATAAAGAATAAACGAGAAACGCGGATTGTGGGCCTGTGTACTTCTCTGCCTCTACTCCCCAAAGAATTTATCGAAAAAGGTTATGAATATATTCAAGCGGAAAGTCCTAAAACGCAAAATATGAATAAATTTGAAAACTATATGGAGAAAATCTGGCTCAAAAGCGATGACTTAGTCACGGATTGGTGTGTGTATGGAGAGCGACACCGGACTAATAATGTTGTTGAGAGCTGGAACGCTTTGCTCAATAAGGCAACGAAAAAAAGGCGGCCTTTGACATTGTTGAGGTTATTGAATATTATTTGTGAAATGGAAGAGGACAGTACGGTATCGTCACCACGGGTGAAGGCATTTATTGAAAAAGATGATTTTATTCTAAACTGCCAATTGAAACTTTTACACAACGAAATTAGCATTGGCCATTTTCTTGAAAAACTTCGTTAATTTTTTAGTCAGACCTTACATAATATATTCACATTTTTCTAAAAATTAAACCCATTAATTAATACCCTTTAGCTTTCCCCATAGTAGGTCATACGATACCAGGTCAAAAACCCTTGACAAATCAAGGAAGCACGCGTACACGGGTGTGTCACGGTTTGTATAGTATTTGATTGTATGCCATAAGACACAGAATAGCACTTTCGGTTGACAGTCGCGGCCGAAACCCGAACTGATTATCGTGCAATGTGAGATGTGTGTGTGTAGTCAATTATTTAACATAACATAACAGACTCACGCCTATATCTCCGAAGGGGTAGGCAGAGGTGCTAGCACCCACATTTCGCCAGTTTATGTTTAGGTCCCAATGTAATAGGTGGCGAGCCTATTGCCATTAACCGGGCACTTATAAACCTGCGATAAATACACACATAACTTCGAAAAGTATCAACAGTCAGTCATTGTGTGCCATGGTGAACCTGGGATCGAACCCGACCTCGTCTCAGCAGTCCATTACCCAGACCACTAGGCTACCGCGGTAGTCAATTTGTCAAGTCAAAACGGTGATGGTAGCTGAATGGATAAGGACGCGGTCTCTACTCAGAGGTATCGAGTTCGAATCCGGCCGGACACTGTCCGGCCGGATTCATTCACATTGGTACTGTCCGGCGGACAGTACCAATGTGAATTTCACTTTGTGGAATTTATATGCTAATCACATGATTTACCATCTGCTGACGGTGAAGGAAAAACATCGTGAGGAAACCCACATGTCCTAGAAGAAATTCTAAGGACATGTCCGATCCACCAACCCGCATTAGGCCAGCGTGTGTGGATTAAGGTGTAAACCCTCTCAGCTCTCTCGTTAGAGGAGAGGAGACCCGTGCCCAGCAGTGGGACATTAATGGGTTGCTATCTATCAATTTAATAGATAAGTTATTAATTTTTAACTGACTTCAAAAAAGAGGAGGTGCTGTATTTTTTTTTTAAGGTTTGTTACGGCAGAGCTTTCTTTTAAAATTTTGACTTAATTGACATTATTTAATTTATATTTTCTAAATTTATTTTAAATGAAATGTTATGATCTTAAATTGATAGAATTAAATGATTTGAATACAACATTGGTGTCAGACAAGCACATGGCCCACCTGATGGGAAGCGGTCACTGTGGCCTATGGACGTGTGCAACACTAAGGGTGTCACACTTACGCTGCCGACCCTGGAGGAGGGGGGGGGTTTGGGAGAGGACAAGCACACGACCCACCTGATGGGAAGCGGTCACTGTGGCCTATGGATGTGTGCAACACTAAGGGTGTCACACTTACGCTGCCTACCCTGGAGGAGGGGGAGGGGGGGGGGTTTGAGAGCTGTTTAGAATATCGTAGAATATTTATTATTATTTATTACCTAATACGTTTTGCTTTTTTTATTGCTACCAACAGGAAGCAGAGGTAATAAAAAAATAAAATTTTAATTTTTACACAAACCCTAATTCTTTTTCCAAAATTAAATAGCCTAAGTTACTCCTTGTTACATCAGCTGTCTGTCAGTGAAAGTCCCGTCGAAATCGGTCTAGTCAGTTTAGAGATTGGCCAGAACAAGCAAACATATAAAAAAAAGTTGTTTTATATAATAACTATTTTAAAAGTAAAAATTCTTAACTAAACATATATTTGACAGGCGGAAAGAGAACGGAAAGAGAGAGAAGAAGCCGAGAAGAGAGAGAAGATACGCTTGGAAGCGCAGAAGAGGGAACAAGAAGAGTTACAGAGGAAACAGAAGGAAGAACTGGTGAGCTCGAATATTTTAAGAAGATATTTAAACCTAACTCAGCCAATAGCTTAGTGGTTGAGGAATCAGCCTTTTTCCGATCGAGAGGTCCTGGGTTGGAAACCTGGCACTGCAAACGTGAACCCACTCCCTAACTGTTCTGTTGGATTCTAAATTATTTAGAAATTATATCTAATTTTAGAATTGTTTCGCAGGAAAAACGTGAGGCCGCTCGCAAGGAGATGGAGAGACAGTGTCAACTGGAGTGGGAGAAGAAGAGGTAAGAGATAATTAGAAACCCCCTCTCCCCCCCCCCACGCCCTTCAAGCAATTGCCGTTAGGAAGGAAACTAATGGCGCTTATCCATTAATACATACATCCATTCATTCTTTCATCCATTCATCCATCCATACATATTTATCCATCCTTTCATCCATCCACCCATCCATCCATCCTTCCTTTCATCCATCCACCCATCCGTCCATCCATCCGTCCATTCATCTATCCATACATACATCCATACACACATTCAACATCCATCCCATCCCATTTCGCATTCATACACACAAGCCACCTTCATGACACTAAATATATACCCTTAAGCATTTTCTCTCTTCCCACAGGACCCGGGAGCTAGAAGCCATGCGCACAGAGGAACAGACCAAGGTCCTCAGCATGAAGGCTAAGAGCCAAGCCCTGTCTGCAGAGCTGAACTCCGTCACCGCCAAGGGTAGCAACCTGGCCAAGGATATCCGGGAAACCAGGACTGCTGTAGCAGCTGCTAAGTGTACCATTGATGGCATGAGGTGAGACCCCTCCACTCTTCAGCCCCCCTCCTCTCCAGGGTCGGCAATGCGGGGAGCGGGCTGGAACCTCCACGTCGTGCACCCGGGCAACGGAGGCGAGCAGCGCCTCCCACTCGCCACGGGAGACGCTGCTGCCACAGGCCAATCCGGCCGGGGTGGGAGTGGCCCTCGATAGGGCCGCTCCGAGGTGAGCCACGTGTCCCTCTGACTAGCAGAGAGCACAGTGGGGAGCGAGCGGGGGGCGAGCTGATTGTCCGCGCGCCGACGGTTGGGTGGGTGACAGGACGGCCTCCTGTCACCCTACACCCCACCGTCGGCGAAGTGGCGCGATGCTCGCCCCACCCCCCCTTTCGGGGAGTCGAGGGGGCCATCTTAAAACCGTAGATGGCCCGGGGTCAGCTGGCATGCGAGGGATATGCCCATTGGGTAACCTTAACTAAGGCCCGAGACGGCGTGCGGTTTTAGTCGATTCGATCCCGATATAACCACCCCCGATGGCCGACGGGGTTGGTATTCATGGGGAAAAAAAGGCCAGCAGTGCGAGTGTGACCCCTAGTGCAGTTGCACACGTCTATAGACCGCGTTCCCATCAGGTGGGCTGTGGGCTTGTCTGGTATGTGGTAAAATTAGATTAAGGACATTATTGTAAAGTAGCTGTTGCCCGCGGCTCCGCCCGCGTGGATGTCGATTTTCGTGATTTACTATATCACCGGTTCTAATCAGCCGATTGTGATCAAATATGCGTAAGATTTTGAGTCTAACCAAGACCTTTCTAATAAAAAAACCGCATCAAAACCCGGTTTTTTTATATGTTTGGTTGTAATTGGTTAAGTAGAACCGGAGATATGATCAAAAACGACCTAAAAACGAAGCGGGGGCGAAGCCACGGGTATCAGCTTGTATAAAAAGTAGCCTATATGTTGCCCTATGAACTATAATCGTACCAAGTTTGATCAAAATCCCTCCAGTAGTTTTTGATTTTAGCGTGTACAAAAATTTAGTGCGGACAAACAGAGACACAGACAAACAGACAAAAATTCTAAAAATCATTGTTTTGGCATCTATTACATTCATAAAGTCCCCTAATAATTTTTTTTCTTATATATATTCCATGTACAGACACCGATCAGTTACAGATTTATTATATGTATAGATAGACCAAAAAAAATCAGCCCGCTGAGTTTCTTGCCGGAGTCTTCTCAGGTCTGGGCCGCGTTTCGAACCGGTGGTCCATTTGCTTCTAGTTTTAAATATTTTTAATTTTGACGTTTTGTAACTTCCGATTAATGGTCTATCATCATCATTCTCTGAACCTTTTCCCAACTCAGTTGGGGTCGGCTTTCCAGTCTAACTGTGATGCGGCTGAACTTCGATATGTTCCGTAGAGCGACTGCCACCTGACCTCCACAACCAATGGTCATTATGACCAATGGCGATATCGAAGTTCCAAGTTAGACTGGTTGGACTTTTGTGGGCTCCAACTACCCGTAACGACTGCCATAGATGTTTGTGTGGCAACCGGGACCGACGGCTTAACGTGCTCTCCGAGGCACTAATAAACCTGCGATAAATACACACATAACTTCGAAAAGCATCGAAAAGTCATTGGTGTGTGCCATGATACCTGGGATCGAACCCGAGACCTCGTCTCAGCAGTCCATTACCCAAACCACTAGGCTACCGCGGCTATTTATTTATTATTATTATTAATTATTAGATTTATTATATGTATAGATAGACCAAAAAAAACAGCCCGCTGAGTTTCTTGCCGGAGTCTACTCAGGTCTGGGCTGCGTTTCGAACCGGTGGTCCATTTGCTTCTAGTATTAAATATTATTGATTTTGACGTTTTGTAAGTGCCGATTAATGGTCTATACAGAATAAATGATTTTGACCCTTTCTTTTTGTCACTCCAGGTCTGATCGAGACACCAGTATGGCAGAAATGCAGCAACTCAAAGCGAAGGTCAAAGAGCTGAACGCCAAGCAAATAGCCTTGAACAAGGAGAAAGCGGAACTGGATGCTAAGGTAGGCGAACATCTTTTTTTTTGTATAGGACACGTCAACATGACTTCACCCCGCCTGATCTATACTAATATTATAAAGAAGTAAAGTTTGTGTGTTTGTATATTTGTTAAATTGTAAGGGATAATCTCGGGATCTACGGAACCGATTTTAAAAATTCTTTCACCAATAGAAAGCCACATTATCCGTGAATATCATAGGCTGAATATCATCACGCTACTGCCCAAGGGAGCGGAGCAATAATCATAAATGTGAACGATTCCGGTAGATTCCCATACATTTTAGGCAAACTGATAAATTATGAGCATATTATGTGAGTTAAAAAGGGTGCATCGGGGTTTGAAATACGCCACGGGCGAAGCCGGGGTGGGTCAGCTAGTGGTAAGCTAAAGGTAAAGTCTCAGGACTGGGGTCACCACCACATACACCGATAGTGCTACAGTGGCGGCCCTCAGCTTGACGGCCTCATCAAATGCTTTTTCACGCCCCGTTTAACGGCCCCGGGACTGTAGGAGGAAGGAAACACATGCGCTGGTAAAGAATTCCAAGTCTTTATGGTGTACTAAGATTATAAAAACTTTAAATGGGACCACAAGGGAAGCGCTAGCTATCAAATAATAAAAGTATAATCGAAATTGGTTCACAATAATTTTATTACAACTAAGTTTAAAAAACCGACTTCACAAACTAATATTATTTACTTTTTAGTGTACAGTAATAGAAAAGTACCTATTTAACATAACATAAAATAAACTCACGCCTATATCCCCGAAGGGGTAGGCAGAGGTGCTAGCACCCACATTTCGCCAGTTTATGTTTAGGTCCCAATGTTATAGGTGGCGAGCCTATTGCCATTAACCAGGCACTTATAAACCTGCGATAAATACACACATAACTTCGAAAAGCATCGAAAAGTCATTGGTATGTGCCATGGTGAACCTGGGATCGAACCCGAGACCTCGGGTTTACCCAAGTATGAGGTTTATTTTGTACAGAGGCATCAAAAACAGAATTTTTGCCGTAAATTTGATGATTTCCCCTCGATTTTCCCAAGATCCCAGCATCAGATCCTGATACCCTGGATATGGGACCACCTCAGAAGTAGCCTCTTTCAAACAAAAAATAAAATTCAAAATCCATCCACAATAGGCGCTGCTATCGCGTAACATACATACAAAAAAAAAAGCGTACGAATTGAGAACCTCCTCTTTTTTTGAAGTCGGTTAAAAGAGTTTGTTTATTTACAGGCCAAGGCATCAGAGGGTGCTGGTGAAGATGGAAAATTGAATATGATGGAAATTACACTCAAACAACTGCGAGATAAGGTAGGAATTTGAATGCCTGAATAGCTGAATAGACTGGAGGAACGGGAGGTGATGTCCCTCCGACACAAAGGGAGGATCCTCCGAACAGGGCCTCGATTCTGCTAAAGGCAAACCACTGTCATACTACTGACACTCTAAAAATGCCATTTAATTGTAGACTTTATTGTTATCAGGTTAAAGTCTAAAGTCAAATAATATTATGTAGAGTGAATGAAGAAGTTCAATGAATTCTTTTCATTTGATTTTAGACTTTAACTGTATAACGGTAAAGTCTACAATTAAATAGCACTTTTTAGAGTGTCAGTGGCATGGCAGTGATTTGCCTTTAGCAGAATCGAGGTCCTTTTTTTATCGTGCGGAAATCCCCATGGATACCACCCTCGTCTGTCATCGGGTGTGGTTATGTCGGGATCGAACCGGCTAAAAACGCACGCCGTCTCGGGTCTTAATTACCGGGGTGTAAGGTTACCCGAAGGTGTATCTCTCTCACCTCAGTCATCTACGGTTTTAAGATGGCCCCCTCGACCCCCGAAAAGGGGGTGGGGTGAGCATCGCGGCACTTCGCCGACGGTGGGGTGTAGGGTGACAGGCGGCCGGCCTTCAACCGTCGGAGCTCGCCGCTCGCTCCCCACTGTGCTTTCTGCTAGTCAGAGGGACACGGGGCTTACCTCGGAGCAGCCCTCTAGAGGGCCACTCCCACCCCGGCCGGATTGGCCGCAGGCAGCAGCGTCTCCCGTGGCGAGTGGGAGGCGCTGCTCGCCTCCGTTATTTCTGTAATGGTGTACAATAAAGTATTTTCTATTCTATTCTATTCTATCAAGAATTCTGCTCTCGCAGGTGGAAGCCGCCAAAGCCCTGGTGGAATCCAAGAAGCAGGACCTGGAGAGCAACAAGTCGTCCCTCTCGTCCCTCCACGAGACGGTGGCGTCCCTCGGCGAGAAGTGCGAGATGGTGTGGCAGCTGTACGAGCTGAGGAGGCAGGAGTACGAAGCCAGGAGCTCCGCCCCGGCGGAGGGCGTGTGGCCAGATGGTGAGCGCTTGTCTTTGCGACATATCAGAGACCCTCTACCGACACACAGCGGTAAAGGGTCTGTGATATGTTGGCCCCCCCCTTGCCTGAAACCTGTTAATTTGCCTTCTGCCTCCCCCTCAACTACCCTCACTACTACAAATTCCTCATCCCCGGAACGGAACTCCCATTCGTTAAGAGGGGGCAGGGCATATTAGCCTCCCCCCTAAGAACTCCCCCGTCCAAGAACTCGACCCCCCCTTAAGAACATTGCCCTAAGAACTCCTCCAATTACGGAATGCCCGGAATTCTTGTTCCCATTCTTAAGAGGAGGCAGGGCATATAGCCTCCCCTCCAAAAATTCCCTACCCCAATAACCTCCCCCCCCCCCCCCCGAACGGTATGCTCGGTCCCGTTGTTAAGGCAGGTCATATATGCCCCCCCCTCATTTAGTTTTTATTTTTCGCCCCCCACTCTAACTAAAGGTTTATTTCTTCTTCCCCCAGAGTCGTGGGCCACTACTGATGAAGATTGGGTCGTCCCATCCGCTGCAGAGGAGGCCTGGGCCGACGCCCCCGCCACCACGGGTAAGTTGGGGTATTTCTATTGTAACAGTGTGGGTTCGGTACCCATTAGTGCAAATATTTGTAAACATGTATATTTGTGTGTAAAATGATACATCTATCGTGTTATGGGTTATAGAATGTGGATCAACATACTTACTACCCGTTCGCGCTAAGTTTGCCGCTGTCAACTGTCACGCGTTTGTCTCACTCACTCAGTTCTAGTGAGACAACGCTATACTGACGTCATTTGACAGCGGCAAGCTAAGTGCGAACGGGTAGTATATACTTTTTTTGTAAAAATATACATAGAAACACCCAGACCATTGCAAATAGACATCTGTATCTATGATTATCCGCATTCTAGAACCCATAACACGCGCTAGTTAAGCTATACTTACTATGGGTATGATACAGCGCTGTGACATACGGACAGACAGACATGACGATACTATAACGGTTCCGTTTTTTTGCTATTTACCTACGGAACCCTAAATAGCACGATTGACCGTCTGTCCGTCTGTTTAGGCATAGCTATAGATACTAAACACTTCCTATGTGATACCATTATAATAGCATCCCCTCTTCCCCCCTCCCCCCCTCCAGCTACGGAGCCAGTGGGAAGCGCGTCGGCCCCCACATCAGCCCGCTGGCGCTGCGTATACGAGTTCTCTGCCAGAACAGCTGATGAACTGAGCCTTCAGCCCGGAGACCTGGTGAGTAGCCACTTGCTTTTCTAGGGCTCCGGCCCAAAGAACAACCAGCGGAGCCCCATCCTGCCTATACAGAACTACACCTGCAAAGCTGAGGAAATCTGTTGGCCATCGGAGGTGGTTATGTTGAACTCGGACCGACTAAAACCGCACACCGTCTCTGGTCTTCAGATGTCAGGGTATCAAATTATCCATAAAGCATTGCCTTCGTACCCTTGCTGATTCTGGCCATCTCTGGTTTCGAGATAGCCCCCCTTATTTGTGCGCGAATCCCCTTGGATGCCAGCCCCGTTGGCCATCAGGGACTCCGACGAAAACCGCACTATGTCTTGTATCTTCAGATGGTCAGGTGACCCATAAGACATTTCTCTCGCAACTGGACTGACCCAGGATAGGCCCACGGACCATGGTGTTCCTATCTTGCTCCTGGAAGGAGGGCGGAAAATTAGCGTCGCTGCACTGGATTAGTCGCTAAGGTGACAGGTTACCGCCCTCTCCCCCCTTTTTTAAGCGGAAACCCTCACAGATTCCTCTCCCCCCTCCGCTAGACAGCAGTTGTCATTATTTGAACTGACTAAAACTGCACGCCGTCTTGAATCTGACGTCGGGGTGTAAGGTGATCGGACTGGCCGTATAGTAAAGTTGGCAAATGCCGGCCGGAACTCACCCCCCCATCCCCCAGCCTGGCTTGCAGCTATCTTAAAGAAATTTCGAACCCGTACCGGCCGCGGGCTTATGGTCAGTCACCCGGTCCAGTCCGACCCTGCTCTGGCTGACCCTGGACCATCAACGGCTCCAGACGACCCCCTCAGGACGCTCCTGTCACCCACTGATAGACACCTTATTAACTCTCTCGTAACTTCCAGGTTAGTGATGCTGTTCCTCCAAGGGGTGACGCCGAACCTGGTTGGAGATGGGGTACTGCTAGAGGTAACACACTTCTTTATTCCATCTATAGGTCCTGGGTTCGATTCCTCGCTATTGCACTACACACATGAAAACAAGCTATTTAGTTGGTTAGTAATTTTAGTCACCTACTAATATTTTAAATACAACATTTTTTTTATTTGTTTTTTATTGGTAACTAGCGACCCGCCCCGGCTTCGCACGGGTGCAATGCTGATACTAAATTAGCCTTAGTATATGATGCATGTATTAAACATATAAACCTTCCTCTTGAATCACTCTATCTATTGGAAAAAACCCCATCAAAATCCGTTGCGTAGTTTTAAAGATTTAAGCGCACATAGGGATATAGGGACAGAAAAGGCGACTTTGTTTTATACTATGTAGTGATAGGCTCGCATTAAATGCCGATTCATCTTTTCAAACAATATTTTGGAAATCGGACCAAATGCATGCAATCCGATTGGACGGATCGGATACGGTACTTTATTTTTATTGGTAATAGGCTCGCGTTTGACCACAATCTCACCTGTTGGTAAGTGATGATGTGGTCGACGGTGGAGCACGGTTGCCTAGAAGTAACCTGTTCACTCTAGACTTGAAGACTCCCAGGTTGAAGCTTTCTGGGGGCCATCTCGAATCCGGAGATGGCCCGGGTCAAACCGGGGTGCGAGGGAAATGCTCTTTGGGCCACCTTACATCCTGGCGTCAGACGACCCTAGACGGCGTGCGGTTTTAGTCGGTAAGAGTCCGACATAACCTGCCCCGCTGGCCGCGGGGTGGGTATCCATGAGGATTTCCACACGGAAAAAAAAAGGTTGTAGCTTTCTGGAGAGAGATTCTGTGCTGAAAACTCAGAGACGTTGGTTTCCCCGCTCAGAATCCCTCCAGTGAGCTCTGGCTCCCCTACTTACCTTAGGGAACACAACACGCTGGTTATTATGGGGCGGTGTTCTGTAGGGCGGAGGTACTACCCCAGTCGGACTGCTCAGTTCGACGAGATACCGTCTTGTCCTACCTCCTCCTTGGCATCCAACCAACTCCTCACATGCTGAAGAGCCTCTTACGTTCCAGGTCAATCGGGCTGGTTCCCGGAGTCCTACGTAGAGGATATCAACGCTCCAGTCGCGTATGCTGAGGTTATTGAACCTATAGAGACCAAGACTCAGCTTGAAGGTATTTACCCAACAACATTGACATGTTTGAAAAACCCACATAAAAAATTCATTCAAATCGGTCCAGCCGTTTAGGCGTTCAGTGACATACACACGTACATTAGAATTATACGTGTATATATCTTAATATATATAAATCATCATCTACCTGCCCTTGTCCCAATTATTTGGGGTCGGCGCAACATGTATTTTTCCTCCATTCATTCCTGTTAGATGTCATCTCTTCGGTTACCCCCTTCCTTGCCATATCCTCTTTCACGCACTCCATCCATCTTTTCTTAGGCCTACCTCTACCCTTAAAGCCCTCCACATTCATACTTAGAACCTTTTCAACAACATTGCTTTCATCTCTTCTCATAACATGTCCATACCACGACAATCGCTCGCTTCTCAATTTTTCATTTATAGGTGCAACTTTCAAACTTCCTCTAATGTACTCATTCCTTATTCTGTCTGTCACACATCCATCTTAACATTCGCATCTCCGCTACATGTAGTTGTCTTTCTTCCTTCGCTTTCAAAGCCAATCATGACGACCCATACAGGGCGGCAGGTCTGATAATGGTTTTATAAATTTTCCCCTTAAGCTTAAGGGGAAACTGCGGGTCACATATCGTAGCCTTGATCTGCCGCCATTTAATATATATAAATCTCGTGTCACAATGTTTGTCCTCAATGGACTCCTAAACCACTTAACCGATTATAATAAAATTCGCACACCATGTGCAGTTCGATCCAACTTGAGAGATAGGATAGTTTTTGAAACGGATTTCGACATCCACGCGGGCGGAGCCGCGGGCAACAGCTAGTATATATATAGATTTATCATTTCCAGGTATAGCTGAGGTACCTGAAGCGGAGCTATCCAATGACCTGGGCGGTGCTATGCCTGTTGTTGGTAAGTACTATTTTTTATATTGGACACGTCAACATGCATTCACCTCGCCTGATGGTAAGCTAAAGGTATAAAAGTGAAAAAACACCACAAAAACGCGACAAGCAACTATACTTCCGCGCTTCGGTGACAGCTTCCCATCAGGTGGGCTGGGTGCGGGCTGGCCCTCTGACTAGCAGAGGGCACAGTGGGGAGCAAGCGGGGTGCGAGCTGATTGTCCGCGCGCCGACGGTTGGGTGACAGGACGGCCACCTGTCACCCTACACCCCACCGTCGGTGACATGGCGTGACGCTTGCCCCACCCCCCTTTCAGGGGGTCGAGGGGGCCATCTTAAAACCGTAGATGGCCTGGGGTCAGCTGGGGTGCGAGGGATATGCTTATTGGGTAACCTTACACCCCGGTAATTAAGGCCCGAGACGGCGTGCTGTTTTAGTCGGTTCAACCTCGACATAACCACCCCCGATGGTCGACGGGGGTAGTATCCATGGGGATTTACGTACGATAAAAAAATCAGGTGGGCTATGCGCTTGTCTGACTAATTTGCAAATGGTCCATGTTTGTAAGATAGAATTCAATTCGTTCTGTATTCTTCTAGAAGGCGGTGACTTCTACATCGCAGCGTATCCTTATCTGTCTGCGGAGCCAGGAGACTTGACCTTCGAGGGAGGGGAGAGGATCGAAGTAGTGAGGAGGGATGGAGACTGGTGGACCGGCAGGATTGGTATCAGGTGAGATTAAAAGATCAATAAATAAATATTTTAGCACATTCTACACAGCACTCTTTAGACCCAAAGTAAGCATAGTTTAACTAACGCGTGTTATGGGTTCTAGATTGCGGATAAACATACTTATACTAACGGGCTGGCCCTAAAATAAATGTGAAATAACCCTAAAATCAACTCCCTCCCCCCTAGGAGCGGCATCTTCCCGTCCAACTACGTGACGAAGGACCCCACGACGTCGGCGAGCATCGCGCCCATCCCCGAGGCGCAGGAGCCGGAGCCCGAGGCCGCCGCCCCCGCGCCGCCCGCACACGCACCCGCCCCCGCCCCCGCCCCCGCCCCCGAGCCTTCGCCCCCAGCTCCCACCAGCGCGCCCGCTTCGCCCCCCGTACAGGTCAGTGACATAGGTCGTTATGGTAAATGGTATTAACTGTTGGACATGGGTAATCCTCCTTCAAAAGGATCGCACCCCCTTCTCAAGGATAGCTCACCTTCCCAAGGATAGCTCACCTTCCCAAGGATAGCTCACCTTCCCAAGGATAGCTCACCTTCCCAAGGATAGCTCACCTTCCCAAGGATAGCTCACCTTCCCAAAGAATCAAAGAATCAATTTCATTTATTCAATTTAGGCACACAAGGAGCACATATGAACGTCAAAAATTTACAGTAAAAAAAAAATATGTCAAGAAATATAAATACAATAAATAATAATCATTAGAAAATGATTCTTTCGCTGGTTCAGTATGTTGGTTCTACTGAGAAGATACCAGCAAGAAACTCAGTGAACACGATTATCCATTATTTATTTTTATATTTTTTTATGTTTTTATTTAATACAATTTTTAAAGTGCGAGCGAGCAAGAGATTAGGATGACCATGCATTTTTATCATCAAAATATTCATTTAATTTATAATAACCTTTTTTCATTAAACAATTTTTTACTTCAATTTTAAACTTATTAAGTGGCATGTCAACCAGATCCTGAGGAATTTTATTGAACATTTTTATCCAGTTACCTACAAACGAATTACCAACCTTATGAAGCCTTAGCATTGGCACTACAAGTTTATTCTTATTTCTCGTATTATAATTGTGAACGTCCGATTTTTTTTGGAAGAGATCTAGATTTTTGCGTACATATAAGATATTATCGTAAATGTATTGAGAAGCAACTGTTAAAATATTAATTTCTTTAAATAGTTCTCTCAGCGAGTCAAGGGGTCTGAGGCCATAGATAGCTCGTATCGCTCGTTTTTGTAATATGAAAATGGTCTCAATATCTGCAGCTGAGCCCCACAGCATCAGACCATACGACATTACGCTATGAAAGTAGCTAAAATAAACTAATCGTGCCGTTTCCTCATCAGTTAGTGATCTTATTTTTCTAACCGCATAGGCTGCTGAGCTGAGTCTTCCTGCTAAGGCTGTGATATGAGAACCCCATTGCAGTTTACTATCTAGAGTGATTCCAAGAAAAACTGTGGTATCGACTATTTGAACAGTTTCATCGTTCATTACAATATGAGTATCTACCTGTTTTACATTAGGCATCGTAAACTTTACACATTTTGTTTTCTTAGCATTGAGTAGCAGGTTATTACTTGTGAACCAATACAATATTTCAGAGAGAATATTATTTACATCGTCAAATACTAGCTTTTGCCTGTTAGTTTTAAAAATTAATGATGTGTCATCAGCAAATAATACTATTTCACAAAGATTTTCAGTGAAGTAAGGAAGATCATTTACATATATCAAGAATAAAAGGGGTCCTAGTATCGAGCCCTGGGGTACTCCCATGACTAATGGGGCACCAGATGAATTGGTGCCATTAATGTTGACTTTTTGTACTCTGCCAGTGAGGTAAGACTCAAGCAAGCTAAGTGAACCGTTCGAAACACCATAGTGACCTAATTTTAATAACAAAGTCTCGTGATCAACACAATCAAAAGCTTTCGAAAGATCACAGAAGATACCGATGGCATCCTGCTTCTCCTCCCAAGCATCAAATATATGTTTAATGAGTGCAACGCCTGCATCCGTTGTGTTTCTACCTTTAGTGAAACCAAATTGTTTATCATGAAGTAACTTATTGCACGTAAAATGTGAAAGCAGTTGGTTAAATATTATTTTTTCAAAAATTTTACTGAGGACTGGGAGTATGGAGATAGGCCGAAAATTTGATGGATCACTTTTTTCCCCTGCTTTGAATAACGGAATGATTTTACTGTACTTCATGAGAGTAGGAAACTGTTTATCATCTATACATTGGTTAAATATAAATGCAAGATAAGGCGCAATAGTGGGCATTACTGGTTTTATTATATTGGTTGAAATGCCCCAAAGATCTTCAGTTTTTTTAATATTTAGTTCTTTAAAAGTTTTAAGAATGGTTACAGGGTCAATGTACTGAAAATCAAAATTAACATTACATTTTTCAACACTAGTTTCAAGAAGAGACGCGGCTACATTTTTTGAAGAATTCAATTTACTTGTAGTGGTAATAGGAATATTTGTGAAAAAGGATTCAAAGGCATTGGCCACTGCGGCATCAGTATTAATGTGTTTATCATCTATTTTTAATTCGAAGGATCGATCACGTGACCTTGCTTTACAGGTTTCTTTGTTAATAACATTCCAGGTTGCCTTAATTTTATTATCAGATTTTTGTATTTTGGCTCGAATATAGTTAGATTTGGCTATTGAACAGACTTTTTTGAACATTTTTGAGTACTTTTTAGTATGTTCAATAACTTGTGGATTGCTTGTACATGCCTTTGTTTCGTATAACTCATACAATTTCTTTCTACTTTTATGGATTCCAGGCGTAGCCCAATCACTAAATTTAATTTTGAATGGGTTAATATTTATTGTTTTTTTAGTGAAAATATTATCAAATTCGTATTGGATCACTCCGAACAGATCTTTGTAAAGATCATTCGGGTTCACATCATTACGCGGCTCCAAAAGAGGCACTTTATTGTCAATATTTTCTTTAAATTTTTCTAATCGATAATTTGTGATTGGTCTACATACAATATTTTTGGATAATGGAGCATGTTGGTGCTCAAATCTAGCTAACTGACCTTCATGATCTGATTTTATGAAGTTTATTTTAGACTTCTCACTTACATTGCCGTCAGTAAAAATATTGTCCAAGCAGGTAGCTGTTGTGGATGTAGTGCGAGTTGGTTCACAAAAGAGATTTTGTAAGTTAAAGGATTTAAAAAGATTGAGGAACCTTACCGCGTTCTGAGTGTTTTCTAAAATATCAATATTAAAATCGCCACATACAACTACCGACTTCTTACATAGCTCCAAGGATAGCTCACCTTCCCAAGGATAGCTCACCTTCCCAAGGATAGCTCACCTTCCCAAGGATAGCTCACCTTCCCAAGGATAGCTCACCTTCCCAAGGATAGCTCACCTTCCCAAGGATAGCTCACCTTCCCAAGGATAGCTCACCTTCCCAAGGATAGCCCACCTTCCCAAGGATAGCTCACCTTCCCAAGGATAGCCCACCTTCCCAAAGATAGCCCCGCTTCCCAAGGATAGCCCCACTTCCCAAGGATAGCCCCACTTCCCAAGGATAGCCTCGCCCCCCTTTCAAAGGGTAGCTCCCCCTTTATAACTCTCCCTTCCCAAGGATAGTTCGGTTCCGACGGGTAGACCCCCTTCTAATGGGATTCCCTCCCCCTACCCATGTTTTGCTAATATTTTGTCATAGTTACTCTTCATATAGTGCTCGGCACTATAGCACAAGGTATTGGAGTAGTTGGGCCCCACTACTCCAAAACCTTGCCAAGTTAGATGCCATACACTATACAAAATGTTCTTGGTCTAAACTTTCACCTCAGAATCGTATATTATATACCGTATATTATATAATGTAAT
This sequence comes from Lithosia quadra, assembly GCA_963576445.1. NCBI lineage: Eukaryota > Metazoa > Arthropoda > Insecta > Lepidoptera > Erebidae > Lithosia > Lithosia quadra. The sequence goes on from OY754902.1 coordinate 6,134,630, forward strand.
TTTATATAATTTATCTATTATATAAAAATGAATCCCTATTTCCCTTGGTCACGGCATCACGCGTGAACGGCTGGACCGATTTCGTTAATTCTTTTTTTGTTGCATTTGTTATTGTCGGGAGAAGGTTCTTATGAAAGAAAAAGTTAAGAAAGTTGCGCGGGACATTAGAAAATTTAAGAAAACTTAACGACCATAATTAACTTTTCTAATTCAACCTTCTTAGTGCTTTTGACAATATACATTTTTCTATTTTAACCTCAGGGTGTGCATAGCTGTCATGTAAAAAGTTTCAATATTTAGCTGTCAAAAGTTCAGTTTAATATGGAGTTTTGGTAGTTGGAGTCGTAGGTTGTTGGTAGTCAATGGGAGTTTCAATGGACCAATTTGAACTCGCTATTCGTTGTTAGCACATAAAGACAGGACAACGCCTGTCGAGTCAGCTAGTAATTTATATATTTAACATTATATAAATATATATCCAGGAGCAGAAGTCTTCGACTCCTATCTCGTCGGAGGTGGCGTCCATCACGGAGGGCGGCCCCCGGCCCGCGTCGGCGGCGCGCCGGGACTCCGGCCGGGACTCCGCCACCGGACGACGCAAGAACGAGGTCGCGCAGGCCATCGCCAACTACACCGCGTCCAGGTACCTACTGCCATTGTTTGCCACATCACGATAGGACAACTGAGCAGTCCGACTGGGGTAGTACCTCCGCCCTACAGAACACCGCCCCATAATAACCAGCGTGTTGTGTTCCCCAAGGTAAGTAGGGTAGCCAGAGCTCACTGGAATAATTCTGTGCTGGCTCACTCCCTCAAAATCTTCGCTGCTGGTGTAGCACACGTCCATAGGGAAAGGTGATGGCTACCCATCAAGTGAGCCGTGTGCTTGTCTGCCACCTGAGTGGTATAAAAATGATTGTATGTTGGTTCCAGCTCTGAGCAGCTCTCCCTGACGAAGGGCCAGCTCCTGGTGGTCCGGAAGAAGGCAGACAGCGGCTGGTGGGAGGGGGAGCTGCAAGCCAAGGGCCGCAGCCGGCAGGTCGGCTGGTTCCCCGCTAGCTATGTCAAGGTATACCTTCATACTTACCAGAATCGCCAAGGATTTTGGGTCAAAGTCAACCTTCGACCTCCGTCCTCCATGAGTCTAGTCCTGGGGGTGATGGGGGGAGCCGTTTGGAGCCCTAGCCGAAGCAGAGCGGGTGGAGATACCGCGGTTCTCAAACCCGAGGGGTTTTTTTCGATCCCATTTGCGACGGGAGACCTTTCGGGGTTTGAGGTGGCCATCTTAAAACCGTAGATGGCCCGGGGTCAGCTGGGGTGCGAGGGATATATATATATTATGCCTATTGGGTAACCTTACACCCCGGTAATTAAGACCCGAGACGGCGTGCGGTTTTAGTCGGTTCGATCCCGACATAACCACCCCCGATGGCCGACGCGGGTGGTATCCATGGGGATTTCCGCACGATAAAAAAAAAGTATACCAAAGGTATTGTGGGGGGGGAGGACTTTCTACACTAAACCTCATTAATACACATATTACAGTGAAGAAATGTTTATGTAGTGATAACCTCCGATCCTGAGACTTTACCTTACCATCAGGCGAGGTGGAGTCATGTTGGCGTGTTCATTATGAAAAAAAAATATGATTTCAGATCCTGCAGTCTTCAGGGCGTACCTCAGGTAGAACCACTCCGGTGTTGTCCAAGATGGACACTCTGCCCGCCGAGACGGTCATTGATAAGGTGACGTTGATATTTACCAAGCTTATTCATTCTCTGAACCTTTTTCCCAACTCAGTTGGGGTCGGCTTTCCAGTCTAACTGTGATGCGGCTGAACTTCGATATGTTCCGTGGAGCGACTGCCATCTGACCTCCACAACCAATGGTCATTATGACCAATGACGATATCGAAGTTCCAAGTTAGACTGGTTGGACTTTTGTGGGCTCCAACTACCCGTAACGACTGCCATAGATGTTTGTATGGCAACCGGGACCGACGGCTTAACGTGCTCTCCGAGGCACTAATAAACCTGCGATAAATACACACAACTTCGAAAAGCAAGTCATTGGTGTGTGCCATGGTGAACCTGGGATCGAACCCGAGACCTCGTCTCAGCAGTCCATTACCCAGACCACTAGCGCGGTTCATTTACAAAGCTTATTAATTTTTTTTTTCAACTCTTTAATTTTAGGAATTATACCGGTAAGTAGGGTAGCCAGAGCTCACTGTACCCCTCCTCCCCCTACCTTGCCTTCCCTCCCCCCTTCAAGGTAGGTAGCGCGTATGCGACACCTTTAGCGTTGCAGGCAAGCAGGCCCACCTGATGGTGAGCAGTCACAGTGGCCTATGGACGTGTGCAGCACCAGGGGCGTCACACTCGCGCTGCTGACCTTGGAGTTTGAGGGGAGAGCTAGGAAGGGGTCTAGTGAGCTCTGGCTCCATGACTATAAGTTTAGTGATGAAAACCATCACAATCTTATTGCAGGTGATAGCGCTGTACCCGTATACGGCACAGAACGCGGACGAGCTGAGCTTCGAGAAGGATGACATCATCGCCGTCACCGACAGGAGCCAGGACCCCGCCTGGTGGCAAGGTAAATAATTCAAAGTCCTGACAGGCTGATTGACTGATTGACTGATTGACTGATTGACTGATTACAACGCACAGCCTAAACCGCTGGTCGTAGAGACTTGAAATTTGTAGGGAGTGTTTGTTTTGATGCGTAGAGGTGTACTAAGAAAGGATTTTTTAAAATTCGAACCCTAAAGCCCTAAAAAGGGCTAAAACGTGCTTTTCCCAGAACTCAAGAACGGCTGAACAGATTTTCATGATCTATGATTTTTTTGATTTGTCTCCGCCTCGAATAGCATATAACATAATTAAAAATATATGATTCATTCAGTAAATTTAGTAATAAAAAGAAAATTAGATGTTGCAAACGTTTTTATCGCCATCTATAATAGTTGTCAAGGTGGGGCTGCCTAGAGAGGCTGAATGCTGAACCTCCACGCGGTGCACCCGGAGCAGCGCCTCCCATTCGCCACAGGAGCTGCTGCAAATTGCCAGCCGCAGTGGGAGTGGCCCGCTAGAGGGCTGCTCCGAAAAGAGCCACGTTTTTTTATTTTTATGTCAACATGACTTCACCTCGCCTGATGGTAAGCTAAAGGTAGTCTCTGGAATGGGAGTCACCATTGCAAACACCGATAGTGCCACAATGCTGGCACTCAGTTTGACGGCCTCATCAAATGCTTTTTATACCCGCTTAAAGGACCCGGGACTGTATGAGGAAGGAAACACGTGAGCTGGTAAAGAATTCCAGGTTTTCATGGGGTCCAGAAACTGGTTGGTTAGTAGAGGGTACAGTGGGGAGCAGGCGGGAGGCAGGCACCTGAAACGGCGTGCGGTTTTAGTCGGTTCGATCCCGACATTACCACCCCTGATGACCGACGGGGTAGTATCCATGGGGATTGCCGCACGATAAAGAAGGGGACCTGTGCCTTACTGAGGAAACTCGTTAAGTGCGGTTTTGGTTGGTTCAAGTCCGACAAACCACCCCTGGCGAGGGGGATCTTAAGAGGTTTCCCGTACGATAACCACCGCCGATAGCCATCATGGGACATCCAAGAGGATTCCCGTAAAAGGGCCTTTTACAAGTAAAACTATTAAACGTTCCATTGTAATAATATATTAATTTGTTTGCAGGTGAACTGAGGGGCATGACCGGCTTGTTCCCAAGTAACTACGTCACGAAATTAGTCAACTAAACTATTATTACACCCATAATAATACTATTATACGACTATTATACCAGTTATATTGTTATTCGATTAGATAACTATTACTACTAATCATTCGAGTGTTATACGAATAATTATTTTAGGCTGCAACTGTTAACTTGGTGGCTAATGTTTCACTATTTATTGAACTATTATGATTATTCTACTAATAATCTACTATTATTGTACTAATTAGTCAACTATATGACTACTATCACGATAATTAGTTGATTAAATGACTATCACATAGTTCTTTAGTTAACTAAATGACTATTCTTCTGCTAATTAGTCAACTTAATCTACTGATTAGTCAACTAAGTAGTATTGCACTTGTCGACAGCTATATGTTAGGAGTACATTATGTATGTAGACATATTCATCCCTGTTTATTCTTAACAGGGTAGGCAGAAGTATATTAACGTTTACATTCCAGTTTCCATCTAATCGATGTGTAATTTCGTTTGCATGTGTTGTTATGCCGTTTGATGCCATTTTTAATTAATATAATGCTGTTTTCGAATATTTAAAATGTCGTTTTAACACGTAGTTGTTCTTTAGATGATTAAATAATGTGAATATTATATTGTTTTATTAATTCCAACCTAAAAAATCTCAAAGCAGAAAGCGTTGAAGACCAGATTGTCATTAAAATGGCGATGGCTAACCATGTGTGTGTGAATTTTGGGTTGCAATATGTCACCCAAAATTCGACTCCTTTTTTTTTATTTATCTTACGGAAATCCCCACGGATACCACCCCCAGCGGGAGTGGTTATGTCGGGATCGAACCGACTAAAATCGCATGCCGTCTGTCTTATTTACCGGGGTGTAAGGTCTGGTTACCTAATAGGCATTTCCTCGCACCCCAGCTGACTCGAAGGTGTATGGTGACAGGTGGGCGGTGATGTCGGAATTGAACCAATTAAAACCGCACACCGTCTTGGATTTTCTAGCGCTAGGGTGTAAGGTGACTTAGGCGACCTAAAAGGAATTTCCCCCGCACCCAGGCTGACCTGGGCCATCTCCAACTTCGAGATGACCCCCACGAGTTTGAGAACCACTGTGGGAGTGATTATGATTTAAATGCGATTCCTGGGCCTCGATCCTGTTAATAGAATCGGGGCCCAGGATATTTTTTCTTATGATCATTCTCTGAACCTTTTTCCCAGCTCAGTTGGGGTCGGCTTCCAGTCTAACTGTGATACGGCTGAACTTCAATATTTTCCGTGGAGCGACTGCCATCTGACCTCCACAACCAATGGTCATTATGACCAATGACGATATCGAAGTTCCAAGTTAGACTGGTTGGACTTTTGTGGGCTCCAACTACCCGTAACGACTGCCATAGATGTTTGTGTGGCAACCGGGATCGACGGCTTAACGTGCTCTCCGAGGCACTAATAAACCTGCAGTAAATACACACATAACTTCGAAAAGTCATTGGTGTGTGCCATGGTGAACCTGGAATCGAATCCGAGACCTCGTCTCAGCAGTCCATTACCCAAACCACTAGGCTACCGCGGTTCTTCTTAATCTAAAAAAAAGTTGGGTTGCAATAAATAAGCTACAAACAAAATTTTTCAATATTTTTATGTATTTTTTTTTCTATCACTTAAACCAACGTATTATAAATAGTTACTATTACTATAATATTTTGTTAACTCACCACAAGATGTCGTGTGTGTATATCTCACATATAAAATTCAATTTAAGACATTTCGCTCCACAAATAACAATTAGGCAAACAAACATATTTTTCATGTTTTTTTTTTCATAGAAACTTAGGTGGTAGACAAGCACACGGTCCACCTGATGGTAAGCGGTTACCGTGGCCTATGGACGTGTGCAACACTAGGGGCGTTACACTCGCGCTGCCGACCCTGAAGGTGGGGAGATTGGAGAGGGGGAGGACTAATGATTCTATAAAAATACATGAAAAATATATTTCTTCGCAAAAATATGTATCATATATCACAATTGGTTTATTCCTAATCTGACTTGAGAGTCTATTTTCGTAATGTGTTCAAAATTCAGTTTCGATCTCATCTCGATGTCACAATATGTCAAATTATTCTTGTAACAAAGTTCTCAATTTCCAACATTATAACGTAATTGTGACTGAATCAAGACCGAAAGTTGATCAAAGGCCAAGTGAAATATTCTGCTAGACTTAAGACTTTGTAATAGATAGGTTATTCTCTTCTTTTAAGGTATGCGTCAAATTTGACTTTTGTAAAATCGAGATGAGATCGGAATTGAATTTTGAACACATTTTATTACAAGAATTGACTCTCTGTAGTGAACACGAAATTATATTCGAATAGTAAACGTATAGTACACGTAACGGGAGACTGGAGACAATAATATTGATTTGCAAATGCGATATTTATTGATGTGCACACAAATGCGATTGATCAAACACCGAATTACTATATAATATAGGATTGTAATTGTATTGTAATGACTATCTCCAGTCTCTCGTCACGAATACTATACGCTTACTCATTCTCTGAACCTTTTTCCCAACTCAGTTGGGGTCGGCTTTCCAGTCTAACTGTGATGCGGCTGAACTTCGATATTTTCCGTGGAGCGACTGCCATCTGACCTCCACAACCAATGGTCATTATGACCAATGGCGATATCGAGAATACTATTACGCTTACTATTCGAATGTAATTTCGTGCTCGCCCTTCTTTCTAACCAGCTGTCGGATTAGGTTGGGATAAGCAAAATATTGCTAAGGTTCGATTCAGTAAAAACACATTTCGGTGCCTTTCGTGCGCGAGTGCGACTCGCACTTAGCCGGTATTTTGCCTCATCCTTTCGAATTAAATTCACAAGTTTTCAAAACGTGGAATTACTGAATTAGACCCCAGAAATTAATTTTTGTAAAATTTTTGGTTAGAATTTCAAGTCATGTTAGGAACAAACCTACATAATATATTGCTATCTCTATCGTCTCAAAGGAAACGAAAGAGACAACAATATTGCATACCACATACATACCAGCCTTATATTTGAACTTTACACCTAGACATAGACAATATAAAAACGGAGTTACCAAAAAAACTAAGATTTTAGGGAACGTTTTCATACTACGTCACCACTTTTTTACAGTTTTTAACCCCTCCCCCCCTTATGACCATCTGTAGTGTGGACCCATAACCCCTCCCCCCCCCCCCCTGATATTCACGTAGTATTTTTTCTCTTTGTAATCTTTATATATATTATAATTCTTATTTACGTGTGTTGACAGTGAACTCTTCCTAAACAGCTGGACCGATTTGAATGATTTTTTTTCTATGCATTTAGGTGGCGCCTTGGATGGTTTAGATTCATAAATCATTCCGGCAGATGGCGCATCAGTCGGTATCTAGGACAACGTATATTGGGCTCGCTAGTTTCATATATTTTCACGAAAAAGCGCGAGATTTCCTTAGATGATATGACAATGTTACAAAATCCTGAAGCCTCCCTCTACCAAGTATGGTATTTTGAAGATTCCCCTCCCCCCAACGGGTCACATAGTATGAAAACGTTCCCTTATATAACCAAAAGGGAAAACATTTTTTGGATTTCAATGATAAAACAATACAATATATAAAATTTGGAATATTTTTTTGCCTTTTCTGGTTTTTAGGAAATAATCTTGTACCATTGTAAGACTTGTACCATAATATCAATTGTACTATATCGGGATTTTTATTTGGGGGGGGGGGGGGGAGGGAGGGCTGATAACGCAGGCGACTGGTCTCCCGAACTGGCAATTTGATACCTTTCTTGATATTAGGCACTGTACTCGGAGAGCACATAGCACATTAAGCCGTCGGTCCCGGTTGCCATACAAACATCTATGGCAGTCGTTACGGGTAGTTGGAGCCCACAAAAGTCCAACAACAACGGTCTAGCTGCAATGCTTCGATATCGCCTAATGTCACCATTGGGTTGTGAAGGTCAGATGGCAGTCGCTTCACGGAAAATATCGAGGTCCAGCCAAATCCGCAGTTAAGACTGGTAAAGCGGACCCCAGACTCCGAGGTGAAAGCTTTGGATGCGACTGGGATTAACGCTAGGTTGATTGATTAATTGAGATAGGTAACTATGATACAAGTTTTACAAATAGATGGTACAATTTTGTACCAATCGTACATTTTTGAAACGCTAACAATTCATTTGATGTTTTAAAAATTATTTTTCGAATAGTTTAATATATAGGACTTCCCTTACCTAGGGCATGGCATGCATTAATTCCTAATGATTTTTGAACGGAAAAAGTTTAAATTCAGGTAGATGGCTCCACCGGCGCCGTAAGCCGTAGAATATAACGGAGATATTCGAAGATCTAAGATAGGTCCAGGGCCTCGATTCTGCTAAAGGCAAACCACTGTAATACCACTGACACTCTAAAAAGCGCTATTTCATTGTAGACTTTACCGCTATATAGTTAAAGTCTAAAATCAAATGAAAAGAATTCATTTAACTTTTTCATTCGCTCAACAAAATATCATTTAATTTTAGACTTTAAGCTGATAACAATAAAGTCTACAATTAAATAGCATTTTTAAGAGTATCTATGGTAGGACAGTGGTTTGCCTTTAGCAGAATCGAGGCCCAGGTAGCTCAGTTGGGCAGAGTATTCCTTATAAAGGACTGATCGTGGCTTCAAGTCCCGTCCTTGACGTTCAATTTTTCCAATCAAAAATCATTTGGAATAGTTAGCACGCTAATTGGTTAAAAAAATCATTGAAGCATGCACTAATGTCTTTTTTATAGCAGCGAGTAGACAGATCAAATTTGTTTTTTTTTTATGTCGGTCACGTCAACATGACTTCGCCTCGCCTGATGGTAAGCTGAAGGCAAAGTCTCTAAAATGGGAGTCACCATTGCAAACACCGATAGTGCCATAATGGTGGCCCTCAGCTTGACGACCTCATCAAATGCTTTTCATGTATTTCAACTTACAAATGTCGTGCATGTGTTGAGTTTTTTTATATGCTACTGAGGTGGCAGACAAGCACACGGCTTATTGATGGGAAGCGGTCACCATGGTCTATGGACATGTGTACCATAGTATTCTTATTGAAATATAAGAAAATGGTATGAATTTCATTTCAAATCTTAATATATATAAATCTCGTGTCACAATGTTTGTCCTCAATGGACTCCTAAACCACTTAACCGATTATAATAAAATTCGCACACCATGTGCAGTTCGATCCAACTTGAGAGATAGGATAGTTTTTGAAACGGATTTCGACATCCACGCGGGCGGAGCCGCGGGCAATAGCTAGTTATACTATATAAATATATGATCTTAAATGTTTCGTATTTATAATTATGTATATTAATACATATATAGGTAAGGGAAGGCCATATATTAAAAACAATGGTTTAAAAATAACAGAGGTTTGACAATATACATACAACTTGCTACAGGAAACGTCTTGAGCGGGTTTCATTGAACGAAATAGTTAAATAGACCACATTTAATAGATATTTGGAATGCGTTTTTTTTATATACGTCAAAATGACTTCACCTCCCCTGATGGTAAGCCAAAAGTAAAGCTTCAGGGTCACCACTACATACACCGATAGTGCTACAGTGGTGACCCTCAGCTTGACGGCCTCTTTAAATGCTTTTTCACGCCCCGCTTAAATGCCCCGGGACTAATACGTCAAAACGACTTCACCTCGCCTGATGGTAAGCTAAAGATAAAGTCTCAGGACCGGTGTCACCACTACACATACCGATAGACAGGTATTTGCTCAGATATTAACGAGCTAATGAATGTTCAGATATTAATGGTAACTTGTAGTGAAGAAACTAAACATAAACTGGCGAAATGTGGGTGCTAGCACCTCTGCCTACCCCTTCGGGGATATAGGCGTGAGTTTATGTTATGTAGTGAATGGAAGTTATTGATATTTTAAATTGTTCAGAAGTTTTTGGCCAATTTATCTGCTATAATATATCTGATGGCGACTGTACAAAAGAAAAATTTAACCGGACCAGTCTTAATTAAAACCTGTATTGCCATATACATAAACATTTTAGTCATGATACGTTTGATCTGTATCCCACCCGATGGTAAGTGATCTACGATGAATCGCGCTTACCTAGGAATAACAAAAGATATATTGTACCATAATTTTTTTTTTATACTACTTAGGTAGCAAACAAGCATACGGCCCACCTGATGGGAAGCGGTCACCGTGGCCTATGAACGTGTGCAACACTAAGGGTGTCACACACGCGCTGCCTACCCTGAAGGGAAGGGGAGGGCCAGGAAGGGGTGGGGGGAAGAGGGGACGCCGATATTACAACACCCTATGGCCAGCATGGGACAGCGAATACCATCAAAAATGAAACCCACTCAAGAAGTACAAGGTACCATATAGGACGGCTCGGGGAGTCCCCCAGACCAATGAAAGGTTGACTTTATGACTTGACTATAGATGGGTTTATGTATGTGTGTATGTATTTCACCCTCTTAGGGGTATAATTTTAAAAAACGCTCATACACGTCTACATTTATTTTTAATCAGAAGTAGGTGTATGAAATTTCATGCGTCAATGAAAAAGGACAGACTTTCATATAACCGTTTATCGCTTATTTTGCCACCTTAGAAGTGGAATTTCAAAAAATCCTTTCTTAGTGTATAAAAGAATCTACTGCCAAAATTTCAAGTTTGTAGGTCCAGAGGTTTAGGCTCAGCGTTGATGAAACGGTCAGTCTGTCAGTCAGTCATCGGGCCAATTTTTTTTTCTTTTTTATTGGTAATAGGCTCGCGTTTGACCACAAACTCACCTATTGGTAAGTGATGATGTGGTCGACGGTGGAGCACGCTTGCCTAGAAGTAACCTGTTCAATCTAGACTTGAAAACTCCGGCAGGGCATTCCACTCTTTAGCAGTACGCACTATGCAGTAGTAAGTAATTATTATATAATTATATAGATTGAATAAATACCCAATTACTGCCCAAAGTGGCAGGACATAAACCCATCTCTAGACCTGACATATCTGAGTCTCATTGGTCGGGGGGACGTGTGGCCAAGCTGGGTTGGTACACTACTGGTGTTGGCTGGAATTGGCGCCAATGTTGTCACGATGGTCGCGCCAATGTCGCTCCACAAATTTCTTTATATAGTTGTACGGCTTGGAGTCTTTCTCGCCTATCACGTTGTCCACCTGTATTAAATAAAAGTAATTTTAGAAAATTAAAGCGAAAAATTATCAATGGGAAATCGCTATGAAGATGCGATTTCCCAAAGTTTGTTTTCTATATACCACAATGGCAAACAAGCACACGGCCCACCTGATGCAACACCAGGGGTGTTACACAACGAGGACACCGAGGAAACCTGAGGGGGCCATCTCGATTCCGGAGATGGCCCGGGTCAAGCCGGGGTGCGAGGGAAATGCTCGTGGGCCACCTTACACCCTGGCGACAGAAGACCCTAGACGGCGTGCGGTTTTAGTCGGTAAGAGTTCTAAATAACCTGCCCCGCTGGCCGCGGGGTGGGTATCCATGAGGATTTCCGCACAGAAAAAAACATTACCCTCCTTTCTTGGGCAGTCGTGTAAAAAAGGGGTGTCACAAATGCACTGCTGAACTGCCACAAGGCTTCTAATACCCTTCTTGAAGAACCCTATATTGTAGTTCAGTACCTATTTGCAATTCGGAACCCAAGAGTGCGTCGCGGACATTTTGACCGCCGTCTGCTTATCGCCTTATTAGTTACTACCCAATATCATTAGATCGCATTTAGCCCGCGTATGTCTGACAAGAGACATTATGAGCTATTTTGCGCGGACAAATGCAACCTTATAATTATACAAATAAGAGTGAGTCGCGGACATTTTGACCGCCCCGCACCTCCGTCTGCTTATCGCCTTATGGTTTAACAAAAACCGATGGCATGTTAGTCTAACTTAAAAAAAAATAAAAACCAGCAACTGACCTTATATGGAGGGGTTATAATGACTTCATTGTAGACTCGAATGTTTTGGCCGGCCCAGGACACATCGTCGAAGACCCTGGCGATCGCCATGAACAGCCTCTGGCCTTCAGGGTCCAGGCATGCCGATAAAGCTGACACCTGAAACAAAGCATGATGGTAACTTGTAAAGATACAGATAAGTCTAACGTTTTTTTTACTTTTTTTAATTAGCGTTAGTTTTATTTAATTTAAATAACTATAATAATTGTCATTTTTCGAACCGCGGTAGCCTAGTGGTTTGGGTAATGGACTGCTGAGACTAGGTCTCGGGTTCAATCCCACGTTCACCATGGCACACACCAATGACTTTTCGATGCTTTTCGAAGTTATGTATGTATTTATCGCAGGTTTATTAGTGCCTCAGAGAGCATGTTAACACGCAAAAACCGCGCCAGGACGTGGAGTTGCGGATAACAGCCCGTGAAACCATACCATACCATACCGGTTGCCATACAAACATCTATGGCAGTCGTTACGGGTAGTTGGAGCCCACAAAAGTCCATCCAGTCTAACTTGGAACTTCGATATCGCCATTGGTCATAATGACCATTGGTTGTGGAGGTCAGATGGCAGTCGCTCCACGGAAAATATCGAAGTTCAAACTGTTCAAAGAATGATATTGTCATTTTTCGATTGATAATACTAACGGTTATATTATCATGCAGCAAAAATCCTAATTATATTCTCATCATCATTTAGAAGAATAATTACATTTGGTTACATTTAGTAATTAATGCAAATAATAAATTGTTAAAGCAATTAGTAGACTCACTCTCCCCATAAAATTTCTTTAAATCGAATAGTCAACATCTAGCACGGGATTTGAACCGATGGCCTTGATGGCCTTTCTGGACATCCGTTGTCTGGAAGACAGCCTATTGTACTATACAAAGGAGATGTTTCATTTTGGGTCCCCTAATTGTACACAATACAGAAAAAAAGAGAAATAATACTGGTTATTGGCAAAAAGACAATTATATTTATTCGCCTCCAAATTTCAAGGGCATAAATTAATAAAATATGAGTACATTTTTAGTTTTAGTCCGCCATGTTTATTATGTTGCAAGAAAGTGTTTATTTAGTTAGATTCCGCTAATAATACGATGCAATATTATAAGAATTAAATACTGAAAAATGAAAGTTACATTACCTAGCTATTCTTCTAAGTAGTGTACAATTATCAGGCACAAGCTCCATACATTTTTAAAACATCTCCTTTTATTGAATTTTGATATCATATATTCCTAATGTCAAAGCAAATTATATTCAATTCTATTGTATTCTTTGGGAACACTGGTCAACTGAGCTACTTGGATGTGATCTGTCCTATCGATAGCCAAAACTCGTTGATTTTTTTTATATATAATATAGGACACATCAAAATGACTACCTCGCCTGATGGTAACCTAAAAGTTAAGTCTCAGGACTGGGGTCACCACCACATACACCGGTAGTGCTACAGTGGCGGCCCTCAGCTTGACGCCCTCATCAAATGCTTTTTCACGCCCCGCTTAAAGGCCCCGGGACTATATCTTAGGACCATGTTGTAGCCTTCAACGGATATTTTATAACAACTAGACACTAGTTGTGCCAGCGACTTTATCTGCACTTTACCTTTAAATTTTTTACTCGGAACCCTAGTTGTTTTTCCAAAATTTAACTAGCTAAAGTTACTCTTTGTTATATCAGCTATCTGCCTATGAGTCTCTTCGAAATCAGTCCAGCTATTTCAGAGATTAGACGTAACAGACAGACAGTCAGATTTTTTTTTTCCCAGAGTGCATGGACAGCGAAGAAATGAGCTTCCACTTGCTAGTTGAAGGACCCATGTACTCACTGAGCATGGTGTGAGCTCCTGAGATCAACAATAGAATAAGGAAAAGTATAGAGTATTCACTTAAATTGGAGTTCATCTCTTATAGACTAACCTAAGTGTGTTTCTTATCAATCTGAAATATCTGAAACACTTTCCATAATCTAGCAATAGGTAATGAGGCCAAATTAAATGACCACATTACAAAAAAAATTTCATCATAATTTTTTTTACTTTTCCCTCCAAAAAAAAAACAAAATAGTAAACAGGTTGAATTATACTTACCAGTCTCCTTTTATTCTCTATTGAATTCCGAACCCTTGTGTTCAACCTGTGCAGGTTGAGACTCTGTGGTGGCTCTGGGACTGTGGTCACTTCCTTCTTGATCTGAACATCGCTGACCAAGGATAAATTGACGATATTCACATCATGGCGTTTAGGATTACCGCTGGATGATGGACATTTAAGAATCAGCATCTTCGTTTGTGGATCGAAGGCGAGCACCTCTCCTTCAATATTCTCATTGTAACATGTTCTCGTCGCTACTATACTGCCAATAGTAAAGCAATCCGACACTGCAGTTGACATTATACGCCGTTTGATGTTAACACGATGGGTATTATCATGAAATAGTTGTCGTCGATCGGTAAAACGTGAAGCACTTGAGTATTTTTGTTACGGTACGGGGACGTCCGCCATTGAATTGAGCATAAATTGACAAGCACAGATTTGCACAGATTAAATTTCGATTTTGAAGTTTCAACAGCGTTTTGTTGTCTACTATTGATTTATTGATACATTCAACTTGTTTGATTTTAATTGTAGAGGGTAACATTGTCTCATTACTCAATTAAAATCGCAAATTGTAATATTTAACTAATATATGAAGTCTTTTTTGTTTATTCTTTATTGTATAAAAAACAACAGCGATAACATAATAATTGTAACCTCCACGGCCATTTACCACAAAAGGATAAGAGTAGGTATTGAGTAAGTACACGGAGCATAAAATTTATATATTATTGTGCTTCGTGAGTAAGTATGAATAATTACTAATTAATTCATCTGTGTGACGATGGTAGCGTTAGATTAGGTTAGTTTAGAACAATATTAGTTTCTACATTATATAGTTTATTTATATTAGATTGGGTTACATTACTTACATTACATTAGATTAGTTTAGATTTCATTTGATTAGTGACTGAGAGATCTCAGGAGTATTGCTTGCAAATGATGAAGTCCCCCAATTACCAATTTTCTATAGATACTGAATATTAGTTAAAATATTTGGCTGAAATCATTTTCATTCTTTTTAGAGATGTTAGCTTTTTAGCCTTACTAGCCTATTAACTTGCAATCGGCTTCCTATCATAGGTACCATGGTTGTTTTATCACAGGTTATCTGAAAGTAATGTGTCACCCTAACCACCAATGACTCCAAGTCACTCTTCTTTCAGAGGTTCGAGAGGATCTTCTTAAAATGGTGATGTCCCAAGGTCAGCCCGAGGTGCGGTGCTAGGTAAATGTCTTATTGGGCCACCTTATACCCGAGATGGCGACTGGTTTTGGTCACACAACTACGCCACTGGCCGGCAGGAGGGTAGGTATCAGTAAAGAAATCTAATAATGATTCATAACCTCTATCAGATAACTTGCGCTAATTCTTTTTTTATGTAATCTATAGATAAAATTTTGATATAAATTACGGTAGATTTATTGAAAATGTGGATTATAGAAGAAAGAGAGATAGTTTTAACCTGTACTTTTTAACAGTTTTGGCCGCTTCTATCGCGGTGGTTGCTGGTAAGTTCATTTAAACTCTTTTACTTATTTATATTATGAGCCAGAATTTATAATGGCCTCCTCTTTGACTTAGTAGGAACGCATTCAACAGCTAGACTTATGTCTTAATATATATAAATCTCGTGTCACAATGTTTGTCCTCAATGGACTCCTAAACCACTTAACCGATTACAATAAAATTCGCACACCATGTGCAGTTCGATCCAACTTGAGAGATAGGATAGTTTTTGAAACGGATTTCGACATCCACGCGGGTGGAGCCGCGGGCAAGAGCTAGTGATATTAATATAATCTGTATGATTCTGTGCTCGGTCACGGCTCGGTCCCAATCGGTGGTAACTTTATACCCTATCACTATAGACATTATAATAGGTTTTGTCTTGTAAGTACCGCGTAAGTACTGTCCTGGGGCAAGATCTTCATACGTCTGTGGGGCAAGATAAGAAAACCGTGGTTCCTACACCCGAGGGGGCCATCTGGAAACCACCTCTACCTTTTCACATAAAAACAGTCAGATGATCTGACTGGGTATAGAGATAGATCATAGTCTAGTCTGGAATGTCAGGAATGACTTTATTCCTGGAATAGATTCCCGTGGGAAGCGCAAACGGGTACAGAATAAAAAAGTGGACACCAGCTATTTCATAATATTAGTACGATTATTTTTCAATGATTTTCTGATCGGAAAAAATTATCATCCAGGACGGGACTTGAACCCGTGACCAGTCCCTTACAGGGGGAATGCTCTGACCAACTGAGCTACCTGGACCCATCTTAGATGTTCGAAATTTTCCGATATATTCTACGGCTTTGGGCGCCGGTTTTTTCCGATCAGAAAATCATTGGAAATAGTTAGCATGCAATTGCTTAAAAATTTCTTACGATTATTTTTGTCATTAAGGGGGCGTCCATAAATTACGTGAGATGTTTAAGGGGGGGAGGGGGTCGAGTCAAATCTCATCTAATCTAACGTTGGAGAAAGGAGGGGTTTCGGCAAATATCACGCAATTTTTTTTCTGATTGAAACAAAAAAAGAATAGATACTTACCTAATATTTTGGTCCATTTAATCCAGATTGTACAGTACTTGCTTAAGATTTTTTTCTTTTTACAATAACAATCCAACGCGTTTATGTAAGAAACCCACATTTTGAAAAATTTCACGTGAGAATGGAAGATGGGGGAGGGTGTTGAATAAAATCTCACAACATCTCACCAGGGGGGAAAGGAGGGTCGGAAAATTTAAAAAAACACCTCACGTAATTTATGGACGCCCCCTAACTGTAAAAAACTGTTTTTAGGAATTCCAGCAAGTGGGTACAAGTCGCCTGGTAGGATTATAGGCGGATTTCCCTCTACGATTGTTAGATGGCCTTCGCAGGTCAACGTTTTGTTCGGCAATAATGGAGTTAACTTTGAGCCAACCTGCGGTGGTATTGTACTCAACAATAGATCTTGCTTAAGCGGTGCACATTGTGTGCGGAGTGGGCACACGTAAGACACTTGTACATTATTATTTCTTAATCAGCTATTTAACGCTTTCCCCATAATTTTGGAGAGACGGCAATCTGCCGGGGCCTCCACGCGGTGCACCCGGGCAACGGAGGCGAGCAGCGCCTCCCACTCATCACCACGGTAGACGCCGCTGCTGCGGCAAATCCGGCGGGGTGGGAGTGGCCCTCTAGAGGGGTGCTCTGGGGCTCTCCACGTGTCCCTCTGACTAGCAGAGGGTACAGTGGGGAGCAGGCAGGGGCGGGCTGATACTCCGCCGCGCCCAGACGGTTACATCCCACCGATAGCGAGGTGGAGCGATGCTCGCCCCTTTCGGGAGGTCGAGGAGGTAATCTTAAAACCGTAGATAAGGGGCAGGTGGTGTGCGAGGGATATGCGTATTAGGTAACCTTACATGGTAATTAAGACTCAAGAGGGCGTGCGGTTTTAGTCGTTTATCCCGACATAACCACCCCCGATGGCCATGGGGATTGCCGCACGAAAAAAGTGAGATTGGGTAATTATGTTCTAAGAAAAGGGTACCTATTTATAACTCAAATAGTACCTAGGTATATTTATTTTCATTACCACATTATTTTTAATTTACTTATATATAAGTTATATAAAAAAATGAAAATTAAAAAAAATATGTTTAGAAATAAGGAAAGAAATCTAAAGGTTTAATGACAGTAGAGGAAGCGCGTGAAGTATACTCTGTCTACCCCGGAGGGAAAAAAGCGTGAGCATATATGTATGTATTGTACAGGGTCATTTTGTAATTAACTGGCATCCTCCCAGGGGTAGGTAGCAGACATCATAAGTAGCAACATTTGTTCTACGTCTTTCAATAAAACTGAACACATTAGATAGGTACTTAATAATGAGTTTTCAAGTAGGTAACTATTTTATTGTAAGAACGCGACACTACTACAAACATGGTCAGTTATGATGTCAGCTATCTACCCCTGCGAGGATGCTAGTCTATACTAATATTATAAAGAGGAAAGATTTGTACCTATTTTTGTATGTTTGTAATGAATAGGCTCCGAAACTACTGGACCGATTTCAATAATTCTTTCACTTATAGAAAGCTACACTATCTGGGAGTAATATAGGCTATATATCATCACGCTACTACCAAAGGGAGCGGAGCAGTGAGCATTAATGTCAATAAATCGGGCAGATTTCCATACATCTTTAATAATAGCACGAAAAAATGTTGGAACAAAATCCGAATTCCACGCGGGCGGAGCCGCGGGCAACAGCTAGTTAATTATAAATAACCCTGTATATCTAATTGAATTGCCCGTTATTTTTTTGTAGCAATAGACCATCGCCCTGGTTCCGCCTTCGTCTTGGTTCAACTTTTAGTAGCCACGGAGGGAGTCTTCATAATGTTGGTAGCATCATCCAACACCCCGACTACAATATTTGGACTTTCGACAGCGATCTCGTTATTTTCCGCAGCGCTACCAACTTTATATATAGCAATGTAATACAACCGGCTACCATTGCTGGCGTTAACTATTACCTTCGCGACCAAGAATTAGTTGCGATCACTGGATGGGGTAGAGACCGTGTAAGTATCTCGAATTCCTTTACCAGCAACCCGACTGCTGTCGAAAAGTGTGAAACAAGTTTGATAGCAGGCGGTACCCATTAATACCCAAAGGGTCATCCCCACAGAAATATATTATTATCTAGATATAATGGGCTAGTGGGCGTAGCACCCGTGCTAAGAGGGTGCAATATTGCATGCTTTGCTAATCGCGCTCTCATTAAAGCGACCGCTTTTGCCTTCAAGAAATAAAAATAGTAATTCAATATATCCATTGCAGATATGAATATCGATAATCTCTTTCGTATCTCCTCATTATTTACCTTTTCCCGACACAGCAAGAAAATAACGTTGTGCTATGGTTGTGCCTTTCGGCCACCTATGTAACTGTGTTTTGTAACCCGTTACAAAAGAAGAAAATGTTCTCTTTTTTCGTTACCTAGTTACAAACCAAGATCCAAATATTTTTAAGTAGTTACCATGGGAGTGGCATGTCGAAATGTGACACGCGTCATAATTTCAGTTTCAGGAAAAAATATGAAGTATCTATCGAATAACGACAAAATGCCTACCTACCTCCTTTCTTTCCTACTCACATGGTTATAAACCTGGAATTATTATTCTTTATTAGTAACCAGCTGTGGTAACCAGCTACAAAAAAGGAAGTAAAAATCTTCTATCGTATCTGACTACGAAACTTGGTTACGAAAACGACAAAATATGAATTTTGTTTTCGTAGCTGGTCATCAAAGGAAGAAAATAATTCCTTGTTCGTAACCGGTTACGAAAGATCAGTTACGATTCAATAGGTACATATTTTTTATTTTCTTTTTTAGCCAAATGGTGTCTGGCAAGAACAGCTCCAAGAGGTGCAACTCTGGACTATTAATCAATTCACATGTAATGAGAATTATGGTGGCATTATAACTGAAAATATGCTGTGCACCGGTTGGCTAAGAGTAGGCGGCCGTGGCGCGTGCGTTGGAGATGGCGGCGGCGGAGTTTATCACAATAATATTGTAGTTGGTGTCGTGTCTTTCAGTCACGGTTGTGGTTCATCACTTCACCCTGGTGTCAATGTACGTGTGTCGCGCTTTACACCTTGGATAACTGCAAATGCATAAGTTATATTAAATTACTAGCTGTTGCCCGCGGCTCCGCCCGCGTGGACGTCGATTTTCGATTTTTTTTTACTATATCGCCGATTTTTATCAGCGGATTGCGATCAAATATGCGTAAGATTTTGAGTCTAACCAAGACCTCACCATCAAAACCCGTTTTTTTATTAGAAAGGTCTTGCTTAGACTAAAAATTTACCGTATGTTTGGTTGTAATTGGTTACGTAGAACCGGAGATATGACCAAAAACTACCTAAAAACGAAGCGCGGGCGAAGCCACGGGTATCAGCTTGTATAAAAAGTAGCCTATATGTTGCCCAGAACTATGAACTATAATCGTACCAAATTTGATCCAAATCCCTCCAGTAGTTTTTGATTTTAGCGTGAACAAAAATTTGGTGCGGACAAACAGACACAGACAAACAGACAAAAATTCTAAAAATCATTGTTTTGGCATCTATTACATTCATAAAGTCCCCTATTTTTTTTTCTCATATATCTTCCATGTAGGTACCTGCCTATAGACACCGATGATTTATATAATAAATGTATATAAATGCAAACCAAGGGTCTTCTGTCTTTTATTTGCCACACCATAGAGATTTTGAAATCCTTTATAGCGCACGTGTTTCCTTCTTCCTACAGTCCTCTTTAAGCGGGAGGAATTTTATTCCGCGCACGCTTAGGCTGTGGAATGACCGTGCTGAGGTTTTCCCTAGCGTCTACCATATGGAATTCTTCAAGAAGGACATTAGAAGATTTTTACAGGGTTGGCAGAGCGAGTGTGAAGCCCCTGGTGTTGCACACATCCATTAGGCCACGGTGACCGCTACGGGTGGCTACGGGCATGTATATAATCTAGGTATATGATGGTTAATCCACCTAAATAGATATCCGTTTCAGATCTAGATAGCATTAATAAAGAGAAACTTGGATATATTATAAATATTATCATTCAGGGGCGGCAGTCTCGATATTTATCGCAACGCCTTAGCAAACATAACGACATTTTGGTAGTCTACTTTCCAAACTAACGATTTTTGTCGGTATCTCAATGAACATTATCGCAAACTTTCGCAATTTATTATTCGCAAACGCAAACTCTCCATATTGCTGACCATCCCAAATGCACAGACTACCGTTTGACGCAAGAATCGTTACTGCAACCGATGTTTGTCGCGATCTTAGCTTGTGATTTCGGTAGCAAAGTCGTAGCAATAAATGTCGAGACTGCGGACCAAGGTAAATGTAATGAATTTTTGATAGGAAAAGTGATCATCCAGGACGGGACTTGAACCCGCGATTACATAGGGAATGCTCTGACCAACTTCGATTAAGTTCGAATGAATGACGCTAGATGGCTCCACCCTAAGCCGTAGAATTTATCAGAAAAATTCGAACTTCTAGGACGGATCCAGGTAGCGCAGTTGGTCAGAGTATTCCAATTTCATTGAAATATTTATTTTGTTTAGTTTTTAGTTTTTATTTTAATGTAAATATTATTTAATTTTCATTGTATTTTTATCATACCTAATAAATAATTTCATTGAAATGTAATGAAGGTTCATGAGAAATTTGCTATGATCAAGGGTCTTCAAGTGGAGCCACGGGCTGCAGCTATTCGAATAAAACACTTTCTTCGCTCTGGTTCAGAGTATTTGCTAAGTATATCAGATTATTTGCCAAATAGTTTCAGATTATTTGCCAAATAGTATCAGATTATTTGCCAGATAGTATCAGATTATTTGCCAAGTTGTATCAGATTATTTGCCAGATAGTATCAGATTATTTGCAAAATAGTTTCAGATTATTTGCCAAGGTGTATCAGATTATTTGCAAAGAAAAAACAAATGATCATAACTAGATTACCTTTATCTTGTTTAGTTCAGAAGTTTCTATACATCTTCTGACTCCATCACCAGCTTCATAGTACCATATTATCGTATTGTCACCGAAGATATGCAAGTGTACCGAATTTGAGTTCAATCTGACATCAAGATATGGTGCTAATTGGGCTTCCAAGATTTGGACTAACAAACAAGCAACGAGCTAGATAAAATAAAATTTATGATTCATATACTTTATCAATAGATTACCTACTTGCACCAATTATTTAGTTATGCAATCTATAGATAATTTTTTTATATAAATTACCTGATACGTGTAAGGAAAACGAGTATTCTGGAGGAGAGAGTACTAACATGTACTTTTTAACTGTTTTGGCCACTTGCATTGCGGCTGTAGCTGGTAAGTAGGTACAATATACGATCATACTAAGATGCTATCAACATTTTACTTTCTCCTAAAATATAATAAGCTAGCTATTGCCCGCGACTCTGCTCGCGTGAAATTTTGTTCCCGGTAACTTGACCACGGAAACCTGCTCCCGGGATAATCTGTTTCTGTATCAAAGGCGATGTTTCATTTTGAAATTTTTTGAAATAATACCGATTATTGGCAAAAATACAATTATATTTAGCCGCCTTCGAAATTCAAGGGCATAAATTATTAAAATATGAGTACCTACATTTTTATAGTAGGTAGTTTTAGTCCGCCATGTTTGTTGTGTTGCAAGAAAGTGTTTGTTTAGTTAGATTCCGCCCATAATACGAGGCAATATTATCAGAATTGAATGGTGAAAAATGAAAACTACATTGCCTAGCAATTTTTCCAAGTAGTGTACAATTATCGGGCCCAAGGTCCATCTTCTTTCGGCAGTTTTTGCACGAAAGAGTAACAAACATACATCCAGACATACATTCTTACAAACTTTCGCATTTATAATATTAGTTGGAAGTAGGTTAGGATTTGAAAGTGTGTGATTATGGATATATTAGATGTTTATTATTCTTTCACGCAAAAACGGCTTTACGAATCTGGCTGGCGTTTGGTATGAAAGGAATTCATTATAGCCTAGAATAACACATAGGCTACTTTTTATCTCAGGAATCGAACCCGCGGGGAACAGGAACGCGAACAATATCAAAAAGGCGGGCAAAAAGTTTGTTTATAAATTACTTCATACTCACCAAACTCCCCTCGGGATGGCAGCGCGGTGCGGGCCGGAACACCTCCACCCTACACCCCACCGTCGGCTAGGTGGAGTGATACTTACCCCACCCCCCTTTTTGGGGAGTCGAGGGGGCCATCTTGAAACCGTACATGTCCCGGAGTCAGCTAGGCCCTACAAAACACCGCCCCACGGCCCCATTATAACTATCGTGTTGTGTTCCCGCCGGTAAGTAGGGTAGCCAGAGCTCACTATACCCCTCCTCCCCCCCACCCGTTCCCTTCAGGGTAGGCAGCACATGTGTGACATCCTTAGTGCTGCACACGTCCATAGCCCATGGCAGTGTGCTTGTCTGCCACCCTAAGTTGTATAAACAAACACTTAAGATTTTTTGTCATTAACTTTTCTTTTATTATTTTAGCAATTCCAGCTACCGGGTACAGGTCAGCTGGAAGGATTGTGGGTGGCTCAGTCACAACCATTGACAGATGGCCTTCGATGGCCAACCTTATGTATGGCCACAACGGAGCTAACTTTCGTCAAGACTGTGGTGCTACTATCCTCAACAATAGATCTTGCATGAGTGCTGCACATTGCGTCTGGGGTGGAAGCTCGTAAGACACTTGCACAATTATTATTTCTATTTCCTACTTCACAACTCCGACAACGACGGCAAGGTAGCTCCGGCGAGGTGGGCGACAGACAGCCGGAGCTTTAGGCCGATTGACAGAGGAATCGCTGGACTATTCGGTCCATCAAGAACAAAGCGGTTCGTTGCCTCTTTTCTTTGCCATAAATACTTGGAATTCTTTACCAGCGCATGTGTTTCCTTCCTCCTATAGTCCCGGGGCCTTTAAGCAGGGCGTGAAAAAGCATTTGATGAGGCCGTCAAGCTAAAGGGGCCACCACTGTAGCACTATCGGTGACGTATGTAGTGGTGACCGGTATTTTGAGACGACGATGGTTTAAAATAAGGTTGAAACTTGTGCGACACAATGGGGCGTGTTAGGTTTTTATTTTCGTTAGGGAATTTCTTGATTCGGTCCCCGCTCAAAGCCCGCGATAAAAGCTATACAATAGTTCAAAGTTTGTACATTTCACCAACATCCTTAGGTACAATATATTAATATCGGTATTAATTATTATGGGGGCTCTGCTGCAAAGTAGGAGATCACGAATTGAAAACTAGTTTTGTTATTTTTTTTTGTAGGACTTATCCAACGCATTGGTTCCGCCTCCGTCTTGGTTCAACTTGGGCTAGCACCGGAGGGAGTGTTCATAACGCTGGCAGCCTCATCGTTCACCCCAACTACAGCACTTGGACTGGTGACAGTGACCTAGTTATAATCCGCAGCGCTACCAATTTTATATACAGCAATGTTATCCAACAAGGAAGTATTGCTGGTCCCAACTACAATCTGCTCGACAATGCAGTAGTTTGGGTTACTGGTTGGGGTAGACAGTGGGTAAGTACCTATGATGACTTTCCTTTAACGCCTTTCTGTAGCGTGCAGTTATTACTACCTCAAAAAAAAGCCTAAAAACAAAAAAATATGTTTCTAGATCAATCCAAGTACTTGTTTTTGTTTCTTTTTAGTTTTTAGGCATTGAATTGCATTGCATTAGACTGCCTGGGCATTATCCGCGATTATTTTATACTACAGTTAAGACTGGTAAAGCGGACCCCAGACTCCAAGGTGAAAGCTTTTGATGCAACTGGGATAGACCTGATAGGAAGTGGTCACCGTGGCCTATGGACGTGTGCAACATCAGGAATATCACACTCGAGCTGCCGACCATAGGGAGAGTAGTTGGGAGTGGCGGGTGGTGTTGGAGGGGGGTTGCGAGCTCTGGCTCGCCTACTTACCTTAGGGGAACACAACACGCTGGTTATTATGGGGCGGTGTTCTGTAGGGCGGAGGTACTACCCGGACTGCTCATTTCGGACGTTCGTGTCCTAACTATACATATTCTTTGCTCTTTTTTAGGATGGTGGACCAGTCTCCGAACAGCTCCGTGAGGTGCAGGTCTGGACAGTGAACCAAAGCGTATGTAATGCGCGCTATGGGGGTGGTATCACTGACAATATGATGTGCAGCGGTTGGCTGGACGTAGGCGGCCGTGACTCATGCACTGGCGACTCCGGTGGCCCGGTTTATCACAATAATATTGTAGTTGGGGTCGTGTCTTTCGGTCGGGGTTGCGCTTTACCGGCATTCCCTGGCGTTAATGTACGCGTATCGCGCTTTACAACTTGGATAACTGCAAATGTATAAGCTATATTATTAATACAAACCAAGGGTATTTGGAATTTTCTTTGCCGCACCATAAAGACTTGAAACTCTTTACCAGCGCATGTGTTTTCTTCTTCCTAAAGTCCCGGAGCCTTAAGACGTACAAAAAGGTGTTTTTTCTTAACCAGTTAAGAAAAAAACAGTTATGAAAGTGGCCGAAGACTTGCAACTCTTTTTTTTATATAGGACACGTCAAAATGACTACCTCGCCCGATGGTAAGCTTAAGTCTCAGGACTGGGGCCACCACCACATGCACCGGTAGTGCTACAGTGGCGGCCCTCAGCTTGACGGCCTCATCAAATACTTTTTCCTACCATACGCTACCATGGCGAGTGTTCCGATGAACTTTTTCAATTCTCCTTTCCTATATAAGAACAACACACGTGCCAGGCTGAGGTATCGCTCTATTCCACTTGAATCCATTAAACAAATCCATCGATGGATTAGTTTCCACTTTTTTTTCCACTTTGATCCATCGATGGATTAGTTTCCACTTTTTTTTCCACTTTGATCCATCGATGGATTTGTTTCCACTTTTTTTTCCACTTTGATCCATCGATGGATTAGTTTCCACTTTTTTTTCCACTTTGATCCATCGATGGATTAGTTTCCACTTTTTTTTCCACTTTGATCCATCGATGGATTTGTTTCCACTTTTTTTTCCACTTTGATCCATCGATGGATTAGTTTCCACTTTTTTTTCCACTTTGATCCATCGATGGATTAGTTTCCACTTTTTTTTCCACTTTGATCCATCGATGGATTTGTTTCCACTTTTTTTTCCACTTTGATCCATCGATGGATTTGTTTCCACTTTTTTTTCCACTTTGATCCATCGATGGATTTGTTTCCACTTTTTTTTCCACTTTGATCCATCGATGGATTAGTTTCCACTTTTTTTTCCACTTTGATCCATCGATGGATTTGTTTCCACTTTTTTTTCCACTTTGATCCATCGATGGATTAGTTTCCACTTTTTTTTCCACTTTGATCCATCGATGGATTAGTTTCCACTTTTTTTTCCACTTTGATCCATCGATGGATTTGTTTCCACTTTTTGTTCCACTCTGATTCATTGATGGATTTGTTTAATGGATTCAAGTGGAATAGAGCGAGGTATCACCCTCACACAGCGCAAACACACACACACACACACACACACACACACACACACATCACGGGCGAAGCCGCGGGGAACAGCTATGTGAAATAAAACAATATTAAAATAAAATGCATATCCTTATATTTTAAGCACTTATCTTTAATGATTAAAAATGACACAACATATATATTTACAGTACGCGATAGTAAATCAAAAAGCGAGGGTAGTCCGCCATTCCCGACTCGAGGCGGAAATTAACGAACATACCCGAAAGCTGGGCGAAATACGAAGATTATGTAAAATCCTAGCGATAGTGTGAGACCCATGAAATATAACACCAAGATAAAGTATTGCAGCTATTGCCACAATGCTGAACAGATTATATATCTTAATATATATAAATCTCGTGTCACAATGTTTGTCCTCAATGGACTCCTAAACCACTTAACCGATTATAATAAAATTCGCACACCATGTGCAGTTCGATCCAACTTGAGAGATAGGATAGTTTTTGAAACGGATTTCGACATCAACGCGGGCGGAGCCGCGGGCAACAGCTAGTAATAATATAGAAGCTTTAAGTTGTTAAACAAGAGTATTAGAAAGTACTCAAAATCTCATTACTATTTTGTGTAACGTATAATATGGGCGGTTTGGTGACATTATAGTACGGCCGTTTGCTAAATTATATGGCGCTTCTGAAGAATTGGTGACCTATTAATAGTCCGGTCGTCTTGTTGGTGACACTTAAGACTGGTCGTCTACACATTCTAATATTGGTAACACTATAGCGCGGCCGTTCATTCATCAATAAGTTGCCTTAACAGCAATACGAGCGAGCGAGACAGATAATAGATTGATCATACTCGTAGTACAGATACCGGCACGTAACTTGGCCAGGTTTTGGAGTAGTGGGGGTAAGTTCGCGCATCGTGCACTTTGAGCCAATCAAATGATTCAAAGTACGAACGAACGGAACGTTGATTCGCTACAAGACGTCTCTCGGAGACATCTAATTGGTCCGTCAAGTGACGGACCAATCATATCTCCGCGACGGCGCAACCGCGTCTCCCGCGGCCCGCTCATACCTCAAAGGGGACCTAAAAATCGACCTTTGCGCATATGACGCGACTGGCCAATTTACGTGCCGGTATCTGTACTATTGTTTTATCAAACTTAAAAGCTTCTCTTGGTATTAAATTCCGCGGTGTGACATTATTTTCAATTTACTATCACAGTAATTAAACAAATTATTTATTTGTTTACGAATGAATACAGCAAAACAACTTATCATTATGACTGAGCCACAAAACTTAACAAGTTTTAATTTTATTGCACATCAAATAAATAAATATATTATTTTTACCCGACTGCCGAAGAAAGGAGGGTTTTGATATCATATATCAGAAAAAAAATTACAGAAATTAATATTTAAAAATAATTGTAGGTACATGTCAACGACATAATATGATTCTTCATCATACTCAAAATTATGAATAAGTAATGAATTAAATAATTATTTTACTAATTAGTTTTCAACATATTTTTATTCATAAACAAATAATAATTATACTATTACTTTGAAAGTAATTTTAAAATTCTATTTTTAAATATATATTAAACAAATTCAAGGTACGACAATTATTTGTGTAACAAATAAACTTATAATAAATAAC
Organism: Lithosia quadra; assembly: GCA_963576445.1. Taxonomy (NCBI): domain Eukaryota; kingdom Metazoa; phylum Arthropoda; class Insecta; order Lepidoptera; family Erebidae; genus Lithosia; species Lithosia quadra. The sequence continues at coordinate 6,162,278 of OY754902.1, forward strand.
GTTAAAACGTTAATTAAATATATAATTTTGCTGTATTTATTCGTATCCAATTTTATAAAATCAGTCACCTATAGACAATGTAGAGACACAGTAAATATATATAAGCTACAGCAGTAAACAAACTACGTACCTAACGTTTAATATGACACACTCACACAGACGCACACGTCTAAACGAACCTCACCGGATCTCGCTGGGCCGTCAGTCAAGGTTGTCGCAGTCATGTTATTTTATCATCCGCGCGTACATTTCACAACTTTTATTTATAAATTAAGTTGTCAGCCATCCTTTGTGACGAAATTCTCAAGAATACCCCTCTCCCCCCCCGACTAAAATCGCACGCCAACTAGGGTCTTATGGCGCCGAGATCTTAAATGGCCCACATGGCTGAGTTGTGAGTTGAGGCCGAGTCTGTATTTCCGGAAAGCTACAACCTGGGAGTCTTCAAGTCTAGAGTGAACAAAATTTTATGAAAAAAAAAAAAATTAACTTTTTTTTTCATAACATCTTGACGAGTATAACTTCAAGCCCCCCTTTGAAGGGTGCTCAAATGCAAATTTGACACTTTGTATATTTACTGTGCCCCAAGTACAATCACAAAAGCGAAATCAAACTAGCCATTTCTACTAACAAAAGAATATAAAACTCTTAACATTAAAACATCTGATGAATATAATATTAATGAAAAAGTTAAGCTCAAATATCAAACTTAAATAGTATATTTTTTACTTCGACACAGTGGCAACACTATTAAAAATAAATAGGGCATTTCCAACCATAGAGAAAGTGAATGACTTTTTAAGATCAAACAAAATATTATGCTTACTCCTCTATAATGTATGATAAGAAAAATAACTGAATTGGGAAATTGAGATGTTTTTAATCACTTAGCGGTCGATTCAGTAACCCACGCTTTTAAAACGCATGATTTCAATTCGATTAGCCAAAACATACTTCAACAGATCAAATTGAACAACCTTGGGACCTCACGGGAAGCGCTAGCTATCAAATGAAAAAATAATTATCAAAATCGGTTCACAAGTCCAAAATTCTCAGGTAACAAACATAAAAATACAGTCTAATTGAAAACCTCCTTTTTTAAGTCGGTTAAAAAATACTCTGTTATTTGGTAATATCTGTCAAAGTAAAATATAACCACACTTTCGCGAGGATATCTTTAAAATCACTGTTTTATTTATTTTTGACTAAGATATTGAAAAATTAATACCTATCTATAAATTTTCGTTAGCTTCGAAATCACACGTTTTAAAAACGCAATTTTGCTGAATCAGACCCCTGAACGTAAGGCCTCACATGAAACCTGCAAAGTTATACGGATGTCAAATTCCATGGTAGGGATGGCTACCATGGAATTTGACAATACTTTTTACACAACGAAAAGTATTTAAAAAAAGCTACAATCCTTTTATTGAAAAAATACAAGGATGAATTCAAAAAATCATATTCATCTATCTATTTGTTACCCAAACGTGATTAAAAACAACTAAAATAATGTATGTGGTGTGCTTATTAATAACGAGATATAAAAATATTGATAGTACTATTATTTAATAGTAATTTTGTTGATATACTCTTAGTTTCACCCACTGTCACACCCCGGAAACTCTCGACAAAATGTATGAAATAATCGTGTATCATTCACAACATGCATAGTTTGTATGCATGTATGGTAGTGTTGATGTGTGAGTATTCATGGTTAGTGCTACGTGTGAGAGCGAGAGAACGCCTTACAAAACCGACTCATGCTGTCCTTGTCTCTCTCCTGCCCGACGCGACGTGCGGTGCTGTATTCCGTACACAGCCCTTGTGAATGTTCGCCTAGCGTGTTGCCTATGGTTCTTGGCGCGGGGTGAGGTAAGTGATATTGGTGGGAGGAGGTAAGTAACTAAATACTCCCCCCTCCCCCTCCGAGGCCAGGGGGTGGTATCCGTTGGGATTTCCGCACGATAAAAAAGGGTGAAATCGATGTGTCAAATATAAAAAAAAACATATTGAACTTCTGATCAAAGTACCAGGCTAGTAGCAATATCAAAGAGTAGTTATCCTTTAGAAGTGGTAAGTGGGCGTGTCACGCGTGTCACTGGTATGCGTTGGTTCGCAAGGTTTGCACAGTGAGATAGAGCGAGAGAGAGAGATTATCTGAAGTTTTTCTTAAGTCAAAGTTTGTTTGATTCAAAATACGAATCGCCGTAAATATTTTTTTATCTATAGCAAAGAAATCTCTAACACGAACTAGTAAGGTGTATTTTCGTTTTGCAGTATGCATAATTTAGGCTAATTTGGTATGGAAGATATGCGACTGGTTGTATGTGTGAGTTTGGCGACAGCGGTTCCCCTTATGAATAAGTAGTATCACACTTCCATTGTAGTAGGTATTCTTTATTCCGTGAGTTATCCAATGAAATTGAGGTTATGACGTCACGAGCTATTCCCTAAGAGTATACGAACAAAATTTTAGAGTTGAGATGTAAGAAAGATATACAAAAATTGTACCTAACATCTACTTACAATATATAAAACTGCTCCACAGTACAAACAGTCAATGCGTGCTTATACTAGACTATATGACCACCCATCATTTTCTAGACCTCGGTATAACCTGTGGGGCGAGCACGAATTTTCTTTCGAATCGAGCTCGTAACGTGTGCGATAGAAATTATATGAGATTTGTACAGTTCCTTTTACGCACGATAGGGGCGCTGTACAAATTTCATACATTTTTGACGCACGTTACGAACTCGATACGAAAGAAAATTCGTGCTCGCCCCACTGTAACCCAGTATAACAGCAGTGAAAAAGCATTTAATGAGGCCGTCAAGCTGAGAGCCACCATTGTGGCACTATCGGTGTTTGCAATGGTGACTCCCATTCAAAAGACTGCCTCAGCTTACCATCAGGCGAGGTGAAGTCATGTTGACGTGACCGTAATAAAAAAAAAGATTTTTTTTATTCAAGATAGGCTTACGTTTGACCACTATCTCACCTGATGGTAAGTGATGATGTGGTCTACGATGAATTCGATTTCAGCAAACAAAATAAGTCGTGATATGTTTTAAACAGACTAGAGTGCCTATACTGAGTTTTTACGTTTGCCATTTTACACTCGTTAGGGAACGAGTTTGTATGTAATTGGATTAGCGCCGCCTGATGGCAAACATAGGAATCATTTTTCGGTGAGCAAGTGTTCATATAAAACAAAACAATACTTATTTTTCTTTCTATAAACCATATTTTTATAAAAACGCCCTAAAGGTTACGCATGGATAGGTGGTCACCCCTCCATTTCCAAGACTCACCGACAGTTGCTTAGCGTCAGATAGCCATTTTTCTTTCTATAAACCATTTTTTTTTATAAAAACTCCCTAAAAGTGACGTAACGCATGGATAGGTGGTCACCCATCCCTTTCCAAGACTCACCGATGGTTGCTTAGCCTCAGATTGCCATTTTTCTTTCTATAAACCATTTTTTTTTATAAAAACGCCCTAAAAGTGACGTTACGCATGGATAGGTGGTCACCCATCCATTTCCAAGACTCACCGACGGTTGCTTAGCGACAGATTGCCATTTTACTTTCTATCTTTTTTTATAAAAAATCCCTAAAAGTGACGTTACACACGGATAGGCGGTCACCCATCCATTTCCAAGACTCACTGATGGTTGCTTAACATCATATTGTCTAGTATTAGCCGCTTATCTATACTATAGCTAGCGCTTTCAATTTAATAAGTGATGCGATTAAAACGCATGTGTCCAGACGGTCTGAAAGACAGTGAAAAAAAAAACTGGGGACTTCCATAGACAGTTGGATGTTTTTTTAACTATAGACAATTATGACATTGACAGCAGTTTACGCGCGAATATTATTATATTGAAATAAATCTATAGTCTTTGTAATTATTTTAGTTTTCAGTTCCCGAAGTTTAAAACACTGAAAATAACACCATTAAATATAGTTTTATTTCAACATGGACATTTCTTTGTCATATGCTTTTTTCGCATCTTTGGCAACGAAGACATCAACTAATCATTTGATATGAATCAATGGTATTATTTGTTAAACTTAAATACATCAAACTTAGTCTTTAGAGCCCAGGAATACTAACAAAGTCTTAATTTCACTTTTATTCTGTAGCCTAATTCGATTTGCCTTGTTTCAGATCACCTTGTATTTGCTTTACATAGGGCAACCTTTATTTAGAATCACCAATTTCAGGCCACTCTAATTTAGTTACCTCAATTTCAGATCACTATAATTTAGAGTTAACCCAATTTCACGCCACTCTAATTTATAGTTACCCCAATTTCAGGCCACTCTAATTTACAGTTACCCCGATATCAGGCCACTCTAATTTAGAATTACCACAATTTTAAGCCACTCTTATTTAGAGTTACCCCAATACCAGGCCACTCTAATTTAGAGTTACCCCAATTTCAGGCCACTCTAGAGTCATCCTAACTTCAAGCTACTATAATAAAGAGCTACCTAATTTAGGGTCACCCTAAACACTAAGTCATAGTTTCGTTAATTTCACTTCTAGAATCAGGGTGTATGGTCTTAGAACGTAGGGTCTAAAGCAGGTCCGGGGTCGGTCTTCATCCTAAACAGTTTAGTTAATGTCACTTCCAGTTTGAGGGTCGTAGCTCGTAGGGTGTAAAGCAGGTCCAGGGTCGGTTCCGCGGCACATGGTGATAATCGCATCAGTTGGAGGCGCTCAGTCTTCGCTCAGTTGAGCGCGATCAGTCTCGGGGGTAGCATGCCGCGTTTGCTAAGCCACATTCTGTAAGAAGTAATTGTTAGGTTAGTGTTGTATTGTTAAAGGAGGTAGGACACGACGGTATCTCGTCGAACCGAGTAGTTCGACTGGGGTAGTACCACCGCCCCGTAATAACCAGCGTGGTGTATTCCCCAAGGTAAGTAGGGGAGTCAGAGCTCACTGGACAACCTCCCGTACTTTTCTAGCCATTTCAGGGTAGGCAACGCATGTGACGCTCATGGTGTTACAAACGTCCATAGACCACGATGACCGCTTCCCATCAGATAGGCTGTGTGCCTGTCTGCCACCTAAGGGTTGCCATACGAACATCTATGGCAGTTGTTACGGGTAGTTGGAGCCCTAAACAGTGTCGCCACTCTTCAATGTTGCTGTAAGCCTGGTACTTTGCTACAATACGTTTATAATGATGTGATTTTTTTTTATATTTGGCACATGGATTTCACTGGAGCTGGTATAATTCGGAGCTCTATAACTCCTCGCTATTACTGTAAGCCTGGTACTTTTGGTTGCTGTATGGCAGTCGTTACGGGTAGTTGGAGCCCTAAACAGTCCGACGGGAGGGGGTACACAACTTGTATTATCGTCACTCCTCACTGTTGCTATGACCCTGGTACTTTGATCCGAACTTCAAATGATGTGAAATTTTTATATTTGGCACATTGATCACTGGAGCTGGTATAACTCCTCGCTATTCCTGTAAGCCTGGTACTTTTGGTTGCTGTATGGCAGTCGTTACGGGTAGTTGGAGCCCTACAGTCCGACGGGAGGGGGTACCTACACAACTTGTATTATCGTCACTCCTCACTGTTGCTGTGAGCCTGGTACTCTGATCCGAACTTCAACACGTTTAAAATGACGTGAAAGTTTTTTTTTCCATATTTGGCACATTGATCACTGGAGCTTACCAGCTCCAGTGATCAATGTGCCAAATATGGAAAACTCCTCGCTATTTCTGTAAGCCTGGTACTTTTGGTTGCTGTATGGCAGTCGTTACGGGTAGTTGGAGCCTACAGTCCGACGGGAGCCTTTTGGACCTTTGACACCACCGTCTTGCACCACCGGTGGTGTCAAGGGTATTTTTTAATACCCATTACACTACCAAAGAACTGCAGCAGCACTGGTGGTGTAAAAGGTATTTTTTTAATACCCATTACACTACCGACAAATTAGTGCTGTGCTACCATAAAATTTAGCCTATTTTTGTAAATAAAATATGTACACTAAGAACAAAATTTACTATGGAATCAGTACATACAACTTAACAATACTCTCGTATGGACTCTTTGGTAGTGTAATGGATATTAAGAAATACCTTTTACACCACCAGTGCTGCTGCAGCTCTTTGGTAGTGTAATGGGTATTAAAAAATACCCTCAACACCACCGGTGATGCAAGACGGTGGTGTCAAGGGTCCAAAAGGGACGGGCCTATGGTACCTACACAACTTGTATTATCGTCACTCCTCACTGTTGCCGTAAGCCTGGTACTTTGATTCGAACTTCAATACGTCTAAAATGACGTGAATTTTTTTTTTCCATATTTGGCACATTGATCACTGGAGCTGGTATAACTCCTCGCTATTTCTGTAAGCCTGGTACTTTTGGTTGCTGTATGGCAGTCGTTACGGGTAGTTGGAGCCCTAAACAGTCCGACGAGAGTGAAACCAAAATGTGCCAAATATGAAAAAAAAAGTATTGAAGTTCGGATCAAAGTACCAGGCTCAGAGCAACAGTGAGGAGTGGCGATATAACACCCAGTTGTACAACAACTGTTTAGGGCTCCAACTACCCGTAACGACTGCCATACAATATTCGTACGACAACCGAAAGTACCAGGCTCACAGAAATAGCAAGGAGTTATACCAGCTCTAGTGATCAATGTGCCAAATATGAAAAAAAAAAGCTTTCTCATCATTTTAAACGTGTTGAAGTTCGGATCAGAGTACCAGGCTCACAGCAACAGTGAGGAGTGGCGATATACAAGTTGTGTATTACCAATTGTAAGCGGTAGGGTGAGTAGGAATGATAAACTGGATGCGAGGCACGGTATTCGAGCTGGTATAACTCCTCGCTATTCCTGTAAGCCTGGTAATTTCGGTTACCATACGAACATCTATGGCAGTCGTTACGGGTAGTTGGGAGCCCTAAACAGTTGTATCTACAACTTGGTTATCGCCAGTGCGTTGTGGAGGTCAGGGGGCAGTCGCTTCACGGAACATAGCGAAGTTCGGCTGTCAGTAGTTAGACTTGGGTCTTGTATTGGGAGAAGGCTCGGAGGAAAATGATAAGAAATATGGTGAATACATACCCAATGCCAGCTCCCAGGAGTAGCGATACGATGTTGGTGACGAGGACTGCCGCGATGGCGCCCCGGCTGAACAGGCACGAGCGACGGACGGACAGGCAGTGACTCTGTCGAGAATACACATAGGTACTCGGTTATACATGGAGATAGATTTAAAACCGACATCAACGCGGGCGGAGCCGTGGGCACATACTAGTTAAAATAGTTTATTCAATATTATGTTATGTAATTTAACTTTAGTGGCAAATAAAGTGCAAAAAAATAAAACCACAATGAAAATGTGTACCTAATTCATTGTTTTAGATTTCAAATACATGTAAAGGAAGTCTAAAATTAAATAGCATTTTGGCTCGGAGAGCACGTTAAGCCGTCGGTCCCGGTTGCCATACAAACATCTATGGCAGTCGTTACGGGTAGTTGGGAGCCCTAAAAAGTCCAACAGCAGCGGTCTAACTGCAATGCTTCGATATAGCCTAATGTCACCATTGGGTTGTGAAGGTCAGATGGCAGTCGCTTCACGGAAAATATCGAGGTTCAGCCAAATCGGCAGTTAAGACTGGTAAAGCGGTCACCAGACTCCGAGGTGAAAGCTTTGGATGCGACTGGGATTAACGCTAGGTTGAAGAAGAAGAATGGTTTGATAAAAAAAAGCAGGAATGAGGCTCTGCTAGGTTACCTGCTGCATGGCAGGCGTCGTCAGCTGCTGCTCCAACACTTCGATAGAGGAGGTGGCCGAGGGGGGCCCCCGCGCGTTCTGTGGGTGTCGGAATCTCCAGTCCCTGCGAATTAATAAACATAATTATCACCACCCTTATATTAATTGCCCAGATTTTTATACTACTGAGGTGGTAGACAAGCACACGGTCCACCTGATGGGGAGGGGTCGCCGTGGCCTATGGACGTGTGCAACACCAGGGGCGTCACATTAGATTTACGACCTTTGTCCTCCATGAGCGCAGGCCTGGGGGTGACGGCTGAAGCCGCCTGTAACCCTAGCAGAAGCAGGCCGAAGCGTCGTGGTTCCCAAACCCGAGGGAGCCATCTCGAATCCGGAGATGGCCCGGTTCAAGCCGGGGTGCGAAGGAAATGCTCTATGGGCCACCTTACACCCTGGCGTCAGAAGCTCCTTGATGGCGCGGTACGGTTTTATACGGTAAGAGTCCGACATAACCTGCCCCGCTTGACGCGGGGTGGGTATCCATGAGGATTTCCGCACGGAAAAAAAGGGTGGCACATTAGCACTGCCGACCCTGAAGGGGGAAGGGGGAGGGGCTAGGAAGGGTTTAAGAGAGCTTCTGAACTGATGCGTCCAAGGTTCGCCCTTTGGAGCTCTAGGTCAGTCATCAAATTCCTGTCTTTCTGATACTCACTTGGGCGGCAACTGGTCAGGTCTGCTACTCCACTCCCAGACCCAGTCGTTAGAATCGTCCTGGAAAGATAAAATAGTACATAAATATACATACATACATACAAATCACGCCTTTTTCCCATTGGGGTAGGCAGAGACAACAACTGTCCACTTGCAACGATCTTGGCATACGCCTCTCGCTTTTTCTACTTTCATAAATTATTGTTTTCATACACACACGCTGGTTGCGGGTACTTTTGACCTGACCTCTCTCTAAAAGTCCTGGATCTGATTAGAATATGTACACCTAGGTCAGCCTTTACCGGGTTGCCCATTCACTCTCGCCTCATATATCTGTTTCGTCAGTCTTCTTTCATCCAGCATCCTCTCTACATGTCCGAACCATCTAAGCATCCCTTTCTCTATCTTGCTCACTAAATACAAAAATATGAATAAAATGATTATTATAGGAAGTAGAAATGATGAGATCTTACTCTCCAGCAGTTGATGTAGACTCCCTTCAGCTCATCTTCCGTGGAGGGCTCCAAGTTGGGGCTGTTCGGTGGCGATTTCGGGCTGCAAAAAAAAAAATCGTTTAACCTTGACCTGGTTAACTTAAATCCTTCTTAGGTCTAAAATTTTCTGCGGCCCTGTATAGGGCTGCATGGTGCATGCCCCTCTAATGAGCAGAGGGCACAGTGGAGAGTAGGCGAAGGGCGGGGAGAAGTGACAGGATGGTCATCTGTTTGCCTGGCATCCAACCCGGCGAGCGGGGGTCCCCATTACATACACCGACAGTGACATAATGGTGGCCCTCAACTTACCGGCCTCATCAAATGCTTTTTCACGCTCCGCTTATAGGACCCGGGACTGTACGAGGATGCAAACGTGGGCTGGTAAAGAATTCCAAGTCTTTATGGTCCGGCAAATAAGAGAGGCACCGAACCGCTTGGTTGCAATGAAAAAAAAAGTCGTCATCCCTATTATAATATGTCTACAGATTTGCTATATTTCTAAACGTTTTCGCAGCTACATTAGAAAAGGTTAGTATGTAGGCCGTATGTGTGGGTGCTTTGAAGGTCAACTTGGGCAATAAAATTTAAAAAATCGTTTTAACATCTGTTACGCTGGCCAATCAAGTGGAAAGATGGTATGTAGAGCAGTGTGGTAGTAATAGGTATGGTATGTCACGTTACGTCATGTCAATATGACTTCACCTCGCCTGATAGCAAGCTAAAGGTAAAATCTCAGGTATGGGGGTCACTATTATATACACCGATAGTATGACCATGGTGGTCCTCAGCTTGACAGCCTCAGCAAATGCTTGTTCACGCCCCGCTTAAAGGACCTGGGACTGTTGACTGTTGGAGTAAGGAAACATATGCGCTGGTAAAGAATTCCAAGTCTTTAAGGTGCGGCAAATAAAAGAGACACCGAATCGCTTGGTTCTTGATGGAATTGTTTATTATTTGCGTGGTAATGCCATAAGGGCCACCTCACACCCTTTGAAGACATGGGTGTGTGGTTTTAACACGACAGTCCAATACGTGTTGTATGGATAGTAAGGCAGACAGAGGAATTAATTGGAAGAGCTCATCAAAACATTTCTTTTTTTATACCATTTGGGTGGCAGACAAGCACGCGGCCCACACTGATGGAAAGCGGTTACCATGGCCTATGGACGCGTGCAACACCAGGGGCGTCACACTCGCGCTGCCGACCCTGTAAAAACCTTATAATGCCCTTCTTGAAGAACCCTATATTGTAGCCGCCAGGGAAAACCACTGCAAGGAGCTCGTTCCACAGCTTATGCGTGCGCGGAATGAAATTTCTTTCATACCTTACAGTACGCACTGCAGGCGGATGCAACGTGTGGGGATGAATACCCTGCCTGTGGCGAGCGGTGCGATGATAGAAAGTGGCTGTAGGCATCATATCAAATCGTCTGCAGTCTTTGTAAAAATTCACACGAAAATTAACCACAAATTGAAGTTTTAAGTAAGATTACGAGTATAATACTACTGAGTCAAAGGATGCCGACAGTTTTTTTCCACAATACAAGGTCAAAGACAATTACGTCTCAACTCAGTCATTGCGGAAACTCGCCAACCAAAATCGCAACTTGACCTATTTTTAACCCACTCCAAAAAAAGTAGAAGGTTTTTAATTTTGCGGATTATTTTAAGTCTTTGAAAGTCAAACCTTGAAAGTTGAATTAGAAAGACTGGCTCTTATCCTAAGTAGTTAAATGTTCTGTTCCGATGGTGTGGGAGGGTGTGGGAATTTGGGAAGGTTTGGCGGTGGGATCGTGGTGGTGAGAGGTTAGGGGGGGGGGGGGGGGTTAAAACTCTGGCTCCCCTACTTACCTTGGGGAACACAACACTGGTTATTATGGGGCGGTGTTCTGTAGGGCGTAGGTACTACCCCAGTCAGACTGCTCAGTTCAGACGGGAGATACCGTCGTGTCCTACTTCCGTAAGACTCACTCCCGGAACAGAATGATATACCAATTAAATTAATAACCGCACCTCATGCTCCAAAGTACAAACAGTATGCAAGTGGTCGGTTCGAAGAATCAGTAAAAGTTGGGCAATCAATCTTCATTTGCGAAAGTTGTATGAAAGCTGTTAAAATACGTAATTGGCTATAAGTGCGATTTGCTTCGCCAATCTGTTAATGTAAAGGTAAATATTACATACACTCTTGCAGAGCAAACATACTATAGAGGTGAAACTTTAGACTCATCATCATTCTCTGAACCTTTTCCCAACTCAGTTGGGGTCGGCTTTCCAGTCTAACTGTGATGTGGCTAAACTTCGATATTTTCCGTGGAGCGACTGCCATCTGACCTCCACAACCAATGGTCATTATGACCAATGGCGATATCGAAGTTCCAAGTTAGACTGGTTGGACTTTTGTGGGCTCCAACTACCCGTAACGACTGCCATAGATGTTTGTATGGCAACCGGGACTATAGGAGGAAGGAAACACATGAGTATTGACCCTTTGAAGTAGTAACACCTGCAAACGTTCGCAGGTGTTACAGTTTCGGTGAAATTGACTGTTTGAAACTAACCACAATGTGCAGTTCTAGGGAAATCGTTTGTTTAGCCAGGGTTTCATGGAATCGCTCATCGCGTTGAATAAACTATACACTTACCAGGAAATTAAGTGTACTATGATTTATTCCGTGGCCTTTTCTCAGAGGTATTGAGTTCGAATCCGGCCGGACAGTACCAATGTGAATTTCACTTTGTGGAATTTGTATGTGCTAATCACATGATTTACTATCTGCTGACGGAAAGGAAAAACTTCGTGAGGAAACCCACATATCCTAGAAGAAATTCTAAGGACATTATGTCCGATCCACTAACCCGCATTGGGGCAGCATGTGTGGATTAAGGTCTAAACCCTCTCAGCTCTCTCATTAGAGGAGAGGAGACCCGTGCCCAGCAGTGGGACATAAATGGGTTGATCTACCAAAGAATCATAGATAAGATAAGTCTACCCGATTAGGCAGTAGGATTGTAGGACTAAATAGTGCAAGTACTAGGGCCACATAACATATAAAGAGAGATGTGCATGTTGTTACCTGCACGTCAGCAGTTTCACCACGACTCATTATGGCTTCATGCACGGGTTAATTAACTTTGCGCCGTGATCGATATACCGCGTGAGCATGCAACCGGCCACAAACGACATAACTTATTAGAAAGTACTGTCCACATCGAAAATCATTGAGTAGTTTTTGATCCCAGGTTCACCATGGCACACACCAATGACTTTTCGATGCTTTTCGAAGTTATGTGTGTCTTTATCGCGGATTTATAAGTGCTCGGTTAATGGCAATAGGCTCGCCACCTATTACATTGGGACCTAAACATAAACTGGCGAAATGTGGGTGCTAACACTTCTGCCTACCCCTTCGGGGATATAGGCGTGAGTTTATGTTATGTTATGTTTTTTGCGTACATCGCGAACAAACCGACAAGACTTGTACAACTTGTAGGAGGTAGGACACGACGGTATCTCCCGTCCGAACTGAGCTGTCCGACTGGGGTAGTACCTCCGCCCTACAGAACACCGCCCCATGATAACCATCAAGTTGTGTTCCCCAAGGTAAGTAGGTTAGCCAGAGCTCACTGTACCCCTCCTCCTCTCATCTCTTCCTAGCCTCCCCGCACCTTCCCAGCCCTCCCCTCTTCCCTTCAATGTAGGTAGCGCGTGTGTGACACCCTTAGTGTTGCACACGTTCATAGGCTACGGTACCGATTCCCATCAGGTGGGCCGTGTGCTTGTCTGCCACCTAAGTAGTATAAAAAAAATAAACAAGAATTCCAAACAAATATGTTTGTGTTAAGAACTATTAATTTAACAGGATCTGACAAATATTTTTTTGTACATCATCAATGTATAACCACCTAACTTACATTTTTATTTTTTCGAGCAGAAATATAACCCACTAGTAGGCCCGCGAGTGTGGATATGCCGGACTCAAACCGACTAAAACCGCACGCTGCCGTTTGGATGTTCAGAAAAAAGTAGTGACCATCAGTTTAGAATCGACAGCATCTGGAATGGAGGCCGTTCTAGACTTTACTAACTTCTTACCATCTAGCGGGGTGCAGTAAAGTCAAAATAGAAGCCAAGATAACAACAAAATAAGCACGGATCGGCAGCGCTTTTACTAGTACCAACGTATTATTAGAACGCTTGTCCAATTTATCAATTGTCTTACAATTGGGCTGTACCAGTAATTGCCAATTCAAATTCCTCAGTCATCACGTAATTTTCCACTTTTCGTCCGAATCAGATCAGTTCTTAGTCTTCCAGCTATTGTCCGCGTATCGAGTTCGAATCCGGCCAGACAGTACCAATGTGAATTTCACTTTGTGTAATTTACATGTGCTAATCACATGATTTACTATCTGCTGACGGTGAAGGAAAAACATCGTGAGCAAACCCGCATGTCCTAGAAGAAATTCCACGGACATGTCCGATCCACCAACCCGCATTAGGCCAGCGTGTGTGGATTAATGTCTAAACCCTCTCAGCTCTCTCGTTAGAGGAGAGGAGACCCGTGCCCAGCAGTGGAACATAAATGGGTTACTATTAGAAATCATTTTTATTATCTGTGCATTGGAGATGTTAAAAAAAATGCGGTTATATTATATGAACGACTCTGAACACAATTTTTTTTGTTTCGAACATGAAAATAGTTAATTTAGATTTGTTTTTAAAAAGATAGCTTCTATTCTAAGAAACACTAAATGTGCGGCGGAGAACTTTGCAAATACACAATGAAGGTCTTTGACCTTGACCTTTTCGATAGCGACTGAAATGATGCGCGTGAGTTGGTTCAGTATAATTATACTAACATACGAGTATCATCTGCGTTATATATAATGTACGTGTGTAGGTATGTCATTGAACTCCCAAACTAAACGGTTGAACCATAGACTAAGCCTGGATTGGCGCTAATATTATAAGGTTCTAAGGACAAATTTAAAGTCGCGCAGTGAGCTAGCTTGGAGTTTCTTTGAAGGATAAAATTCACAATGAGGTCATCCGACAAAGAACTAAAGTTACCGACATAGCTCGCAGAATAAGCAAGCTGAAATGGCATTGGCCTGGCCACATCTGTCGAAGGACCGATGGCGTTTGGAGCAAACGAGTCCTAGAGTGGAGACAGCGAGTCGGCTAACGGAAGGTGGGACGCCCCCCAGCCAGGCGGACTATGTCCAGCAGTGGACGTCGACAGGCTAATTGATTGATTGAAGGACTTTATTTTGCTTAGTCAGATCTCCTAATGCCACCATTGGGTTGTGAAGGTCAGATAGCAGTCGCTTCACAGAAAATATCGAGGTCCAGCCAAATCCGCAGCTAAGACTGGTAAAGCGGACCCCAGACTCCGAGGTTAAAGCTTTGGATGCGGCTGGGATTAACGCTAGGTTGAAGAAGTCAGATCTGCTAGCAGTTAGATAATGTTTTTAAAAAATAGGATAATGAATATTTATTAGCGTAGTACATAATAATAAATATTCATTACAGTATCTAGTTTTTTATTTTTAAATACATATTTTTAGATGTATCTATAATGATTATATTCTAGTTATAAAGAGGCCCAGGCAATAACAGGCACTGTTGTTGATTTAACCTCGACCTTACCTGATAGTAAGCTAAAGGTAAAGTCTCAGGAGTGGGGACCACCATTTCTTACACTGATAATGCTACAATGGTGACCCTCAGTTTGACGGCCTCGTCAAATACTTTTTCACGCCCCGCTTAAAGGACCCAGGACTATAGGAGGAAAGAATTCCAAATCTTTATAGTTCGGCAAAGGAAAGAGATACCACCTTTTCTTTGCCGCACCATAAAGACATGGTATTCTTTACTAGCCCACGTGTTTCCTTCCTCCTACAGTCCCGGGTCCTTTAAGCGGGCCGTGAAAAAGCATTTGATGAGTCCATCAAGTTGAGAGCCACCATTATGGCACTGTCGGTGCATGTAATGCGGACCTCCTTCCTGAGACGTCACCTTTAATTTACCATCAGGCGAGATGAAGTTCTAAAGACGCGACAGATTTAAAAATAAACCGGTTAGTTCTTGATGGAATTGTTTGCACCATGTGTGGGTGATACCTTAACCTTGCACGTATTGTTCTGTATAGGAAAGGAGGGGTGGGACTGATTGGAAGAGCTCATCGGAACACCGGCCATGGTAGAGGCGGTAGAAAACTGCCAAAGAGGCTATATCACCCTCACACGGTGGCACCAATTCCATCAAGAACCAAGCGGTTCGGTGCCTCTTTTATTTGCCTCACCATGAAGACTTTTAATTCTTCACCAGCGCATGTGTTTCCTTCCTCCTATAGTCCCGGGGCCTTTTAGCGGGGCGTGAAAAAGCATTTGATGAGTCCATCAAGCTGAGGGCCGCCACTGCAGCACTACCGGTGTATGTGGTGGTGACCCCAGTCCTGAGACTTTGCCTTTAGCTTACCATCAGGCGAGGTAAAGTCATTTTGACGTGTCCTATATAAAAAAAATATCTTGACGCAACTGCAATGGCTGGGTGTTGGTGACCTTAGGACTCCCAATAATACGGTACGGACCACACATCGCTGCAACCTGTCGAAAGCATCTTGGATAAAGGAGTGGGGGAATACTGACCTGCCTTTGACGCTGGAGGCTCGCGACTGCCTCACGGATGAGTCCCGGCTCTCCCGCTGGGCCTCCCTCAGGAGTCTAATGTACTCATTCTCCACGGCGGCCAGCCCGCCGCCAGAGTTGAGTTCCACCCACGATTCTGCTGGACAAACAGAAAAGGATATTAGGCTCCATGAATTGTAAATTGTATTCCTCGTGGCAAGTAGGTAGGACACGACGGTATCTCCCGTCCGAAATGAGCTGTCCGACTATAGGGTAGTACCTCCGCCCTACAGAACACCGCCCCGTAATAACCAGCGTGTTGTGTTCCCGCCGGTAATTAAGGTAGCCAGAGCTCACTGTACCCGTCCTCCTCCCATCCCTTCCTAGACTCCCCCTTCCCGTCAGGGTAGGCAGCGCGTGTGTGACACCTTTGGTGTTGCACACATCCATAGGCCACGGTGACCGCTTCCCATCAGGTGGGCCGTGTGCTTGTCTGACTTGCACAGAAACTATCTCAAACCCCCAACCGAAAAACAGACACTTGAATTTTATTTAATTGTCACAAATTATTATTTTTCCTGCTTGTAAAATCTTAATTCAAAAACATAACTGTTAATTAATTTTGGTTTAAAGTTTTAATTCATTCGCTTAAATCTCATGCATAAGTACTTGCTATTTATCACAAAAACACGCCACTTAGATGTGTTCGTGTTGATAAAAAAAAATGTATTGTACTCTGTTGTAACTTGAAACCGGATGGCAGGTGTTTATACAATGGTGGCCACAGACATACAAACAGAGGCGATTATGTTAAAATCGTTCAAGTGCGAGTCTGAATACGAGCTACTATTATTTACAACTAGCTGGGTCTATATAGTATTTAGTATTTATTTATTTTTATATAAAAAAAAGCTAAAGTCAAAGCCCCAGGACTGGGGCCACCACTACATCTACAGTGGCGGCCCTCAGCTTGACGGCCTCATCAAGTGCTTTTTCACGGGTAGGGTCGGGGTGCAAGGGAAATGCCTTAGCCCCTTACTCCCCGGCGCGTCTGTAGACACAAGAAGTTTAACATAAGGTTACTAAAACCCCAGGCTTGGGGGGAGAGGGTTTGCACGAAGAAAGAAAAGTACAAATTTAGCGTACGTGAGCGTGATAATGAGTCAAGCAAGTGGTGCGTCTGAGTACAGAAATAAACGGCGCTTTGTTATGGCTTGCGGCGAGTATATCGACCTCATTAGCGAGCGAATAGTGCGAATACTATACATCTTTTCCTTGTAATTATCAACCTGTAGTTTTGTTGTTATCAGATTTAAAATTTATTTAGACCTGACCCTCAAGAACGAGATAGCGGAGTAGGTCCGGAAGAGGCTTAGTTCTCTCCAGATTCGTAGGACCCGCGAGATGACCTTGACTCACGACGTCGTCGGAGGTCACTCAACGACCTTTATCCACCATGAGTGCAGGCTTGGAGGTGACAGATAGAGCCTGTCAGTTTAGCAGAAGCAGGTTGTCAGCGAGGTGGAGTCCCTTCCTTTTTCTGGGGGCAAGACGGTGAAACCGTGGTTTCCAAGCCCGCAGGGAGGAATATCGAAACCGGAGATGGCCCTGGCTCAGCCGGGGTGCGAGAGACATGCCTTAGGGCTACCTTACACTCAGGCTGACCGACAGGATATATTAAAACCGCACGCCGGCGCCGTATCAGGTTTCCCGTCGCGTCGTTTTTGCATCGAGATTTTTCAACGTATTCTATCGCAATTTATTATATCAATCTTCTTCTTCAACCTAGCGTTAATCCCAGTCGTATCCAAAGCTTTCACCTCGGAGTCTGGGGTCCGCTTTACCAGTCTTAACTGCGGCTGAACCTCGATATTTTATGTGAACTGACTGCCATCAGACCTTCACAACCCAATGGTGACATTAGGCGATATTGAAGCATGCAGCTAGACCGTTGTTGTTGGACTTTTTAGGGCTCCAACTACCCGTAACGACTGCCATAGATGTTTGTATGGCAACCGGGACCGACGGCTTAACGTGCTCTCCGAGGCAATTTATTATATCAATATCATCATCAATTTAATTTATTCGCATCGAATATGGATCGCATCTAGTACAAATAATAGTATGGTTTGTGTTGTTTTATTATTTACACTAATCAGGCAGGCAATAATAGCCTAGTGGTCTGGGTAATGGACTGCTGAGACGAGGTCTCGGGTTCGATCCCAGGTTCACCATGGCACACACCAATGACTTTTCGATGCTTTTCGAAGTTATGTGTGTATTTATCGCAGGTTTATAAGTGCCCGGTTAATGGCAATAGGCTCGCCACCTATTACATTGGGACCTAAACATAAACTGGCGAAATGTGGGTGCTAGCACCTCTGCCTACCCCTTCGGGGATATAGGCGTGAGTTTATGTTATGTTATGTTAAAAGTTCAAAGTTCAAAACCCTGATCCAGTAACGTTATAAAAGGTATATTTATAGAAGCCGATCTATATTTAGCCTCTACAAAGGTCATACATACATACACATACCTAAATGTCTAAGATAGATATAGAGTCTAGACGTAGACTGCTCATGACTTTGAGAGTGCGCTGAACTCTCTTTGTGTCTACGATACGAACATCTTTACATCTGTGCTAGCTATACATGGAAAGATCAATAAGTGTTATATTATAGCAGCACTTTTTTTTTATTGGTAATAGGCTCGCGTTTGACCTCAATCTCACCTGATGGTAAGTTACGATGTGGTCTACGATGAATCACGCTTGCCTAGAAGGAACCTATTCACTCGTGACTTGAAAACTCCCAGGTTATAGCTTTCCGGAAATACAGACTCAGGCAAGTAATTCCACTCCTTAGCAGTACGCACGATGAACGTGTCAGCAAAGCGCTTCGTGCGTCTATGTGGAATATCGACCAAATATATTATGTTACAAAGGTGCAAGGCTTTGATGGTTGTCGCAGCACTTGTGGGACCAGTGGGTATTGGCGTAGTCTAAACCAATATCTGCGCTTTGTCACGCAGTGCTGCGACCACAATCACCTCTTCTTTCACGAGGCCGTCAAGTTGAGGGCCACTATTATGTCACTTTCGGTGTATGTGAGACTTTACCTTTAGCTTACCATCAAGCGAGGTGAAGTAATATTGACGTGACCGATATAAAAACACAAAAATAGCACTGATTTATCTCCTTTTTAAGGTTCCGTACCCAAAGGGTAAAAATGGGAACCTTTTATTAAGACTCCTCTGGCTCTCATACAACAAACATTACCGTTTTTTGCTCGATATTGATACCGAGAACAGGTAGACGCTAGAAATATTGAGTGCGGGGCAGTGGTCCAACTGCTCTGTCCAACTAGTATGGTCCAACATATATTTTTTTAATGATTGGACCATGGAACTCTCAGAAGGTGCTGTGGTACAACTATTTTTAAAGTTGGACACATGCCCCTAGTAAAGACCCATGGTCCAACTAGTTGGACAGAGCAGTTGAATCACCGTTCGAAATATTGACAGCGTATTAAGTTGTATGTTGATATATTACGAGTATGTTTACAAATGTAATTACAAGATTTAGGCAATGCCTTGCCTTAGGCTCTCATGCACGACGCCATCGTGCAAATCTACACTAATATTATAAAGAGGAAAGATTTGTACCTATTTTTGTATGTTTGTATGTTTGTAATGAATAGGCTCAAAAAGTAATGGGCCGATTTAAAAAAATTTTTCACCAATAGAATGCTACATTCTTCCAATTTGACATAGGCTACATTTCATTTTGAAAAAAATTAGGGATCCTTGGTAAAATTTGAACAATGTAACCGAAGGTGTAGAAAAATGAGTCTTAAAATGTCTTTCGTCGAATGCGCTGCCGAAACTATTAGTGATAGAACAAAATAATGTACAACAATATTGAAGAACATCATAATGTCTACAAAAAACTCCGCGGTAGCATATGTCCAACTATTGTAGTTATGTCACTACAACAACTTTTTTCATTTTAAAACCCCGTGCGAAGCCGGGACGGGCTGCTAGTCGTATGATAATTTTGCAAGATATGATGCAGATTTTCTGCACGCAATTAGCTCAGTATTATTTGCACGAAACAGGCGAACGCACGAGGCAGCGCAGGGCCTGATCTAATATACTCGTATTGCCGCAATGATGGCAATATGGCGTCCTTATTAACATGTTGGCACGCGCCAACTTCACCTGTCAGTTGGAACACCTGCCGATCAACGGACAAGGCTCTGTCACAGGCCTTCCTTTCAAGGTTAGGAGGTCAAAGGCAGTCACTCCCATAAAAGTCAAATAAAAATGGAAAGGAATATAAATAACGAACATTTAAAATTTTTGCAAAAATATAGAAAAATGTTGATATTGCAAAATGTTGAATTAGCAAAAAGTTAAATCTCAAAATGTAGATTTTCCATCATTTAGAGAATTTATCATTTTGAAAATCTACTTTTTGTGAATTCAATATTATGTTCCGGAAGGATCAGGAGCACAATATTGCATCTTTTTTTACTCCACATTTTGCAAATTCAACATTTTGCGAATTTCAACATTTTGCAAATTCAACTATGTAGGCCAGAAGGATACACCTCTACCTAATCCTCCTGGCTTAACAGTCGTAAATATATATTATTATGTCTACACCAATGTCAACAACCGCGATTACCGCTATCAGTTTCCTCAAACTGTTTTAGCGTGATATATGGAAACGAAGATAAATAAATATAGATTTTATAACCAAGAGTCCAGTCAAATTATACAAAAATATAAGTTACATAAATTCCCAACAAGCTGAAAATTGGTGAAATCGTTCAAAATATAATAAATTATAAGTAAAATAAAAATAATAAACAATATGAATATGTCACCTTACTACTAAACAAAACCCGCTTCTGATTGCGCCCGGTGCAAATGTGCCCATCACACTTGCCGCATTTCCACGTTGGATTGCGACGGCCATCCTCTGCACCAGGAACGACCCGGAGCGAGAGTCACCCGTGGCCTCTATGAGTCTTTGCCCAATCGCCCTTATAAGGCTTTGCCCCAACTTATAAAATAAATTATATAACTTCTAAAAAAAAAGTAAAATTTGAATTTTCTCCACCTTTCTCCTGTGGTTTTTTTTTCAAGGTCAAACGTCAAAAAAATGAGCTTCTCGCTATTTTTAGCAAAACGGTAAGTTTTATCATAAAAATACCTGAGACAACATTGAAGATCATAAAATTATCTATGAAAAAATGTGTACCTACCATACTTACTTACATACTTTTTTGCTACGAGCCACCGTTTCTGAGTTATAACGATTCAAAAACATGTAAAAATTTTAATCTAAAAAAAGTTTTAATCTTTTTTTTATGTCGGTCCCGTCAATATGACTCCACCTCGCCTGAAAGCTAAAGGTAAAGTCTCAAGAAGGGGGTCCCCATTACATACACCAACAGTGCCACAATGGTGGCCCTCAACTTGACGGCCTAATCAAATGTTTTTCACGTTACGCTTAAAGGACCCGGTTTTGTTATTATTATAAAGGATCTTGTTATGTTAAACTTGACTCGCTTCCCTGTTATTGATTGAGATGAAATTTTGCACGCATTATGTATATCATCGAATGACAAGGCCATGTCATTCCAGTTTGTTTGTTTACGCGCTAATACTAGCTGACCCACCCCGGCTTCGCCCGTGGCGTATTTCGAACCCCGATGCACCCTTTTTAACTCACATAATATGCTCATAATTTATTAGTTTTCCTAAAATGTATGGGAATCTACCGAAATTGTTCACATTTATGATTAATGCTCCGCTCCCTTGGGCAGTAGCGTGATGATATTCAGCCTATGACATTCACGGATAATGTGGCTTTGTATTGGTGAAAGAATTTTTAAAATCGGTTCAGTAGATCCCGAGATTACGCTTTAGGCCTCATTCGCACGAGACTTTAAAAAACGTAGCGTTCAAACTCGGCGTTGGCGTTTATTTAACGTTCTCAATGTGATTGTTCATACGAACGCTTTAAAATCACTCTTGTTTCGTTTCTCGCTTCAGTAAGACGTGTAAATGGTTTCTGCTAAAGTACTAGCTTTGGCGATTTGTGTTGCTAGAAGACGTAAAAAAAAGGAAAAGGCATTCTGGGTTCATCCTCTGAATGAACTGAGATACGTAAAAGGTCAGTTTGTGACACTGTACGAAGAATTGAGGCAATACCCCGATAAATTTTTTAGCTATTTTCGAATGTCTATTACAACATTTGACGAATTGTTGACAATAGTGGGGCCTCGAATAACACTTCAAGATACCAACATGCGTTTGGCGATACCACCTGTACAACGACTGGCTGTTACACTGAGGTCAGTAAAAACAACAATTGCAATCTTACATTTTCATTTATTAAAAACTTAAGTATCAAATTTATTAATCATCTGCAGACAAATAAAATTCTTCTGGTGAACTTATATTGGTCAAGGGACTCTGAACATTTGTTAAACTTGATTGATCAGTGTTAGATGGAGATGGGCATATATTTGGGTTGTAAGTCGTAAAAAAGCTTTGTGCGGAGTGTGGCCTAGAACTTGATGCAGTTGAATTAGCGGGGCGATATTGACGATTCTCTAGAATCCTAATTACTTTTGATGGATGTACAGGATTAACGGATGACGATTGATGCAGGGGCAGTGTTGGGTGTGACTCTGAGTGCTGCTGATACGTATTATGAGCTTGAGTGATAGTTGGCTGTGAGAACTGTGGTGGAGTCTGAGTATAGAGGAAGTTGGTCTCCGAATGTGGGTGCTGCTGATAAACATCACGATCTTGAGTGGGTATTGGTTGTGACTGCTGCTGTTGTGTGATCTGAGTACAGATAGGTGTTGATTGCGAAGGGATAGAACTTGGACGACTGAAATATGGTACAATATTAATTGATGATGATTGGTTGGACTGACTGATGTTGTGATTTGAAAAAGTGTGAATTACTTTTAATATTTCTATTTTGGCCAACATTTTATTATTATCGTCCATCTTTTTAAGTGACTGAACCAGTGATAAACAGAATGTTTTATCCTCGTCCGTTTCAGATACTTCATTTTTTATGGCCTTCAGAACCTCATCCTCAAAAGATGATTTAGTTTTCTTTTTCTTCTTTGGAGTCTTTAAAACATTAGGAGTGTCAGTCAAAGATCCAGCTGGTGGATTTATCTCGTTCGGCGTCGGCGGGCTTTCAATATTTTGCTCTGTTACATTTGTTGGAGTGCTGTAGTTTCCAGAAGTTTTGGCTTCTTTGACGTGTGGAATTAGAAATAGTAATTGATCGTAATATCTGTATTTCTTTCTCTTTTTTGCACCTTGGCCTGATGTAACATCTTTTTGGGCTTGATATTCACGTCGGAAGTTGTCTCTTAGGTGTTTCCACTTTGCTTGCAAATCTTTGCCTAAAAAAATATAAGTATTTAATGAGCCATTCCTTTGTTACAGATTTTTAGCATCAGGCAACAGTTTTCATGATTTACATTACCAGTTTTTATTAGGAGTATCTACTATACATTACATTATTAAACAAGTCTGTGACGAAATATGGGATTGTTTAAAGCCTATGTATATGCCTGAAAAAACAAAAGATGACTTTAAGAAAATATCCGAAGAATTTTATCATCGCACTAATTTCCCCAATGTGATTGGGGCAGTAGATGGCAAACACATTGAAATAACAAAACCCAATGAAAGCGGTTCGCTGTACTATAATTATAAAAATTATTTTTCTATAATTTTAATGGCAATTTGTGATGCAAACTACTGTTTTACTTGCATTGAAGTAGGAGCTTACGGCGGTTCTACTGACTCAAACGTCTTTAAAAATACATCATTTAACAGACAACTAGAATTGGGTCAAATTGATTTACCAGAACCGCAAACTTTACCGAATGATCCGAATGGGAAAAATATGCCATTTGTATTAATTGGCGATGAAGCCTTTGCCCTATCTGGCCATGTTTTACGACCATATCCGAACCGCAACTTGACTGTGCAACAACGTATTTACAATTATCGACTAACACGAGCACGAAGAATGATTGAATGCAGTTTTGGCATTCTATCAAACAAGTGGAGGATTTTAACGAGGGCTATAGAACTTCAACCCAATCGCACGATATCGGTAGTTAAAGCATGTTGCATTCTACATAATTTTGTAAGAATAAAAGATGGATTCCAATTTGATGATACTTTATTTGACAGTCCAATACAAGGTCTCCAACCGACAGGTCTAAGAAGTAATCATACTGGTCTGGAAGTACGCGATCATTTCGCTAGATATTTTACATCGCCTCAAGGTTCTATCCCGTGGCAATATCAAGTTATAAATAGAGGAAATTGAACCACTGAAAAAACTGTTAAGCTAAACATAATAAACTACCTACTTTTTATTTAATCTTATTAACTTGTATTATTTACTTACATCGATTATTTATTTTATTTACTTTCCTCATTTGTGATGGTTTCCCAGTCCTCTGAGAGATTTTTGGTTATGTCCTGCCAGGTATTATTCTTCACAATCTTATTTGAGTAATCTGGCAATACTTTTGCATATAGAAGTGGACGAGACTCCACCTCTATAATTAGGACTTCGGGATCCACAACCCACGACATCGTAACGCCGCTTTGCTAACATAAACACAAACAAAGAAACACGTTCGACTGCCGAGCGAGCGCGCGGCGCACTGAGTGAAGCGCTGGCGCTTTTTTACCGCTCGTGTGAATAATAATACGAAGTTTCATATGATCCATTCCCTTTAACGCCCAACGCCCAACGCTCAAAATGCAACACTGCTCGATAAAAAAGCGTCGCGTTATAAAAGCGCAGTCGTATGAACATATACTTGGAAATGCCTTGGTTCTATTCGAACGCTTTTTTAACGCGCGTTAAAAAAGCTCCCGTGCGAATGAGGCCTTACAATTTAACAAATATACAAACACACAAACTTTACTTCTTTATAATATTATTAGTAATTAGTATTAGTATTAGTATAGCTATAGAGTCTAGAAGTACAGAAAAACAAAATTACTAAGCAATGGGTAGGGACCAAGTGTGGTCCCTTGGGGAACACCTTGAACCAGACGGCTTAACTTTGAATACTTACGAGCCGGTGAAGCTCGACCTTCAACCATCTTATAAACAGACTAGCTATCCCCTGCGGCATCGCCCGTGATATACTTCGTCCCCGTGGCACTTATTTAACACATACATTTTGTTAGTTTTGTAATAATGTATGGAAATTTGCCCGATTCGTTGTCATATATGATTACTAATCTGCTCTCTTGGGCAGTAGCGTGATGATATAATATAGCTTCCTCGATAAATGAGTTATTCAACCCAAAAAAAAATCGGATCAGTAGTTTCTTAGATAGATAGCTTTATAATATTAGTAGGCATAGATGGGATATATCTTTTATCAAATTTTACTAAGCAATGCATATGGGCCAAGTGTGGTCCCTTGGGGAACACCTTGGACCAGAAGGCGTAACTTTGAATACTTATTATGAATACAATGAAGTTTCAAACTACAAAGTTGATTCAACCTTCAGAAATCACATTATTAAAAAATAGGAGCCCACACGCGAGCTAGAGAACCCATTTTTTTTTATACTACGTAGGTGGCAGACAAGCACACGGCCCACCTGATGGGAAGCGGTCACCGTGGCCTATGGACGTGTGCAACACTAAGGGTATCACACACGCGCTGCCTACCCTGAAGGGAAGGGGGATTTATTTTGAGTTTCATATTTTTACTACTGTATTCTGTACTATCATAAAATTGTAAAGGAGCCGTGTCTATACATTGGATATAATATAAAAAAAAATGGTTATATTAACATTTTTTTGAAATTTTTGTCCGTTTGTCTGCTTTTTCGCGATTGAGGCAAATACTATTGAACTGATTGTGATGCGGTTTTTTCTATTTGAAAGCTTTTGGTCAGACTTAAAATCTGCCGTATGTTTGATTGCAATTGGTTAAGTAGAACCGGAGATATGGCCAAAAAACTATACCGGTAACTAGTGGCTTATATACCTACTAGCTGTTGCCCGCGGCTCCGCCCGCGTGGATGTCGAAATCCGTTTCAAAAACTATCCTATCTCTCAAGTTGGATCGAACTGCACATGGTGTGCGAATTTTATTATAATCGGTTAAGTGCTTTAGGAGTCCATTGAGGACAAACATTGTGACACGAGATTTATATAGGTATACTAGCGTACCCGCGCGCGGCTCCGCCCGCGTGAATGTTGGCTATCGCCACCAAGTCTTTTTTAAGCTGAGGGACTGCCCGTACTAACTTTCAATGTCTATTCCTTCGCAATGAGTGGTTGCAGCTAAACGTATTCATTTTATCTTAAGTTCTATCAAACCCTTCAAAGTACAGTGCCATGCATCTCGGCCAAAGCCCGTATTATCTACCATCATTATCCTTTTTCATTGTCTTCTAGATTTTATGGGGATTAGATAGCTGCTCTGGCCAAAGTATGTGTGACTCGGAAGAGGCCCTTTGAAAAACCCTTTCATCATAGTTGCATTGCACTTTCACATTCGATGCACTATTTCAAATTAGTGAACATTATTTATTTCCGAAAATCAGATTTTTTTATTATTAAATTCTTGCTACAGACATTGACATTTGACAACCTGATTTAACATTCAAGAAGTTCATGAAAGTAAAGAAAGAGGATATACTAATAAATACCGGTCAGCAGGGTTCCGTACAAAATTGGGTTGAGGGGGATTTCCGCACGACAAAAAAAAAGGGGGCGAACTTAACTTTGTTGCAGTGCTTCTTGTCTTGAATGACAGACATACATTTTTTTTTGGTGAAGTAGGTAATATTTACGCTTTCCGGACTTTTCCCTGTACTTATGTTTTTTTCGTGCGCAAAAACCCCGTCAGGCTTCACCTCAACGGAGCCAACGGAGAGGTTGGTATATCGGAGTCCTACCAATGCCTGTGTGATCGAGGAATCTGGTGTGTCCTAGAAAGGATATCCCAGTAACTCCAACCGGTTCCGGCCACCAACACTGGCGACCTCGACGTGTTATTAGGAATCTAAATCCCCCATCTCTATAAAAAAGCGCGCGTGGAAATATAAAACCCCACCACCCTGGGTCTGCTTCTGCTAGGGTGACGATTAGCTTCGACCGTCACCCTAGGCCCGCACTCATGGAGGACGGAGATGGTT
This sequence comes from Lithosia quadra, assembly GCA_963576445.1. NCBI lineage: Eukaryota > Metazoa > Arthropoda > Insecta > Lepidoptera > Erebidae > Lithosia > Lithosia quadra. The sequence continues at coordinate 6,189,107 of OY754902.1, forward strand.
CTGCGAACTACGCCGCCCGGTGCGCCTTCATCGGCACGGGGGAGTGCTAGATCTCTCCCGTAGCTTTTCCACTACCACACAAAAAGCGGTGGCGTTCCACATACTCTGTATGGTGACCATGGTCGGCACCAGGGACCTCACCATGAGGCTTACCCCACCGATGTCTGCTTCTAGGACATGGCGCCACTCTATCCACTCTGGAGACTCTACCAGTGTATGAAGAGGTGGTGTGCCCACGGATCAGCCCCGGCAATGGTGGCATTCAAACGTCAGCACCCTGCCTACGCAATGCAGGAACTAACCAAAACTGCCATGCCCATCAGAAAGCCTTGGATAGCTCAGGGTCAAGGGTTAACTTAAACTTCGGCGTCTGTAGACCCAAGATGTAGTTCGACTTTAGTCGGTCAAGTCCGATATTACGTCCCTACTGGCCAGAGGAGGGGAGAGATTCGTGGGGATTTCCGCACGAAAAATAAGGTACGGCTTCCTAAAACTCTCCGATTGCGGTGCAGGTGACTCACTAACGTCGCCGAAGGTAATTTAACAACCTCCGTCCTCCATGAGTGCAGGCCAGGAGATGGTAGGTCAAGCCACCTATTAGTCGATAGTGAGACCACAGTTTGGATGTTACGCTTCGTTTAATGCCAAGCATTATCCGCAACATTCTTTTTATCTAATTCAACTTGATGCCTCTACGTGTTCTTAAGAAAGAGGTCTTGACAGGCAGACAGACGGATAACGAAGAGATAAGGTTTTTTTTCCTAATCAGGCACAGAACCCTAAAAATTAATACATTCTATTTACTTTTGAGGAAAAAGAAGTAAAGGATATTACTCTATGAAAATTTAGACAAAGTCAATTTTAGTTCCTGTTGCTATGACAACTATTATAGATGGCGATAAAAACGTTTGCAACATCTAATTTTCTTTTTATTACTAATTTTCCTGAATGAATCATATATTTTTAATTATGTTATATGCTATTCGAGGCGGAGACAAATTCAAAAAATCATAGATCATGAAAATCTGTTCAGCCGTTCTTGAGTTCTGGCAAAAGCACGTTTTTAGCCCTTTTTAGGGCTTTAGGGTTCGAATTTTAAAAAATCCTTTCTTAGTACACCTCTACGCATCAAAACACACATATTCTGCAAATTTTAAGTCTCTACGACCAGCGGTTTAGGCTGTGCGTTGTCTCTAGGTCAGTCAGGACTTTGAATTATATAGTATAAGATTAAGATAGATAGAGATTCACGTAAATAATATTTTTGTAAAAAAAACTGAATTAAACATCGTAAAAAATCCTAGAGATTTTTAAAACGCTAGCAAAAATACCTGTTTGCAATTACACGCCCATTAGATCACAGATAAAAATTTGCAAGGTTCAAGATACCAGACTATATGAATTTAAATATAAACGAGCAATTTATACACGTGCAAAAACTCGCGTATAAGCACTATAAAGATTACAACTGCGTAAAACCAATCGCATTTCAGAACCCAGAAACGCAATAAATAAAAAAAAAGTAATCGTGCGTTCCTATTTACATGCTCGATTAAACACTTTCGATCTCGATACGAAATTCCAATCAGATCATAAACAAAGAATTTACCTAGCTCATCCACGGGCACCGAAGCCAACGGCTCCGTCATTTTAACCACAATCCACAAACAAAACACCAAACAATAGAAGAAAGGATATAAGTACCAGCACAAAACAAAAAAAATAACACTGAAAATTCAACTGCGTATAAATTCGAACAAAGAAGCACACGAGACACGACCGTCCTTGCTGCCGGCCAACGCAACACTGATTAAAATTTCAAATATAGAACGCGCGTTCGAGTGTAAACAAAGCATCGCCGGCGCATGTGGGAGCTGCCTACGTAGCTTCTGCGATAGGTGATTGTTCTTTAGTGTTCCTTCGTAATGCGACAGGTTCAATCTTGTTTATCTAATTAAAACAATTGCAACATACACTTCGAAGTTGCAACAGATGCAAATTACGTTTATTCCATTCCATCACGATGCTACGAAGATGTTCAATAGAATTTTCAATACAACTTTATTATGCTCATCCACACAATTTTATGATTCATTTGACTAGATTGACAATAAAATCGTGTCGTGTGAATATAAATACATTATTGATAGTCAATGTAGGTGGATTTATTTGAGGTGGCTTAAACAGGTGGGAGTAAAAATTGATTTTAGACACAGGTCGACCGAAGTAATTTAATTTAATTTCTTTATTTCTCAAAATAGTGTAACGTAATTACATCTTTTTGACGTCAAAAACTACTTAATACTAAGTTTACCACCGCTTCCTAGGCGCTAGTGGAGAAGAAACGGCGCAACAAACTCCACTGCTGCATTTTGAGACGTCAGGTTATACATAGATATCTTAAGACTAAATATGGACGAATGTACATTTTTGTCTCGTGTCAATATAAATAAAGGTATATAAAATAAAAAGATAATAAATTTTAACCGAAGTTAAACAATAAAATAATTGAAAATGTCAAAATATAGTAATGATGTCAAAATATAGTAATGAAAATGGTTCCAAGACAGTTTAACGTTCCCTCAGTTCCCTGGGACTTTCCAAGTGTCATTACTAGGTGTATTCGTGGGTCAGTTTTCTTTTTATATCGCGTTTTCGTTTGCCTCCATTTCAGAATTGAGTCCAAAAGCTTTGTGCAAAAGCATGAAACTTTGTAAAGTCTTTGATGAAACTTTTATTGTTTCCGTAATACGGTAGATGGCTCAATTGATGGTACGGAACCCTTCGTGCGCGAATCCGACTCGCAGTTGACAGGTTTTATAACTATTTCTGGAGAACAATGAAGAGTTATCTATCTAGCCCTTTATTTTAGACATTAACCCTAATTTAGGACACATGACATTGAACTGCAAATTCACAAAGATCGCGTTCGTTGACCTTCGTTCGCTTTCTTTCGATCGATGTGTACCGATCAGGCTTACGTGACATTGAACTCCAAAATTTAAATAGATAATCACATAATCGTACATTGACCTCTAGTCTTAAAAGTAAATCTTTTATCATCGCTCACGGCGCAGATGCTTGCCGGAGATAAAGGCCCGTCAATAGATTACTGTGAATTTAGATGAGGGGATTGCCCGATCAATTCTATTTCTCTCGTGTCGATGTCGTATCAAATTTAGTTTGCCCAGTGTGCCACTACTTTTTTTTTACACTACTGAGGTGGTACACAAGAACACGGCTCACCTGATTTTTATTTTATTTTTTATTTTTATTTAAACTTTATGCACAACGGTAAAATATTGTACAAAGGCGGACTTAATGCCTGAGGCATTTTCTACCAGTCAACCTTTGGGTGATGCAGAGATAAGTCAAAGTAGGTGCTCGAAGAAAATAAATATAGGTAAAGGAAGTTTGGTTTAAGATGGTACAATAATAATTTATGACACTCGCGCTGCCTACCCTGAAGGGAAGGGGGTTGGGCTTGGAAGGGGTGGAGAGGCTAGGAAAGGGTGGGGGGAGGAGGGGTACAGTGAGTTCTGGCTACCCTACTTACCGGCGGGAACACAACACGATGGTTATTATGGCCGCGGTCTTCTGTCTGACGGTACTACTACTGAGGTAGCTACAAGCCAGAGCTCACAATCCCAACCCCCCCCCCCCCCCTCCCTCCAAGGTCGACAGCACGAGACACTTCTGAATTTTGCATACGTCAATACGTCACGGTGACCGCTTCCCACCAGGTGGGCCGTGCGCTTGTCTGCCACCTAAGTAGTAAGTATAAAAAAAACTCCATTCTACCTAATAATAGGTATTATAAACGTGAAAATGTTTATTACTTTACCACGCAAAAACAGCAGAACGAATGTGTAAAATTTTGTGTTCCATTCTTGCCTCACCACGCATTTTTTATTGAAGGAGGTAGGACACGACGGTATCTCCCGTCCGAAATGAGCTGTCCGACTGGGGGTAGTACCTCCGCCCTACAGAACACCGCGGCCATAATAACCATCGAGTTGTGTTCCCGCCGGTAAGTAGGGTAGCCAGAGCTCACTGTCTGTACCCCTCCTCCTCCCATCCCTTCCTAGCCTCCCCACCTTATCCCCCCCTCCCCTCCCAGGCAGCGCGTGTGTGACACCCTTAGTGTTGCACACGTCCATAGGCCACGGCGACCGCTTCCCATCAGGTGGGCCGTGTGCTTGTCTGCCACCTAAGTAGTATAAAAAAAAATACTTATATTATCTTAGCATTCAAATCTGTGTACGACACTTTCATTATCTGCGGACGTGACCATCGCCGCGTCTTACTAATTGACAGTTATGTTCAGCAAAATAATGACCTCTGCTGACCTCGATACAGTCTACAGACTCAATATAGTGTAGCTACTCATTCCTGTCTGCGTCGCGTCACAAAGAAAACAGATAAAGGTCTTTAGACAAACACATCCTATCAATGGAATCGTTTCAACACTACACAATAGGTAGGACATGACGGTATCTCCCGTCCGAAATGAGCTGTCCGACTGGGGTAGTACCTCCGCGCTACAGAACACCGCCCCATAATAACCATCGAGTTGTGTTCCCGCCGGTAAGTAGGGTAGCCAGAGCTCAATTTAACCCTCCTCCTCCCATCCCTTCCTAGCCTCCCCACCCCTTCCCAGCCCTCCCCCCTTCCCTTCAGGGTAGGCAACGCGTGTGTGACACCCTTAGTGTTGCACACGTTCATGGGCCACGGTGACCGCTTCCCATCAGGTGAGCCGTGTGCTTGTCTGCCACCTAAGTAGTATAAAAAAAAAACGAATTGTCTAAAATTCGAAATGTATGGAGAAAGACAATTTTTTTAAACTATTTAGGTGGCAGACAAGCACACGTCCCACCTGGCCCTCGATTCTGCTAAAGGCAAACCACTGTCATACCACTAATACTCTAAAAATGCCATTTAATTGTAGACTTTATCCCTGGAGAGGAGCGGCGTTGAGGAGTTCGGGGGGGGGGGAGGATTTGGGAGATGGAGGGGATTGTGAGTTCTGATTACCTTACTTTCCTTGGGGAACACAACACGATGGTTATTATGAGGCGGTGTTCTGTAGGGCGGAGATGAACCCAGTCGGACGGGAGATATCGTCGTCGTGTCCTACCTCCCCTATATTTAATTTATCGAAATATCGCATGTAACAAACAATGTAACACAATCTCGTGCTCAGCGCGTTCTGTCTGAAGGCTTTATACACTCAATGAGTGGCGGGATAAGAGTCAGGAGTCCCCATCGAGGCCTGGAAAGCGATGGGTCTCCGTGGCGTGAGTACTCTCACTAACTTTTTAACCAAGATCTAATGGAGGTTGAGTATTCTGGTAGGGGAGCGTCTTCGTCCAACCACTTATCTGCTTGTCCTGCCCCTCCCTCCTCCTTCCCAAAAAGAACTAAAAATTCCTTCTGCGCATCTAGAGTTACAAGTTTTTGCATATCCACATAATTTATCTTGTGTTACAATTTAAGTAACTGAGACTAGAATTGACATTGACAGACAAAAAATATCGGAATATATAGTTATGGCTGAATGCATCAACGAATTTTGAATTACGTATGTAATATTATATTTTAGATGGATTTCATTAAAAATATTGCCTACCTATTATAAACATGACAGTTGTGAGTTTCAAAAACTGGCCAAGTGCGAGTCGGATACGCGTACGGAGTGTTAAATATCATTAGGTAAGTACCTATACGACAAAATAATAACAGCCCCTTTTTTTCTTTTTGCCTGCCGAAATCTCCACCCTCGATGGTCAATGGTGGATACCAGCCCCATTGGTAATCAGTGGTTAGGTGTCACGCCACGGGCGAAGCCGCAGGGGACAGTTAGTATTTTAAGATTCCTAGACTTAATTCATTTTCGACCGAACGTTACGCGGATCACGTACACCAACACCGCAAAAAAAACGACCACATGCGCAAGCGCAGCTATGCTAGGTGAGGTTTTGAAACAGTTAACAGCATTCAAGATGCGAAGTATCATTAAGAAGTACTGTAGTTGCTTATATAAACATGTATACGTATGTAACTTCAAGGTCTCCATCTTTTTTCTTCGTTCGGAAATTCGCACTGATACCACCCCCGTCGGTCATTAAGGTTATGTCGAACTCGAACCGACTAAAACCACACGCCACACGCGTCCATAGGCCACGGTAACCGCTTTCCAACAGTGTGGGCCGTGTGCTTGTCTGCCACCTAAGTGGTATAAAAAAAAAACACGCCGTCTCGGGTCTCAATTACCAAGGTGTAAGGTTTTTCAACAACAAGGCATTTCCCTCGCACCCTGCCTGACCTTGGGCCAACAAAGGTTTTAAATTGAAGACCATGCATCGTGTCTACGGAGTTCTTGAGTGACAGGCAGCCATTCTGTCACCCTCACACCTGCGCTCAGAGAACCAGCCTGTTTTTTAGCTGTCTCCACTGTGCCCTGTGCTAGTCAGAGGAACTTAAAAAGAGCAGGGACACTCCTGCCTTTTTACAGTCGAATGCACTACCGTTACTCCACAGAGGCCATCCCAGAGCCAAGTTATATAAAAGCTTATAATAATGATTTTCCCCTCATGTATTAAAACAAGTAGGTATATCAGCTCGTTAATCCTCAAGGTCCCGCTTATCTTGCGCAAATGGACTACAACCAATATTGGAGTTATATTGCGGTATTGTTTACCATATTTATGGCGAAAATCATTACGTTTAGTTTAACTGGGTTTTTAAGATTTTTATTGTAGAGACTTTATAGGTATATAAAACGTCTCGGAGAATGATGTGTATCTGAAACTTTTTCCCAACTCATTCGGGGTCGGCTTTCCAGTCTAACTGTGATGCGGCTGAACTTCGATATTTTCCTCCACAACCAATGGTCATTATGACCAATGGCGATATCGAAATTCCAAGTTAGACTGGTTGGGCTTTTGTGGGCTCCAACTACCCGTAACGGTTGCCATAGATGTTCGTACGGCAACCGGGACCGCCGGCTTAACGTGCTCTCCGAGGCACTAATAAACCTGCGATAAATACACACATAACTTCGAAAAGCATCGAAAAGTCATTGGTGTGTGCCATGGTGAACCTGGGATCGAACCCGACACCTCGTCTCAGCAGTCCATTACCCAAACCACTAGGCTACCGCGGTATCAAGTAAATGAAACGTCTTTGCTAATAAAATTCATAGACCTACGCCTAGTGGCTAGTCAATCAATTAGCCTATTGCAGTCCACTGCTGGACATAGGCCTCTCCCAATGTACACCATAGCACCCGATCCTCCGCCTTGCGCATCCAGTCTATCCCAGCTACCCTTTTCAGGTCGTTCGTCCATCGTACTGGGAGGCTTGTGACCATAATTTGATAGCTATTTTAAAACCTAATAAAGAAAATATTTTTTTTTTTTTATACCACTTAGGTGGCAGACAAGCACACGGCCCACACTGATGGAAAGCGGTTACCGTGGCCTATGGACGCGTGCAACACCAGGAGCGTCACACTCGCGCTGCCGACTCTGCAAAAACCTTCTAATGCCCTTCTTGAAGAACCCCATATTGTAGCCGCCAGGGAAAACCACTGCAGGGAGATCGTTCCACAGCCTAAGCGTGCGCGGAATGAAATTTCTTTCATACCTTACAGTACGCACTGCAGGCGGATGCAACGTGTGGGGATGAATTCCCTGCCTGTGGCGAGCGGTGCGATGATAGAAAGTGGCTGTAGGCATCATATCAAATAATTCGTTTGAACACAAACCTTTATATAGGCGGTAGAAGACGCACAGCGATATAGGAGAAATATAGGAGAGCAACCATTATGCAGTGAAATATAAACAAAAGTGAATTGTAAATAAGTAATCTTAATTGCAAAATGATTGCTTCTCGACATTTGACCTGTTTTGTTCCGATATTCAAGGGTACGACCCTGTTCCCCTTACATACATATTTTGCACATTAGCTGTAGGTTTCTTTTATACTACGTAGGTAGGTGGCAGACAAGCACAAGGCCCACCTGATGGGAAGCGGTCACCGTGGCCTATGGACGTGTGCAACACTAATGGTGTCACACACGCGCTACCCACCCTGAAGGGAAGGGGGGAGGGCTAGGAAAGGGTGGGGAGGCTGGGAAGGGGTTCGATGGTTTTTATGGCCACGGTCTTCTGCAGGGCGGAGGTACTACCCCAGTCGAACTGCTCAGTGCTCAGTTCGGACAAGAGATACCGTCGTTTCCTACCTCCTTTAAGGTAATTAGGTTAAAGGTAGTCAGGAGTTTGCCGTCCCCTGGCCTATAGGAACACGAAGTTTCATGGTGATATCTTTGAAAATAAGGAATTGGAGTATGTACTACGTATTGGAGTTTATAATATGATGTGTATCCAACTGACTTCTTGGTCCAAACAACACATGCATCCACATACGGTGCAGTCCGTAGTCCATACCATCGTGAACCAAACGGTTCAATGATGATTTCTTTCTTTGTCGTACGATAAAGAAGTGGAATGCTTTACCCTAGCAAAGAAAGAAAGAAATAAGAAAGAAAACTAACTTTATTTATGAACACAAAACGTACACGTAGAAGGGAACACGTAGCACGTGTTCGCTTCTTCGTATAGTCCCGGGTTCTTTATGCGGGGCGTGAAGAAGCATCTGTCAAAGCCGTCTGGGTAGAGATCACCATCCTGGGGGCATCCCTTGGGAATGGTGACCACTACTTTTAGGACTGCACCTGCATGCTTACCATCAGGCGGGGTGCAGTCAATCCGGCAGACTAAATATTAAAAAAAAAACATAATAATCCAATACGTAGCTTTCGCGAGCACATTGCGGCCACGTGTGCGCATGCGCATCACCCGATGTTTGTGACGTCAATAGCACTATATGCGGATGGGCTTTTATTAGAAGACGAATTCAAAGAAATGACTCAGCGGATATGGAAGGAAATCATCTCGCCGACTTAGTTTATTTGCTGGAGAAATAATTTACGAATGCTGGCAAATATCTTGAATTAAAATCGGAGAGTTTTAGGTAAGTATCTTATACGCTAAAATGAGCAGTCCGACTGGGGTAGTACCTCCGCCCTACAGAACACCGCCCCATAATAACCAGCGTGTTGTGTTCTCCAAGGTAAGTAGGGTAGCCAGAGCTCACTGTATCCTCTCCCCACGCCTTCCTAGCCCTCCGCCTTCCCTTCAGCAGCGCTTGTGTGTCACCCTTAGTGTTGCACACGTCCATAGGCCACGGTGTCCGCCTCCCATCAGGTGGGCTGTGTACTTGTCTGCCAACCTACGTAGTATTAAGTACCTATCTAAATAAAAAAATTAATTGAACAAAGATTTTCATACCATTTTTCCTTCTAACTAAATCACGCGTCATTTCCTTGTAATTAGAATTAAAACCACGCGTTTCCAAAACGTTGCGTTGTAGAATCGGGTGCTTGTTTGTTTACTTAGTAGTGTTTAATTAAGTTTCCCTCGATAACTACTTGAACATGTTCATTGATTCAGAACGCATTATGGTAATTATTGCAAGAATGTTCGTATGAATAACTAAACATGTTTGCACATACTTAGTTAAGACTGTGGTGTGGTTAAGAATAATTGTTCGATGTGGGTTCGTACGATTTATTTATGTTGGTCACGTCTCGCCTGATGGTAAGCTAAAGGTAAAGTCTCTGGAATGAGCTGTTCACTTAATTATGTTACTCAAACTAATAACTGTATCTAGAGTAAGGAAATTATTGTAAATAGACCAAAAAAACAGTCCGTTCAGTTTCTTGCCGGAGTCTTCTCAGGTCTGGGTCGCGTTTCGAACCTGTGGTCCATTTGCTTCTAGTTTTAAATATTTTTTGATTTTGATGTTTTGTAAGTGCCACATTTAATGGTCTATACAGAATAAATGATTTTTGAATTTTACTTTGAATGGGAGTCACCATTGCAAACACAGATAGTGCCACAATGGTGGCTCTCAGCTTGACGGCCTCATCAAATGCTTTTTTACGCCCCGCTTAAATAAAATTTTAAATTTACGAAAAAAGATCCTATAGGCACCTACCCCGATGACCTCCGCCCTCCTGTCACCCTAGCAGAAGCAGGCCGAGGTAAGATGAGGACACCGTGGCTCCCAAACTCGAGGGGGTCACCTCGAAGCCTGAGATGGCCCGGTGACCTCACGATGTATTGCCTTCACCGTCAGCAGATGATAAATCATGTGATTAGCATATATAAATTCTACAAAGTGAAATTCACATTGGTACTCCGGCCGGATTAGAACTCGATACCTCTGAGTAGAGGCCGCGTCCTTATCCATTCAGCTACCATTGCTTTTCTGCACGTCTCGCCAACCTAAAATTTCGTTCCATTGAAATAATATAAACAGCGTGTTCTCAAAGTCAACCTTGTTATATTAATATCGTGCAAAATACTTAATGTTTACAAACAAACGTGGAAATTCTTTGTTCCGTGCCCGCTAACTTCCGAGAACAAAGTACGTCATGGAGCTACTAGGGATGTTAACGTGTTCTAATATCGATATTTAAATAACTACGTAAATCTAAATTATATTGCATCTGTCTACGGTGCGCACTAAGGAAAGAAAGAAATTTCATTCCGCGCACGCTTAGCCTGTGAAATGATCTCTCTGCTCTGGTTTTCCTAGCGTCTACAATATGGGGTTCTTCCAGAAGGGTATTTATTGAAGAGTTCCGGTGTCTAATATTATTGTGTGAAATCGATTGCAACTTCTTAAGAAATAAAGTCGATTATTGCTTGAAATCGATCAGGTTAGACATTTTTTGGTATGTGTTGGGCATAACTAGTTGACAGAAAATTTATCTGTCAAACACAAAATAGAGACTTGGAAGAACTTGGTCATAGCTTTTCGGAAACAGACTCAGGCAGGGCATCCCACTCAGTAGCTTATTGAGATGAAAATCATGCACGCATTATGCATATCGCGCGACATAAATGTGACAATACAATATTGTTTACTGGCTTGTTTGCAAACAAAGGCATATTCGACACGGTTGCCATGTAGGAAAATAGAACATAATAGAAACCTTGTTTTTTTTAAAATTACGTGTTGCTAATCCCACTTAGATATCGATACTTATGCATCGATATATGTTTTCTGGCATGCCTACATCCCTACCGACCTTCTAGCAGGACAACGTTATGGAACAGCTGTGATAGGCATCAAGAAGTCTGCATCAAAGTGGATGGCCTGTAAGGAACTCGACCTAAACGTAGGTCGAATGACTTATTGAACGAAATTGATTTATTTTTTATCGATACTATCCGTTTCCTGATATACCTACATCCCTACCACCGACCTTTCAACACAAAAACGCTATGAAACAGCTGTGATAGCCATCAAGACGTTAGCTTCAAAGGGTATTGCCCTGTAGGTGTACTTGACCTACGCGTAAGTCGAATGAGTGACTGAATGAGATTGATTTATTTTCACAAGTGACATTGTGAGTGTTGTTTGAGTGAGTGATGTGAAAAAAATAGAATTTTTCTCATAATTCATGATCGTACGACAAATATATTCTATGAATTTGTAAGTAAGAACTCATAATTTCTATACAAATCCTACTTAATATTTAGACTTTTCATCCCGGGAATAAATTCTTGTATGGGTCGTGGAAACGGGAACAAAATACAACGCTAGCACGCTTGCTTAGAAGTAACCTATTTATTTTAGACTAGAAGATTCCCAGGTTATAGCTTCCGGGAAACAAAAAATTGCCCATGCACATTTTGGTTTTTTTAACCGACTGCCGAAGAAAGGAGGGTAATGTTTTTTATATCGGCCACGTCAATATGACATTACCTCGCCTGATGTTATCCTATTAGGTAAAGTCGCAGGAATGGGGGTCACTAGACCATTACATAGGACCGATGGTGCTATAAGGCGCAGCACAGACGGAGGCGCGGGGCGGTCAAAATGTCCGCGACGCACTCTTAGTATTACCACAGACTACCTAATAGTTCGTACAGATAACGCACTGCCTGGAAAATTAGCGATACCTACCGAGATTGATACCTAAACATCCACGTGACTGACGGCTGCGTGCAAATATGTATCTTAATACTCGACCGTAGGGTTACTTTTACTTTGCAGCCGCTTGGCCGTACTAGTGACCTTGTGATGCTAGGGTTGCTTTTCTCAAAATAAAAATCCAAGTAACATTATAGGAAGGTACCTAGGTACCTAATCACGTGTGTATTCAAGTCTAACAAAGTAAAAAGACAAACAAAGATAGCCTTGCCTCACACGAAGGTATGTACGAGTAGGACATTATTCATCTTATATTAATAAGCCTTCTTGGCAGTCGGGTAAAAAGAAGTAGGTAGGTATATTACATTTACGAATGTATCCCAGTGCGAACTCACGACCCAGGCCGCTGGTCATTCATAATATAATTAGGCCAGATTATTTCATTAATTTAATAGCCTAACACAAGTATGTACTTAATGAATTCAATTTTTTTTATCTTAATACAGTATCAAAAAGACAGGTTTATATTTGACTTGTTGGATTCACATCCGTGCTTTACAAGGAGTACCTAGATATTACAATTTATTATAGCATGCATTATTAACCTAACAAAATTCGGATGAACGCCATAGTACCTACATGCGTTACGAGCGCGCGAACGGCTGTTGACAACCCGCCCGAATAAAGTATAGCAAAGACCGCCGAGAACCCGCGCGGAATAGGTGATTATAGCGCGCAAGTACATACAGTGCGTTAGGCCTGGTATTACTAACATTAGATCGCATCCCGCGTATGGCTGACAAGCGACATGAGCTATTTGTTCGGACAAATGCAACCTTTAATTACACAAATAAGAGTGCGTCGCGGACAGTTTGACCTATTGGTGGCCCTCAGTTTTAATTATACTTCAAAAATAAAATATAATGTTTGGTTAACTATGACAACATTATCTGCCAACCCTATCAATTATATTTAGCTTGAATATTATTTCACAAGTGTTTTTTTTTACGTTATTCATACATTCAAGGGTACGGCCACTTACTTCGCAGTAGTGTCGCGAAATTTGCGACGCAGTACCACGTGTTTACCTCAAATAGGTATAAAGAGTGATAGATGAGACAAATAATCATGTTTTGTTTACCACATCTATCAGTCCACAAGGTCACCTGCATGCCGAGATGAGCCCTCATGCGTAGCAGTAGTGAGAGTCTTGCTCACAGCGGAGTTGCTGGGAGATCCTTCTTGATAGCAACCCATTATGTCCCACTGCTGAGCACGGGTCTCTTCTCCTCTAACGAGAGAGCTGAGAGGGTTTAGGCCTTAATCCACACACGCTGGCCTAATGCGGGTTGGTGGATCGGACATGTCCTTAGAATTTCTTCTAGGACATGTCCGATTCATTAGGACTAGTTACCATCGGTGGATGTGTTAAGAATGGTCTCCCGTCCTATGTAATACTTGACTAGGACTGCTAAACTTTATCATGTGTAGATATTAACTAGGTTACCGTTACCGCTTCTACTATTCAATCTATATTTTTATATCAATCAATCTCAAATTTATATATGAATCAGTCAGTCTATTTTATCAAGCCATGTATGTATGGGTAACAATTTTTTTCTTTTACAAATAAAATAAATTATTCAAACCTATTTTGTTATGCAAAAATATAATACATCATAAACAAAACGTCGAATATAAACAAAGACCGATACAAAAACACTTAAACGAACTTTCGTTCTAAAAAAAGTTGCTTAAAGGTCATCACCCTTCGATATTTGAATATTTTGAATCAAAACTTCATTTTATTTACGACCGCTGTCGCGTGCAGACGTCTCAACGATGCTATCGAGATATAAGTTTGTAACCAGTTTAAAGCATGGAGTAGGTAGTTTGGTTGCAAAATATTATTGTTTTCGTTGCATGACGCGATTATGTTTACGTTGACAATCATGGCATGGGTTTATTGCGTGTAAGCCCTCGAATATGAGTCGTACACGAAATTTAATCTTGTAATTGGCATTATCGTACTAATCTTGTGGCTTGTCAGTCGGTTGAGGAAGTAAACAAAGAAATATTTTGTTTGCCGCACGATGAGGCATGTTTATTTATTATTAAGTATTACTTCAAACACTAGTGATTCAACACCAGAGGGTAGAGTAGACTCCAGTGGGCCAATTCTCGTAATAAAATATGTTCAGAATTGAATTCCGATCTTATGGTGGATCCATTCTTTGCTATTCGCTATTCGCTATTCGCTATTCGCCTATACCTACTGTATTCGACGAAATTCTTATAGACGCATAAAACCTCCAAAATTCGTCATATAGCTCAGAGCAACAAGCCATTGATTGGTTTATTTATCTGAGTATAAGAGCGACTAAGGCGATAATTCTCCTCACTTCGATTTATACACGTGGATAAAGGCGAATAACAAGGTGTGGTGCCACCATCAGCTCTATCCCACAAAACCACCTTCAGCAAGGCGAGTAGAACCGGAGACATGGTCAAAAATGCGAAAACCAGAGTACTTGCGCAAGAATACTGGAACGTGGCTATTTTGCGCAAATATCTTCCAATCAACCGATCAGGCCCTCGACTCTGCTAAAGGGGAAACCACTGTCATGCCACTGACACTCTAAAAAATCCTATTTAATTGTAGACTTTAACATCATACAGTTAAAACCTAAAATCCAATGAAAAGAATTCATTAAACTTTTTCATTCGCTCTACAAAATAGGCATATCATTTAATTTTAGACTTTAACCTGATAACAGTCAAATCTAAAATGGTATTTTTTCAAGTATCAGTGGAATAACAGTGGCTTGTTGTAACAGAATCGAGGCCTTGTACACTATGTGCAAGTCCAGACTAGCGCAAGTGACTGAATCGTGTGTGGCTACCACAACGGGTTGATCGGAATCCGTCCACAGATTAACCCACCGTGGATATCCGCCTTCAGAGTTCATTAGCTTATTGTATCTCCCAAAGCATGTGGGTCGCGGCGTTATCGGTGCGTGATTATAGCCACGTAACAGACACAACAAATCGGTCGCTCACTGCTTATCTGTGTCGGGCTATTGAAACTACACATTGTTTGTGGGTTAAAGCAGCTACTCACACACCTGCCTGATGGGGCAATCTAGGATACTCGCCAAGAGAGACGCTGCTGCCTACGGCCTATACGGCTGGAGTGAGAGTGGCCCTATAGAGGGCTGCTCCGAGGCTCTCCACAACATTATACACATCGCTCCCTAGACCCAAAGTAAGCTTAGTTTAACTAGCTAGAATGCTGATAAACATACTTATATACTTTTTTTTTTAATACATAGAAACACCCAGACCAATGCAAATAGACATATTGCATACAAATATTTGCACTGAGCAAGAATCAAACCAGCGCCGCCTAGCAGTCGCATGCACTACCGCTACGCCACAGAGGAATTATTGGAACTATACAATGTTTGCGGGTTAAAGCAGCTACTCACACACCTGCCGCGGGGGAAATCTAGGGTACTCGCCACGGGAGACGCTGCTGCCTGCGGTCAAACCGGCCGGAGTAGGAGTGGCCCTATAGAGGGCTGCTCAAAGGCTCTCCACTGTGACTAGCAGAGGGCACAGTGGAGAGCGAGCGGGGGACGAGCGGATTGTCCGCGCGCCGACGGTTGGATGACAGGACGGCCACCTGTCACCCTACACCCCACCGTCGGCGAAGTGGCGCGATGCTCGCCCCACCCACGAGGGGGGCAATTTAAAACCGTAGATGGCCCGGGGTCAGCTGGGGTGCGAGGGATATGCCTATTGAGTAAACTTACAACGCAGTAATTAAGGCCCGAGATGGCGTGCTGTTTTAGTCGTTTCGACGGGGGAGGTATCCATGAGGATTTCCGCACGATAAAAAAAAATGGGGCAATCTAGGGTGTAAATGTGGGGATGACTCTACTGTCTCTCTGTAGGGCAGAGGTACTCCTCCTAGACAGAGAGAGAATCAGAACACCGCCCCATAATAATCAGCGTGTTGTGTTCCCCAAGGTAAGTAGGGTAGCCAGAGCTTATTGGAGGGATTCACAATTTCCAAGACTTTGTGATAGGCACAATATAAATACCAGGCACAAAAACAATCTTGTAGCCTGTGATAGTAGGCTCCAAAAAATCAGTAATTCTTTTCGGGGTAACTGTATACGCTTTTTCAACAAACTCCCAAGCGAAATTAGAGATTTACATGTAAGTAAATTTAAAAATGTTGTTAAAAGAAAACTCTCCCAAAAAGCTTATTATAAAATTCAAGATTATTTAGATGATAAAGAAGCTTGGAAATGAACTGTTCACCCAACTATGTTACTCGAAATAACATTGTATCTAGACTAGACTAAGGCAATTGTTGTAAATAGACCAAAAAAAAAAAAACAGCCCGCTGAGTTTCTTGCCGGAGTCTTCTCAGGTCTGGGCCGCGTTTCGAACCGGTGGTCCATTTACTTCTAGTTTTAAATATTTATAATTTGACGTTTTGTAAGTGCCGCTTAAAATGGTCTATACAGAATAAATGATTTTTGACTTTGACTTTGACTTTGATTCTGTGCTGTCAGCGAGGAGACCAGAGTCTCCCAGGTCCCAGTTAGTGTATATTTTTTATACTACTTAGGTGGCAGATAAGCACACAGCCCACCTGATGGGAAGTGGTCACCGTGGCCTATGGACGTGTGCAAGATCAGGAACGTCACACTCTCGCTGCCGACCCTAGAGGTTGGGGGGTTAAGGGGGGGGGGGGGGGGGGGTATTTTTTCATCGAGGTATATTGCCTTCTGTTATCAATAACGACCTTGTAATATTGTTCGCGCTTATCAGTATTCAACTAAACCCAGTACTACGTACTTGCAGATTTGTACTATCACCGATAAATAATGCTACATTTCGCGTTCAATATTATTTCTTTAGATATTCAGTTTTATTTTTTTCGGAAACCTAATTCCTTTTTCAAATTAAAAGTAGCCTAAGTTACTACTTGTTACATCAGCTATCTGCCAGTGAATGTTTCGTCAAAATCGGCACAGTCATTTCGGAGGTTAGCCGGAACAAACAGAGAGACAGACAAATTGGTAAACAATTTTGTTTGGATATATGGTATCGTGTATACATCCAAATGCACTTAGTAAAAAGCGTTTTTTTATATTTAGTCCGTCGGGTTGACTGCACTTCGCCTGATGGTAAGCAGAGGTGGAGTTCAAAAAGTAGTGGTCACCATTCCCAAGGGATCCTCCTTGGGATTCAGTTCCTTGTCCTAGTCCCAAGTCCCAATTATAACATGTCATTCTCCTCCATACATTCCTGTCAGATGTCATCTCATCAGTCACTCCCTTCCTTTACATATCCTCTTTCACGCATTCCATCCATCTTTTCTTAGGCCTACCACTGCACCTAAAGCCCTCCACATTCATAATTTGAACCTTTTGGCGTAAAAAGCGGTTGTATAATAGATTTTTAATTATTTTCAAAGATCTCTCCCATCCACAGAACTCGTTATTTTGCGTTTTTTTTTTATATATAGGACACGTCAAAATGACTTCACCTCGCCTGATGGTAAGCTAAAGGCAAAGTCTCAGGACTGGGGTCATCACCACATACACCGGTAGTGCTACAGTCTAATCTAGAAGGTAAGCGGGGACTGAACCCACGTCCCCTACAGTACACACCCTATAGCTACGTGCCACAATGTCGTCCATCTGTGATTCATTTGACCTGTGGGTGTCCCGAGAGCGGCTGACACCAATTGTACCAATCTTCTAATAAAATCAATTGTGGAACTCAGTGCGTGGACCTTACGAAGCTAAATATAGCTACTGCATAACTTTATATGTAACCGCGGTAGCCTAGTGGTTTGGGTAATGGACTGCTGAAACGAGGTATCGGGTTCGATCCCAGGTGCACCATGGCACACACCAATGACTTGCTTTTCGAAGTTATGTGTGTATTTATCGCAGGTTTATTAGTGCCTCGGAGAGCACGTTAAGCCGTCGGTCCCGGTTGCCATAAAAACATCTATGGCAGTCATTACGGGTAGTTGGGGCCCAACAAAGTCCAACTAGTCTAACTTGGAACTTCGATATCGCCATTGGTCATAATGACCATTGGTTGTGGAGGTCAGATGGCAGTCGCTCCACGGAAAATATCGAAGTTCTGCCGCATCACAGTTAGACTCGAAAGCCGACCCCAACTGAGTTTGGAAAAAGGTTCAGAGAATGATGATGATGAGTCCGCCAGATTGCCTGCACCCCTCCTGATGGTAAACAGAGGTGGAGTCCAAAAAGTAGTAGCCACTATTCCCAGAGGATGCTAGTGCTCCATACAGCATGGGAATGAAAACATCTTTTATAATTTTTTTATACAACATAGACAAGCACACGGCCCACCTGTTTGTAAGCGGCCACCTTGTCCTATGGACTTGTGCAACACCAGAGGCGTCACACTTGCGCTACCGACCCTGGAGGGATTGCGGGAGACTGGAGGAAGAACTGGCAGGGGTTGTAGGGGGTTGAGTTTCTGTGCTGACAATAAAGCAGACTCCCTCCAGTGAGCTCTGGCTACCCTAGTTACCGGCGGGAACACAACACGATGGTTATTATGGGGCGGTGTTCTGTAGGGCGGAGGTACTACCCCAGTCGGACTGCTCATTTCGGACGGGAGGTACCGTCGTGTCCTACCTTTATAATGTAAACAATAACCAAAGTACTGCTTCATATTTGCGGAAGTATTACACATTGCAATAAAACTTCTCATATCAGATTATATTGCGATATAATATTTCTTGTTATTGTTTTCACACTTGGCCGACGTTACAGTTGCTTATCAGTGCTGCCATGGCCACGGGGAGACCAAGGCTGGATTTCGACCATTTACAAATGAACAAAATAAATACGGCACACGAAAAAAAGGATAATATCCAATTAATCCCACCCTCTCCTTTCCTACACAGAACTACACGCGCCAGGCTGAGGTATCACCCTCACAGTGCTAACAATTCCATCAAGAACCAAGCGGTTCGGTGCCTCTTTTCTTTGCCGCACCATAAAGACTTGGAACTCTTTACCAGCGCATGTGTTTCCTTCCTCCTACATTCCCGGGTCCTTTAAGCGGGGCGCGAAAAAACATTTGTTAAGGCCGTCAAACTGAGGGCCGCCACTGCAGTACTATCGGTGTATGTAGTGGTGAACCCAGTCCTGAGACTTTACCCATCAGGCGAGGTAAAGTCATGGTGACGTGTCTAACTTAAAAAAAAGTCTAAGTTTCGCCTCCACAATGAGCAAAATGAAAATACATTTTTATGGTCGACAGGTCTGTTGCTAAGTAATGATGTGATCCGAATCAGTTAACTGGCATTATGCGATACTTCCTCGATTCGATAGCAAGTTTTTTTGCATCTGCGTTGTATTCCCGGCGGTAAGTAGAGTAGCCAGAGCTCAGAAGGGCATCTATGCTATCAGCTAGGAGACCTGTCTCCTGCGTTGTCACCAAAGAAACTCTGATATTTTACTTGGCTGACAAAATACGCACCAATATAAATAAATAAATATTCTACGACATTCTACACAGCGCTCCCTAGACCCAAAGTAAGCATAGTTTAACTAGCTTGTGTTATGGGTTCTAGTATGCTGATAAACATACTTATATACCTACTTTTTTTTTGTAAATACATACTTATTATACATGTAAGGTACATATAAATTCTCATTAGGTCTAACGTCCCTGTTTTTCATAATCTATTCTTGTACAAAATGCTAGATTTTTGTCGTTTATGAGTGAGATTATAAAGATTACATTTTCTACACATCGCACGCTACAGGGGATCTACGTCAGAGGTAAGATAAGCATTTTAATTGAGCAAAGAGTTGATAAGGATACAGATGCCGGCACGTAAATTGGCCGGACGCGTCATATGCGTAAAGGTCGATTTTTAGGTCCCCTTTGAGGTATGAGCGGGTCGCGGGAGACGCGGTTGCGCCGTCGCGGACATATGATTGGACCAATCAGATGTCTCCGAGAGACGTCTTGTAGCGAATCAACGTTCCGTTCGTTCGTACTTTGAATCATTTGATTGGCTCAAAGTGCACGATGCGCGAACTTAACCCAGACCTGGCCAAGCTACGTGCCTGCATCTGTAATATGCCGAGTCTATGAGCGTCATCCATTTGTATAACATCGTAGTATATTACTTATAACTACGCATTAGTCAACATTAGTGTAGGTACTACTTTTTCAAAAAACATTATCCTCGTTTTTTTTTATACCACATAGGTGGCAGACAAACACACGGCCTACCTGATGGGAAGCGGTCACCGTGGCCTATGGACGAGTGCAACACCAAAGGTGTCACACACGCGCTGCCTACCTTGAAGGGGAGGGGGAGGGTTAGGAAGGAGTGGGGGAAGAAGGGGTACAGTGAGCTCTAGCTACCCTAATTACCGGCGGGAACACAACACGATGGCCGCGGTATTCTGTAGGGCGGAGGTACTACCCCAGTCGGTCTGCTCATTACGGACGGGAGATACCGTCGTGTCCTACCTTATTAGCTAACTACACTGACGGGACAAGATAGCAGTCCGTAGGGACCTGGAACTTCTGTCTTCACAAAGGAAATTGGTATTCTGATTAACCTGGACAGTGGATCAATATAGGTACCTATTGAACAAAGGTTTGTTTATACAAAGGTTTACAATACAAGTATACAATGTAGAAACTAACAAAAAAAAACGTATAATGAAAAGTCAATAAGTAAAAGTACCAGGCGGACATAAAACGAAAATGGTTATAGTCGAAGCACTTGAACCTACAGGTATAACCCGACCATATTTGGGAGTATTACGTGCAGTAGCTTCCGTTCAAGAAGGCTTGGCTATTTAAGTCCGCGGTTAATCATCGCTATATCACGTACAGTGATCACGTACACAATAATGACGCAGATTTAATATTTTGCTGACCTCGAGAGTTCAACTAGACGCCATATTGAATATTTTGATAATATTTTTACAACGTAAACAATACAAAAAGCTATTTACTGAGCCATATTAATATCTTATTAGATTCGTAAATGTTTCGTTCCTAAAGCGATATTTTTGTTTTCGATATTGTTTTAGAGAGTTCAAAAACCTGAAATACATGTTTCATCGTATACAAAACAAGTTTTGTTGACAGTGGAGCTTTATTTATGTTTGGAATGTATGTACTTACCGCTTAGATCTTCAATAGTATTTAGCTTTCGCGTCGTCATTTTCACGTCAGCGATGTGCACAACACGATAAAGTAATTATTTTGTAGAAAGAACACACTGAAATCGAAAATCTTTGCTGATTGTTTTGAGTTTTCACAATGAGAAGAACCTCTCTGTGCTGTCTTTGTTTTCTTTTTGTTTGCTGTTTTGGTTTTGTTCCGCAGTGACAGCAAACGTAAAAATCGCGAATGCTTCTGATTGGTGCTCAAGGATTCACTTTTATCCAATGAACAAAGAAAACGTCAGAATAATAAGCTCTCATTGGTTGAAATTTTGTAAACATCGGCCGATGCTACCAGATACAAAATCACTCAAGGACATGCATTCACTTTTTTTTTACAATATTATTGAATATGTAAGCAAACTTTTATAATGGTTGCATAATCCCTTTGAATAAGTTTAATCTTCTCACGTTATCTTGATTAAGTTATTTCTTATTCGACCTTTTGTGATAATAGCTGATTCCCAAACATTTGGAAATTGATGCTTTAACGTAAAAGGTATTATTTTTCTACCGTAAGCGAGTATTTTTATACTGAAACTTACAATATTTCATAATAATGCAGAGATATTAGGAGAATAAGAACAAAAGTTATCAAATCGCTTTCTAATTGATAATTTTGTGGTAACACTGAACATTGCAATTTAGTTCATTCATCTGTCAAAGAGTGCGAATTTGTTCCATGTTCATTCATATCATTCCATTCATTCATCTTTCTCCAACCTTGTGAATCCGTGGTGTTTTGTGATGATTTAAAACCGATTTATTGCAGCTGATTTATCAAATAAGTTTATAATTATGAGTGCAAGCAAAACAAGCGATGAATATCCATCCCCTAAAAAACTAGATGATACTGAAAGTCCTCGGTAAATAACTTAATTCTTTATAAATTCATAGCCTTTTCAATGTTGCTGTCTGACAGCTGATTTGTGCCGCGGGAAAGTTAAAAGGCGCGAAATTATTCGGGCGTTTGGCGTGGTTATTAATGCAAAAATATTATTTAGTGTAACTGAAACGTGCATATTTCACAGGAAACGAATGCGTTTGGATAACTCAGGCCGGAAGAGCTGGAGTTTGATGGACAGGAAGACCGATCACGAGGTAAGTCATGTCGATTCCCGCTTTTTTTGTGTTCCTTCATCCTTGTTTTTTGGTTATGATTCGCATTTATTGACAAAATCCGTGAAGTAATTATAACTAATATCACATTTACTACTTCTTAACGCAGTTATTCTATCCATTACAGCATTAATTTTGCTTAATTTAATAAAAAGTCATCACGATTTTGGCGCGTATACGTATCAATGATTCGATGCTAAAGAACCCATTTTTGACCAAATTCGTGATCACATATTACTTTTATTACGTGTAATATCACAAATACAATGTCCAAACACGTTATAAATAAGCTGAAAAAGCCTCAAACAGTCAGTTACATCATGGTCATGGTGAATGCACCTAGTTCATTGACCTGACATTTTTAGGTCGTTTGCAGTTATTACGAAACGACCATCAGCACCTTGACCGTAACTGCTTTGCATCAATTTCGTAATCGGCACAGCAATTAGTATTGTTTACTTTGCAATATTGTTAACAGCAGTATCTATAGTGTAGGCATCTAACTTGGCAAGATTTTGGAGTAGTGTGGGCCCCACTATATAATATACCCACCCACAGGCTATAATATCGATTTCAGCAGCCTTCAGCAACATCCAGAGCAACGCAAATATTCAAATTCATACACACAATGGGAGTCTTCAAGTCAAGAGTGAATAGGTTACTTCTAGGCAAACATGCTCCACCGTCGACCACATCATCACTTACCAACAGGTGAGATTGTGGTCAAACGCGAGCTTATTACCAATAAAAAAAAAACACAAATATTAGCACTGAGTGGTAATCGAAGCCGCAACCTACAACTAAGCAGTCGAACGCTCTACCCCTACACCACATAGGTCATCATAGTCGTAATGAGACAAATTTGTTGTTATATTTAAGTAAAGCTTTGTTTACAGGTGCTACAAGAGATGGGTCTTAGTCTAATAGAACCAGATGATGGTGTTGAGCACTTATACGACCCTGGTACTTCAGGAATGGTGAGCAAACCAATCCAATTCTCTCCGGGGGAGGTGAGATACTACTTAATGCGTTTTTCACTCTCAGTTCAAAAATCATTTATTCTTTATAGACCACTAAACAGCACTTACAAAACGTCAAAATTAAAAATATTTAAAACTAGATATGGACCACTGATTCGAAACACGGCCCAGACCTGAGAAGACTCCGGCAAGAAACTTAGCAGGCTGTTTTTTTTGTCTGTTTACAATCGTTTCCTTAATCTAAATACAGTTATTGGTTTGAGTCATACCACTGTTACTCTAAAAAGAAACAGAATCAAAATCGGTTCATCCGTTTGGGAGCCACAATGCCACACGTCAAACTTATAACACCCCGTTCGGGTTTTGTCGGGAGTTAAATAATATCATTTAATTGTAGACTTTATTGTTATCGAATTGAAGGCTAAAATTCAATGATATTTTGTAGAGCGAATGAAAAAGTAAAACGAATTCTTTTCATTTGATTTTAGACTTTAACTGTATAATAGTAAAGTCTACAATTAAATTTCAATTTTAGAGTGTCAATGGTATGACAGTGGTTTGTCTTTAGCAAAATTGAGATCATTTCTAAGCTTATTTATCATCTTATCTTATGGTAAGCGAAAGTAAAGTACTGAGACTTTACCTTTAGCTTACCATCAAGCGAGGTAAAGTCATTTTGACGTGTCCTATATAAAAAAAATCTGACGTTCTGCCTAACTATAAATTCTTTTGTTTCAGTTACACAAATCACTAAAACGCAAGCGGGACATAGAGAATGTGAACCCAAATATAAATATAATAGCGTCACCACATTCCAAGCCTAGTCCGAAGAGCCCGCGAGTGAGGCCCGCCAGCCCTGGGGCCGGGCCTTCGCGTGTTAGGAGCCCTAGGAGCGCTGAGAAACGTAAGTCATCATGTACTCCACACGTCCATAGGCCACGGTGACCGCTTCCCATCAGGTGGGCCGTGTGCTTGTCTGCCACCTAAGTGGTATAAAAAGAAAAACTCATTCAGGTCAACATGGGAACACTGCGGTTGCCATACCCGAGGGACCATTTGGAAGCCGTAGGCTGTCAGAGTGGGAGGGAAATACCTAATGGGCTACCTTATACCCTGGCTTCTATAGACCCAAGGTGTGCGGTCTTACTCGATTCAAGCATAACCACCCCTGCGGGTTTGATTTATAGATAATATTTTGAATGCTTCGATTTCGCCTAATGTTATCATTGGGTTGTGAAGGTCAGATGGCAGTCGCTTCACGAAAAATATCGAGGTCCAGCCAAATCCGCAGTTAAGACTGGTAAAGCAGACCCCAGACTCCGAGGTGAAAGCTTTGGATGCGACTGGGATTAACGCTAGGTTGAAGAAGATTTTGCATAGGGGAAGGAGGGGGGAACGGAATGTTCTCATTTTCCATAGGCTTGCCTGAACAGTCTCTAACTCTTAAGACACAGCTAACATGGCCTGTACTTCCAGAGCCGCTGCAGCCTACAGAGCAGTTCCTGGAGAGCAGCCTGGTGTTTCCTGACTACCTGGTGGACGAGGAGACGCCCCTCGCCCAGTGTGTGAGTGCCAGCTACCTGCCTCCGGCTCCCAGCGGCAGTGCCACTAAGATACACGAGTACACAGGTACTTTTCCTATCCAGAATAACATGTTTGTTCAATTACGGCATTGTTGCAACGAAAGTTAATTTCATACTACGTAGGTGGCAGACAAGCACACGGCCCACCTGATGGGAAGCGGTCACCGTGGCCTATAGACGTGTGCAACACTAAGGGTATCACACACGCGCTGCCTACCCTGAAGGGAAGGGAGTAGGGCTAAGAAGGGGAGGGGGAGGAGGGGTACAGTGAGCTCTGGCTACCCTACTTACCTTGGGGAACGCAACACGCTGGTTATTATGGCGCGGTGTTCTGTAGCGCGGAGGTACTACCCCAGTCGGACTGCTCAGTTCGGACGGGAGATACCGTCGTGTCCTACCTCCTTTAAATTGATATGGTGTCCTTTATTTAAAAGCATATGTTTCTCGCCAGCACTAGGCTTGCAAGAGGAGCTGATAATCTCCCGGCGCCACAAGCCCGCGCCCCTCGGCACGGATTCCTTCAGCATGCTCTCGGATGAGATGATCCTCAGCGTGTTCCGCTGGCTGCCCAAGCGGACCCTGGCTCATTGCATGCTGGTCTGTAAGAGGTATGTACGTTCCCATCATGAGCTTGACTTTCATTCCTACTTCACCTGCTAAACATTTCATGAGGCCGTCAAATTGAGGGCCATCATTATGTCACTATCGGTGTATGTAGTGGTAACCCCCTGATACTTTACCTTTAGCTTACCATCAGGCGAGGTGAAGTCATACTGACGTGACCGATATAGAAAAAAACAACAGAGGAGGCTCTGCTGCAGGCTTGCCTCTCAAGATTGGGAGGTCGGGTGCGGACCGGCATCTTCATGTGCTCTGACGAACATATATTTCCGGGGGCAAAACGGCGACAGTGGTTCCCGAACCCGACGGAGATGGCCCGTGGTCAGCCAAGGGCGAAGAAATATAGTTTAGTCAATTTGACTTCACCTCGCCTGATGGTAAGCTGAAGGTAAAGTCTCCGGAAAGAGGGTCACCGTTACATACACGTACCATGTTAACAATGGTGGCACTCAGCTTGACGGCCTCATCAAAAGAGGATTGTCGTCGCAGCACCGCGTGACACCCACCGGTCCCACTAGTGCTGCTATCCCCCCCCCCCCCTCCCCCCGGCTATGCACTTGCTGACCCCTGAACGCAATCCAACCGAGATTGGATTATTATGGAGGGTTTTTCGCAATCGTACTTATCTTCTGAAAACGGACGAAGCTCTGTTAGAAGCTTTGCTCTCAAGGTTATGAGGTCAGTGGGCTGCTGCCGCCTCCTCCTGCGAGCAAGTAATTCTCTGGAAGGAAACGGCAAAGTGGGTCTAGGATTGCTATATAACTCCCTCGGACCGCCAAGTACGCAAGAGGCACAGTAGACTCAAGCATCGGAGGTCGCTCAACGGTCTCTGTCCTCTATGAGCACAGGCCTCCCACGCCCCGGCCTGCGCTCATGGAGGATGGATCTGCCTGGAGCCCCCCCCTCCCGCTTTATATATCTGTGGGGATTTCTGCTTAAAAAAAGGTGATGTTGAACGAGTCTATAAGACAGGGTAGGCGAACGCGGCACAATATATTGGGCACGTCACCGATTATAAAACTTGTGTAAGAAATGTATTTTAGTATTTTATGACAATCTAACGAGAATGATCCTATGCTACGGAGTGTTCAAATCTATAATATAAAAATGAATCGCAAAATGTGTTGGTAAGCGCATAACTCACCAACGGCTCTACGGATTTCACTAATTCTTTTTTTGTTGTGTTTGTTATTATCGGGAGAAGGTTCTTACGAAAAATAATAAAACAGTTGTACAGAAAATTTCAGAAATTAACTTTTCTTTTTCTCATACAAACTTTTTCTATTATGTGAGAGAAGTTTATGTTTACGTTACGGGATTAGTATTTAGTAGTAGTAGGTAGTAGTAGGAATGGGAATGAGAATAGGAATAGGAATGGGAATAGTAATGGGAATGGGAACGGGAACAGGAATGGGAACGGAATTGCACGCGGGTGGAAAATATGGCGGTACGAAGTTCGCCGAGACAGCTAGTATGTTATAAAATTGTAAGGTATGAAAATTACTTATCCTCGGCTTCTTATAACTCTTGCCTATTGGCTCGGGCTAGCAATATCGCCTCTGCCGTAAGTTTCAACTTACCTCCCTTGTATCATAATGTACTAATTATTATGCGTATAATTAAAACATTTCAAAAATACACCTCTTTTATTTACATTATTTCATAAAGAGTTTTTATGGCACGCCAGTGACTCCATAAAACAGGTTTTAGAAAAAATGGCACGTTGATGCATAAAGGTTCGCCTACCCTGCTATAAGATATTCTCTCTTGCAGATGGCACAGGATAGCATGCGACGAGACGCTGTGGCAGCGGCTAGACCTGGGCAGCAAGACCCTCGCCAAAGACGCCCTTGGCCGCATACTCGCCAGGAAACCTATCATTGTTCGACTCGCTAGCTCTGAGGTACGTAACTTTCACTCTTGCCACCAAACAACGATCAGTCAAACATAACATAATCTCGCGCCTATATCCCCGAAGGGGTAGGCAGAGTTGCTAGCACCCACATTTCGCCAGTTTATGTTTAGCTCCCAATGTAATAGGTGGCGAGCCTATTGCCATTAACCGAGCACTTATAAACCTGCGATAAATACACACATAACTTCGAAAAGCATCGAAAAGTCATTGGTGTGTGCCATGGTAAACCTGGGATCGAACCCGAGACCTCGTCTCAGCAGTCCATTACCCAGACCACTAGGCTACCGCGGTTATTCAAACATGGTGGATATTCCACTCGTACGTACGAAATTATTTGCAAAAACATTCATTACTAGTCCGTTCTGCGGCTCCGCCCGTGGGTCGGTCAAGACAGCCACAGGTCACCCTACTGACCAACCCGACGCAGTGGCGCGATATTCGCTTCCCACCCTTCTCCCTTTTCAGGGGTAAACATTACCATTCTTTCTTCGGCAATCGGGTAAAAACAGGACACCGTAGTTCTCAAACCTGAGGGATCCATATCGAAAACCAAGAAGTCCTTACACTCTAGCATCTGAAGACCTGAGACGACGTACAGTTTCACTCGGTTAAACTCCGGCATAACCACCTCCATTCGCCAACGGGGATGGTATCTATAGAAATTTCCTCAGGAAAAAAAGAAATTAAAAAATTAAAAACCCCAACTGCGTAATAAAAAACTAAAAAGAAAAAAACAAGCACTTAGATGTCCTGTGGTCTAGAAACATAACAACTTAACAGTCGGGATCCATTGAAAAATTAGATTGTCGTATAATGAATCCGTCCAACATCAAGATACGCGCGAAAAACATAACCCCTTCTTGGCAGTCGGGTAAAAAGAGGTATACTAATTTTTTTTTAAATATCCCTCTTCCAGATAGGCAAATGGCACCCTACCTGCCTGCCGGGGCCCTCTCGCATCCAGTTCCTAGACCTGAGCATGTGTTCCATAGACCAGCTCACATTGAACAACCTGCTGGAGACATGCCCCCACCTCAGCAAGCTTAGCATGGAGAGTGTGCAGCTGACGGACAGCACTTGTGAACTTATTGGTGAGTACATACATCATACACACACACACACATACATACATACACCCATACATACACATACATACATATACATACAAAGACCAGCTAACGTTGAACAAGACTTCAAGAAGAGCATTAGAAGGTTTTTGCAGGGTCGGCGGCGCGAGTATGACGCCCCTGGTGTTGCACACGTCTATAGGCCACAGTGAACGCTTCCCATCAGGTGGGCCGTGTGCTTGTCTGCCACCTAAGTGGCATAAAAAAAACATACAATGCCTTTGACACGCCTGGCGTGTTCTCACTAATTCCTTTCGCCATGCCGTGAGCACGCCAGGCGTGTTCTCCATATTTCATTAATATTTCAAAGATTCAACCATATTTTTCACCGCAAGACTCAGGACTAAAACCTCATGCTGTAATGTAAACTAAAGAATTTTGAAGTGGTTCCAAGATTTTTTTTTGTTATGTCGGTCACGTCAACATGACTTCACCTCGCCTGATGGTAAGCTGAGGCAAAGTCTCTATGTAGAATGGGAGTCACCATTGCAAACACCGATAGTGTCAAAATGGTGGCTCTCAGCTTGACGGCCTCATCAAATGCTTTTTCACGGCCCGCTTATAGGACCCGGGACTGTAGGAGGAAGGAAACACATGAGCTGGTAAAGAATTCCAGGTTTTGATGGTGCGGCAAAGGAAAGAGGCACCGAACCGAATTTAAAATTGTTTTGTTATCAAACAAAAGGTACTTATGTAATGCCGCGAACACGCCAGGCGCGTCATTTACTTTGGTTCTCAATCTTTTATAACAAGTCAATTTTTTTATGATAGTCTTAAAATATAGAGTAGGTATACTTTTTATATCGTTACACTTATTTTATTTCACTAGGAAGGGGTACAGTGAGCTCTGGCTCCCCTACTTACCTTGGGGAACACAACACGCCGGTTATTATGGGGCGGTGTTCTGTAGGGCGGAGGTACTACCCCAGTCGGACTGCTCAGTTCGGACTGGAGATCCTGTCCTACCTCCATATTTGATTTACAGCCATAATAATTCTCAATTATGATTTTTTATAGGAAAATGCAGTAAATTAGAAACGTTGAACCTAACAATGGCGCAGGGGATCACCGCTGAAGGTATCACGTCCATATTATCAGGATGTACGAGGTAAGGAGATTAATCCTACAAACATGTATACTAAGGGCCTGCGCTGTGTCGTGCACGAATGCCAGAAACATGACAAATTATGCTGTGGATGTCACAATTATTATGTCATTGTAGGGGGTTCGAGTCCCGACAAATAAAAGATAGTTTAAAGAGAATATAAAGGTGTATAATTCAAAATGACAAAGTTAAAATAATAAAACGAGTAACAAATTAATATGCCGCGGAGCTAGTGGTGCGGTCCGATCACCGTTACGTTTTATGTCGAACTGGTTGAAATGGCAATCGGACCGACCGCGCTCTGGTTTCCATGAATGTGGTTGACGCCAGCATTCATGCTGATGTAGGGGTGGCCCGTACAGTCATCGTCCAAATATTTTAATTACTCCTATTGTGATGTTGTTTGTTTATTCAATAAAGAACAAAAAAAAAAAGTTATGCAAAATCGTACGATTAGCGATTGGGGCGCCGGGCGTGACACGCTTGATGCAACGCAGACCCTTACACTAAACATAAAATATTTTAAATATATTTTTGGGTATTAGTACCCGGGAGAAAACCACTGCGAGAGCCTCGCCCCTCAATTTTTTTTATACCACTTAGGTGGCAGTCAAGCACACGGCCCACCTGATGGGAGGCGGGTCACCGTGGCCTATGGACGTGTGCAACACTAAGGGCGTTACCCACGCGCTGCCGACCCTGAAAGGAAAGGGTGGGGTTAGGAAGGAGGGGGGATACAGTGAGCTCTGGCTACCCTACTTACCGCCGGGAACATAACGGGAAAAGTATGGATGTCTGGATGTATGTTTGTTACTCTTTCACGCCAAAACGGCTGAACGGATCTGGCTGAAATTTGGTGTAGAGATAGATTATAGTCTGGAATAACATATAGGCTACTCTTTATACCGGGAATAGGTTCCAGTGGGTTAAGGGTAGCGGGAACAAAATTTCACGCGAGTATGATTTGAGTTAATTTTGTTTTCAGTCTGCAGTCCCTGAACGTGTCATGGTGTAACCTGGACGAAGAGGCTCTGGAAGTACTCGTGGCCATGTTACCTCAAAGGCTCCAGAGGCTCAACATCAGCGGTGCCAGGATTTTGTCCGATTCCAGTGAGTTCCACTAGTTTAATAGTCGAGACTACCTGTGGAGGTTTTCTATACTAATATTATAAAGAAGTAAAGTTTGTGTGTTTGTATATTTGTTAAATTGTAAGGGGTAATTTCGAGATCTACTGAACCGATTTTAAAAATTCTTCCACCAATAGAAAGCCACATTATCCGTGAATGTCATAGGCTGAATATCATCACGCTACTGCCCAAGGGAGCGGAGCAATAATCATAAATGTGAACAATTCCGGTAGATTCCCATACATTTTAGGAAAACTGATATATTATGAGCATATTATGTGAGTTAAAAAGGGTGCATCGGGGTTCGAAATACGCCACGGGCGAAGCCAGGGTGGGTCAGCTAGTAATAGATAAATTCAATAATTCTTTAATATACCTATAATATAAAAATGAATCGCTGAAAGACACGTATAGAAGAATTATATATATAAAGATTACTGTTCCTGCTGTTAACTTGTATTGTGTCTCCCCCTCAGTCCTGGAGGGTGTGTGCGGCCGCTGCCCGCGCCTGCTGGAGCTGGACATCTCGGACTGCGGGCGCCTCACCGCCCGGTGCTCCCGCGCGCTGGCGGGGCTGTCCCGCCTGGAGCACCTGGCCACCAGCCGCTGTTACCTCCTGCCCGCCAACGCGCTCTAGTTAGTACTCCACTATTTACCTAGCATCCTGGATTAACGGCCTCTGTGAGTTTCTTGCCGGAGTCTTCTTAGACCTAGGCCACGTTTCGAAATAGTGTTCCATTTGCTTATCTAGTCTAGTTTTAAATATTTTTAATTTTGACGTTTTCCAAGTGCCGTTTAATGGTCTATAATATGATAATACTAATAATAACAGCAACCCATTAATGTCCCACTGCTGAGCACGGGTCTCCTCTCCTCTAACGAGAGAGCTGAGAGGGTTTACACCTTAATCCACACACGCTGGCCTAACGCGGGTTGGTGGATCGGACATGTCCTTAGAATTTCTTCTAGGACATGTGGGTTTCCTCACGATGTTTTTCCTTCACCGTCAGCAGATGGTAAATCATGTTTTAGCACATATAAATTCCACAAAGTGAAATTCACATTGGTACTATCCGGCCGGATACGAACTCGATACCTCTGAGTAGAGGTCGCGTCCTTATCCATTCAGCTACCATCGCATTAATGGTCTATACAGGATAAATTATCTTTGACTTTGACCTGAATGGGTCATATAGTATGGAAAAGTTTCCCTGCATACAATAAACTGAAATATCGTGTTAAACTGAGGAACCGCGGTAGCCTAGTGGTCTGGGTAATGGACTGCTGAGACGAGGTCTCGGGTTCGATCCCAGGTTCACCATGGCACACACCAATGACTTTTCGAAGTTATGTGTGTATTTATCGCAGGTTTATTAGTGCCTCAGAGAGCATGTTAAGCCGTCGGTCCCGGTTGCCATACAAACATCTATGGCAGTCGTTACGGGTAGTTGGAGCCCACAAAAGTCCAACCAGTCTAACTTGGAACTTCGATATCGCCATTGGTCATAATGACCATTGGTTGTGGAGGTCAGATGGCAGTCGCTCCACGGAACATATCGAAGTTCAGCCGCATCACAGTTAGACTGGAAAGCCGACCCCAACTGAGTTGGGAAAAAGGTTCAGAGAATGATGATGATGATCGTGTTAAACTGAGCTATACTTAACCAATAGTTTTACTGTTCGTCCTACAGCAAGCTGGCCAGTACGCCGTCCCTGCAGTTCCTGGATGTATGGGGCATGCTCCACACGCATGCGCTGTCCGCCCTCCGGAGTGCGCTCCCTCACGTACAACTCAACCAATTTATGTTCAGGTCAGTTTATAGTCCGTAAACTTTTTTTATACAATTTAGGTGGCAGACAAGCACAAAGCCCACCTTTTTTTATCGTGCGGAAATCCCCCATGGATACAACCCTCTTGGGCCATCGGGGGTGGTTATATCGGGATCGAACCGATGTAAGGTTACCCAGTAGGCATTATCCCTCGCACCCCAGCTGACCCCGGGCCATCTAGTTTTAACGCCCCCTCGGCCCCCGGCCGAAAGGCGAGCATTTATATATTTAATTATAAACTAGCTTTCGCCCAAAGCTTTGCCCGCGGGCGAGCGGCACCAATAAAGCGACTCTCCACTCAATTCTCTACTCCACTCTCCACCCCGCTCTCCACTCCATTTTCTACTCCGCTCTCCACTATACTCAACACTTGTCCATCTCCTGGTTCTAAGCTACCTGTCCACCAATTTTCAGCCAAATCGGTTCAGCCGTTCTTGAGTTGATAAATAGTGTAACTAACACGACTTTCTTTTATATTATACTAGCTGTTGCCCGCGGCTCCGCCCGCGTGGATGTCGAAATCCGTTTCAAAAACTATCCTATCTCTCAAGTTGGATCGAACTGCACATGGTGTGCGAATTTTATTATAATCGGTTAAGTGGTTTAGGAGTCCATTGAGGACAAACATTGTGACACGAGATTTATATATATTAAGATAGATTTTGTTTGTTTGTTACAGCGCTATCGCAAGACCGACTGTTGGCCCGCGAAGAACTTCGATATGGGGATTGCGTACTAGAGACTGATTATATTATTATTATTAATAAATTAAATATCTATACTTAATATTATAAAACTGAAGAGTTTGTTTGTTTAAGCGCGTTAATCGCAGGAACAACGAGGCCTGATTCAGTAAAGTGTGACGCCCCTGGTGTCAATAGGCCACGGTGACCGCTTCCCTCAGGTGAACCGTGTGCTTGTTCACCTAATAAGTGGTATAAAAAACCCTCCACGTATCACCAGAAATCCATAGGCCACGGTGGCCGCTTCCCATCAGGTGGGCCGTGTGCTTGTCTGACACCTAAGTGGTATAAAAAAAATTCATAAGCCACGGTGACCGCTTCCCATCAGGTGGGCCGTGTGCTTGTTCACCTAAGTGGTGTAAAACACCTTCCACATACCAGGCTAACAGAAATTTATATTTTATCACTCCCAAGAATGTAAGATTAGTAGTACGAGCGAGCGAGAAGCATGACACTATAAAATCAAAGGACAGATCACGCTGAAGACGTGACTGTCACAAAAATGGCGGTGGCTAACCATGTGTGAGAAGAGTGACTAAGGCGAATATTCGTGCGAATAAAGCAAATATACACGAATAAGCCCTACCCACTTCGATTTATACACGTGAATAAAGGTGAATAACGAATAGAGAATAGCAAAGATTGAAATGTGATTCCTGAATATTTTGTTTTGCTGACACTATGGTTTTTACTATTCTTCAACGCGGTCCGTGTATTCTTAAACGCGCTCTTTGTATTCTTCAACGCGGTCCGTGTATTCTTAAACGCGCTCTTTGTATTCTTCAACGCGCTCCGTGTATTCTTCAACGCGCTCCGTGTATTCTTTAACGTGCTTCATGTATTCTTCAACGCGCTCCGTGTATTCTTCAACGCGCTCCGTGTATTCTTTAACGTGCTTCATGTGTTCTTCAACGCGCTCCGTGTATTCTTCAACGCGCTCCGTGTATTCTTTAACGTGCTTCATGTATTCTTCAACGCGCTCCGAGTATTCTTCAACGCGCTCTTTGTATTCTTAAACGTGCTCTTTGTATTCTTCAACGCGCTCCGTGTATTCTTAAACGCGCTCTTAGTATTCTTCAACGCGCTCCGTGTATTCTTCAACGCGCTCGGTCCATTTATTTTATACGTCCACGCGAAAAATGCTCCTATGTGTCTCGAATCCGATTTTGATGTAAACTAAAACTGCATAATATCCCGTCCTGTATATTGATTTTGTTTGAAAATAAAATCAAAAAAATATCTTTTTTTTTTTGGAATTTTATGACCTAGTAACTACGACCTTTAGGTCAAGTCTTATATTAAAAATGTATATTTAAATATGTTCAGTAGAGGTGCAAAGTGTTATATAATTGTTGTTAGACTTGAATCGATTGTAGTCGACGAGATATTTGTAAAGTATGAGCGATCAGATATTTTTGAATAAATCTCATTTTATAATGTGGTTGTTTTTATTTACTTAGTAACTATTGGGTTTAGAGGGTCATCTTACCAACATACTCGAAGCTAAAAAGGATGGCAGTCGCTCCCGGAAAAGCTGACACAGGATTGTACAATTGGTTAAGTAGAACCAGGGATATGACCGAAAAATATAATATTCTATGATGTTTTTTTTTTATACAACTTGATGGCAAATAAGCACGGCTCACCAGGGCTTCGATTCTGTTAAAACAATCCACTGTCATTTCAAAAAAATTTCATTGAATTATGGACTTTATTTTATCAAGTTAGTCTAAAATTAAATGATATTATGTGGAGCAAATGAAAAAGTGTAATGAATTCTTTTCATTTGATTTTAGACTTAAACTGTATAACGGTAGTCTACAATAAAATAGCATTTTTTTTGTGTCAGTGTGGCATGACAGTGTTTTGCCTTTAGCAGAATCGAGGTCCTGATGGGGAGGGGTCACCGTGGCCTAGGGACGAAGCGGGTTTGGGGAGGTTGCGAGTTTCTGCGCTGGCAAATCTGTAGAGTTTGGTCTCCCTGCTGCAAGCACAGAATCACCCCAGTGAGCTCTGGCTCCCCTACTTACCTTGGGGAACACAACACGCTGGTTATTACGGGGCGGTGTTCTGTAGGGCGGAGGTACTACCCCAGTCGGACGGGAGATACCGTCATGTCCTACCTCCATACAACTAAGAAGTAAATAAAACAAGCAAATTCCAAAACGGTACATTTAATCAGTCGAAAATGGTTTATTTCATACCCGAGAATGAATAATAACAGTCAAGCACTAATTAACAGAACGCACAACCATTGTAGAGCACAGCCGTACGTTTTGATAGCAGAAAATGTTAGTAATAGGCTCAGAGCGCCCGAATTTCAGAACGATATTTTGTGGTTTCGAAAAAAAAAACAAATGGCGGGAATTTAGACAGTGACAGTTAAATTTTTTCAGAACGGTATTTTGTGGTTTCGAAAAAAAAAACAAATGGCGGGAATTTTGACAGTGACAGTTTAAATTATTTTTTATTGCATCTATCTAGTGACTTAATTATTTCAAATGATACCTATCTACATTTATATAAATACAGGATTAAATTAATTCATTTTATTAATAACTAACTGTTCGCCCCGGCGTTACTCGGGTGCAGACTATTCCCGTACTAGAGATGGGTTTATGACCTGTCACTTTGGGCATTTATTCACTCCGTCCGATTTACGCCGGGCGTAAACCCATCTATATAGATGAGTTTATATCCTGGCATTTTGGGTATAGATAATAAATGCCCAATGACAGGGTATAAATAAACCCATCTATAGTCAAGTCACAACAAAAAGAATTGTAGCGCAAACGGTCCAGCCGTTTACGTGTGCTGCTGTGACCAAGGGAAATATGGATTCATGTTTATTTTAAATTGATTAGAATATTTAATTGAACACAGTACATAGGGAAACTTTAATTGACTGTTTATGGGCAATCATGAAGTACCTATTATATATTTTTAATTAACCACAGAAGAAAAAATTATAACTAGTTAAAGAAAAATAGAGATATCAAGACAAAAATCAACAGAATATTTTAGCAAAAAGTAACGTGCTGTATTCTACAATAATTGTTTATTGATATGAACACGATTTAGTGAATCACAGATCACAATCAGAAGGACCTAAGTGCATTGATACTTGAAAAATATTTTTTTGACATAACGTAAAAAATATCGATCACGTCAATATGCCTTCACCTCGCCTGATGGTAAGCTAACGATAAAATAGCAGGCATAGGGTCACCATTACATAAACCTGCTATAATGGTGGCCCTCAGCTTAACGGCCTCATAAAATGATGCCTCTAAATGCGCAGTAAGACTTTTATGATTGGCCAGCTAATGCACATACTTTTTGACGTTTGTTCAAGACTTTTGACTCGAGGCATACCAAAGTTATGAATAATAGTTTGAGATTCAGAGTACATTATTATGAAATATTCGATTAAAACAAAATTTTTCGGAAATATCTTATAGACAAACACCGAGTTACCTAGTCATACAATACAGAACTTATTATGGTAAGTATAAATATGAATTAATTTAAATATTACTGGTCCATTTAATAAAAGAGGTAATTAATTACGTACCTACTTTTATTTTTAAT
The DNA here is from genome assembly GCA_963576445.1 of Lithosia quadra. Lineage (NCBI taxonomy): Eukaryota > Metazoa > Arthropoda > Insecta > Lepidoptera > Erebidae > Lithosia > Lithosia quadra. The sequence goes on from OY754902.1 coordinate 6,226,121, forward strand.
CTGATTTCTGTCTATCTATCTCATTTTATATGCTAAGTATATGCATGCACTGTTTTTATGATAAACGCTTTCGAAATGCCGAATTATTCAAGATTAAGATTAAAATGACAACTTTGCCAATTTTGGAACAAAACTACGTTTGAATTGGCTTTCAAGTCAACATAAGTTTAGTGAAAATGCACAACCGAATCGACACCAATAATAAAAAACTAAGACGCTAAGATATTATTTTATTGAAGTATATTTTATTTTTATATTTCTAAAAGTGTTTTGTAGTCTTTATTGCTATATTTATTTTCAATGCTGCATAGTAGACGATTGCTTGCTTTTTGACTTTAGAAGAAATCTAATTTTAATACATTTTTTCGTCTTTAAATCTGTCTGTATCTATATTTTCCTAAACTGTGCTGAAGAAAACAACGACCGATATTGTATTACGATAGGATTGTAAAAGTAACCAGTAATGAGTTTATGCCTGGCATTATTTGGGTCGATTGAATAAATGCCCGATTAATACCCAAAGTGACAAGGTATACCCATCACTAGTGATGACTGGATAAAAAATCTTATTTTTGCGGGTAGGTACCTACTTTTCAAAACTGCAAAAATACCGGGAAAAATTCTGATGGACCACAATTTATGTACCGTGAATTTATATGAATATAATGCATGTGAATATAGTATATAAGACAATATTATCATGTCATTTTAAATTATATTTTTCAAATGTCAATGCACAGTATTTAAATATAACAACTATTTTTACTAAAAATGCCCTAATAACAGTTTGGATCACAGAAGTGTTATTTTGAATTTCATCAGCTCATAGTAAAAACACATATTAGCCTCATGAGAAGTGTGTGTTATATTATCTTATTAATAAAAAAAGGACAAAATTAGTGATTGGTCATCAGATGAACCAGCATTTATGTCTTGTTTCATAACTTTCCTAATAAATCTGTTTCACTCTTATCTTTTGAGCTACTTTGACCAATGAGATAAGTAGTTTTCAGTGGTCATTTGACCCATATTTTCTACGTTTCACAGAGAATCGATAGATACGAATCTAACCAGGCATTAAGTATGCCTTTTTGGAGCCTTACCATATGCTCTTAATAGCAATTCAAATGCAATGCAGCTCAACTCAGTGAGAGAGATGACGTTATACAAGGTGCATAGCTCCATTTCTTTCCATGAGTTTAACTGCATTTGAATTTTTATTAGGAGCACATGGTTAGAATGGCCACTCACTGAGACAGACTCTAAGTTAAATGTACGTACTTTAATAATGACTAATGGTGGCCAGTGATGGGTTTTAAGCCCTGACATTCCGGGTATTTGGGCGTATTAAATAAACGCCCGATTAAATGCCCAACATAGCCAAACCCATCACTGGAGCTGTCAAAAAAAGACAAAAATCTTGGGAGTTTAGTTTGATAGATCAGTTGCTATTGTCAATTCTGTTGACCAATCATGCATTTTGTGCGTCGCAATTACGTTTTAATAAGTAATAGTTACATGCTAAGTGTAATTGAACCTCATTACTAACGGCTAACTTAGCTAGGTGCCTAGAAAAGATATGCCTACATAGTATTATTTTTTCTTTTTTTTTTGCATTTTATTCTTAAGTTACTATAAGTTACATGTTTAATTGATAAGTTCAATTACTTTAATTATTTTACTATAGTGTCAATTAAATATGTTGCTTCGATATAAAACTATTATTAAGTATACATTTTTTACGTATTCTGCAAGAATTATGTTAGTTATTATGTCATAGAACTAATTTACTACTAATTTTGCATAGGCGGTTGCAGAATGGTGACAAAAAAAAACAGTAAAAATAAGTAATTTTAAAATTTTATTGCACTATATTCCACCAAGAATAAACGAAACATATATTATCACAGTTTTGAACATTTCAAGTAAAACAGTACCTATCTAAAATGATGAACAAATTGCTATCACAGACCTTTTTGAGATTTTTTCCCTTATTTATACTGTTTTTTTTTAATTCATTTTCCAGAACAACAATGTTTTATTTGAATAAAAATGGCATCAAAAATCAGTCTTTTTTGTGTGTCTTTTTCTTAATATTGAGGCATCGTGAGATCAATATAAATAGCTATTGACTAACATACACTAGTTATAACGCCGGTGAATCAATTAAAAAGTACATCTTATTTTTTTTTAATTGACTTTTTTAATTATTTTAGAGACATGATCAGTCACCTCGGTAAATCACAAATAAGGTTAATATCCCGATAATGGTTACTTTATTTCATCTTTATAATAAACACTTCAATATAAGGGGCAATACAGATAACTAAGTCTTTTTGAGACAGCAACAGGTTTCTTTTAAAATAGTTTCTGTGTGCACCTTTCGTTAATAGCTCCTATCACCAACTGGTTCATTTCCATTTATCAGATGATAGTAAGCATGTAGTGAGACTATAATGAAACGCATATATTCAATTCTATGTACTTTCTAATTAATTCTTAAGCCGGCATACAATATCTAAGTTACACAACAATTATTGCTTATATTAAACTGAGTTAAGTTTTAAAGTTAAAATTACTTTTGAAGTTATTAACTGCATTTTATTCAACTTTGTAAAATATGTGTATTTTTTCATGGTGCATAATTTTTTTGATACATTATAACTATTTTTTTTTTAATACATAAACATGAAAATTAAAAAAAAAAATTCTATCAAAGCTCGATTGATTTCAACGGTAATCAAAATTTTGATTTATATTTCTTTTTTGTTGATTGTGTGGACCTGTGTCTTTATAAGCTACATACACTTTTTTTTTCTTTTTTTAATTCTTTTTACTAAATTACGATTACACTGAGGCATAAGTGATAAATGTGCTTATCCTACATTAAGAGCTATCGCTTAAAAAAAAAGTAAAAAATGATTAAGTCTTCTAATAACACCCTGTGTGTGAGTTGTAAAAATATTTTTTCGCTTTTTGAGACAAAAAAAAACAAAAATGTAAAATTTGATATAAAAGTAAACATTAAGTACTATTTTAGTTTATCAAACAATAAATAAAATAAATTTCAACAAGCTTACAATAATACCGATATTAATAAAAATAGATTTGATATCATCTTCATAAAGTCTTTAAAATAAATAAAATAATATGGAAAAAGACGATAATAACAGCTTCTCGAATACGTCATTATAGACTCACTCATAAAAAAATTTGAGAGCTTAAAACTAAAAAAATAGTAAAAAGCGAAAAAATATACAACGCTAACTGTTTTTTTATTTGACTAAACATGTATAAATGGACAGCCTTTGAACACCTATCGCGAAACGCTACAATCAGAGCACCTTTCTTATTTTGACTAATTTTTAACAAGTGTCACTTTTGAAATAATAAAAAAGGACGACTTAACATTAATTAATAAAAAAAATCTTCATTTCATTATATAAAAGGAAAGAAGAATAACAGGAAAATATAGACCATTATTAATTTGCTTGATATGTAAAAAAATGAATTATTCTTAAAAAAAATAATTCTAGCTATTGTTAATTCATTTTTTTTTCATGATATTGCTGACAATGTAATCATGCAAACATGCTTTCCCTTTGCACACAATATACTAGAGAGTCTAGTTTTGACTATAGGCAGACAGAAACTACACCTTGAGCTAAAAAACTGAAGACTAAATTTCGAATAAGCCTGTAGTGTAAAAGTGCCTTTACGCGTTCATACATAATCAAGGAGTAAGTGAAAATCTACATAAAGATTACATTAAGACTTTGTTTTGATTAAACTCGCTATTATGTTATGGTCAATTAAACTATCAGATAAAATTACGACAGAATTTAAATTGGCAACGGTAACTAGAAATTTAATATTTCGAAACATTTTATTTTTAAATTCATTAACTAAATTTTGTTCAATTCATTGTTGTTGTCAAGAATAAGCACACTAAATTAGTAAAAAAATACTTTTAAATACTAAACACACTAATATAAATAAGAGCAAATAGATGATAATGAATGCCAATAAAAATCTTTTTATATTTGCAATTTAAGACATAAAATAACATATTATAAATAGGATTTTCTAAAAACATTCACTAACAATCCACAAAGAGCTTAAATCTGCTGTCTGAAGTTCAAAGAAACAAATTTTCAGCGCTTCCTAAAAACGTTATGCTACTAAAAAAAATCTATAATTTTTCAAGACAAAATTTCATTGATTAAACAGTAAATTGTGTGCACAGGGATGTGAAAAGTGCTCAAGACTACACGGGCCCATTATGGGAGGGAGTTGAGAGAGTTAGCTGATTAGTCAATGTAGATAATAATTAAGGCACTGTTTAAAATGTAGAGTGATAGTCATGTTATTTTTTGAAAGATTAAGTACATAGTCGTCTCGTAAATAAATAAAATTGCATTTAGTTGTGGCCCTTAGTTAACTGCGGGTTTAATATAACCCAATTTAGCATATGACACGCTTAAATTCGTACTCATTATAGACAAATCTAGCTAGCAGTTGGAGATGCCATGAATTTTAAGGAATATGCAATCATGTTATGCTGTCATAGATAGTTTTAAAATAAGTATATTGTACACACAAGTATTGATTAAAATACTTGGTGCACAATTTTGCATGCAATCAAGAGAGACTCCACAATAGAACCTTGTAGTTTGTGAACACATCACATAAATATCGTGTTAGTCAGCGTAATTAAAGAAAGAAAGCTACATTAATTCGAGAAATTAGTCTTAAATATTATTGCATACACAACCGGAAATATTAATAATTAGCAATAGCCACCTTATTCACAATCGCTGTAAACCGCTCTCCTCATCATTCTTATTTTAAACTTGGTAATAATAACGGAGACAGATCTTGTGCTATATTGCTCACGAATAAGGATGGAAGTAAAATTTCACACTTTTGAAATATTAGTATATCAGTCTAATAGAACACAAAACGAGACAAAAAAAGTTACTCATACATATCCAATAACATTTCTTTCCTCTCCAAGTGGGTTTCATCACTGCAATGAGCCATAAGAACGGACTCACCCACTATCAAATTTTCAAAACACAACGAACATGCATACGTAGCGTCTCCAAAACAAACAATTTTGTTATCGTCCCGATACATTCTCATCGGATTTAACACTGTACTGGGTTGTATTTCCTTTCCGCTCGCAACACATTTCTTTATATACGTTGTCTTGTAGAGGAAGTGGACTTTTTCACAGTGATTCTGACTTAAAATGTGCATTAGTAAACCCTCTTCATCATATTCAGTAATTTCACAAGCGGGACAGAAGAACGATATAGTGTTTTTAGATTCATAACTATCGGCAGAATCGCATGTTAACTGGATGCTGTGGACTTGTACGTAGAATGTGATTCGTTCAATTGCTGGCTTTTGCAATAAAGTGTTGAGGAGGCTAGCATCTTGGAAGCTGTTGTAACTAAGAATCTGATCCAGGGACTCTGAGAACGCAGATAATGTATTAGAATCTAAGCTAAAGTTGCCGATGGATGAAGTGATTGAGTGACTTGTCGAGTTATCCGACTTACTAGTTAGACCAGAGTCTGAATTGTCTAATGACTGATTGTGACAATTACAAAAACATTTTTGTGGACAGTCGTCCTGCGATTGCAGTAATTGTACATCAGTAATATCAATTTCATCCACTGCGTGAAATAGATTAATGAACGCATCTCTGTAATCAGGAAAATCAAAGTGTTTCATACGTTTTTTTGCTGACACTTTAATATTTTTATGTGCGCGTTTCCCTTTATGGAGATCAAACGTAATGCTGCGTTTCATTCTTTGTGGCCTTATTAAATTTTCTTCATCGTTTTGCGTTTCTTTTCCTTCAACACTTTGCAAATAATTTGAAGTAAAGTTCTCCAAACAGTATTTGAGAGATAGGAGCTGTTTTCTAAACTTCAATTTCGTGTTCAGATCTTCTTTTTCCATTATTATGTTCCACGAGTTGGTTGGACTTTCACGTTTCACGTTGTCCATATACGTAATTTGTCCCAACTCCTTTGGAATATTAGAAAGATCAGTTCCAGGCGAAGCAGTGATTATCGTTTGTCCCGTAAACACTTTTGATACCTCAATGTGGAATTGAAACTCGCTTAAAAGCTTTTTTAGCACACATTCAATCTTATCTATCTTCATTTGGTAGTTCAGTAATAATGACATTCTATCCTCTTCATTTTTATCCAATTCCACATCTCCGAAAGACTCGGGAGTCACTGACGATGGCAGTTGATTCTCGCATTTTGATTCCACTTTCCGACACCTCTTAATTTCTACCTTGTCAACCTCTTCCAAAGAGATATCTGTATCGGAGCATTCGGACAGCGAATCAATTTCAAGTTCCGATGACTCGGATGTTATATCGAAATCAAATGAATGACTGAAATTCAATTTTCGGAATGTTTCACTAAACATATCAGCACTTTTGCAGTTTAGCAGGATATGTTTTGGTGTGTTCTCAGCATACATACTATCTGAGTGGAACAAATTTTCACTCATAGATTGGCTAGCTTTTTTTATATCTAACTTCAAACTTTTCTTCGCTTTACGGGTTTTAGAGACATCATCAATGCTTAGGAGGTCCGTATCTGACAGAGAGGCTTTCGTAGCAGGAAAATTTTGGTTTGATGATGGCAATTTCAAACTGGTTGCAGTATATTTTGATGTGGAATCTGGCTCAATGGCCTGGAAATCTATGTTTCTCGTTGGTTCATCGGCGTATTGCCGATTAGGTGAACTTTCTCGACGATATTCACCAGTATCGCTGTGATCTTCAGACTTCGAGAAGTAAGATATATTTGATAACATTTTTCTTAAAGAGAACGCCATTTTCGTGGCTTATTTTGTAACGCCCACCACTAATATACCGCCTATCTTGTTTACAGTTACTCCAATAATCTGTTAGACAATTATGTACAATGGGTTTATTGCATCTAAACAAAGAATTGCAATTACGAATAAATGATTAACTTATTTTTACCTTAACTGCTGACTATCCGACGGTTTCACAACTTTTGTACATATCATGTCATCTTGAAATAGAAATCATGTTAGTTTAATCACATTTACCCACAAATTTAACTGCGAAAATATTGTTTTGGTGAATTAAAATCGTATGATTGTCAACGGGTCATCTACTTTGTGTATTACTGGGGTTATTTTAGGAGTGCGGCTAATGACATTAAACAGCATTACTTGTTTGAAAAGTTTAAACTAAATTCGCGGTGCAGAATTTTAGTTTCAGTTTTCACCGCTTCCTTTTTATTTTGTTCGAGTAATACGTCAATATTATGTTGCCAGATTTTTAGTACAGAAATAAAAAGCTCTTTATTTTATTAGTATTTTCTTTTTCAGAAATAATAAATAAATCTTTAAATATTTAAAAATTAATTTATCTGATTACTTTCCAATATTTCTCTATAAAAATAAATACAAGGTTTCGTTAACATTTTTATTTTTTTATAGTCGGATTGTCTTTGCAAGAGGGATGTACAATACTTTGGTATTAATCGATTTTAGATCTACTTCTAAATAGATAATTCTCGAATTGAATCGTTATAAAAATATTATAAATCTGCGTTTGTTTGACATTGTTTTTCTTTGTTTGACTCATGTAAATCTTTTTTTGTAAACGAAACATCTATGCATTACACAACAATTAGCATTGGCAAAGTATTGTTAAACTTTCCGCATTTATTAGGTACATCTGTTAACTGATTTCGATCATTCATAATTCATATAATAGTTTTCATTTATCAACATAGCCACAGCACAGTGTTTCTCTTTTTAATTATCTTGGCTTTCACGATAGCGACTACAGTCTGACCCCTAAACCCATCGTGGAGACGATTCAATCTAAGTATTAACAAAGATATAAGCGATACTTACAAATATGATCCATTGTTATTTTTACTACTAAATTATTCATCAATTTTACTTTTGAATTAACATTCGGTATCAATTCAAATCGATAAAAAATAACATGGATTAAACGAATACACACACACATCCCTATTTTGAAATGTCAAGATAATACGTATTATTTATTTGTCAGAATTTGTGTCAAAACAAAAATTTAACCTGAAAAGTTTTGCAAATAATATAAATTATATAAAAAATAATGAAACCAGAATTGGACATCGACTCCCTGCGTACGGAGCATGAATCAGAGGAGCAATGGGAAGTAAGACGGAGTTTCATGGAGGAACACAAAGCCGATTTTGAGGCACGCGAACTTATTGTATTGGCACAATTATTCACTAACATTGAGTTCTTAGGATGTCGGTACGTTGCTTATGTTTGAAGCGTGAAGCACTTCATTCTTTTTTATATATCGATCACGTCAATATGACTTCACCTCGCCTGATGGTAAGCCAGTCTCAGTAATGGAGTCCCCATTACATACACCGACAGTGACACAATGGTGGCCCTCAAGTTGCCGGCCTCGTGATAGAAGAGGTGATTGTGGTCGCAGCACTGCGTGACAAAGCGCAGATATTGGTTTAGACTACGCCAATACCCACTGGTCCCACAAGTGCTGCGACAACCATCACCTCAACTTTGCTATAAAACTACCATCTGAAAGAGTAGGCCTTAGCAGCATTAGGTACATGAATCACGCAAATTTGTAGTGGTTTATCTCGAGAAATGCAATTCAATTTTAATTCTTATGAAATGGCTCTAGACTCAGTAGGTATCTTTTGACGGCTTCTGTGGCGTAAAGGCAGTGCATTCGGCTGCTACGACAAACGGCGTGGGTTCGATTTGCATTGGTCTGGCTGCTTCCAAATATAATATTGTATTTACGTATCTAAGTCCAGAGCAGATTGGAGGAATGGCAGTGTAGATTGGAGAGGGTAGGCTTGAAAATCAGTAGAGCCAAAACTGAATATATGTTCTCTGATTTCGGCGGTCTCTCCAGTTTTACACCCATGGTACTTGATGGTGTACCAATACCAGTCTGCTCCAATTTCCGATACCTCGGCTCTCTTATCCAGGCCGATGGGGAAATTGATCGTGCAGTAAAGCACAGAATAAGGAATGAGTATATTAGAGGCAGTTTGAAAGTTGCACCAGTAAATGAAAAATTGAGAAGCGAGCGACTGTCGTGGTATGGACATGTTATGAGAAGAGATGAAAGTAATGTTGTTGAAAAGGTTCAAAGTATGAATGTGGAGGGCTTCAGGGGCAGAGGTAGGCCTAAGAAAAGATGGATGGAATGCGTGAAAGACGATATGGAAAGGAAGGGAGTGACTGAGGAGATGACATCGGACAGGAATGTATGGCGGAGAATGACATGTTGCGCCGACCCCAAATAATTGGGACAAGGGCAGGAAGATGATGATTTACGTATCTAAGTATGTATCCATATTCTGGAACCAATAACACAAGCTAGTAAAGCCAAGCTTATTTTGGGTCTTGATAGCGCTGTGTAGAATGTTGTAGAATATTTATTTATTATTTATTAAACGGTTTTTAAATGCTTTTATTTAACGTGACCTGTAAACCTGTTTGTTTGGGTCAAATCTAGTAATTAAAATTTGACCCCCTTTCAGTTGTCTGATTGGTCTGATATTTGGCAGAAGTCTTTAGTTCTGATGACAATACAATTTAAAACTGTTAAACTTGACAAAAAAATTCACAATTTATTTTATTTTATCACCGCCAATATCAGATGTTCGACAGATAATGGAAAGCAGCTCATCTATAATCATCAATAATAATGTAGATTTATTTGTCTACAGCTACCCTCCAGAGACAATGAAGAGAATAGCCAAACTATCCGAAAAGGTTTCAGCTAAATACAGAGAAAGCCGTAAGGATAAACTAAAGAGGACATTCGTAGAGGCCAGTGACGCGGCCGAGCAGAAGGCCAAAAGGACTTTCACTAAATGAAACTCATAGTTAATAGTATTAAAAATATATTAATGTCTGCGTGTTTAATATATGGGTGACTCTTGACATTTGGCATTTTCAATTCTATAATTAATGTATGAGGTATTTACGATGTTTGTTATCCTCAGTATCCGATATTTTGTTCCTCTTGCAAATGCAATAATTATGGATAAACAGTCAGAGTCAACGGTTTTTGATCATATTCAGGTTTTGAACAGTAGTTTTGATTAAAGTTACTTACATAACATAACATAAACTCACGCCTATATCCCCGAAGGGGTAGGTAGGCTAGCACCCACATTTCGCCAGTTTATGTTTAGGTCCCAATGTAATAGGTGGCGAGCCTATTACCATCAACCGGGCACTTATAAACCTGCGATAAATACACACATAACTTCGAAAAGTCATTGGTGTGTGCCATGGTGAACCTGGGATAGAACCCGAGACCTCGTCTCAGCAGTCCATTACCCATACCACTAGGCTACCGCGGTACTTTAGGTAAAGTTACTTATGGTTATTAATGAAAATGATGTATAATTACTTGCTCTATTACATTTAAACATTTCTTTATAATCGAATTTTTTTGTGGTTTTAATTATTCAAAGGTTAATTAAAAAGAAAAAAAACAAATGTCTTATTACTAACTTGCTCTATTGTACTAGCTATAAACTTTGATTACAACATAATAAACATTTTCATTCGAATTTTTAAGTTTGAAATCTATGCAGTCATCATGAACTTTTGTCACGGACTCTGTACTACGAAGAGTGAAATATCGGATACACAAAATAACAAACAAACACAGTAAAATATCCTGTTAACTATTATAATTGACATATTGGAAGCAAATGACTTGGAAGATTGTAAACAAATAATATTAATGTTGGTAAAAACATATAATTTAACAAAATTATTAAGGTGACATATTTATTAAATGGAATGGCAAAAATAAATGGTAAAAATTAAAAAAATATATATATTTCATACCTACTGAATTATTAATTTAAATGAAAATATGTAATTAGATTAATATTTACTGAATTCTATAAATTTAACAAATAAGAATAATGTGTTATTTAACATAATATAAAGCACATAAATTAACATGTTATTATTTGTTAAAAATCTGCAGTCAAGTAACTAAAGTCCAAGATTCACCCATCTATGTTACAATTATTTTATTTTATTTGCTACAGAAACAGATATATCAATAAATAAATAAAAAATAACTTCAACATACAATATCTATTTAAATAAAAAGAAATTAAGACATCATAACTACTATACTTGATTTATTTCATCTAGAACAGCCAAACACAGCCTTTTAAACGGTGATTTGTGTAACTCTATTATTCTTCTAAGTTCTATACAATTTATTTTCGCTTTAGAACTCTTTTCTTGTAATAGATAAGCCAGGAATAGCTTGCCGTAATTCTTGTCTGTTGCACATGATACAGAATGAGTTTTTAATATAGATAATAAAATATTTTGGACTGTATCTGTCTTGTTACATTTTTTATATGCAGTAAAGATGTTGTGCACACAATATTTAAATTCTTCTTCCGACAGTTCCATTTTACCGATACTATTAAAAAGTTCCGTAAGTTCATCGGCATCTAGCGTCAAAATAAAATCGTTTATAATGCCATTCTGTATTTGTGTATCTTTAAATACCTCTTTTAGAAGAATTTTAAAATGATGAGGATGTAATTTATACGTTTTAAGCAATAATTCGGTTGAAAATCTAGAGTTATCCCTCCTTATGTATACAGGGAGAAAATACATATAAATTTTTTCTAAGAATTGGTTATCTATGCTTGTATTTTCGAAAATATGGTTATTTAACTTCTCTATGGTATCAACTGAGAGTGTTTCAGCTAGATGAGATAGTAACTTTAGATTTTGTGAACATTTATTTTGGAGAATATCAAATTTTAAAACTATATCAAAATCTGGGTCTTTGAATTCCTCTGCAATCAATATTATATCTTCTTGAACATCTTGGGGCGCAGTACTAACATCCATCTCTGGAGAATCTTCAATTAAAATGGTATTATCAGTTTTTTTAACCAAATCTAAGTTCCTCGGTCCAAACATTTGCATGAATCTATTGGAGTCGTCTGGGGGTAAAGTGGACGCGGCATCGACGATTTTTTGTAGCAGTGGTAAAGAGCTTTGCGAAAATGACCAACCGTAGGACATTGTTGTGTAGTATGACAAAATAGTATGCAGTTTTTCAATTTATTTCAAATCCAACGCCGGCAATATTTTTTATAAGGTTAAAACTGGGATATAATATAGTTTCTCCTGGTTTACCGTTAAATCATGGCCAATTAAGACTTCAGTCAAGCTTTTTGAGCTATTTCCTTCGTTTATTATTGGTTTTGTGGCAAAAAAAGGCACAATTTCGCTTTAAAATGTAAAAATTCAGTCAGATCAGATGATACGAAAATCACAACAAACTAATGTCAAATTTTGACGTTTACAGTGCTGTGCACTAAAACTTCTAATCAATCGATTCTATTGAAGACGCAAATGGAACTTGATAGAAACTATACGAATATAACATAACAAACTCACGCCTTATCCCCGAAGGGGTGAAGGGGAAGAGGTGCTAGCACCCACATTTCGTCAGTTTATGTTTAGGTATAATAATTATATACAAATTAATAATAGATGCGTCTATTTGTAATGTTAAAATAACTGCTTTTAAACAAATGAATACACGATTAATATTACAAATAGCAATTTAAAATTTATTTGTGTCCGCCTTTCTATTTGTTTAAAAGAGGTATCTCTGGAACGACAACCGAATGGCGATTTGACAGGAAATTCCGATGGCAGATGACACATTATAAGACGTTATTTTATACGCTAATTTAATTTTAGAAAAATTGTAAAAAAAGCATTACTTTTGTGTTTGAAAAACCAAAAGCTTATATTATATAAACATTAAACCTTAATCCGCAGGCACAGCTAGTTTGTGATTTTGGTGATATTCAGAATTTAAATGAATAGATCAATAATTATAATAATAAGTAAAAGCTTCATTTTTTTAGATTCTTATCTACACAACACTACTGCAATAGAAATAAATTAAACGTCAGATTCAGATAACTTGTCAGCGGACTGTCACTACTGTCAGAGTTGTCTTGTCAGTTCAACTTTATTCGTGAGGCGGCAAGGGTGTGCTGTTTTTCACCTTTATCGGCGGATATAAATAATTGATTATAATACACATACGATCAGTAGCAGACTTACATGTAGAAGACCAGAAGGATCACTGGTTAGTGCTCATTATTATTCCTTTGATGCGGCTATCTGATTTGTTGTATAAAACATTGCAATGCATTAATTAATTTGTTTACCTCAATATTACGAACCCACTGGGTGAGTACCTACCTATACTTTTTCGAAAACATTGTTTTGTTGTGTTTATACTTGGTTAGGTATTCATATTTTCCTTATTGGTAAATATTGGAATGCCATACTGATTTTATAAACTCTGGGTAATGAAAAAGCTGTATTATTTGTTTCGTTGCTAGATTTATTTTATGATATTTGACTGTGTATAATAGGTAGTTATTCTTATTACAACTAGACTAGCGGTTCCCGTGACCTCCTGTGTCCTCTGCGTGGTTTTAGAGCCTACACAGACGAGGGATTTTTGTCTGTAGACTTTTTGCCCTCTAAAATAGATTGCTTACAATTTTCTGGAGTAACGCAAAGTTTAAATTTTTTAATGCAGAACACTATTTAATTTTCATCAGTCATCTGCCAGTGAAAGTCTCTTCAAAATCGGTCCAGCCATTTCAGAGATTAGCCGGAACAAACAGACAGACAAAAATTGTAAAAAAATTTCATATTGGTATAATGTACCCTGTAAACATTTTATTATATTGGGCACGTCAATATGACTTCATCTCGCCTGATGGTAAGTTAAAGGTAAAGTCTCAGGAATGTGGGTCCAAATGCAACTAGTAAAGTACAGTTATTTTAATATTACAAGCAGACCCTCCAATTTTGTTTATATGTATAGATTCTCTCTTATGCTTTAGTGAGCTAAAAGCTTATAAAGTCCGTCTGCCTCAAGTTCACAGGTCTAACCGAATAATCGTCTTTGTATTTAAAATAATAGCAACCCTAAATGGGTCTCACTACTGGCACAGGCAATCTCCTCTCTAACGAGAGAGCTGAGAGGGTTTAGACCTTAATCCACTCACAATGGCCTAAGGCGGGTTGGTGGATCGGACATGTCCTTAGAATTTCTTCTAGGACATGTGGGTTTCCTCACGATGTTTTCCTTCACCGTCAGCAGATGGTAAATCAATGATTAGCACATATAAATTCCACAAAGTGAGATTCACATTGGTACTGTCCGACCGGATTCAAACTCGATACCTCTAAGTAGAGGCTGCCTCCTTATCCATTCAGCTACCATCGCTTTTATATAAGTTCTTTTGTTATAAGTTTGTTAAACCCACAGATTTTATTTTTTAACTCTTTAGCCGATAGGAATACTTCTTATGACCTGTTATAAGGTCACCAGTTCTGTGACCTTACAGATAGTAATTACTTTTCGGGCTGGCCGCGTGGACGTCAGATTTCGCGTACAGATACAGGCACGTAACTTGGCCAGGTTTGGTGTAAGTTCGCGCATCGTGCACTTTGAGCCAATCAAATGATTCAAAGTACGAACGAACGGAACGTTGATTCGCTACAAGACGTCTCTCGGAGACATCTGATTGGTCCGTCAAGTGACGGACCAATCATATGTCCGCGACGGCGCAACCGCGTCTCCCGCGACCCGCTCATACCTCAAAGGGGACCTAAAAATCGACCTTTGCGCATATGACGCGTCTGGCCAATTTACGTGCCGGTATCTGTACTAACTATATCGCCGGTTCTACTCAACCGATTGTGTTCAAACACGCGTAAGATTTTAACTCTGCCCAAGACATTTCAATAGGTAGGACACGACGGTATCTCTCGTTCAAACTGAGCAGTAGTCCGACTGGGGTAGTACCTCCGCCCTACAGAACACCGCCCCATAATAACCAGCGTGTTGTGTTCCCCAAGGTAAGTAGGGTAGCCAGAGCTCACTGTAACCCCGGGCCATCTACGTTTTTAAGATGGCCCCCTCGACTCCCCGAAGGGGTGGAGTAGGGAGAAAATAGTGCCACCTCGCTGACGGTGGGAGTAGGGTGACAGCCGGCCTTTCTGTCACCCAACTGTCCGCGTGCGGAATCAGCCCGCCCTCCACCTACTCCCCACTGTGCCCTCTGCTAGTCAGAGGGACACATGGAGAGCCTCGGAGTAGCCCTCTAGAGGGTCTCTCTAAGGAGGGCGTTATTTGATGTATGTCCTGTTAATTTAGTTCAAATATTTAGGTCATTACATTAATAGACTGATAATAATTAGAATATTTGCTGTGCATACGAATTTGAGCTATTTAGTACAAAACAATAATGTTTAAATGTTTCTGGGTGCTATGCATGTAGATAAAATAGCGATAGTATGCTACTAATATCATAAACTAGCCTATGCTTATAGTACGGGAGGTAGCGTTAATTCTCACAACCAATCGATAGCCAGCTGATATTCTCAGCTGGCTATAACGGTCGGTTTTCATGATTTTACCCGACTGCCAAGAAGGGTTATGTTTTTCGCGCGTATCTTGTATGTATGTTTGTAACATTCATTATTACCTCATATCTCTCAAATCACTGGACGGATTTCTTTAATTAACATATCGTTAGATTCGTCTCGGTCACCCAAGTGTTCTTAGATAGGTGACGCGATAAAAACCAACATGACCGCTGTAATACGATGTAGTTTAAAGGGAAAAAAGTGTAAGTGTGTAAGTGTGACACCCCTACTGTTACACTTGTCTATATAGGCCATGGTCACCGTGGGCTTCCCATCAGGTGGGCCGTGTGCTTGTCTGCCACCTAAGTCGTATAAAAAAAATCGCTAACATATATAATAAACATACGAATTAATAAACCTCTTTTTTTGCAATCGGTTTAAAGAAGTGCAACAGGCAACAACCCTTTTTTTTTTTTTTTTATCGTGCGGAAATCCCCATGGATACCACCCCCGTCGGCCATCGGGGGTGGTTATGTCGGGATCGAACCGACTAAAACCGCACGCCGTCTCGGGCCTTAGTAACCGGGGTGTAAGGTTACCCAATGGGCATATCCCTCGCACCCCAGCTGACCCCGGGCCATCTACGGTTTTAAGATGGCCCCCTCGACCCCCCGAAAGGGGGGGGTGGAGTGAGAATCGCGCCACTTCGCCGACGGTGGGGTGTAGGGTGACAGGAGGCCGTCCTGTCACCCAACCGTCGGCGCGCAGACAATCAGCTCGCCCCCCGCTCGCTCCCCACTGTGCCATCTGCTAGTCAGAGGGACACGTGGAGAGCCTCGGAGCAGCCCTCTAGAGGGCCACTCCCACCCCGGCCGGATTGGCCGCAGGCAGCAGCGTCTCCCGTGGCGAGTGGGAGGCACTGCTCGCCTCCGTTGCCCAGGTGCACCACGTGGAGGTTCCGGCCCGCACCCAACAGGCAACAACCCTAGCTGTTATGTTGTAATAATTTGCTATCGTGTGATACAATGATACAATTTATTAGTCATCAATGATTACTGATACATAAATATTTGATCATTCTCGCACATCACTTAGAAATTGTCTTCGCTGCATCATTCTCAGATAGTTGGCCAGAGAATGTAACTGTCTTTCAAACGTATAGAGTTAAAAAAACGTGTTTTATGATTAGGTAAGTAATATTTTTTTTTGTAACTATACTATTAACTATCTGTGTTTGTACATTGGAATATTAAAAAAAAATACCTGGGCACATTACCTCAGCGATGATGCGGAGGAATTTTTTGACGCCATGTAAATATTTTTTTTGTTTAGTTTTTAGTTTTTTATTGTAATGTAAATTCATTTAAAAAAAATTGGGTTATGTTATATGAACAATTCTTAACACATTTTTTTTTATAATATCTAGACGGGTTGTCTTTTTGTTCGCGATGAACGCAGAAACTACTGAACAAATTTTTGCTTCAAAATTCTTGGTCAGACTTACGCATGTTAGATCACAATAGGTTGAGTAGAACCGGAAAAATAGTCATAAAATGCGATACCGACATCAATGCGGGCGGAGCCGCGGGCAACAGCTAGTAAATTATAATAATACCATACTGACCCACTTTTATCATGACTGTGTATCCCCATCCGGTTCTATCAAATATAATTTTATAATAATGTACTATGAAAAGCATGTTACAAAATTTCGCTTTCTATAAAATTATAAAATTTTAATGTACCAATTTAAATTACCTACCAATTTAGGCGGAAAATGTATATAAAGTATTATTACAAAATTGTAAATTAGTTGTGTTCATCATTCGATATATCTATACTAATATTATAAAGAGGTAAAGTTTGTGAGCCACGTGTCCCTCTGACTAGCAGAGGGCATAGTGGGGAGCGAGCGGGGGCGAGCTGATTGTTCGCGCTCCGACGAGGTGGTATCCATGGGGATTTCCGCACGATAAAAAAAAGGGAGGGCGTCACACTCACACTCCCGACCCTATTAAACCTTCTAACAGTCTTCTAGAAGAGCCATATTTCTTCTTCTTTTTATTAATGGCTACAGCAGCATAATCACCGCAATTTGAGCCCCATATTGTAGACGCTAGGGAAAACCACAGCAAGGAGATCATTCCACAGCCGGCGCGTGCGCGGAATAAAATTCCTCTCATCCAATAAAACAAACCTTTTCCTTATAAATAAATAATGGATTCAAAGAAAAGTACTAGGGCACCATATCTCAGTAGGAGGCGCAGTTAGCCGACACACTTAATTTTTTTACCGAACAGGATAACAGTTAATCTAGGTGTATTCGTTTCGCTGCCGTCCGCTTATTCCGGTCGAAGCGGGATTGTCCCTAGGGTAGGGCTAGGCGGAGGCTCTCCACGGGTCTCTCTGACTAGCAGAGGGCATAGTGGGAAGCAGGTATGGGGCTAGTTCTCCGAGCGTAGGCGTGGGGATGCTAGCATAGCCGCCTGTCTACCTAACGACCCCTCCGTCACTCCGGGGTTCGTGGGGGCCATCTTAAAATCGTACATGGCTCAAGGTCAGCCGGGGTGCGAGGGACATGACGTATTGGTAACCTTACAACCCGCTAATTGAAACCCTAGACGCCGTGCGTTTTTATTAGGTTCGAATCCGACATAAAAATGGTGTCTATATATTATTTTAAGAATAAATAAATAAATATTATTCTACGAAATTTCACAAAGCGCTCTCTAGACCCAAAGTAGGTATAGTTTCACTAGCTTATTTTATGGGTTCTAGAATGCGGATAAACATAACTTATACCTATTTATACTTATTTTGGAAATACATACATTAGACCTGTGCAAATACTAGCACTATCGGTGTATGTAGTGGTGACCCCGGTCCTGAGACTTTAGGTACCTTTAGCTTACCATCTGCCAAGGTGAAGTCATTTTTACGTGTCCTATATAAAAAATTACATGCATACAAATATTTGGATTGAGCGGGAATCGAACCCGTCGTATAAGAAACAAACCTTTTCCTTATTAAATAAATCATTCGTTCAAAGAAAAGTACTAGGGCAGCATCACTCGGCAGGATGCGCAGTTAGCCGACATACTTGTTTTTTTTTTTAAATTCCTGTTGAACTTCAATGGTCATAGCAACGGCTGCTTTTTATAAAGTAGGTAGTACGCCTTATTAAAACAGTAATTATTGTTGACTAGTTGTTGCTCGCGGCTCTGCGTGGAAATTTTTCTGATCTATACTAATATTATAAAGAAGTAAAGTTTGTGTGTTTGTATATTTGTTAAATTGTAAGGGGTAATCTCGGGATCTACTGAACCGATTTTAAAAATTCTTCCACCAATAGAAAGCCACATTATCCGTGAATATCATAGGCTGAATATCATCACGCTGCTGCCCAAGGGAGCGGAGCAATAATCATAAATGTGAACAATTCCGGTAGATTCCCATACATTTTAGGAAAACTGATAAATCATGAGCATATTATGCGAGTTAAAAAGAGTGCATCGGGGTTCGAAATACGCCACTAGCGAAGCCGGGGTGGGTCAGCTAGTCTATCTATAGGTACATATAATAAATCTGTAACTGATCGGTGTCTGTACATGGAAGATATATGAGAAAAAAAATTTTAAGGGGACTTTATGAATGTAATAGATGCCAAAACAATGATTTTTAGAATTTTTGTCGGTTTGTCTGTTTATCTGTTTATCTGTTTGTCTGTTTATCTGTTTGTCTGTGCCTCTGTTTGTCCGCACAAAATTTTTGTTCACGCTAAAATCAAAAACTACTGGAGGGATTTTGATCAAACTTGGTACAATTATAGTTCGTAGTTTTCAGCAACATATAGGATACTTTTTATACAAGCTGATACCCGTGGCTTCGCCCGCGCTTCGTTTTTGGTCATATCTCCGGTTCTACTTAACCAATTACAACCAAACATAAGGTAATTTTTCTTACGCATATTTGATCACAATCGGCTGATTAGAATAGAACCGGCGGCGATATAGTAAAAAAAACGCGAAAATCGACGTCGACGCGGGCGGAGCCGCGGGCAACAGCTAGTAGGTAATAAATACCACTTAAAGTGGTAAACATTTATAAATCGTATGTGGCAACACTCAAGTGTTTACACACTTCAGAAAAGGGCAATAAGTGTCGATATCAGTATTATTTCGAAATGCCATCTTGTGCTAATTTAAGATGTAGACTTGATAAATCCAAGGTATAATCACTCCAGATTTGCTGATTAGAATTAAGCAATTTTATTATATATAAGTGGAGATCGGTATCACCACGAAGTCTATTTTATAAAACGATTCTCCACTCTACTCTCTACTCCACTCTTCTCTCCACTCTCCTCTCCACTCTCCACTCCACTGGACCGTGTACTAGTCTGCCATCAAGTGGTATAAAAAATATAATTTAGAAATTAAAAAACCCGACTGCGTAAAAAACTAAAAAGAAAAAAAACAAGCACTCAGATGTCCGGTGGTCTAGAAACATAACAACTTAACAGTCGGGATCCACTATTCAACAGCCAATCTTATTTTTCAATGGATCCCGACTGTTAAGTTGTTATGTTTCTAGACCACCGGACATCTGAGTGCTTGTTTTTTTTCTTTTTAGTTTTTTACGCAGTCGGGTTTTTTAATTTCTAAATTATATTTTTTTAGTTTTTTACGCAGTCGGGTTTTTTAATTTCTAAATTATATTTTTTTATTTTATACTTTTTAGCTATAAGTGTCCTAGCCAGCTATTTACCCGATTGGACTTTCTACTGTCTAATAAAAACCTATGAATTGTTGTTACGCAACTTTAAATCGCTATAGATCCTAAATAGTCAATGGAATCGAAAAATGTTGAAAGAAAACTAAAAATGATTTTTAAATTCCTATTCAATGATACCCCACTTGACATAGTTTGCTGACTTTCATTTTTTTAATTTTCACAATATGGCGGCCAGTAGTCGCCATATTGAATTTTCACTGACGTCATGTCTTTAGTGACACTCGCCGGACTAAGAGGAATCGATTGACGTGTGAATCATGAAAATCGGCCCAGGCGTTTGGTCTGTATAGTGCTTCAAAGGAACATACAAACATACATACATAGGCTGTTAAACACATTACCACTCCTTTGCGTTGCGCAGTCGGGTAAAAAATAGATACATACTTACATTCATATGCTCACGCCTTTATCCCTCCGGGGTAGGCAGAGACAACAGCCCGCCATCTGCTTCTGTCCTGACATACTTCACGCGCTTCCTCTACTGTCATTAAGCCTTTCATGCAAGCCCGCCGGTATAGTGCTTCTGGCCTGCCCTTTTTGCAATAAATCATTAATTTGGTCAGTGTAAACTTTACGAGGCTGACGTTGGCTGGCCTGCCCGCTTACATGTGCCTTACATATTTGGTGAAAATATGTAAGGCATATCGTAAATCGCGTAGGATTCAATGATTTTTTATACGAGATATGTTACGTTCATAGTAACTGACACCTCGAATCTGATCCACATTGACAATTGTTGACAATTAGCGTTAAAGTAGTATGAAAGATGGGATAAGCACGTGAGTAAAAAAGATAGATAGATACATTATCCGTCGAAAAACGTCCCAATTGGGACGTTTTCTAGTCTTCATCTGGCGCGCTCTAGTAACATATCTGCCTCTTTTTACATGTATAATATCATTGCGTAGGATTCAATATCTTCATTCCAATTTCCTTTCATAATTAGACACTCAATCGTAAAGCCATTGACTTGCGTCCGTAACTATATCCGCTCGGCTAATTGCAAGAAAGTTGACATCGTTTTGCGAAATGTATAATAACGCCCCTAGTGTTGCACACGTCCATAGGCCACGGTGACCGCTTCCCATCGGATGGGCTGTGTGCTTGTCTGCCACCTAAGTGGTATAAAAAAAGAAAAAAGATAGATAATGTGATGATAGATAGATACCATTATAAAATTGTAAAGTAGCTGTGTTTGTACATTGGAGATATTTAAAAAAATACTTGGGTTATGTTATATGAACGACTAGCTTCCGCCCGCGGCTTCGCCCGCGTGGAGGTCGGCATTGCCACAAAGTTATTTTATGGCAAGTTTTTCATACCTTGTTTTACATTATCGCAGTTTTAGTAGGGATCCCTATTCTTTTTTAGTAAAATATATAGCCTATGTCACTCACGGATAACGTGGCTTTCCATTGGTAAAATAATTTTCACAATCGGTTCAGTAGATCCAAATATTACCCTCTACAAACTCACCAACTCACAAACTTTACCTCTTTATAATATTAGTATAGATTCTGAACATAATTCTTGTTTGTTCGAAAACTACTGAACAGATTTTGATGCAGTTTTTTTTGTTTGAAAGTTCTTGATCAGACTTAAAATCTTAGGTATATTTGATCACAATCGGTTGAGCAGAACCGGAGATATACTTAAAAAAATGCGAAAACCGATATCCACGCAGGCGAAGTAAGGGATATAACTCTCTCATACTGATACTAGCTTTCTCTTTCTTACAGGTAGCCATGCAGATCTTTCTGCTTCTCTCACTCGGGTTCCTCGGAGCGTATGCTGTACCTCTCCAGGACCACGCTATCCCAAAAGAAGAAGACTCTTGTGGATATCAGGTAATTTCTTGCTTTTAACCATCGTCGCAAAAAAAGGGGTGTGTTCTAAGTTACGCCCCGCCTCTGAAGACCCGCGTACAGTTTTAGTCGGTTCAGATCTGCTGACCAGCGTTGTCGTGTCGGTGCCAATTAGGGTAACAGATACATAAATAAACAGATCAAACTTCCATCACAAATCCCCACAGATTCCACCCCGTCGGGGGTTGTTATGTCGGAATCGAACCAACTAAGAGCGGCTACTCACACGCCTGCCGCAGGTCAATCTAGCAAAAAAACGTGTGGCACTCGGAGAATGCCGCGGTGTACTTGAAATAAGATTGAAACTTGTGCGACAATGGAGGTGTTAGGTTTTTTATTTTCGTTACGGAATTTCTAGACTCGGACCCCTCAAAGCCCGCGATAAAAGCTTTAAAGTAGCTTAAAAAATTCCTAATTACCGGGATGTAAGGTTACCGCGGTAGCCTAGTGGTCTGGGTAATGGACTGCTGAGACGAGGTCTCGGGTTCGATCCCAGGTTCACCATAGCACACACCAATGACTTATGGATTCTTTTCGAAGTTATGTGTGTATTTATCGCGGGTTTATAAGTGCCCGGTTAATGGCAATAGCCTCGCCACATATTACATTGGGACCTAAACATTAACTGGCGAAATGTGGGTGCTAGCACCCCTGCCTACCCCTTCGGGGATATAGGCGTGAGTTTATATTATGTAAGGTTACCCAATAGGCCGACCGCGACCCTGGACGGAGAGTTGAGAGAGTTTTGACAATGCCCTGTAGGTAACTTTAACGAGCCAAGTCCGAACTGGGGCGATGTTCGTATATTATCAAAGAGGCGATAAGTTCTACATTATTGTAGGATAGTCAACTTAGTTATTACTTAATAACAAAAACAATGTTTGTTTGTGTATCATATTTACAGTGGCCGATACACTCTGACCTTTGAGCTCTGATAGCGGCCATTTGTGTAAATATGGGTTGTAGAAAGTGGAATTAAATTAAATCAATCCATCGTGTTAGCATTGTACTTGGTTGTACTACTAGGCCTAGGCTATTGCTTCGGAAGGCCGCGTGGCCCGAAACCCCCCACAGAAATGTCACCTATTACCCTACTAGCCAACTCAGCGCGGCGTAGAGATGCTTCCCCCCCCCAAGGGCCCTAAGGCAATTATTGTAAATAGACCAAAAAAAAACAGCCCGCTGAGTTTCTTGCCGGAGTCTTCTCAGGTCTGGGCCGCGTTTCGAACCGGTGGTCCATTTGCTTCTAGTTTTAAATATTTTTGATTTTGACATTTTGTATTTTGCGTATCGGCGCATTTGATTTGTCTGGTTGTGCACTTATTAGGAAGCTTATTATTCTACTAGCTGTTGCCCGCGGTCCACCCGCGTGGACGTCGATTTTTGCATTTTTTTTCACTATATCGCCGGTTCTAATAGCCGCTTGCGATCAAATATGCATAAGATTTTGAGTCTAACCACCCTCCAACCACCATCTAAGTTTTACGTTTAAAATACCAAACGGATTTTGATGCGGTTTTTTTTTATTAGAAAGGTCTTGCTTAGACTAAAAATTTACCGTATGTTTGGTTGTAATTGGTTCAGTAGAACCGGAGATATGACCAAAAACGACCTAAAAACCAAGCGCGGGCAAAGCCACGGGTATCAGCTTGTATAAAAAGTAGCCTATATGTTACCCAGAACTATGAACTATAATCGTATCAAGTTTGATCAAAATCCCTCCAGTAGTTTCTGATTTTAGCGTGAACAAAAATTTTGCGCGGACAAACAGAGGCACAGAGGCACAGACAAACAGACAAAAATTCTAAAAATCATTGTTTTGGCATCTATTACATTCATAAAGTCCCCTGATAATTTTTTTCTCATATATTTTCCATGTACAGACACCGATCAGTTACAGATTTATTATATGTATAAATTTCAATATATGTATTTAATGTTTGTATGTTTGTTCCAGAATTGTCCTAAATACAAGCCGGGGTCGTTGAACGTACATCTCGTGCCCCACACGCACGATGACGTAGGCTGGTTGAAAACTGTGGACGAGTACTACTATGGCAGTAAGTTTTATTACGTTGCAGTCAAAACTCAATCAGTCAAAAGTAGTATTGACTAGCAAAATCAGTCAAAAGTGGTTTGACTGAAAAGGTTGGTCAAAAGTGGTTTTGACTTAAAATCATTGGTTATTAATATTTTAACACCCCGACTCGGATAAATTAGGTTAGAAGGCTTAGCCTTCGCAGTTTTTTTTTCAAACCACCCAGAAATAAGAGCCAATTCGACGGAGCCCCGCAGCGGGGCTCCGTCGTTCAATGAGTCGTTAAATTTGATATAACTGCATCCACCTGATGGTAAGTTTAGGTGAAGTCCAAAAGTAATGGCCACCAATTCGATATTATAGATACAGGACATTTATTTAAAAAAATATTTGGTTATGAACGATTTTGAATACAATTTTTTTTAAATTCTTGTCTGTTTGTTTGTGATGGACATTAAAACTACTGAACAGATTTTGATGCGGCTTTTTTATTAGAAAGGTATTAGTCAGATTTAAAATTTAATTGCAATTGGTTGAGTAGAACCGGAGATGACCGAAAATTACGATAGTCAACAGTCTTATTATTATTTTAACATTCCAAATATTCTAGGGGTATCCGCTGAAAATGGTAACCACTACTATATGAACTCGGCCTCAGCTTACCATCAGGCGGGGTGCAGTCACTCCGGCGAATTAAATAGAAAAAAAATCTTCAATTTTATTTATTTGTATAGATCTGGTTTAATTACTGACACATAAAATTTTCCAGGTCGCAACTACATCCAGAAAGCTGGTGTCCAGTATATCCTGGACTCTGTGGTCAAGGAGCTGTGGGAAGACCCTAAGAGAAGGTCAGATATATCAATATTCTACGACATTCTACACAGCGCTCTCTAGACCTAAAGTAATGGACTAAGAGCCCGTGAACCCTAGACCTTCGTTATTTTATAAAAGCTGAAAGTTTGTCAGCGCATGCTCCCAATGCAGGTAAGAACGATGGCCCATTATGAAGTTCGGGTCATGGTGGCTTTGGCAGATAAACGGTACTAAAGTGTAGCAAGCGCAAGGCAGTGGGTGCGAGTGAGACGGCGAGTCAGGTCTATTGCGACCCCTCACTGCGCATGTATTGGAATTACACAATTGGAATTATAATTCCATTTATATAATGCCAATACATGCGCAGTGAGGGATCGTAATAAACCTAAAATTGGAATTAGAATTCCAATTTTATAATTCCATAATATGCGCAGTGAGGGGTCGCAATAGACCTGACTTGCCGTCTCACTCGCACCCACTGCCTTGTGCTTGCTACACTTTAGTACCGTTTATCTGCCAAAGCCACTATGACCCGAACTTCATAATGGGCCATCGTTCTTACCTGCATTGGGAGCATGCGCTGACAAACTTTCAGCTTTTATAAAATAACGAAGGACTAGGGTTCACGGGCTCTTGCTCTATAAGCATTTTAACTAGCGCGTGTTATGGCTTCTAGAATGCTGATAAACATACTTATATACTTTTTTGTAAATACATACATATTGTACATAGAAACACCCAGACCAATACAAATAGACATATTCATGCATACAAATAGTTGGGTGACAGGCGGCTGTCCTGTCACCCAACCGTCGGCGCGCGGACAATCAGCTCGCCCCCCGCACGCTCCCCACGTGTCCCTCTGCTAATCAGAGGGACACGTGGCTCACCTCGGAGCAGCCCTCTAGAGGGCCACTCGCACCCTGGCCAGATTGGCCGCAGACAGCAACGTCTCTCTTGGCGAGTGGGAGTTCGCCTCCGTTACCCGGGTGCACAATCTAATGGCCTTTTTAGGGTTCCGTAGCCAAATGGAAAAAAACGGAACCCTTATAGATTCGTCATGTCTATCTGTCTGTCTGTCTAGTTACTTGCTGCTACGAAACCCATCATGAGCGAGTCCGACTCGCACTTGGCCGGTTTTTTTTCTAACGGCCATTTTGTTTCTGGTCCTCAGGTTCATCTACGTAGAAACTGTGTTCTTCTGGAAGTGGTGGGTGCGTCAGTCTGATGCTGTACAGCAGCAAGTCAAGACCTTGGTCAAGGAAGGTCGCCTGCAGTTCGCTGGGGGGGCTTGGAGCATGAACGACGAAGCCGCGTCCCACTACCAGAGTATTATTGACCAGTTCACGTATGGGTTAAGGTATTTAGAAGCGGATATGTATTTTTTTTCTATACTACTTAGGTGGCAGACAAGCACACGGCCCACCTGATCGGAAGCGATCACCGTGGTCTATTGACGGGTGCAACATTAGGTGTGTCACACTCGCGCTGCCGACCCTGGTGGAATGCCCCCCCTTTTCCACCAGGACTCTGGTGGAAACGGGGGTTTTTGAGTGGTTTGAAAATGGTGTTCCTTTATACCTGCCAGCATGGAGGTAGGACACGACGGTATCTCCCGTCCGAACTGAGCAGTCCGACTGGGGTAGTACCTCCGCCCTACAGAACACCGCCCCATAATAACCAGCGTGTTGTGTTCCCCAAGGTAAGTAGGGTAGCCAGAGCTCACTGTACCCCTCCTCCCCCTCCCTTTCCTAGCCCTCCCCCTTTCCCTTCAGGCTAGGCAGCGCGTGTATGACACCCTTAGTGTTGCACACGTCCATAGGCCACGGTGACTGCTTCCCATCAGGTGGGATTCCGAATATTAAAAAAATTGAACACCTCCATTTTCGAGATTGGTAAGGCCCATAGCACATGGCGTATTTTTAACGCGCAGACGACGCGCGTATTAGGATCGCGCGTTTTCGGCGCCGTAGACGCTGATTGTTGCGTTTGCATTAATGATACACGCGCGCGCATGAAGCGCGTATACGCGCGTTTGAAGCCATGCAAACGCGCGTGTGTTAGATATTTTTTGAATATGTATGATAAATATACATAAATATGGAGAAATATATGCATAGTCTGTATGTAGTATGTGTTTTCCATTAATTTTATAGTATTTATAAGGTCATCATTATTTTATCCGAACAAATTGTTAAACGCGGGTAGACGAATATCGTGCGACGCTCACGAAAAGTATAAAAGGCAAACACTGCGGTCGATAGGACACAGTTGTTCTCGAGCCGGCGAAGCGAAAGGTACGATCTAAGTCTTATAATATTATTGTGTTATCTTGTGCTATGTACTGTTTATTTCTCTTGTGTAATGTGTAATAATTTGTGTGATTTACCTACTTGTGAACGATGTGTTGAGAGTAGAGTATTATCGTAATATCCTGTGTGGTAATATTTGCAGTGACAGTAAATTGTTATAAATGGGGTACGTCATACTTTCATTACGTTATCAGTGCTTTTAGGGTATAGTAATCGTGGCTACGACGTATCCATGTCGTAATACCAACAATAATCCAAATTGATATTGCTAGTGATTCTTAGTAAAAGATGTGGGTAGGTCATGTTTATAATGCTTTATTAAATGATCACAACTTATCTGTAGTAATATGTGCCGATAATAAAGTGGGGATATATTATGCAGTTACCTTGTTTACTTATTCTATAGTACCTGCAAATAGTACTAACGATATTACCATGTTACAGTGTACAGATAAACAGTAAACGGGTAATTCCACAACGCCTATAATATAGGTGAGTACCCGTGTATTGTCAAAATAGCTTTATCTTACCTTATGTGTGTTGTTATAATACCTTTTCTATTAGCTTATGTACATAGTTACTTATTACCTAATTATATCACAATCAATTGATTAGGAGACGAGCTGGTTTCTTGTCAGTTCTTTTCCCAGCTAATAGTAACCACTTGGAACTGACGTAGCATACCTTCCACAACCCATCCTTAAGCAATCCATAGGCCAATTATAAATGGAATAAAGAATAGTAATGACATTTGCTGTTTTAATACTTATCATCCATATATATATATCCTGACGGTGTGTATGTACTGTGTTTATATGTATATATATATATATAGGCAAGTATATAATAGAACCATAGTTTATTGAGGCAATGCTTTATGAAACAGCTTTGAAAGGTCCTAGATTATATTATAGAGCATTGTATTGTACATATACACATATACATAGACCCACATAAACTTTTCGAATCTAACACGTGCATCAAGTACTAAAGCCAGCGTAAGCAGTGCTGTCTCAACCGACGCCATTGTACAACTGAAGTGCGAACAGTCTCTGTTCAAAAACGCAAGCTACGAGCGACTACAGCGCGTATACGCGCAGGAGAGGCGCGTTTCACAAACGCCCCGTATGCTTAGGTTACAAGATTGCGTTCAAATCTCGTATGAAGCGCGTACAAGCGCGTCATCTGCGCGTCGTCTGCTCGTATAAAATACGCCGTGTGCTATGGGCCTTAATTTCTTTTTTTTTTACAGCAAATTGAACAAAACCTTCGGTACATGTGGTCTGCCTAGAGTGGGTTGGCAGATAGACCCGTTCGGTCACTCCCGGGAGTTCGCCTCGCTGATGGCTATGATGGGGTACGATGGGCTGTTCCTGGGGAGAATTGACTACCAGGATAAGGCCACCAGACTCCGGCAGAAGAGTATGGAGATGCTGTGGAGGGGAGATGATGATCTTGGTGAGTTCCTTATCATACATAACATAAACTCACGCCTATATCCCCGAAGGGGTAGGCAGAGGTGCTAGCACCCACATTTCGCCAGTTTTTGTTTAGGTCCCAATGTAATAGGTAGCGAGCCTATTGCCATTAACCGGGCACTTATAAACCTGCGGTAAATACACACATAACTTCGAAAAGCATCGCAAAGTCATTGGTGTGTCGAACTCGAGACCTCGTCTCAGCAGTCCATTACCCAGACCACTAGGCTACCGCGGTTTCTCCTACACTCAAAAAAATATTATTTAATTGTAGACATTACCGTTATACAGTTAAAGTCTAAAATTAAAAGAAAATAATTCATTAAACTTTTTTATTCGCTCTACAAAATATCATTTAATTTTAGACTTTAAGTTCATAACAGTAAAGTCTACAATTAAATGGCGTTTTGTAAGAGTGTCAGTGGTATGACAGTAGCTTGCTTTAACAGAATCGAGGCCTAGGTCGGCCGCGTGGGCTTGTCTGCCACCTAAGTGGTACAAAATAAAGGGTATTTAAAGGAATGTTTCATTTTGGGCCCCCTAATTGTACACAATACAGAATAAAAGAGAAATAATACCGGTTATTGGCAAAAATACAATTATATTTATTCGCCTCCGAAATTCAAGGGCGTAAATTAATAAAATATGAGTACATTCTTATAGTTTTAGTCCGCCATTTTTATTGTGTTACAAGAAAGTGTTTATTTAGTTAGATTCCGCCCATAATACGAGGCAATATTATAAGAATTGAATAGTGAAAAATGAAAACTACATTGCGTAGCTATTTTTCTAAGTAGTGTACAATTATCGGGCCCAAGCTCCATACATTTGTGAAACATCTCCTTTATAAATGATTTTTTTTTTTTTCAAATCAAAAAATCATTTGGAAATAGTTAGCATGCAATTGCTTAAAATTTCATTCAATTAATCGGGCGGAGAATCTAAAAATAATGTTTAAAAACAATTGCAATATTGTTCATTGTTACCGTAGTTCGAACGAATTACGGTAGATGGCTCCACCGGCGCCCTAAGCCGTAGAATATATCGGAAAATTTCGAGCATCTAGAATGGGTCCAGGTAGCTCAGTTGGTCAGAGCATTCCCCCTGTAAGGGACTGGTCACGGGTTCAAGTCCCGTCCTGGATGATCATATTTTCCGATCAAAAAATCATTTGGAAATAGTTAGCATGCAATTGCTTAAAATTTCATTCAATCTCCTTTATAATCTGTTTTCAGGTAAATCGTCGGACATATTCACCGGTTTCCTGTACAATATGTACTCCCCACCCCCCGGGTTCTGCTTCGACGTCCTATGTAGCGATGAGCCTATTGTCGACGACCCGACTTCGCCTCTCAACAACGTGGAAAGCAAGGTAAGGGAACGCAGCCTTTTTAAAAATAGGCTTTTTGGGAAAGCCTCTCTTTTGAAGACGGCCTCTTTTTTTAAAATGGGATTTTAAATACTGCCTCTGGCTCTGTTTAAAAGATCGCGTCTGTTTTTTTATAGTAGATTGGCTCGCGTTTGACCACTATCTCACCTGATGGTAAGTGACGATGTGGTCGACGATGGAGCACGCTTGCCTAGAAGCAACCTGTTCACTCTAGACTTAAAGACTCCCATAGGTTTCCGGAAACACAGACTCTGGCAGGTTTTAATGATAACCTCTCTTAAGACGGCACCTGTTTTGAATATGGCATCTATTTTAAAAATGCATCTCTTTTTAAAATGACTCCATTTAAAGATTTTAAAGACTGCCTCGCGTTTAAAGACCGCCTCTATTTCAAAGACGGCCTCTATTTTAAAGACGGCCTTTGTTTTAAAGACCGCCTCTATTTTAAAGACGGCTTTTCTTTTAAAGATCGCGTTTATTTCAAATACGGCCTCTCTTTTAAAAACCGCCTCTCTTTTAATGCGAGAGGACCCGGGACTGTAGCAAGGCGGAAACACGTGTGCTGGTAAAGAATTCCAAGTTGCACCAGGGAAAGAAAAAATGAGAAGCGAGCGACTGTCGTGGTATGGACATGTTATGAGAAGAGATGAAAGTAATGTTGTTGAAAAGGTTCTAAGTATGAATGTGGAGGGCTTTAGGGGCAGTGGTAGGCGTCGTCAAGGTGTTGAAAACCAGGGTGTATTTTTGCCTATTGGCCTATTAAGTAACCTTACCCTATGGTAATTTAGCCCTGAGACGGCGTTGTGGTAGTTGGCTCTTTTTTATACTACGTAGGTGGCAGACAAGCACACGGCCCACCTGTTGGTAAGCGGTCACCGTGGCTTATGGATGTGTGCAACACTAAGGGTGACACACACACGCTGCCTACCCTGAAGGGAAGGGTGGGGAGGCTAGGAAGGTTACCCTACTGACCTTGGGGAACACAACACGCTGGTTATTATGGGGCGGTGTTCTGTAGCGCGGAGGTGCTACCCCAGTCGGACTGCTCAGTTCGGACGGGAGATACCGTCGTGTCCTACCTCCTCTATTCCTAAATTACTATCTCCCGATGCCCGACGGGATTGCCGCATGATAAAAAAATGTTCTCCCCCTCAAGATCACCACATTCCTGGGTCACTGCGCTAAGTACTCCAAGGGTTACGGCACCAATAACATCCTCTTCACGATGGGGGAGGATTTCCACTACCAAGATGCAGGCATGTGGTTCAAAAACCTTGACAAGTTGATACAGTAAGTGCCCAGTTCCAGATTTGGGTAGGGGGGGGGGGGGGGGGGGGAGAGGGGCAAACGAGACGAGATAAAAATAAAATAATAAATATTATACAACACTAGCTTCCACCCGCGGCTTCGCCCGCGTGGATGTCGGTTATCGCGACCAAACATAGCCTATGTTAACATTCTCGAGGTCTAATCTACTCCTATACCAAATTTCATCAAAATCGGTTCAGCGGTTCAGGCGTGAAAGCGTAACAGACAGACAGACAGACAGACAGACAGACAGACAGTTACTTTCGCATTTAATATTAGTATGGATTCTACACAGCGCTATCGAGACCTAAAGTAATAGAGCTTAACTAGCTTGTGTTGTGGGTTCTAGAATGCGGATACACACTAGGTTTTTTTTTTGTAAATAAATGTCTGTTATACAGAAAAGGCCCAGTACAATCTAAATAAATATTCATATATATCAATTTCATATTCACGAATATTTGCACTTAGCGAGAATCGAACTCGTGACCTCTGACTTAGCAGCCGTATGCTCTACCGCTACGCCACAGACGTCAGATAAGGAAGATAAAACTACAGCATTTACTGCATTGAATGAAATTTTAATTTAAAAAAAGAAACGACTAATCCCTTTTTCAAGTCGGTTAAGTATACTAAAGCCTTCTCCAGAATGTAAAAAATACTTTTCTGCAAACCGCATCAAAATGGGTGCAGCCAAACGCGAGATAATCACGAACAAACAAACAATTAACCTCCTTTGAAGTCGGTTAACGTTGTATTTTTTTTTCTCGTCTCGTTGGTTTGCTGGCTCTTAAATATAAGCATATGCTATGCATGCAGCATGCAACAAATTGCTTCAACTTCCATCTTCTCACTTTGAATAATACCGTCGCGCTTATAAGTAGCTATATGCTGACTTCCGCTTATACATATATATACATAAACTCACGCCTATAGGGTAGGCAGAGGTGCTAGCACCCACATTTCGCCAGTTTATGTTTAGGTCCCAATGTAATAGGTGGCGAGCCTATAGCCATTAACCGAGCACTTATAAACCTGCGATAAATACACACATAACTTCGAAAAGCATCGAAAAGTCATTGGTGTGTGCCGTGGTAAACCTGGGATCGAACCCGAGACCACGTCTCAGCAGTCCATTACCCAGACCACTGGGCTACCGCGGATTCCGGTAATATATAATCTTTTACCTCTCGTTCCCCACTATATCTCTTTCCTCCTTCACCCCACTATATCGCCCCTCCTGTCAAATGGGAATGGAATGGATCACTATTCGTGGATCACGGTAATTCGCTACTTTAATTTATTTTGCTACTAAGGAAGTAAACAAGCAACTGGCTTACTTGATGGTGAGCTGGTACTGTAGCCTATTATTGTAGTGTCCTTTTGAAAATCTGTTCTTTTTATAATTGTTTTTTTAGAATCTTTCCTTTTGAGAATAAATAAAAATAAATAAAATAAAATAAAAATAAAAAAGCCTTATATTTCCTGCAAATAGTTGGTTACAATCATTTAGTACTTTAGTAAGTCCTATGTAAACTTAATTAGGTAGGTTTGAGAATAGGTCTCAAAATTTTGAGAACCTGTCTTTTTATCTGACTGCCAAGAAGGGTTATTAGAATCTGTCCTTTTAAGAATCTGTGCTTTTGTAAATCTCCTTTTGTGAATATCTCTTTGAGAATTGGTCTTTTTGACAATGTCCTTTTGAGAATCTGTCCTTATGCACATAAAGGTAGTAATAAAAATATTCAAAAGGAAGAAAGAATATATAATTTAGACGCTAACTGACACCCGCAGTTCCGCTCGTGGGAGTACTGATACCGCCAGAATATTAGGAGGGAATGCGTGAAAGAGGATTTGGCAAGGAAAGGAGTGACTGAAATGACAGCTGAAAAGAAAGAATATTGCAACGACTCTAATTGGGAAAGGGGTAGGCAGGTTTCTAGGACTTTTTATATTTGACACGTCAAAATTACTCGCCTGAAGGAAAGCTAAAGGCAAAGTCTCAGGATCGGTGGTCACCACTACATACACCAGTAGTGCTACAGTGGTGGCCCTCAGCTTGACGGCCTCATCAAATGCTTTTTCACGGCCCGCTTAAAAGACCTGGGGCTGTAGGAGGAAGGAAAGGAAACATGTGAGCTGGTAAAGAGTTCCAAGTCTTTATGGTGCGGCGAAGAAAAGAGGCACCGAACCGCTTGGTTCTTGGTGAAAGCGAAAAACGGCTAAGCCGTTCCAGTGGTTACCTTATTCAAACAGATAGACAGACAGACAAAATATAGGATTTTAGGTACTCAACAATACAAAAAACTTGGTTAAGTAATATTCCGTTAACCTTTAAAATACTAGCTATTAAAAAAGTTAATATAATAATTAGTTGTCAAAAGACAGATATTTTTTTAAAACTATCGTAACAGCTCCTGCCATCAAGCCCAATTGTCGTCAACCGGCCCAATTACCTAACGGGTATTTATTTTATTTCAAGATTGCTACGTTCTTGGGGCTGTGCGCGAAATACGCCATTGGGTATAATACCAACAATATCCTGTTAACAATGGGGGACGACTTCCAGTACCAGGACGCTGGCATGTGGTATAAGAATCTCGATAAACTGATCGAGTAAGTTGAGTCACACACACACACACACACACACACACACACACGCACATACACATACACATACACATACACGTACACATACACATACACATACACATACACACACACACACACACACACACACACACACACACACACACACACACACACACACACCGACACACACACCGACACACACATACACAGTCACACACACACACGCACACCCCAACACACACACAAACACACACACACACACGCGCATACGTGACACACGTGAGGCAGCGCAGGGCCTTATTGCTCAGTCTACAATATGCTTGCTATTTTTGTGTCAAAACGCTTGCTAATTATTTTTTGATCCACGATCCACGCACGCTATTCTGGTTAAGCTTACCATCAGTAGGTAGGTATTTGACGTTTGGGTAATAGTCAACTTTGAGACGGGATTCAATTAAAGTCGCCTAAGCTACTCCCTGTTATATCAGTTATCTGCCAGTGAAAGTCCCGTCAAAATTGGCCCAGTCGTTCCAGAGATTAGCCCCGAACAAACAGACAGACATACAGAAATTGTAGTAATGTAGTTTTGGTGTATGTACCGTGTGTACATCCAAATAAACCTAGTAAAAGCGGTTCTATAAATATTACAGACACTTTTTATCGTGCGGGAATCGCCCCGTCCGCCATTGTGGTTGTCGGAATCGAACCGACTAAAACCGCACGCCGTCTCGGGTTTTTTAGCGCCGGGTTATAATTTTATAGAACACGTTAAGCCGTCGGTCGCGGTTGCCATACAAACGTCTATGGCAGTCGTTACGGGTAGTTGGAGCCCACAAAAGTCCAACCAGTCTAACTTGGAACTTCGATATCGCCATTGGTCATAATGACCATTGGTTGTGGAGGTCAGATGGCAGTCGCTCCACGGAAAATATCGAAGTTCAGCCGCATCAAAGTTAGACTGGAAAGCCGACCCCAACTGAGTTGGGAAAAAGGTTCAGAGAATTATGATGGGTTATATGGTAGCCCAAAAGGCATTGCCGTCGCACCCTGGCTGACCCTGGCCATACATTACAAACAGTCAATCCAATTTTATTTACTGGTATGTAGTATGTATGATAAATGAATAGATGTTGAATTGTTTGCGTTAATTTTTGTATTAAATATACTACAACAGGCGGCGCGGGTTCGATGCCCGCTCAGTGCAAACATTTGTATACATAAATATGTATATTTTCATTGGTCTGGGTGTTACGAGTACTATGTAAAACATGTATGTATACGAAAAAAATGTTTATCCGCATTCTAGAACCCATAACACGTGCTAGTTAAGCTATGCTTACTTTGGGTCTAGAGAGCGCTGTGTAGAATGTTGTAGAGTATTTATTATAATGATATTAGACTTAAAAAGTTCATATACGTACATTCATACATATATACAAACATATTGGCCAGTGAATGGACTGCCATCAAGCCACAGTAATCGTTTCGACTACTTGGAATTCCTTACCAACATGCGTGTTTCCATTTTTTTAAATTATTGACCTTGAAAATGGTTTCGATTTAAGATGTCCAACGACTTATCTAGACTATTTTAAAGATAATTTAATCATAACAATAATTTATTTGCAACGTAGTCTTTAAAAGTAAAAATTACTATTACATGCATTTTGCTGTGTGGAACAGCATCATATTACCTCGAAAATAGTCCCGATAAGATGCTGAAAATAATAGTCATAGCATAGTTTCTAAAAAACAAAAACGTATTACTAAAACTATAACACGTATTTCCATGCCGAGCAATATCAGTTTACCTCGGCATACCCGGCATACCAGTCCTCCGATAAGATTCTGAAAATAATAGTCATTAAAAACGACTAGAACACACGGTATTTCCGTGCTGAGCAATATCAGTTTACCTCGGCAAATAGTCCTCTGATGAAATTCTGAAAATAATAGTAATTTATAAAGTAGTCTCTAAAAGTAAAATTGACTACAACACACGTATTACCGTGCCGAGCAGTATCAGCTCAGAAATAGTCCCGATAAGATGCCTAAAACAGTAGTAATTTGCAACATAGTCACGAAAAGTAAAACGACTCTCTTTTCAGATACGCCTATTCTTAGACTATGTCAACTATCAAGCGAAAGGCTATCGCAGTGGCAATATTGCTATCACTATGGGAGGAGATTTCACATATCAGGATGCCACCATGTGGTATACGAATCTTGATAAGTTGATAAAGTGAGTACATATATTTCCCGTCCGGGGTAGGCAGAGATAAAGTCCGCCATCTGCTTCTGTCCGTAGGTAAACTTACACCCCGGTAATTAAGACTCGCGGCGGCGTGCGGTTTTAGTCGGTTCAATCCCGACATAACCAACCCCGATGGCCGACGGGGGGGGAGGGGTATCCATGGGGATTTCCACCAATTGCATCCATATTATAACAGTCCTGAATTCCGTTTCAAAGTTGACTTGTATACCTACTATAATTTTTTTAAAGTGCTGAGTAACTCTTCTCTCTCTTTCTCTCACTCTCTTGTCCACTCTCTCTCTCTCCCTCTATCTTAATTCTTAATTGTACACAAAACAATAGGTACATGAATAAAGCTAAGAGATATATAGATATTATGTACAAAGGCCACTGTGGCGTAGCGGTAGTGCATGCGACTGCAACGCAGGAGGTGCGGGTTCGATTCCCGCTCAGTGCAAATATTTGTATGCAAGAATATGTCTATTTGCATTGTTCTGGGTGTTTCTATGTATAATAAGTATGTATTTACAAAAAAAGTATATAAGTATGTTTATCAGCATCATAGAAGCCATAACACAAGCTAGTTCGACTAAGCTTACTTTGTAGAATATTTATTTATTTAAAGGCGAGCTTACACCCCTCTCTTTCCACCTCTCCCTCTCTCTCCCACTCCCCCCCGCCCCGCCCAACTCGCCCCCCCGCCTCTGTCTCTCTCTCTGCTAGTTATTGCTTCGAAATTTTTATGCATGTTCGCTTCAAAGTTTATGCATTATGCATGTGTTTTTTTTAAACTATAAATATCTTAATATATATTTTTATTGCAGATATACAAATATGAAGGCAGCAAAAGATCAATTGAATGTGACTCTGTATTATTCCACACCAAATTGTTATTTGAAAGCGATTAAAGAGGCTAAGTGAGTATATAACTAATAATATACTTCAAGAAGGGCATTAGAAGGTTTTTACAGGGTCGGCAGCGCGAGTGTGACGCCCCTGGTGTTGTACACGTCCATAGGCCATGGTGACCGCTTCCCATCAGGTGGGCCGTGCGCTTGTCTGCCACTTAAGTGGTATAAAAAAATTCTCGAAC
The DNA here is from genome assembly GCA_963576445.1 of Lithosia quadra. Classification (NCBI taxonomy): domain Eukaryota; kingdom Metazoa; phylum Arthropoda; class Insecta; order Lepidoptera; family Erebidae; genus Lithosia; species Lithosia quadra. The sequence continues at coordinate 6,263,586 of OY754902.1, forward strand.
AATTACTTTAAATAGTATATATGTATTAATACAGTATTAGCCAAAAGTCGCGCGGTACACGCGATAGGGCTGCCGGCCTGCAGTATTTTCATTTTTCAATAAACTCATTATACAATCACTGGGTTAGCTATGAGTCACTGGACTCATATTTAGTCACTAGATTCTTTATTGACTTGCTCCACTCATTAGACAGTTTCACACAGTCACTGGATTCATTATGTAGTCACTGGATTAAATTAGAAGTCACTGAATTCATTATGTAGTCACTGGATTAAATAAAAAGTCACTGGACTCATTATGTAGTCACTGGATTAACTATGAAGTCACTGGACTCCATTATACAGTCACTGGACTTATTATACGGCTACTTTTCTCGTTATTAAGTCACTGTACTTACTAGTTAATATTCCAGTCTGAATAGTTCAGTAGTTAGTTAGATCACTGGATTAATTATGTAGTCACTGGATTAACTATGAAGTCACTGAACTTATTATGCAGTCACTGTTCTCGTTATAAAGTCACTGTATTAACTAGATGATATATTCCAGTTAGAATAGTATTCAGTAGTTGTTTAGTAATTCAACGATCTATTTTCTTATTATCTTTTCACTTTATCTAACTTGTATACTATGTTTTTAGCCCGACGCTGCCCACGAAACAGGATGATTTCTTCCCGTACTCCAGCGATCCCACCGCGTTCTGGACCGGTTACTTCACATCCAGACCGACCACTAAGTTCTTCGAGAGAGAAGCTAACAATTATTTACAGGTGGGTACTGTGGAGAACCGCTCCCTCGCCCCGCCCCCCCCCCCTGCGGCAAGATGGGGACATCGTGGTTCCTAGGTGGCTCTGAAACGGCCGTGGCCCAGTGCAAGGAAAATGCCTGCTGGATCACCTCTGTAGAGGAGCATCCCCCCCCCCCCCCTTTCCGGGGTTAGATGTGGACACCGTGGTTCCTACAACCGATGGGGTTGTCTAGAAGCCGTAGATGGCCCAGAAAATGCCTGTATCACCTCTACAGAGGACCATTCCTCCCCGTTTCTGGGGTTAAATGGGGACACCGTGGTTCCTACACCCGAAGGGGCCGTCTAGAAGCTGTAGATGGTCCAGCCAGGGTCAGCCGTGGCTCAGTGCGAGGTAAATGCCTTAGGGCCACCTTACAGCCTGTAGACCCTAGACGGCTTGCGGTTTTCTGTGCTGTCAATGGAGAAACCAATTGATGTGACGTCAGCACTGAGCCTCCCCCCCTCCATTTCCTCTCCCCAATCCTACCCAATCTCCTCTTTCAGGGTCGACAGCGCGAGTGTGACGCCCCTGGTGTTACACACGTCCATAGATCACGGATACCGCTTCCCATCAGGTGGGCCGTGTGCTTGTCTGCCACCTATAGTGGAGTCAATTTAATAGGCCACATTTGACAATTCATCAAAATTCAACATCGCAACCTTTTACGCGACGCGCCGCGGTGGGCATCAAATTATATTATATTTTTCGTTTTGTTAGAACTGCACAATTGCTTAACTTTTTTCAATTACTATTACATATTTATTGTAATAATGACAGATACAAGTAATTTTACGTTTTACTTTCACCAATAAACCATTCTAAACATAATAAACAATTTCTGATTTATAGAACTGAACGTCATTACCTTGTCATTACAATGTTCTGTCAGTTAATCCTTTTTCTTTTTAAACACTAGGCATGTTACTCTAAAAATCGAAAGCTGATAAGTAGAATCGAATGCAATGATTACTTGTGAAGAAATATCATCATAAAATTAATAACCACGTTGTGACAAAAAAAATTACTGATTGCATTTTTTGCATTAGTATCGATCACAAATCATCCCCCAATAGTTATTTTGTAAATATATTCAACTAGCTTTCGCCCGCGGCTTCGCCCGCGTGGAATTCGGTATTGCCACCAAGTCTATTTGAGTGAAACGACTCTTCACTCGACTTTCCACTACGCTGTTCACTCCACTCTCTACTCCACTCCACTCCACTGTTCACTCCACTCTCCACTCCACACTCCACTCCACTCTCCACCTCCACTCTACTGTCCAATCCCATCTCCCGACTCCACCCTACATTTCACTCTCCACTTCAATCCCCACACTCCACTCCACTCTCCACTCCACTTTCCCCTCCACTCTCCATACCACTCCCCACTCCACTCTCAACACCACTTCCCACTCCGCTCCACTCTCCACTCCACTGGTATCCACTCGTCTAGCCAAAACCTTTCGGATAAAAAGTACTAAACGGATTTCAGTGCGGTTTTCTTGGTCAGACCTAAAATTTGGAGATATGACCAAAAGTTTTTTTTCCTTATTTATTGGTTTCACCTTACACCATCTTTACAGGGTTCACCTAAGGCGATAGTGTGGACATCATATTCCTTTATAACAGTACTTTTAGTTGTAATAATCGATATTTGAAAAAAAAGACTTGGTTATGTTGACCACAAATATCTATTTTTTTGCAATCCTTGTCTGTTTGTTCGTGATGGACGCAAAAACTGCTGAACAAATTTTGATGCCGCCTTTTCATTACAAAGGTCTTGGTTTTACATAAAATCTGCCGTATGTTTGATTGCATTTGGTTAAGTAGAACCGGGGATATGACCAAAAAACGATTACCAACCAATCGACTCCCACGGGCAGAGCCGCGGATATTAGCTTGTATAAAAAGTAGCTTATATATTACTCCAGACTATAATCTATCTCTGTACCAAATTTCAACCTGATCTATTCAGTCGTTTTTACGTGAAAGAGTTGTTACGTGAAACATACATCCAGATATCCCAACTGATCGACTTCATGGGCGAAGCCGCGGGTATTAGCTTGTATAAAAAGTAGCCTATATGTTATTTCACACTACACTCTATCTCGGTACCAAATTTCAGCCAGATCCACTCAGCCGTTTTTACGTGAAATAGCAACAAACATAATATTTGGACATCCCGACCGATCGACTTTGCGAGCGGAGCCACGGTATTAGCTTGTATAAAAAGTAGCCTATATGTTATTCCAGACAATAATCTATCTCTGTACCAAATTTCAACCTGATCTATTCAGCCGTTTTTACGTGAAAGAGTTGTTACGTGAAACATACATCCAGATATCCCAACTGATCGACTTCATGGGCGAAGCCGCGGGTATTAGCTTGTATAAAAAGTAGCCTATATGTTATTTCATACTACACTCTATCTCGGTACTAAATTTCAGCCAGATCCACTCAGCCGTTTTTACGTGAAATAGCAACAAACATAATATTTGGACATCCCGACCGATCGACTTTGCGAGCGGAGCCACGGTATTAGCTTGTATAAAAAGTAGCCTATATGTTATTCCAGACAATAATCTATCTCTGTACCAAATTTCAACCTGATCTATTCAGCCGTTTTTACGTGAAAGAGTTGTTACGTGAAACATACATCCAGATATCCCAACTGATCGACTTCATGGGCGAAGCCGCGGGTATTAGCTTGTATAAAAAGTAGCCTATATGTTATTTCACACTACACTCTATCTCGGTACTAAATTTCAGCCAGATCCACTCAGCCGTTTTTACGTGAAATAGCAACAAACATAATATTTGGACATCCCGACCGATCGACTTTGCGAGCGGAGCCACGGTATTAGCTTGTATAAAAAGTAGCCTATATGTTATTCCAGACAATAATCTATCTCTATACCAAATTTCAACCCGATCTATTCAGCCATTTTTGCGTGAAAGAGTAACAAACATACATCCAGACATCCCGACTGATCTACTCCGTGGGTCGACTGATCGACTCCGTGAGCGGAGTCGCGGGTATTAGCTTGTATAAAAAGTAGCCTATATGTTATTCCACACTTTAATCTATCTCGTTACCAAATTTCAGTCAGATCTATTCAGCCGTTTTTACGTGAAAGAGTAACAAAGATATATCTAGAAATCCCGACCGATCGACTTTGCGAGCGGAGCCGCGATATTAGCTTGTATAAAAAGTAGCCTATATGTTATTCCAGACTATAATCTATCTCTGTACCAAATTTTAGCCAGATCCATTAAGCCGTTTTTGTGTGGCAGAGTAACAAACATACATCCAGACATCCAGACATCCAGACATACATTCTTACAAACTTTCGCGTTTATAATATTAGTAGGATGAACAGAATAGACCTCTCTACAGTTTTATTATAAGTATAGATCATGTACTTGTCTTATTTTGCTCCTTAAATTTACGAAAGAAAAAATAATAATGAGACAGGGATTCACCTGAGGATTTTAAAAATTCACATTATCTTTCAAGTCCGTATCGATTCATTCGTTTTAATCGACCTTTTTTAACAGGTCACCTCATTATGAATATAAAACTGACAAACGTCAAATGTGGCCTATTAAATTGATTCAACTATAAGTTGTATTAAAAAAACTAATAGTCGAAGTAAAAAATCATTTATTCTGCATAGACCATTTTAAGCGGCACTTAAAAAACGTCAAAATTATAAATATTTAAAACTAGAAGCAAATGGACCACCGGTTCGAACCGGTTTGATAACTAACCTCTGTGCGGGCGGAGCCGCGAGCATCAGCTAGTGTATTTAATATTTGACGGCCTCTGTGGCGTAGCGGTAGTGCATGCGACTGCTACGCAGAGGGCGCGGGTTCGATTCCCGCTCAGTGCAAATATTTGTATGCATGAATATGTCTATTTGCATTGGTCTGGGTGTTTCTATGTATAATAAGTATGTATTTACAAAAAAAAAGTATATAAGTATGTTTATCAGCATTCTAGAACCCATAACCCAAGCTAGTGAAACTAAGCAGAGCGATGTGTAGAATGTCGTGGAGTATTTATTTATTAATTTATTATTTATTTGTATAATTGACAGATGGTGAAACAGCTCCAGGTGCTGGCCGACCTGGATAAACACAACGAATTTGTTTTGAACGAACTCAAAAGTGCTGTCGGTAAGTGTAACGCCTTGAAGTCACTGGCTATTAGTAAGCGCCTTGCACAGTAACGTATGGAAATGAGGGCCTCGACTCTGCTAAAGCAAGACTGTAATGCCACTCATCGTCTGAACCTTTTTCCCAACTCAGTTGGGGTCGACTTTTGTGGGCTCCAACTACCCGTAACGACTGCCATATATGTTTGTATGGCACCCGGGACCGACGGCTTAACGTGCTCTCTGAGGCACTAACGAAATGACGCTAATAAAAAGCCATTTAATTTTGAACTTTATTTTCATGCATTTAAAGTATAATAGTTTTATATATATAGGTAACAATTGTCTTCTTGTCAAATTTCTGTAAATAATTAGAAAAGTTGAATTCGAAAATTTGAATCTGAATTTGAAAATTTGAATTAGAATTTGAAAATTTGAATTAATATTTGATAAATTGAATTTGAAAATTTTAATGTACTATTTGTAGGAGTGATGCAGCACCACGACGCCATTACCGGCACGGAGAAGGAACACGTGACCCACGACTACGAGAGGCTGCTCAGCCAAGCGCTGGGAGACGCCATGATCATCGCCAAGCAAGCCTTCAAGTGAGTGAACCAGACCCATAGAAATCATCATCATATTTATTTATACGGTATCTTCCGTCCGAACTGAGCAGTCCGACTGGGGTAGTACCCCCGCCCTACAGAACACCGCGCCATAATAACCAGCGTGTTGTGTTCAACACCCCCCCCCCCTCTAGATTTGCAAAAACCCTCTATAATAATCCAATCTCGGTTGGATTGCGTTCAGGGGTCAGCAAGTGCATAGCCGGGCAGAGGGGGGGGGGGGGATTGTGGTCGCAGCACTAGTGGGACCGGTGGGTGTCCCGCGGTGCTGCGACGACAATCCTCTTTTGATGAGGCCGTCAAGCTGAGCATGGTGACTCTCTTTCTTGAGACTTTACCTTCAGCTTACCATCAGGCGAGGGGAAGTCAAATTGGCGTGACCTATAAAAAGACGACCGCTCTACCTAGTAGATCATTAGTGCCTCGGAGAGCACGTTAAGCCGTCGCTCCCGGTTGCCATACAAACATCTATGGCAGTCGTTACGGGTAGTTGGAGCCCACAAAAGTCCAACCAGTCTAACTTGGAACTTCAATATCGCCATTGGTCATAATGACCATTGGTTGTGGAGGTCAGATGGCAGTCGCTCCACGGAACATATCGAAGTTCAGCCGCATCACAGTTAGACTGGAAAGCCGACCCCAACTGAGTTGGGAAAAAGGTTCAGAGAATGATGATGACCGCTCTACCTCTACAGGTTGTATCTTAATACATAATGTGTGTGTTTCAGTAAAATCACTCAAAAGGACCCCCCCAAGCCGCCACTGCTGGACTTCTCCAGGTGCCACTTGAACGAATCCAGGTGTGACGTATCGGAGAACAGCGACAGGTTTATCGTGAGTACACTGTTATTATTGTACAGGGCCCTACCGCGTGTGCAGGGTCCTACCAGGTGTATAGGGCCCTACCAGGTGTACTTGGTCCTACTAAGTGTACTTGGTCCTACTAGATGTACTTGGTCTTACTAGGTGTACTTGGTCCTACCAGGTGTACTTGGTCCTACTAGATGTACTTGGTCCTACTAGGTGTACTTGGTCCTACTAGGTGTACAGGGTCCTACCAGGTAAACAGGGTCCTACTAGGTGTACTTGGTCCTACCAGGGGTACTTGGTCCTACCAGGTGTACTTGGTGCTACTAGGTGTACTTGGTCCTACTAGGTGTACTTGGGTCTACCAGGTGTACAGCGTCCTACTAGGTGTATAGGGTCCTACCAGGTGTACAGGGTTTTACTAGGTGTACTTGGTCCTACCAGGTGTACAGGGTCCTACCAGGTGTACAGAGTCCTACCGGGTGTGCACGATCCTACCAGGTGTACAGCGTCCTACCAGTTGTACAGGGTCCTACCGGGTGTGCAGGGTCCTATCGATTAACCGTTGGAATGTCCGCAGGTGACAGTGTACAACCCGCTGGGTTGGCAGGTGCGGGAGCCTATCAGGATACCCGTGGTCGAGGGGAGCTACGACGTGTTTGGACCTGATGGTAAGTTATCATAAGATCCTACCATTTTTGTCGAGGTAGAATTTCGGAAAACCTTTTCTTATCAAATGCCTAACAATCTTCTTTAACCTAGCGTTAATCCCAGTCGTATCCAAAGCTTTCACCTCGGAGTCTGGGGTCCGCTTTACCAGGTCCCTTTCTTATCAAATGCCTACGTCATACAAAAACACACCTTCCAAGTTTTAGGTCTCTACGATCGGTGAGTCAGTCATTCATTCAGCATTTTTTTTATATATAACATAACATAAACTCACGCCTATATCCCCGAAGGGGTAGGCAGAGGTGCTAGCACCCACATTTCGCCAGTTTATGTTTAGGTCCCAATGTTATAGGTGGCGAGCCTATTGCCATTAACCGGGCACTTATAAACCTGCGATAAATACACACATAACTTCGAAAAGTCGTTGGTGTGTGCCATGGTGAACCTGGGATCGAACCCGAGACCTCGTCTAAGCAGTCCATTACCCAGAACACTAGGCTGCCGCGGCTTTTATATAGGACATGTCAAAATTACTCCACCTCGCCTGATGGTAAGCTTGAAGTCTCAGGACCGGGGGTCACCATTACATACACCGATAGTACTACAGTGGCGGCCCTCAGCTTGACGGCCTCATCAAATGCTTTTTCACGGCCCGCTTAAAGGCCCCGGGACTGTAGGAGGAAGGAAACACATGCGCTGGTAAAGAATTCCAAGTCTTTATGGTGCAGCAAATAAAAGAGGCACCGAACCGCTTGGTTCTTGAGTATAAATAGTGTAACTAACATAACTTTTATATATATATATATGTATATTTTATTTCTTTTACAGGTAAAAAAATCAACACACAGACAGTTGACATACCTTTTTCAGTATCAGCCATACCTACTCGTATCTCCACGGCCACCAACGAAATAGTCTTTATAGCGGAACTCAAACCCCTTGGCTACAAATCATACTATATACAAAAAAACAAACGCTTGAAAAGAGACCATAGCATCGATTATTATAATATAAACGATTATTTCAACACAATAAAAGATAAATTCGACTTAGAAATCAAAGATAAAGATAGCAATCTTTTACAAGAAAAAGATATACCTATACCACCTGTATCTTTTAGTAATGTCGAATATAAAGATGTGAATCTAGATCTATTAAAAGATGGTACAAATGATGAGAGATTGAGGGATTTGCAGAAGTTTTTGGAGTCGAATAAAGAAGCTAAGATTGTCTATCCGAGGAATCGAATTGATTACCCTAAATTAAATGATGAGGAAATGAGAATGTTGTCCGATGAGCCAAGAGTTGTGAATATGTTCAGAGATGATTTTGTGTTAGAAAATCAGGTGAGTACATTATAATAAATCTTCTACATAACATAACATAAAATCACGCCTATATCCCCGAAGGGGTAGGCAGAGGTGCTAGCACCCACATTTCGCCAGTTTATGTTTAGGTCCCAATGTAATAGGTGGCGAGCCTATTGCCATTAACCGGGCACTTATAAACCTGCGATAAATACACACATAACTTCGAAAAGTCATTGGTGTGTGCCATGGTGAACCTGGGATCGAACCCGAGACCACGTCTCAGCAGTCCATTACCCAAACCACTAGGCTACCGCACTAACATTTAATATATTTTTATTCCAGCACTACAAACTCAAAATAGACACTTCTACCGGCGAAGTTATTGACGTGACCTACCTCGATGGGTCTAACATCAATTTCACTGTCAATATGTACTACTACCCTGGCTGTAAGGGCCACAACACAGGCCCTACAGACCGAGCTTCAGGGGCATATATCTTCAGACCTAACGCCACAACCCCAACCAAACTCACCACTACTAGAACCAATATTATCAATGGAGATATTGTCAAGGAATTCAGAGTACATTTACATCCCAATGGTTATATCAACACTAAGATATATAACAACTTAGATTTCATCGAAAACGAATTCATTGTTGGTCCAATTCCTATAGACGATGATATAGGCAAAGAATATATAATAAAATATCGTACAGATGTACTAAATAATGGTGAATTTTATACTGATTCTAATGGCAGACAGATGTTGAAAAGAAAATTGAATTATAGACCACAGTACAATGTTAGTTTACAAGAGCCAGTCGCAGGAAATTACTATCCAGTGACTAACGAGATATATATAAAAAATGATGATGTTAAAATGTCTGTGTTGACTGACAGATCTGAAGGTGGGACTTCGCTAGTCGAAGGCGAAGTTGAGTTAATGATCCATAGGAGGTTATTATGGGATGATGCGTTTGGAGTTGGAGAAGCGTTAAACGAAACAGCGAATGGTAAAGGTTTAGTAGTTAGAGGCAAACATAGAATTTTTATAACAAAACCCAAAGATAATTTAGCTAAAAATGTGCTTGGAATACATTTGACACCGAATATATTATTTTCTGACGCGTCTAATATAAAATTTAAAGATTGGTTGAACTTAAATAACGATTTTAATTTTGTTAATAAAGATTTGCCATACGGTGTGCATCTATTAACGTGTGAACCTTGGGATGATAAACTGTTGATTAGATTAGAGAATTATCTTAATAAAGGAGCAAATTCCGATGTTAAAATCGATTTGGGTGCCATATTTAAATACATAACGATTAAAAATGTAAGAGAAGCGATGCTTTCGGCGTATTTGTGGACAGATGAGTATAAAAAATGGACTTGGAATGGGGAAACTAATGAAGGCAATAAGCCGAATAAGGATTTGAAATTAAAACTTAAAGCGAAAGAAATTAAAACGTTTATTGTTGATTATGAGTTTAGAAAGTAATTTACAAATAATAATATGATAGTGGAACCACATCGCTATTCGTCTGTAGTCAAGTGTATAAATATAATGTTTTTTAAAATGATATTGCTTTTAATTCTGTTGTTACATCTCTAAACTTAAAATTCTCTAAAAATTTCTGTTTCTTTCATTATCAGATAGAAAAGGACAGATGATTTTATTTAAGACCTGTCAAATTAAGACAGCTCCTTGTTGGTGCGTAGTAGGTTAAGTCGCATGTTCGTAGATGTCGACTAACATTGAAGGGTACCGTCAAGGCGCCGACTTAATTTGACAGGTGTTCACTAACATAAATCATCTGTCCTTTTCTATCTGATAATGAAAGAAACAGATGCAATTAGAAAATTTAAGAGAATTTTAATTTTGGAGATGTTACAACAGAATTAGCAGCACTGTCCGTTTATTACTTTTTCGTTAAGGCTATATAATTATGTACTTATAGTAAATAGTCAATTACTGTCTTCGAGGGTCATAATTTTTGTATATTTTTGTGAATAAATATTATAAAACAAATGTTTCAATTTTTTTTCTTTAACGTTTTTCCCTAAATTATTTAAAAAGAGAGTATATACTGATCAAATTGAAGCGTTTTTTATATTCAGTCCGTCAATTGTCACCCCGCTGGATGGTAAGAAGCTAGAGTGTGTATCAGGATAGCGTGACTCACCTTCCAAGGTCCACAGCGCGAGTGTGACGCCTCGTCCATAGTAAGTATCTAAACGATCCGGTTTTACGGTTCACCACAGGAAACCGGTGCTAACGATAAAATATAACTATTACTATAGTGTGCCTTCATAGCAAATATACAGAGGACGTAGTCTAAGTAACTGTACTGTGTACACAGGCTATTGGCGTTTATTACCCGTATTACTACCAATCTTGTCAAGTCATCATCATCATCATCTTCCTGCCCTTGTCCCAATTATTTGGGGTCGGCGCAACATGTCATTCTCCGCCATACATTCCTGTCCGATGTCATCTCCTCAGTCACTCCCTTCCTTTTGTCAAGTAAAACTTGTAATTAATTACTGTTCTAACTACTGAAATTGAGAGTTGTTAGAACAGCAATAAAAATGCCTACACTACTACCATAAATTAAAATATCAAAATATGATGAACTTGCAATTTACATACATACACGAACCCTTCTTTTTTGGGCAGTCGAGTAAAAGTACAATTAGTGTAATTCTATAGAATTTGACAATTTTATCTTTCAAGAGATACATAGTTAATTTGCTTGGTCCAAGAAAAGTCCCTTGTAGCACTCCCCGATTTTATATTTAGTAACTGAGTATTATAATACAAAAATATGACATCAATTTCAGTTATTTATTTAAATATTTGTTATTTTCTAACGTGTGATAAACTTAAGCTAGGTTAAGCTAACAAAAAGCTTATAAGACATAGTGCAGTGGCTCGAACGCTTTCACAAAAACTAATTTATTGCTAACGTTATAGTTAGATAAATAATTGAAAGAACTTAGTAGAAAAGTTATAGCAGCAATGAGACAAAAAATTACTTTTCTTTAGGAGACTTACAATTTAGAAACTGCATTGATTTGATAGTAACATAAATTCCTTATCTTGTAATATTATTATATTTGCATTTTACATAAATAATGTAAAAAATAATTCAGCAATGAATTTATAAGAGCTCATGAACCCCAGACCTTCGTTATTTTATAAAAGCTGAAAGTTTGTCAGCGCATGCTCCCAATACAGGTAAGAACGATGGCCCATTATGAAGTTCGGGTCATGGTGGCTTTGGCAGATAAACGGTACTAAAGTGTAGCAAGCGCAAGGCAGTGGGTGCGAGTGAGACGGCAAGTCAGTTCTATTGCGACCCCTTACTGCGCATATTATGGAATTATAAAATTGGAATTCTAATTCCAATTTTAGGTTAATTGCGATCCCTCACTGCGCATGTATTGGCATTATATAAATGGAATTATAATTCCAATTGTGTAATTCCAATACATGGGCTGTGAAGGATCGCAATAGACCTGACTCGCCATGTCACTCACACCCACTGCCCTGCGCTCGCTCCTACAGCTACCCTTTAAAACCGTGTATCTGCCAAAGCCACTATGACCCGAACTTCATAATGGGCCATCGTTCTTATCTGTATTGGGAGCATGCGCTGACAAACTTTCAGCTTTTATAAAATAACGAAGGTCTAGGGTTCATGGGCTCTTGCTCTATAAATACGTTTAAGTAATACAATTTAAACTGCTTTCAGCACTTCAAAAAATGAATTTTACCCATCAAAATATGGAAACTCAGTTAACAGATTTTCGCTTGTGGCATCCAGCCAAAACCTAAGTTATAGTCCTGTTGCTATCCAATCTTATAGTAGGTACTGCTGATATCATCTGAGTCTGTTGAAACATATTTATTACCTGTCTGGCTCACTGGCGCTATCTAGACCTAAGGTAGGCATAGTTTAACTACCTTATGTATGGTTCTAGAATGCGGATAAACATAACTTCAATACATATATTTTATTGTACCTAAATACATACACATACATAGAAACACCGAGATCAATATAATATTTGCGCTGAGCGGGAATCAAAACCGCGTCTCCTGACTTAGCAGTCGAATACAGCACCACTACGCTACAGAGAGTCTTTCTAAGACGCAGTCTTATGACCATAATATAGGTATCTGTGATAATAATAAATTTAGCTTTAAAAATGTAATTTGATTAATGTAATTTTGTACCTCATGGAATTTTATAATGCAATTTAATAATACAATTTTATTCAATAATTTCATCTAATAATGTAATGTAACAATGCAATTTAATAATGATTTTTTAAAATTGTAATTCAGCAATCTAAAAAGTCGGTATACGGGCGAAAGTTTTACGTGACAACGACTTTGAGTGGTAAAATAATTTTTATGTCGAAGGGACGCGTGCCTCTCACTCGCTCTCATTGTGAGCGCATAACGTGAGCGGAGCGTAACCATGAAGCTATAGATAAACATGGAGGCCAAACCGGGAAGAACAGCTTGATCCAAATACCTACATGTCTGTATCTCACTCTCTGTGGGCCGACTTCTCTTTCGTGTATTTGTACAATGTTGCTATCTTCTTATTAGTATCTCCTAGTAAATTATAGAAATAGACCATACTAACCAAAAATGCAAGTAAAATGATTTATAAATTACTCTATAGTTCGACTACGATTATTAATGTGGAAATTGAAAAATTATATGCCATTTATTATGCATGATTGGGTTGTTGAATCAGGAAATCAGTGAATTAAATTCCCATTGTCTATGGATTCAGTACGTAATGTGGCAACATTGGTACTACATGTCAACTATCAATAAACAATATGGCGGTTGTTTATTATTGTTTTGGTTTTTAACATATTTAAAGTTAATTATAAGTTTAAACTCAAAAAATGGTGCAAAATTGTATAGTGCGTGGTTGCGGTATTACGTGGCGTCAAGGATGTGATATAAAATTCCACGCGTAAGTGTTTAAACTTGTTTAAATGGTGATTTCTTGCTTAGAAGGTACTCGTACTTAGAAAGAGAAGTCGGCCCACAGAGAGCAAGATAGTAAATACAGACTGAGCATCAAGTAGGTATTGGAAGTGCGGTCTCCATGTTTATCTATATCTTCATGAGCGTAACGCAGTTTCTTGAAGTGTCACCCGGCAAACCAATTTATAAGACGTTGTCACGTCAAAAGTTATAGAAATTATAAAGGTATATTGTATCATGTTTAAATTAAAAGTGACTAAAATGTGTGTTATAAAGAACCAACATATTATTGCATGCAAGATTTTATTTTAACTTTAAACTAAAGTTTAAACCTAATATTTAAACTTTATTTTTGCACACCGAATACGGTGAAACATGCTGCACTAATCAAAATAACAACCTATTACCATTGTTAAACCATGTTTCTTGCAAATAAATTTCAAGACTATACGGTCGGATAGACACCAAGGCGTTTGCACAGATAATAGGGACCCTGTTAGTGTGGTATGTGACGGTACCTGGAGACAAGAAAATATAAAAAATGTCGAAAATGTGCGGGTAGAAGAAGAACCGTCTACCTCACGGACTCGGCGACGGAGGGCGTGCGCGGCTGAGACAGTCAGCCTGTGACCACGGCCGGTGTAACCTGGTCGAAACGTCAGGCATCCAAAGGTATGTATATACCTTTAACGTGTATCGCGTTAATTCCCGTTTACGTATAAATAAATTTCATTTCATTTCAGACTTTAATTTTACAGCTGATGACCGTACTATAGTTTTAAATTACGTCAACTCACGAGTAACTTCATAGCTACATATAAACGTTCTTATCTGTTGTGGTACTAATTCTATACCAGCCGTCAAATCTATATTTTCATAACTCTTTACTATATCATCAGCAAATTCTAAATTACTAGAATTACCATATACATCATTAAAATTCTTAACAAACTTATCACTACGCCATTCCATCCTATAGTAATCCGACCTCCATATATTAGCTGCTAACATAGTTTCTTTACAACTAGTTATCAAATAATTCTTAAATAATCCTAACAAATTTACAATTTTATTGCCAGTTTTAACCACATCATTTTTCTCTAAATAATTTTCTAGTCGGATCAACACCTGATGGTTCCATTTTTCGAAAGATAATACATGAACGCCGATTGGCACTTTACCTTTTAAAGCTGTATATTCGTTTCTACAATCCGACCAGTTAGCTAAACTAATACTAGGATCGTAGAAAGGGTGCGAAGATGTGAAGACCTTAGGTTGTAATTCCAATTCTTTAGCAAATTTCTTCTCAAAGAATTTGTTCGGCTTATAATCAGCTTTTGAAAGATATAGCCTATGTTTGCCTCTTACTACAAGACCTTTACCGAATGCGGTCTCGTTAACGATACCGTTTAATCCGGTATCGTCGGTGAGAATCCGTCGGTGTAGTAAAATATCTATCTCTCCTTGGTTCAAAGAGGTGCATCCTTCTCCACGGTCCGGAAAAATGGAAAATCGAATATTATTTTCGGTATCCTCAATGTACACTTTTGATGTTACTGGGTAGAAGTTGCCTGAAAGCATAGTTTTTTTTTATCATACCACTAAGGCAGACAAGCACACGGTCCACCTGATGGAAAGCGGTCATCGTGGCCTACAGACGACGGTGGATTGGGAAGGAATGGGTTTGACCATTAAGATGTGGAACTCTTTACGAGCACACGTGTTTCCTTCCTCCTAAAGTCCAAGGTCAGTTTAAGCGGGCGTGAAAAAGCATTTGATGAGGCCGTCAAGCGGAGAGCCACCACTGTAGCATTATGTAGCAGTTGAGGGGGGTTGGAGTTGGGGATTGGGGGATGAATCTGGCTACTCTATTTACCTTGGGGAACACAACACGCTGGTTATTAGGGGCGGAGGTACTACCCCAGTCAGACTGCTCGACGAGATACCGTCGTGTCCTATCTCCTTAATTAGCGCTACGGGGTTTAAGAGTCGGTAGTTATCCCCATAAAAGTCATGATAAGCTAATCTATAAAATAAGGAGGTGTATACACATACCTGATACTTCATCAACCGTAATCGGCGTATATGTAGACCTCTTATTTTTAATTCTCTTAATCGTTTGACGAGCGTTACTATCTGTGTAAAAAACGCCATAATTCGCCAGATCCGTTGAATATCTGACAAATACTTCTTTACCCAATTCATCTTGGACAGGAATTGGACCTACTAACCAATCGACCTCCACATACGGTAGGTCTTTATATAAACTTAATGTTATAGCTCCGTACGAAGAATATTGCAATTGGATTTCTTCAACCACTTCAGATTTGACAACTACAGAAGTTGGATTTTTGGTTATCAATTCCGGGTTTGGGTCCATTGGTCTAAATATTTGGGCACCTGGGCGTTTTTTGTCTGTGCCCATCTTGTCTGGGTCGTCTGATACGTAGTACATCAAGTTGATGTCTAAATCCATGAGCACTCCGTTCGATAGTATAATATTTTTGATTTTGTGGAAATTTCTGTCCAAGTTAATTTTTATGTGCTGAAATAGTTTGTAATGTATTAAATAACTTTAATTAATTTTGTGCTTATATTTATAAGTACTATTATGAAATTGTAAGGTAGCCGTGTCTGTACATTTTTTACACTACTTAGGTGGCAGAGAAACACACGGCCCACCTGATGGGAAGCGGTCACCGTGACTTATCACGAAACAAATGAAACAGGGGTCGGCAGCGCGTGGTGTTACACACGTCCTCAGGCCAAGGTGACCGCTTCTCATCAGGTGGTCCGTGTGCTTGTCTGCCACCTACGTGGTGTAAAAAAAAATAACAAAACTTACATCGTTTTTAATAAAATCATCCTTAGTCACAATGCTGAGGTAACCAGACCTCTCCAACCTCCTCAAAGTCAGTTCCTCCTCCCAGGTGACCTCCCCAACACTTTCCTCATCATTGGTCGTATTATGACTCGGTTCGTCATCCTCGTACTCCGGAGCTGGAGTCACGGCATCCAGGGTTGATGGTTCCGTAGAGGAACTGGCATTGAAGGTGGCTCCAGGAGTAGTGGTAGCATTCACTTCTGGGTCATCGAGGGCAGTATAGTATTCGGTTCTGTGAGGGACGGAGGGCATTGTGGAGGTTCTACTGGGGTACATGCGGAGTGAACTGGAAATGGAAAAGTTATTAGGTGTGTGGTTAGATTGTTATGTTAGAATTCGCGGGTTCGGTGCCCACTCTGTGCTCTGGGTTGATTGTGCCTTTTTACACGACTGCCGAAGACAGGAGGGTAATCAAATGTTTTTCGAGACTATGTATGTAAGTATGTATGTATGTATGTATGCTGGTATGTATATATGTATTAGTATGAATGTCCTACAGCTAAACGGCTTGACGGATTTTGACAAGCAAGGTATCATTTGATTGGTCGTGATAGTGAGTGACACCAGGTAGGTAGGTATATTAAAGTTTCTAGAAAATCAAAATGGTAGATTTCTGGCGGGTTTTTGAATTTTTAAATTTTTTTATCAGGCGTCAATAAAAAGTACAAGCTACAGCATATTCATATTCGGGGATTCCAGCGACTTCTTTCTCCTACAGTCCCGGGTCCTTTAAGCGGGGCGTGAAAAAGCATTTGATGAGGCCGTCAAGCTGCGGGCCGCCACTGCAGCACTACCGGTGTATGCAGTGGTGACCCCCGATCCTGAGACTTTACCTTTAGCTTTCCATCAGGCGAGGTGAAGTCATTTTGACGTGTACAATATAAAAAAGGGGCTACCAAAACATATCCATACACGCAAATATTTACACTGAGCGGGAATCGAACACGCGACCTCCAAATCAGCAGCCGTACGCTCTGCCACCACGCTACATTTAGTAATTTATGTCTACAACTTACGGTAGTTTGAACGGTGATGTGTTATTATAAGGTGGCACTTCGTACCCGTAGCGGACAGGGGGCGCCTTTGTGGGGCCACTCACGTCCCCATTAGTCCTGGGTGTGAGTACGTAGTCGTAATCCTCTATCGGTTCCTCGTTAGCCTGCAAACAATGTAACACTTTTGAGGTCCTAGCTGGTAATCCGTTCGCGTGAAATACTGAGGTAGGACACGTAATAATCATCGTGTTGTGTTCCCCAAGGTAAGTAGGGTAGCCAAAGTGGCCAAAGCTCACAATCCCTCCCCCCTAATCCCCTAATCTCCTCCTCCAACCTCACCCCTCCCCACCCACTTCACAACTTTCCCCCCTCCTCCAGAATTATATAAATAAAGATACTTCTGTACGTGTGTTGACAGTGAACTCCTCCTAAACGGTTGGACCGATTTGAATGATTTTTTATTAAATAGTTTTAATTAACTCGACCTGTTTGTTTGGGTCAAATCTAGTAATTGAAATTTGACCCCCTTTCAGTCGTCTGATTGGTCTGATATTTGGCAGAAGTCTTTAGTTCTGATGACAATAACATTTAAAACTGTTTAACTTAAAAAATATTTTTTCATAATTTATTTTGTATGCGTTTGGGTTGCGTCCTGGATGGTTTAGACTCACAAATCAGCCCGGCAGATGGCGCTGCAGCCGGGCAGAACAAAGTCTGTCGGGTCCGCTGCCTATTATTAGAATAGAGTCTTACCTTAGACACATTAGCAAACTCTATAATGGTTGGCCTTTCACTGACGTTGTCCATGTAACCTTCATCGTCGTATTCGTTGACCATATTCTCATTGGCCATTTTGCCATTTGCCTTCTGCCATGTGATATATTTCCTTTTCTTGCCCTTGGTCAACTTTTTAATAATCTCTCTTTTCGGCCTGGTCTCCTCTGCGTCTATAAAAAAACGAACGAAATTGAAATGGGTGCTAATCTAATCAGTAAAGTCGACTGCAAATATCGCCTGGAAATTGTATTTATTTAAAAAAATCAAATCAGTTTATTTACTTACAGAAAGATATAAAAAAAATAAACACTTTTTTTTCATAAAATCTTGAAGAGAAGTACCTCAAGCCCCTCTGTGTAGGAAGCTCATAATGTGCATTTTTTTTTACATTTGTCACGTCAATATGATTTCACCTCGCCTGATGGTAAGCTAAAGGAAAATTCTCAGGAAGGGTGTCCCCATTAAATACACCGACTGTGCCATAATGGTGGCCCTGAACTTACATAACATAACATAAACTCACGCCTATATCCCCGAAGGGGTAGGCAGAGGTGCTAGCACCCACATTTCGCCAGTTAATTTTTAGATCCCAATGTAATATGTGGCGAGCCTATTGCCATTAACCGGGCACAAACTTATAAACCTGCGATAATAGCCCTCAACTTGACGGCCATTAACACATTGTAGTATAAACGAAGAATAATACCTATCTCTAGGTAGTACGAGCGGTACCCCATGGGGGGCAGCTTCAGAGCGAGGAACACCAGTTCATCATCCAGCGATGGTTGGTGATTGGGCTGTGCCCTGTCCGGTATGTACTTCACCAGGTTCGGTATAGACATGATGGAGTGCTGCACTGTCTCTCCTAAAAAGAAAGAAACTTTGAAGGAAGTCGGACACGACGACGGTATCTCGATCCTGTCTGAATGAGCAGTCCGACTGGGGTAGTACCTCCGTCCTACAGAACACCGCCCCATAATAACCAGCGTGTTGTGTTCCCCAAGGTAAGTAGGGTAGCCAGAGCTCATCTTTCGTCCCTCCACCTTCCCTTCCTAGCCACCTTCCCCCTTTCAGGGTCGGAGGTGTGACTGTGTGTGTGTGAATGTGACCCCTGGTGTTGCACACGTCCATAGGCCACGGTTACTGCTTCCCATCAGGTGGGCAGTGTACTTGTCTACTCCATAAGTTGTATAAAAAAACCTTTGTGAAACGACACGGTTGCTTTACAACTTTATAATAGTTAAAAAAATATAGTATACCTTTATTGTCATATAAGTTGTATTTGCGTCTCTGCACTGGTATCCTCACGGGTAGGGTCACAGGCCATGCCAGGGGGTTGTAGATCACAATCTGAAACATTCATAGAGGTAGGACACGACGGTATCTCCCGTCCGACTGGGGTAGTACCTCCGCCCTACAAAACACCGCCCTATAATAACCAGCGTGTTGTGTTCCCCAAGATAAGTACGGTAGCCACATGTACCCCTACTTCCCCCACCACTTCCTAGGCCTCCCTCTTTCCCTTCAGGGTAGGCAGCGCGTGATAGGTACCCTTAGTCTTGCACACGTCCATAAGCCACGGTGACCGCTTCCCATCAGGTGGGCCGTGTGCTTGTCTGCCACTTATGTGGCATAAAAAATAGTTTTTTTACTTGTCTGTTTGTCTGTTTGTGCGCGATGGACGCACAACAAAAACTACTGCACCACATACGTGTGTCTTACTATAATCTCATAGTGCAGATTATGAGAATACTACATTAACTTAAGCTCGTAAACACGTGGCAAAACTCTTGACCACGATACGATTCACGTCTCGTCAACGCATGGTAGAGCTTCTGAACGGATTTTGATGCGGTTTTTTGAGTAGAACCGGAGATATAGGCAAAAAATGCGAGAACCGACGTCCAGGCAGGCGGAGCCGCTGGTATAGGCTAGTAGTTATATACTCACATAAGATCTGTTGTGAGATGTGGTCCAGCAGCTGCTCACGTTGAAGGGGCACAGGTAGTAGATGGTTGTCTCCGGCGTGCTTCGCAATTTGCTGCGAAAACATCATCATTCATCATTCTCTGAACCTTTTTCCCAACTCAGTTGGGGTCGGCTTTCCAGTCTAACTGTGATGCGGCTGAACTTCGATATTTTCCGTGGAGCGACTGCCATCTGACCTCCACAACCTATGGTCATTATGACCAATGGCGATATCGAAGTTCCAAGTTAGACTGGTTGGACTTTTGTGGGCTCCAACTACCCGTAACTATTGCCATAGATGTTTGTATGGCAACCGGGACCGACAGCTTAACGTGCTCTCCGAGGCACTAATAAACCTGCGATAAATACACACATAACTTCGAAAAGTTATTGGTGTGTGCCATGGTGAACCTGGGATCGAACTCGAGACTTCGTCTCAGCAGTCCATTACCCAAACCACTAGGCTACCGCGGTTCTTAAACGCAGCTGCGAAAACAATGCAAGTACAATATCTATTAGTTTGTTTGTACAGAGGAGGTTCCAACCCTCCATATACCTCCCTATACTCACTTCAAGGCCTGTTTTATGATGGCCATGCAGAGTTGCTTGGCCTTGTGTATCTTCACTCGGTAGTACATGGTGACAATGGTCTGCATAGCGCCCGTGAGGATCGTATGGTCCAGAATGGCACCTGGGAACAAGATGGTATAAAGCTTTAAAGGAAGTAGGACACGACGGTATCTCCCGTCCGAACTGAGCAGTCCGACTGGGGTAGTACCTCCGCCCTACAGAACACCGCCCCATAATAACCAGCGTGTTGTGTTCCCCAAGGTAAGTAGGGCTCACTGTACCTAGCCCTCCCCCTTCCCTTCAGGGTAGGCAGCGCGTGATACCCTTAGTCTTGCACACGTCCATAGGCCACGGTGACCGCTTCCCATTAGGTGGGTCGTGTGTTTGTTTACCACTTACGTAGTATAAAAAAAAGTACCTATAAATTGTTTCTCCAACTCCCCCCTCCCCTCCAAGGTTGGCAGCACGAGTGTAATGCACTGACTTTTTTTATCCTTAGGTGGCAGACAAGCACACGGCCCACTTGATGCGGTCACCGTGGCCTACGTCACACTCGCTCTGTCGAACCGAGAACTGGTTGGGGAGAATGGGGGAAGGACGTTGTGAGCTCTGAGCTCTGGCTCCCCTACTTACCTTGGGGAATACAACATGCTGGTTATTATTATGTGGCGGTGTTCTGTAGGGCGGAGGTACTACCCCAGTCGGACAGCTCATGGAGGACGGAGGTCGTTAAGTGACCTCCTGAGTTAAGACTCACCCGCCATCCACTGTATATCTTCAAATAGCTTGTCATTATTCTGCAAGTGTCCAAAAAGCTGCAATTGTTTGGCTATCTATTGGTACAAAACAAACGGACTGTTACTAACACTAGTCTATGACCTCTCCAGGGCCTCGATTCCGCTAAAGACAAACCACTGAAATACAACTGACACTCTTAAAAATGCCATTCAATTGTAGACTTTATTATTATCAAATTAAAGTCTAAAGTCAAATGATATTTTGTAGAGCGAATGAAAAAGTTAAATGAATTATTTTCGTTTGATTTTAGACTTTAACTGTATAACGGTGAAGTCTACAATTAAATAGCATTTTTAGAGTGCCAGTGGTATTACTGTGCCTTTAGCAGGATCCACACGGCCCACACTTATGTAAAGCGGTTACCGTGGCCTATGGACGCGTGCAACACCAGGGGCGTCGAGCGCTGCTGACCCTGCAAAAACCTTCTAATGCCCTTCTTGAAGAACCCCATATTGTAGCCGCCAGGGAAAACCACTGCAGGGAGATCGTTCCACAGCCTAAGCGTGCGCGGAATGAAATTTCTTTCAAACCTTACAGTACGCACTGCAGACGGATGCAACGTGTGGGGATGAATTCCCTGCCTGTGGCGAGCGGTGCGATGATAGAAAGTGGCTGTAGGCATCATATCGAATAATTCTTTTGAACACAAACCATTATGTAGGTATTAAACTTACAAATAATAATAAGTGTAGTTCCCTGGCCATGTATTTGAAACTAGCCCGCGAGAAGTACTGTGCTGTGACGTATGTATTTCTGTCGTAGGCCATAGGGAAGAAGTCGTCTTGCTTTGTCCTCAACGTAGGCCTGTTAATCAAATCGTTAAAATTAATAACTAGCTTATGCTATCGGATCAAACATAATGTAGGATTCTGACCAAGACCTCTAAAACAAAAAAAAACCGCATCAAAATCCGTTCAGTAGTTCTTGCGTTCATCGTGCACAAACAGACCCAGAATTTAAAAAAGAAATTGTTTTCAGAATCGTTCAAATTTGAACAGAAACTTTGAACAGAACCCAATTTTTTTTTTAATATCTGCATGTTGTACAGACTCAGTTCTTTATAGTGTAGGTAGAATTATAGTGGGATACGATAAAAATTCGTGCGTTTCTTAGATTCCAATTGGTTTATAGTCGCTGGATTCCAAAGATATTAATTAATTTAAAAAACGTTTTCTTAAAAACAAGCTTTCTATACCTACGGCACGATATAATGGCCGGTTTGACGTTTGTCCGCTCATGAAGTTTCGTAGTAATTATTGTGACATTTTTAAAGAGCAAATTGCTGTTCTTTATTGTCAATAGTGACGTACAGTAAGTCATAAAATTGTATCGAATGTAGGTATAATTTTAGGACACAATATTTATTTATTACATTGATTTCTGAATTATATAATGTATATTACTGTCCCACGATCATTTATTTTTTATTTTTATAAGATTATAATTACCTATTGGTGTACTTATTTCACACAACTCGGTATTTGTTTTTCGAAATTCAATTTTTTTTAAATAAAATCTATATAATCGACACTAGGATCACTGGCAAGCACAATTAATACCTCCGGCAAACTTGCGTCAAAACAAAGCAGTTTCGACTTGACGTTGCTTCGAAAAGTACAAACTAGGAGTGCACTGCGATTGCGATATAGTTTAGACCTCCTCGCCTGATGGTAGGCTAAATGGTAAATCTCGCCTGATGGTAAAGTCTCAGGAAGGGATCCCCATTACATACACTAACAGTGATAATTATAATGGTGGCCCTCAACTTACTCTTTTTACGCCTTTTGTTGTGGAATTCGTCGATATGGCCGAACGTACGCAGAGCTGTTCTAAACAGTCAGGCATGTGTGTTCGTTATAATCAAATGGAAGGTCAATTTTACCTATAACTGTTAGACGAATAGATAACTAAAGAAAAATTTGGCGAGACTGGCACAGAAGAAAATAAACTTCACACATTAAAACAGAAAAAAACGAGCAAAACCAGTCGAAGACCATGTGTGTAGCAACTATTTACGGAAGGAGTATCCAACGAGAAAAAAGTTAGTGCAATTACTGAAGGAAGCTGGATTATTAATCCAGCTTCCTTCAGTAATTGCACTAACTTTCGGGGGCACCATGGTTCCCGAACGCGACAGGCGTGGTTTGAAACCGGAGATGACCCTAGGTCAGCCGAGTTGCGAGGCCAGGTTACTTTACACCCTGACATCTGAAGACAGTGTGCGGATTTAGTCGGTTCAAGTCCGAAATAATTCGAGCGGATTTCCGCATTTGATGAAAAGGGACATAGTAGGTAATTATACCTACTCCATTCGGTTAGGTATTTAACTAAACGTAAACAATCTTGAAGTTGAGAATGAAAATGAGAATGAAAATGAGTACTATATATTATATATAGTACTCATTTTCATTCCTAAATCCAATATTCAGTTCGTTCAAATGTATTTAGTAGGTAAAAATTTATATTTTTTACTAAAGTTTTTGAATCAGGTATTGTACTGCTTGCAATAAGAACTTATAGATTTGATTATATTTTTATCGAGAGTAAATTGACATTTCACATCACTATTGTAATGTGTCAAACCGGCCATTATATCGTGCCGCTACTGTAGTAAGTGCACAGAAAAATCAAATGAGCCCAATTATGTCGGAATCAAGAACATTAGAAATTTCCTTGTACGTCGGAATCGAACCGACTAAAACCTCAATTACCATCTCAATTACCGGGGCTCCACAGTTCCCTCTGCTAGTCAGAGGGACACGCGTAGAGCCTCTGAACAGCCCTATACAGATCCACTACGGCATAATAATTAGCTGCAGGTGGCAGCGTCTCCCCTGCCAGTAATGGCAGTGCCGCCTCCGTTCGGTTCAAAGACCCGGGACTGTAAGAGGAAGGGAAGAAGTTAGGTATATGTTCTACTCACTGAGCCCTCTGGACCTCCTTCAGGTAACACGCAGGAGTTGAGTAGAACAGGCGGAGTCGAAGACCTGCCTTGGGTTTACCTTCATTAACAAACCTGGAAGTTATGCATTTAGAGTCAGCTGTATATCCTACTGTATCCTGTTTGATGTCCAATAACACGACGGTATCTCCCGTCCGAACTGAGCAGTCCGACTGGGGTAGTACCCCCGCCCTACAGAACACCGCCCCGTAATAACCAGCGTGTTGTATTCCCCAAGGTAAGTAGGGGAGCCAGAGCTCACTGTAGCTTCTGTGCTGTCATTGGGGAGATCAAAATCTCCTACGTTGTCAGCACAGGAACTCTCTTCCCAACCTCCTCCCAACCTTCAGGGTCGGCAGCGCGAGTCTGATATCCCTTATGTTGCACACGTCAATAGGCCACGGTGACCGCTTCAACTCAGGTGGGCCGTGTGCTATCCTGCCACCCATCGTCATTCTCTGAACCTTTTTCCCAACTCAGTTGGGGTCGGCTTTCCAGTCTAACTGTGATGCGGCTGAACTTCGATATTTTCCGTGGAGCGACTGCCATCTGACCTCCACAACCAATGGTCATTATGAGCAATGGCGATATCGAAGTTCCAAGTTAGACTGGTTGGACTTTTGTGGGCTCCAACTACCCGTAACGACTGCCGTAGATGTTTGTATGGCAACCGGGACCGACGGCTTAACGTGCTCTCCGAGGCACTAATAAACCTGCGATAAATACACACATAACTTCGAAAAGCATCGAAAAGCCATTGGTGTGTGCCATGGTGAACCTGGGATCGAACCCGAGACCTCGTCTCAGCAGTCCATTACCCAAACCACTAGGCTACCGGGGTTATAATATATATATGCTATTCTGCCACCTAAGTAACTAGTATAAAAAAATTCTTACCTGATCAGCTTGTCAATGTTAGCGTACCAAGTCTTGGAGTCGTAGTACCCCATTCGCTGGCCCATAACCACCAGAACGTTGTTCGTCGTATAGTAGGGCCCCTGGCGTACTTGCATTAGCTTCCCAAAGTCTTGGATCTGGGGGTGAGACATGACAGGTTCACAGAAATGTTTGTATATAGACATAGGAGGTAGAACGGTATTTCCCGTCCGAACTGAGCAGTCCGACTGGGGTAGTACCTCCGCCCTACAGAACACCGCGCCGTAATACCTAACCAGCGTGTTGTGTTCCCCAAGGTAAGTAGGGTAGCCAGAGCTTACTGGAGGGATTCTGTGCTGGCAGAAGGGAGACCAAAGTCTTGAGATTTATGAAGTATTGCTTTGTCTATTGCGTTATCAGCACAGAAATCCTCCTCCCCCTCCCAACCCCACACCCCCACGCCCCTCCAGGATCGGCAGCGTAAGTGCGACGCCACTGGAGTTGCACACGTACATAGACCACGTTGACCGCTTCCTTTACATGGGCCGTGGGCTCGTCTTTTTTATATACTCCTTAGGTGGCAGACAAGCACACGGCCCACCTGATGGGAAGCGGTCACTATAGCCTATAGACGTGGGTATTAGACTCGCGCTGCCGACCGTTTTGAGGGTTGGAAGGGGTGGTTTAAGAATTTGGAGATGGTTGGAGGTAGGATTGGGGAGTTGGGTGGGGAGGAGGGGTTGATTTCTTTGTAAAGAATGGCTCTAATCTAGTCATTCAAAACCGACCATTTTACAGTAATGTTTAACTATTATATCCATGGGTACTATTTAGGGTCTAAAATCAAATACCAGTAGAAAAGCAGTGCGACGTGTGCAACATCAGGTGTGTCACACTCGCGCTGCCGACTCTGGAGGAGAGGCGTTGAGGAGTTAGGGGGGGGGGGAGTTGGTGGATGGTTATTATGGGGCGGTCTTCTGTAGGGTAGATAGATAGATAGATAGATACTCTTTATTGCACACACCATCAGGATAAAAACAAACAAAGCGTATAGGTACATAAAAAAAAATTGTGCAAAGGGCGGTCTTATCGCTGTCTGCGATTTCTTCCAGACAACCAGTATGGACTGTATTAGGAGAATCTGGGTAGTTAGTGGTGTACGCTAACTTTTAAAAAAGACAGAGAAAGAGAAAGAAAGGAATAAAAAAAACAAAAAAAAAATCAAAATAAACAAAATATGAAATACATTATACATATGTCATTAACCCCATATCATAGCTTTCAATTAAATAAAATATATACACTCGAGAGCAATGAATCCGGGTCACTTAAAGAATGTTAAAAATCTCGGAAACTAAAAATGATAGGTTAATGCAATAAATTGTATTTAATAGACAATGTAATACTCCTTAAATGAAAGTAAAAAAAATATGAGTCACCATACATTTTATTAACACAAAATTACATAAAGAAAAAAACTGCTGATCTCTCCTTAAAACAAAAATAGGAAACAGGGCATATCTTAGTCTCGAAATACGATGCCCACGCTCCAGTTTAGGGCCGTTTGCAGGTCTAAGGGGTTTTAAGTTAGATTCAGCAAGCCGACGTCTTACTGTCCATGCACTTGGGTTACTTCCTCCGAGGCGTCGAAACTGATTGGTGAGTTCAGTTCCTGTGAGAAAGCGATTTCGAAGCATGGTGTTCACCAAGTATCGGTCTTCTCGTGCTGTGGTACACCTGGTTCTGCCCGTTCCTGGTCTGCGTAGGTTAGAACCAGTTTCTTCGTTTAAGTGACCCGGATTCATTGCTCTCGAGTGTAATTTACTAGCTGTTGCCCGCGGCTCCGCCCGCGTGGATGTCGAAATCCGTTTCAAAAACTATCCTATCTCTCAAGTTGGATCGAACTGCACATGGTGTGTGAATTTTATTATAATCGGTTAAGTGGTTTAGGAGTCCATTGAGGACAAACATTGTGACACGAGATTTATAATATTAAGATATAAATGTATACAAACAAACAAACAGCACCTAGTGACATAAAAATTGTAGTTACAGTGAGTTATATCCTTATTAAGTATATTTAGGGTATATCCTTATTAAGTGGTAAGTATAATAAACTTGCAAACACTTACTCTTTCAGGAAGGTTTGTGAACTGCGAATCTGACGTGACGATGAGGGGGTCTGTGCAGTGGATGCCGAAGCAAAACCCTGGAGGTGACCAGTAGCCGTCAAACAGCTTGTGTGTGAAGATGTCTGTCTCAGGGCCTGGAAGACAATTCTTTGAATAAGTTCTGGTGATAAGGACCCTACTGAGTTCGTATAAGTATACGTACAGCTAAGGAGTGGAATGCCCTGCCTTTTTTTCCGTGCGGAAATCCTCATGGATACCCACCCCAGCGGGGCAGGTTATGTCGGACTCCGCCGCACGCCGTCTAGGGTCTTCTGACGCCAGGATGTAAGGTGGCCCATAGATCATTTCCCTCGCACCCCGGCTTGGCCCAGACCGAGGGGGCCATCCGGATTCAAGATGGCTCCCTCGAGTTTGGGAACCGTCATGCCCCCAGAATAGGCGGGGAGGGAATGCCCTGCCTGAGTCTGTGTTTCCGGAAAACTATAACCTGGGAGTCTTTAAGTCCAGAGTGAATAGGTTGCTTCTAGGCAAGCGTGCTCCATCGTCGACCACATCGTCACTTACCATCAGGTGAGATAGTTGTCAAACGCGAGCCTATCGACTATAAAAAAAATTGCAGAACAAGCCAGTTGAAGTTTAGTGGCAGCCGGCTGGCCACATCTGTAGAAAGATCGATGGCCGTTGGAGCAAACGAGTCCTAGAGTGGAGACCACGAATCAGCAAACGGAGGGTGCGATGCCCCCCAGCCAGATGGACCAATAACCTGAATAAGATAGCTGGGATGGACTGGATGCCGAAGGCGGAGAATCGGGTAGGCAGCGCGTGTGTGACACCCTTAGTGTTGCACACGTCCATAGGCCACGGTGACCGCTTCCCATCAGGTGGACCGTGTGCTTGTCTAACATCTACATAACATAACATAACATAACATAAACTCACGCCTATATCCCCGAAGGGGTAGGCAGAGGTGCTAGCACCCACATTTCGCTAGTTTATGTTTAAGTCTGCCATCTTCGTAGTAAGAAAAGTCGTATGGAAAAAAACAATTAACCAACCTAAGTCATCGCTTCCTCTCCATACGAACTCCAAACTCTTAGACCTCATCCGGGCTAGTTCATCGTCGTAGCTGATTGGGCTGATGAAGTGCCCATCGAAACCCATTTGCGCCATCAACGATGCGAATTCTCTGGAATGACCGAAGGTGTCCGCTTGCCATGTGACCAGGGGCCTGGCACACTCCAGGAAGGTAGCATTTAGTTTCCTGTAAGACAATTCTTTTTATTTCTTTACAAGTTTAGTTGCTAGATTAGCCAGAAGCCAGATGAATTGGGATGTTTATATATATCTAATATTATAAAGAAGTAAAGTTTGTGTTTGTATATTTGTTAAATTGTAAGGGGTAATCTCGGGATCTACTGAACCGATTTTAAAAATTCTTTCACCAATAGAACACGCGAACACGAACACGCCACATTATCTGTGAATGTCATAGGCTGAATATCATCACGCTACTGCCCAAGGGAGCGGGACAATAATCATAAATTAGGGTGCTTCGTGCTTCGAAATACGCCGCGGGCGAAGCCGGGGTGGGTCAGCTAGTTTTTTTTTATGTATATTCAGACATATATATACCTAGTTCAGGATCCCTGGTTCATTTTTGCATTTAATTATTATCAAGTTAACTTTCCGTAAGTAGCTTCATTTTGACGAGGCGCCCAACAATTTCTTACATGTCCGATCCACCAACTCGCATTAGGCCAGCGTGTGTAAGATCCATGGAACTACTGAGAAAAAAAATCTCACTAGTTCCATGGAACTAATTGCTGGTGGAACTAGTGAGAATGATCCAACAAAACGGCATAAAATATCATTTGAATGAGTTGAGTTAAACTTAAATCCAAAACTTCTGTGTTGGCTGTACAATTTGATTTAAAATGGGCGCAGTAGTGTCGTTAATTGTAAACGACACTACTGGTAGTATCGCTGGTAATGTCGTTGCCATAAAATGGTGGATTAAGGTCTAAACCCTGTCAGCTCACTCGTTAGAGGAGAGGAGACCCGTGCCCAGCAGTGGGACACATTGCTATTGTTATTATCTTACGACCTGCTCCACCTTCAGAGCCTCACCTGAGTCCATAGGTGTAATGGTCTATGATGGCATGGTAATGAGCAGCTGACTCATCACTCATGCCCCAACCACCCCCCGCGAAGTACAGCCGCCCCTGTCGAATAAGCTCGTATACCATCCGCCGAACTGAAAAACATAATAAGCTTAGGCATGGATAATAAAGCCTATGGACAGAATGTGCCAAATACGAGACTTTGTTATGTATGTATTTGTTACTAGCTGTTGCCCGCGGCTCCACCCGCGTTGACGTCAATTTTCGCGTTTTTTACTATATCGCCGGTTCTGATCAGCCGATTATGATCAAATATGCGTAAGATTTTGAGTCTGATTTTGAGACAAACAGACAAACAGACAAACAGACATAAATTCTAAAAATCATAGTTTTGGCATCTATTACATTCATAAAGTCCCCTAATAATTTTTTTTCTCATATATCTTTCATGTACAGACACCGATCAGTTACAGATTTATTATATGTACTAGCTGTTGCCCGCGGCTCCGCCCGCATCGATGTCGGTTATCGCGTGGATGTCGGTTCTCGCGACCAAACATAGCCTATGTTCATTCTCGAGGTCTAATCTACTCCTATACCAAATTTCATCAAAATCGGTTCAGCGGTTCAGGCGTGAAAGCGTAACAGACAGAAAAACAGTCAGACAGAGTTACTTTCGCATTTATAATATTAGTATGGATAGATAGATTGCTTCGAAACTACAATCTGTTTTATGTGGTCACGGTAAGGCCCGAGGCTCTGTTCCTGGTGCCGCTAAGGCATAGGTATAATATATATAGTCTTACCAGTAGCGTCCCTGTTCTTCCACCAGTGAAAAAAGTACGGCAGATCGGACAGCGTGAATCTGTAATAGTATAACTTTAAGTTAACACATCAGAGTATACACCAAAGTCTTTCTCAACCCCTCTCCCTTCCCTCTCTAACCCCCTCAACCCCTCTAAGATCTTCCTAACCCCTCTAAGTTCCTTAAAACCCTCCTTACCCTCCAGGGTCAGCAGCGCGAGTGTAACACCCCTGGTGTTGCACACGTCCAAGGGCCACGGTGACCGCTACCCATCAGGTGAGCCGTATGCTTGTCTGCCACCCTACGTAGTATAAAAAAAAGTTCAGTGGTATTCACGCGTATAGTAGATAGTATAAATAGATAAGTAGATGGATAGATGTGCCTCACTTTCTCGTCCTGTCGGCCCAAAGGCTGGTTATGACTGAGTCGAGGATATTCTTCATGTTGATATCAGCGCCGCGGACATCCATTCCCTCTGCAACCATTAAATATTTAACTTAGTATAACATTAACAGGGTGCGGGCCGGAACCTCCACGTGGTGCACCTGGGCAACGGAGGCGAGCAGCGCCTCCCACTCGCCACGGGAGACGCTGCTGCCTGCGGCCAATCCGGACGGGGTGGGAAGAGGGCTGTTCCGACTTTCCGAGGCTCTCCACGTGTCCCTATAACTAGCAGAGGGCACAGTGGGGAGCGAGCGAGGGGCGAGCTGATTGTCTGCGCGCAGACGGTACGCCTACACCCACCGTCGATGAAGAACCCCCCCTTGGGGAGGTCGAGGCCCGGGGTCAGCTGGGGTGTGAGGGATATGCCTATCGTGTTTCCTTACACCTTGGTAATTAAGGCCCGAGACGGCGAGCGGTTTTAGTCGATTCGATACTGACATAACCACCCGACGACCATAGCTGGGCATTAACTCGTTAATCCGTTAATCGTTAATTAACGAAGTTAACATTTTGAGTAACGGATTAACTTTTAAGTTAACTTGAAAATATGTTAACGGACTCGTTAACTTCCGTTAAATTTCCCTAAGTCCGTTAATCGTTAATCCAACATATTCTAACACGTATGTTCGACAACTGCTGCAAGTGCTACAACGCTACCGAAACGTCAGTACACAAGTAGTTGTTCAAATATTCGCGTGTGAATCCCGAAGACTACGTATGAGTAACTATAAACCGCGAAAGCCTAAGAATAACATCTCAAAATTAGTTCGTCTGATTAGTGTTTCGTTTAAAGCGCAACTAGTCAATCATCCAGTTGAATGAAAAATAATTGTTTGTCAACATGCCTACCCGTCTCTTTTTGTTTCTAACCTGTTAACTGCCAGAACCAACATTTATTATAAGGAGACTAGCTTTCCGCCCGCGGCTTCGCCCGCGTTGATGTCGATTATCGCCACAAATTCTTTTTTAAAGTGACGGA
This sequence comes from Lithosia quadra, assembly GCA_963576445.1. Taxonomy (NCBI): domain Eukaryota; kingdom Metazoa; phylum Arthropoda; class Insecta; order Lepidoptera; family Erebidae; genus Lithosia; species Lithosia quadra. The sequence goes on from OY754902.1 coordinate 6,295,252, forward strand.
GTTTACTTCACTCTCCACTTTACCCTCCACTCTCTACTCAACTCTCCACACCACTCACCACTCCTCTCTCCTCCCCTCCCCTCCGCTCTATTCTACCCTCCTTCACTGATGTAGGTACTTATCTATATCTAATGTGTGAATCTGTAACATTACAGGCGAATGCTCGTGATTAGGGAGCACTTTAGAACAAATCTTTGATTTAAGTACCAAATTTTACTCCCAAAATAGCGTTAATTCTGTTGCTCATCTCACTAAACTAAATTTATCTATCTTTAAAACTATTTTATTTGAATTTCGAAATTTAGGTAGTTCTATGTGCCGTCGGATTAGATCTAAACTTTATTAAAAACTAGCCGTACCCCGCGGCTTCGCTCGTGGCATACTTCGTTCCCGTGGCAGGATAAAAAGTATCCTATGTCTATCTCCTATTTCTAAGCTACCTTCCCATCAATTTTCCTACGTCTTTTTGACCCCGTTAGGGAGTTTTTTTTATAAAATTTTCTATACACGTGTCCTATCAATTTTGTTAAAACATAAGGATTTGCGCTATCCCATATAACCTTTGCCCCCTTTTTTCACACCTTTAGGGAAAGAATTCCGAAAAATCCTGTCTTATCGGATGCCTACGTAACACGAAGAATATACCCTCTATTTCAGGTTTCTACGATCAGCAGCGGTTTAGGCTGTGCGTTGATCCGTCAGTCAGTCCCTTATATCATTCAGGACAAAGCATTTTACGATGTATAGATGCAAGTTTTATCACGTGTTAACGGATTAACGATTATTAACGTTAACTTGCGTTAATTTTTCTGAAAAGAAACGCTTTAACTGTTAACGAAGTTAACTTTTTCAGTAACGGATTAGCGGTTAACGAAGTTAACCATTTGATTAACGGTGCCCAGCTATGCCGACGACCAACGACGGGGGTGCTATACATGGGGATTTCCGCACGATAAAAAAAAGTAAGTGATCATATGAAACCTGAGGACGAAACGCTTTAAATTCGAGACTGACTCACAATAAATTAAGTAAAAATTATTTTTAAGTTAACGCTTTTATGCAGTAAATATCCTACTAGTCAAGCAAGCTCTTTCATTTTGATATCCATATTGCGGTAGTTGTGGAAAAATACGTAAGCCGCTATTTTGTAGCGGCGGCCTTCTTGGATTTACAATGAAACGCCTTTCTGGGCTGACGCTGGGCTGATGGGAAGAACTCTGGGCGACAGGCGACAGGGACTTGACGCGACGACAGGCTGCGGCCGATAATATTTTGTTCTAAGCTTTCTAAGCCTGTCGCCTAGTGTGCGCCTAGGGTTAGGTAATCGGTGCTTTTAGTCTTTAAGTTCGGGGAAGTAAGCCTGTCGCCCAGTGTGCACCTAGGGTTAGGTAATCGGTGGTTTCAGTCTTTAAGTTCGGGGAAGTAAGCCTGTCGCCCAGTGTGCACCTAGGGTTAGGTAATCGGTGGTTTCAGTCTTTAAGTTCGGGGAAGTAAGCCTGTCGCCCAGTGTGCACCTAGGGTTAGGTAATCGGTGGTTTCAGTCTTTAAGTTCGGGGAAGTAAGCCTGTCGCCCAGTGTGCGCCTAGGGTTAGGTAATCGGTGGTTTTCGGTAAGTTCGGGGAAGTAAGGAATTAAATTATTTCTTTCTTTTTCTCTCCCCTCCCCCTCCCACTCCTCCTCTCTCTTACCCTCTCTTACCTGCAGTGTAGTGCTCATAGAAGTTCCTAGCGCCGCCCAGCTCCGCGTGTGTGGCGGGCACGATGTGGACGTTCAGGTAATTCGGCCTGATGTCTGGACAGGACTGCGAACCAATCAAAAAACATGTATTATGTAGATAGATGATAGATAGATGATGTATTACATCATCTATCTATCCTCTCTTCTTTAACCTAGCGTTAATCCCAGCCGTATCCAAAGCTTTCACTTCAGAGTCTGGGCTCCGCTTTACCAGTCTTAACTGCGGATTTGGCTGGACCTCGATATTTTCCGTGAAGCGACTGCCATCTGACCTTCACAACCCAATGGTGACATTAGGCGATATCGAAGCATTGCAGCTAGACCGTTGTTGTTGGACTTTTTAGGCTCCAACTACCCGTAACGACTGCCATAGGTGTTTGTATGGCAACCGGGACCGACGGCTTAACGTGCTCTCTGAGGCACGACCAGACAGACAATGCAAATACCCATTTGATACATGTAATATATGTATGTAGGTAGGTTTATACAAATGTACCCACCGACAGTCCGGAATAAAGCGAGTAACGAACGGACGTGTGTTTTACTGCGCTAATTATAATTCCCTATACCCGAATAGTACATATTTCACAGTGGCGACGAGGACTCAAAAAAAAAAAAAAAAGATTTCACACGCGTGCGAACAATGGCGATCGGTAAAATAGGAGCTTTTGACCTGGGTAAGGATAACTGGGAGGCTTACGTGGAACGGTTGGAGCAATATTACGTGGCTAACGCAGTGAAAGAAGAATTACATGTGGCCACCTTAATAACAGTGATTGGTAGTGAAACGTATGAATTGATGGTCAATTTATGCACACCCGTGAAACCGGCCAGCAAAAGTTACGTGGAGTTAGTGACCCTGATGAAAAATCATCTGAATCCTAAACCTAGTCAATTGGCTGAAAGGTTCAAATTTCGTCAGCGCATACAGAAGAAAGAAGAAAGTATAGCTATGTACGTGGCGGAGTTAAAAAAATTAAGTAAGGATTGTGGGTTTAGAGACCTAGCGGAAAATCTCCGGGATCAATTCGTGTGTGGCCTAAGTAATGACGATATACGGCAAAAATTGTTTTCGGAAGAGGATAGCATATCGTTCGAGAAGGCTTTTAGAATAGCTATGACTATGGAAACGGCTGAAACGAATGCAGCATTGGTAGAAGGTTGTACCCGAGGTAGAAGCACAGGTGACAACGTACCAAGTGCTGATACAACCGTTCACTTCATGGCCCGCAAGAAAAAGGACCGGAAGATTTACGGTCAAAGTGGCCCCACGCGCAACTCACGTGGCGCTCGGACCGGCGCGCCAGGCGGTGGTGCAAGTAACTCAAGCGGAGCGGGCAGTAGTACATACCGGACGAACACAACTTTTACCAACGCTTCGGACAAAGACCAGACATGCAACGTATGTGGGGGTGGCCATGAAAAACAGAATTGTAAATTTAAGATGTATGTTTGCAGGGTTTGCAATCAAGAAGGTCATTTAAAAAAAATATGCCCCAAGTTTCGGGGCAACACAAATGTACAAAATATACAAGAGAATGTGTGTATAAATCATCAGGACAGCGACAGTGACGAGGTAATGTGTAATAATAATTATTCAATAAGTGCGAACATTCGCCAATCTCAGTTACTTGGGCCATTCACTATAGATGTTTATGTTGAGGGCTTATCATTAACGATGGAAATAGATACCGGCAGTGCTATATCGTGCATAAGTTATACTTGTTATAAACACCTGTTTGCACATTGTGATCTAAAACCGAGTAATTTAGACTTACGATATTATACCGGCGAATTAGTGAAGCCCGTGGGAAAAATTAGTGTTGAAGTAAAGTTTAAAACCACGACGAAATTATTAGATTTGTATATCGTAAACAGTGGGCAAGCTAATTTACTAGGTAGATGCTGGCTTATCGAGTTACAGATACCTATACCTACATGTAATGTAAATAAAATGAAGGTGTCGAACAATTTGATGGATGTAAATGAATTTAGTTCCAGGTACTCTGAAGTATTTAAAGATGGTTTGGGTCGGTTCACCGGCGGGCAAGTGGGGTTCCGCCTGCGGGAAGGGGCACGGCCAGTGTTCCTGCGCGCACGACCGCTCGCATATGCACTACGTAGACCAGTGGAGCAAGCGCTAGATCAAATGGTACAAGATGAAATTCTAACACCGGTCTCCACGTCAGACTGGGCTACACCTATCGTACCGGTGATGAAAAAAGATGGCACCATACGGGTATGTGCAGATTTTAAAATGACGTTGAATAAATGTTTAGAGGTGGACCACTATCCTTTACCTAAAGTTGAAGATTTACTTGTTAAGCTCCATGGGGGGGAGAAATTCTCAAAGTTAGATTTATCTCAAGCGTATGCCCAGTTTGAACTCGATGAATCTAGAAAGTACGCTGTTATAAATACACACAAAGGACTGTTTAGGTATAATAGAGAGTTTTTCCATAAAATAAAACTTACCTATTATTTTTTCTTCAATGTCTGGAATCCATCAATAGAGTCAAGCACTTGTATTTCCGCCATAATGTCAACGTATTTCCGGTTTCCCCTCCATATTTAGCGCCCTCTGTGGTGACTTTTTGGTATTAAGCGCTCGCTCGCGGCGGGCAACGACCCGTCTTAGTGTCATTATTGCACTCATGATGTACCAGGTAGGCCTTACCTGGATTCCAGACATTGAAGAAAAAATAATAGGTAAGTTTTATTTTATGGAAAAACTCTCTATTATTTGTTTCGTATCAATGTCTGGAATCCATCAATAGAGTGATATGTTTGTTATCTCCTGGTGCGCTTAATCCACGATGCTATAATGTGTAGATATTAATGGTAAGCATTAAATAAATAATAATTAAAACTTGTTACCTTTTCAACTGATAGACATGTAATCAAGTCCATCCAGATGTAATTTTAAGTCCATAAAGCGAGTAAAGAATGGACATGCGTTTTACTGCGGTTAGTGACTAGTGACAGCGATCAATTTTAGATGACCATGTCAATCTAAAGTCCTATACAATTCTAAAAGCATAACATCACCTGTAGGTGTGATTAATAGGAAAATTATATTTTGAATACGATTTACGATTAACACATTCTGCGGCGACCGCCAGCCTACATGGGAAACAAATGACTGGCCATGCCACCGTCTCCGAGCCCTGGTAGAACGGGTAGACCCGAGAGAAGTGCTAGCTTGACGTTGCCGAAGATGACATACGTGCCAATTTTCACTGCCATGACTGCCCAAGACTGAAGTGGGGAAGTAAAAGTCGGCGAGCGGGCCCCGAACTCCGAGGTGAAAACCTAAACAGTCAGGTTAAATAAATGTTAGAGCCAGACAATTAATGTTCTCTGAGCCTCTACCCCGACTGCCTATGTCGTAGTCAGCAAGTATGTCACAGACTTTAAATATATGGCCTGGCACTATTCCATCTCCTAGCGTACTGATTGAGTATTCCTCACGAGATATTGAGGAATTTCCTTCGGCAGCCGTCGACCGAGTCATGGACTAAACCAAATTTAGTCTCCCTGTTAGTATTTGATACTGTTTGAGGGACCGTTTGCTTTACTGGAGCTGTTGCTGAAGTGCTTTGCGTATCGTTAAGCACTTTTGCTCTGACATAAGGGCTTAGCATTGTGTCATGTAACCCAAGTTATGCCGAGGAACTCGAGACAATGAGTCAGAGCAAGCATTGACTTCACGAGACTGAGTCCAGCTCAGATATGAGTTTTTAGATCCGAATGCTGCTAATATAACACATGCATAACAATGTAAAATCATGGACACGACAAGTAATTACTTTTAAAAAATTTTTCACCAATAGAAAGCCACATCATTCGTGAGTGTCATAGGCTATAATTTTATTAGAAACTGGAATTTACACCCGGGCGAAGCCGGGTCCCGGGTTGCTAGTATAATATATATTTATAAAATTTATTTACTGCCAGTTTGACTGCTTTTCCCGTGCAACGGAATGCTTAAGTAGAAGACTATTCGATTTAAGATTTAAATGGGTAGGTAAATATTCAAATGACAGTTTTATGAATCAATATAGTGATATATGCAAGTCCTTATGAAAATGAGCCAGTCTTATTTCCTTATGCAAAACTAGCTATCTATCTATCTATCTATCTATCGAGTATGGGTATCTATAGTCATTGGCTATTGATGACAAATACAAGCGGTATTAATGTTCAGGTAAACATACCTTGGTACTACGTGAACCACCTTTGGTGCGAAGAAGTCTATTGCTGGCGAACCCCACACAAGTTGATAAGGGTTTTCCTTCAACAGCTGTCGGCCGTAGTGTTGCGGTGTACGACAGTGAAGCCAGCATCTTCGAGTCACCATCGTAGCAAAAGTGATTCTCTCCAATAGTGGTTGATAGTGTTTGAGGGATCACTTGCTTCTTTCGGTAGCTGTCGGCCGTAGTGTTGCGGTGTACGACAGTGAAGCAAGCATCTTCGAGTCACCATCGTAGCAAAAGTGATTCTCTCCAATAGTGGTTGATAGTGTTTGAGGGATCACTTGCTTCTTTCGGTAGCTGTCGGCCGTAGTGTTGCGGTGTACGACAATGAAGCCAGCCTCTTCGAATTACTTTTGTAGCAAAAGTGATTCTCCCCAATAGTATAGTGTTTGAGGGATCACTTCCTTTTCTGGAGCGGTTACTGAAGTGCTTTGCGTAGCGTTAAGCACTTCTGCTCTGACAGGGACTTCGCCTTGCGTTTTGTGTCCCAAGGCATGAGTCAGAGCAAGCCCAGATTTATAAAATCCATTATAAAATCTAAAAAAAAAAAACTAAACAAAAACAGTAATCGTTCAACTCTGAACGCTACAAAAGTCTAAATACTACATATCTGATATGATGACCTCTTAGAAATTTCGCCACTGTAATGGTTATTGAGGCAAATGTTCTCAGTACCGAGGCTAGGCCAAACAGCAAGCTGGTCATCCAGAGTAACTGGTGTTTGTGTACCAAGATCCAGATGGTAAATTGAGCTTTAGGAACCTGAATAACGGGCAGGCCAACAGAGTTAAGCATCTGGTGGCACCGTGCTTCCATCAATTATTACCAGTAACTCCAATATTTAAGAACCGGACCCTTACATTTAAGAAGAACTGAAAATGTCAGGTCAAAGAACTTTGCACCTCAAAAAGGATTGAAAGGCACAACCAAAGTGCCTCATCGCAAATGTTGCGAACTGAATGTTGGATATAGCGTTGAACGAAACATGACGAATATCCGCTGGCCGGCCGTGCACCTTCCAATGTTCGCAAAACCATGGCATCACCCATCAATAGGTATAAGCTTGAACAGGATCAACGACATCTCACGCATGGTCCCCATACGTACCACAAAGACTGAAAGCCACACGAGGTTTTATGTATATTCCACCCTCTCTGGTGAGCACAGAGCTCACTACCGAGACTCTTTCGCGTTATCAGAGACACTTCCCGCTGGAAATGTCCTAGCCTGGAGCAAATGAAGTCTTTAAAGAGACTTCTGTTCCAGGTCTGTCGCAGCACTGAAAATGGGTCTAGGAGGCTGCTTAGGTGGAGCGGACATGTGGTGTGAATGTGGAGTTAATCCACCGTCCATGGCCCCATACTAACGTATGCAGCATGCCCAAACATGTAGACGGGAGGAACTCATAAGCGCCTGAGAACGCAATTAAGGTAGCGGTACACCAGGCAAGCAAAATTTGATCAGCCATCGACACGAAGGAATAAACAAAAGGAACCTTCGATGTTACTGTGCAATCGATGTTAGAAAATATGCCCGACACGAAATTTACTTTTGTCATCCAGATTGCAAGAAGCTTGGTACCCGAAAGCGGTTGAATAGTTAAAGCGGCTTTGTGATTTAGCACTGAGTCAGTCAGTTTACATTGAGAACAGGAACAGAAGAGGCTTCAGAATGAATGCCTTGTTATGGATAACCGAATCGATATAATTTATTTATTTCATTTGCAAATGTAGGTAGAGGGTTGGTACATGTTTATCACATAAGTACCGCTATACGAGTACTTGGCCTCACTGCGTGCAACAGTAAGGAAAGGATTTCGTTATACTTCTATTGCAATTATGAGAAACAATCGTGAGGTTGCTCCACTTGGTCGGTTGTGAAGACTAAATTACCCCCCCCCCCCCCCCCTTCTTTAAAGTAGATTTGAAATTTTTGAAAATTTTTGAAATTTGAAATACACTCTTCATTAATAAATAGGCACTATGTGCCAGGGGGAGTTTTTGCGTTATACATCGCGGTGGAACTTTCACCAATTTGTCGAAGTAAAAGCCTTACGAAGTATGTGAATGAATTTTTCTTTACCATACACTACTTATTTGTAACAAATCATCCGCTTCGGTATTTTGGATTCGGATTTGGATTTCGCTATAGGCAGACTTTTCACAAAATAAGTAGTAAATTTTCTCAAATACCCATTTGGGGGTAAATTTGTTTCGATTCATAAGCCCCAATCTACTAATACTTGTAAGGTATTTGTAAAACTTTTTGACCAATTAACGCGTTGGTTAATGCGACGAAGAAACAATCTACTAAATACGACTGAGAATCTTCCTATAGTATTGCCGATTTAAACTATTTCGATTCGTCGTTAGTATCACAACTGGGGGTAGTAGCATATTTATTTCTGTGCATGCGAACATCTTATCAATAGGTATCAATGTTAATAATTAACAATACATTATAATTGAATTTCTGTGTGGGTACTATGAAAAATTTAGAATTGATTATTCTTATGCACTGCCCGATCTCGTATGTTCAGTAACCGATACACAGGTCGGGAAGGTAGGTATATAGGTATTGAACACCTCAGTAAGTTTTCAAAGAAGATTATTCGAACAAAACCACTTGTGATAAAGACTCAAATTGTACATGACTCACAGTTTCGGAGCGCTTTTTTCGCCTTACGCCTTCCCAGCTGGATTCACTTCATTTCATATCAAGGCACTATTGTCGCGTAATGTAACTAATCAATGTGTAGACGAAAAACGAGAACGTTTCTATAACATTAGCGGGTACTAGGTTACCTTTATATCACTAACGGAGAGGAAATTATTTAATTTCAGAAACAATAACTAGAACTTATTTTTAGTATTATTTTCTTATTTCTTATATCGTTAACGTATATTATAAGTATATACTTTTTAAAGGTTTTTTGCAAGTATTTCGATTAACGTTGACAACCGTACGGCGCGAAAAACGACGCTATAATGACACTAAGACGGGTCGTTGCCCGCCGCGAGCGAGCGCTTAATACCAAAAAGTCACCACAGAGGGCGCTAAATATGGAGGGGAAACCGGAAATACGTTGACATTATGGCGGAAATACAAGTGCTTGACTCTATTGATGGATTCCAGACATTGATACGAAACAAATAATAGACTTATTTATGGGTTAGCGTCGAGTCCGGGTATTTTTCAACGGAAATTAGAGCAACTTTTTGGTGATATGCCACGAGTAGGGGTATTTTTAGATGACGTAATCATAACTGGGGAAAATTCTACTTCACATTTAGCTACATTACACGAGGTGTTTAAGAGGTTACATAAATATGGCTTGAGAGTGAAAAAAGAAAAATGTACATTTTTTGCAGACAATGTGACATATTTAGGTTTCATGATTAGTAAACAAGGGGTGCATACATGCCCAGACAAAGTAAACGCAATTAATAAGGTGCCTGTGCCCACTAATATAATGGAACTGCGGTCCTTTTTGGGATTAGTTATTTATTATGCAAAATTTGTACCAAATATAAGTTGCATTCTTGAACCGTTATATAGATTATTAAAAAAAGATGTAAAATTTGAATGGAGTGTAAAATGTATGAAAGCTTTTAATAAAGTGAAGCACCTATTGGTGTCCAGTGAGGTATTGGCTCACTACTCCGGGGACCTACCGTTGGTATTAACAACAGACGCCAGTAGTGTGGGAGTGGGTGCCGTTATCTCACACCTTAACCCAGGGGGACAGGAAAGGCCAGTGGCTTATGCGTCTCGAGTTCTTAATGCGGCTGAAAAATCTTACTCGCAAATTGAACGCGAAGCCTTAGCTATAATTTACGGGGTCCGTAAATTTCATCAGTATTTATATGGCCGAAAATTTATTTTAAGGACTGATCATAAGCCGCTAGTTACGATCTTTGGGGATAAAACGGGGATACCAATCATGGCCGCCAGTAGGATGCAACGTTGGGCGGTAATTTTAGCGGGCTACGACTATAATATAGAATATGTACGTAGTAAGCAAAACGCGGCTGATGCTTTATCTCGGCTGCCAGTAGATAAAGAAAACCATCGCAGCGAGGAATGTACATACCTAAATTTTATTCAGCAGTTTTTGCCAATCACAAGGCAAAACATATGCGAATATACGAATAAAGATGAAATATTTAAAAAATAATTAATTATATAAAAACAGGGTGGCCTAGCGAATGCAAGGAGGTGGAATTAAAGGCTTATTTTTCTAGACGTAACGAGCTATACCTGGATAGGGGTTGCGTAATATGGGGCTATCGGTTGGTGGTACCGGGGACACTGAGAGAACCAGTTTTAAAAGAGTTACATGTAGGACATTTAGGTATAGTCAAAATGAAAAGCTTGGCGCGTGGTATAGTGTGGTGGCCGGGGATTGACAGCGATATTGAGTTCACGTGTAAGCAGTGTCTGACGTGTTGTATGGAAGGAACGGCGCCGCCGAAGGCACCACCGCAGCCATGGCCTTACATCACAGAGCCGTGGTCACGCTTGCATGTTGATTTTTTAGGACCATTACAGGGTAAAACATTTTTAGTACTCGTAGATTCGACTAGTAAATGGTTAGAAATATTTTTAATGCCACGTACCACGGCTAGTGCGGTTATAAAAGTACTTCGTACTACATTTGCACGTTTCGGCCTACCTAAAGAGATTGTTTCGGATAACGGCCCGCCATTCGCTAGTAAAGAGTATCAGACATTTATGAATAATAACGGCATTAAATTAACGTTTACGCCAATCTATCACCCAGCTTCCAATGGGGCAGCAGAAAATGCTGTAAAGCTGTGTAAACGTGCAATCAAGAAATCATTGAGAGATGGGAGTGAATTGGATGAGTCATTACAAACATATTTGATGATGTATAGGAATGTGGAACACAGTTCCACTGGGGTGTCCCCAGCTATGTTGTTACAACGAAGGCATTTAAGAACCAGGTTAGATTTACTAAGAGAGGACAGGCAAGTTGAAAATAAAGTAGACGAGGCACAACGTAGGCAAATGTATAATGCAGGCGGTACAGATAGAGGGTTTAAGGTAGGCGACTCAGTGTGGGCCCGTAACTATACGGGAGACAAGTGGCTAGGCGGTACTATCACCGAAAAAGTTGGATCGCGTAATTATCTTGTCGGTAGGGAAGGTGGTGGTCCACACGTAAAAAGACATGTAGACCAAATAAAAAAAAGGAGGAGCAGCTACGGATTGTCACCGCAAGAGCCTCTTATTTCATCACAGGACGCCAGGTCGGGCGCGGAGAATCTGGTAACAGAAACATTGGATAGGTCGCTTGAAATTGAATCATCAGACACGGTAAGTGATCTAGACACTGATAAGGTGTTAGCAGCGGCTAACGTGAGTGTGTCGAGCGCACAGGAACCAGAGCAAGTTAATGACGCAGTGGCCAATCAACAAGTGGACTTACCGGCGGTGGGCCGTCCCAAAAGACAAAAGAAGGCTGTACACAGATACGGCTTCAGTGATATAGATTAGAATAGGCATTTTTATATTGTGTTATTGTCTTGTTAATTTTTTCATTGTATTTGTTACCTGGTTTACCATTAGGCGAGGTGAAATTATGTTGAAGTGTCAAAAAAAAAAAAAAAAAAAAAAAAGTGCAGTTAGCTCATATTTGCTTTCTGTGACTACTGTTAATAATTAAGTTAAAAATTAAAATTAAAATGTTACTATTAGTCAATCAGACTTAATAAGTTCGTAATAAAGGTGGAGGTGTAGGTACTGTTAGTTGTTAGCTATTAAGAAATACATTAGGTTTGGTAAAGGGGTCAAAAATGTTTACCCCGTTATTAGTAAATAAGGGTGAAGGTGTAATATATGTATGTAGGTAGGTTTATACAAATGTACCCACCGACAGTCCGGAATAAAGCGAGTAACGAACGAACGTGTGTTTTACTGCGCTAATTATAATTCCCTATACCCGAATAGTACATATTTCACAATACATAGGTACAAATTATTTTAACTGAGCGGGGATTGAACCCGCGCCTCCTGCGCAGCGGCCTTGTTCACTACCGCTACGCCACAGAGGCTGTCTATCTATCTAACTATCCATCCTATTATAAAATTGTAAGGTAACTTTTTTTTACCTACTACTAAGGTGGCAGACAAGCACGTGGCCCACCTAATGGGAAGCGGTCACCGTGGTCTATAGACGTGTGCGACATCAGGTGTGTCACCTCGCTCTGCCGACCCTGGAGGGGAGGGGTGTTGAGGAGTTTGGGTGGAGGTAGAGAAGGGGATTAGGGAGATGGGGAGGGGGATTGTGAGCTCTGACTGCCCTACTTACCGGCGGGAACACAACATGATGGTTATTTTGGGGCGGTGTTCTGTAGGGCGGTGACTTCACCTCGCCTGATGGTACGCTAAACGTAAAGTCTTAGGAAGGGTTTCCCCATTACATACACCGACAGTAGCCCTCAACTTGAGTGCCTCATCAAACACTTTTTCACGCTCCGCTTAAAGGCCCCGGGACTATAGGAGGAAGGAAACACATGCGCTGGTAAAGAATTCCAAATGCGGTGCGGAAAAAAAATTAGTTGGAAGGGTTTCCGTAGGTACGTATAGAAAAATTGTAAGTGGTTAATTTTGTAACTCACCTGGTATCCGCAAGCTTCGCCGTATTCTGCGATGGGGGTAAGCAGATCTATAGCCACTTCATCCAGGCACAATACAGGGGTCCATACAAGTAGGTTTATTGATATGAAGTCGTACAAAATCATGGCGATACACACACTACTACTGCTAAGTAGGATTGTCTGTTTGTAATGTTAAAAGTTTCCGTCTGTTCTGTCTGTCTGTTTGTTACGGCTAATGTCTGAAACGGCTGGACCGATTTTACTGAGACTTTCACTGGCGACTTAGTCCGCGAGGTATTACATTTTTAAGGTTTTGTTTTTTACACGGAACCATAATTATTTTACCGAAATTAAAGTAGCCTATCTGAGTGCTTGTTACATTAACTATCTGTTAGAAAAAGTGTCGTCTAAACAGGTCCAGCCGTTTTAGACATTAGCCGGAATAAGCAGACCGACGGACACAAAAATTGTAAAAAGTGTTGTTTGGGTACCTACCTATTATGTAGGTACCGTATAAAATAAAGTAAATTAAAAAAAGCGGTTATAATTTTAATATTACAACAAACACTACAAATTTATTTATTTTTATGTACACACTGACGGCTTCACACTACACTTTTTTTAGGATTAAGTGATTATATTTTATTATTACGTCCACCAACCCGCATTAGGCCAGCGTGTGTGGATTAAGGTCTAAACCCTCTCAGCTCTCTCGTTAGAGTAGACCCGTTCCCAGCAGTCGAACATAAATTGGTTGCTATCATATTTATATATCATCTCAGTCTGTTTGTTTATCACACGGAAAATAATAACAGCTCAAATTTGAACTATTGTTTGCGCAGCGCATCGTTTGTTTATGTTTTATTAATACTTTAAAGAGAAACAACGGATATGCCCATGAACGTATAAAGTCGACGACGAACTGTGAACGAGATGGCATCACAAAAATATGACACGATGGTATCTCCCGTCCGAACTGAGCTGTCCGACTGTGGTAGTACCTCCGCCCTACAGAACACCGCGGCCATAATAACCAGCGTGTTGTGTTCCCCAAGATAAGTAGGGTAGCCAGAGCTCGCAACCCCGCTCCATCTTCCGGATCCGCCCCGCCTCCCATCCATGGTAGGCGGCGCGAGTGTGACACCTCTGATGTTGCACAGGTCATAGGCCACGGTGACCGCTGCCCATCAGGAGGGCCCGGCCGTGTGCTTGTCTGCCACCTAAGTACCTAGTATAAAAAAAATGGCGGGTGGTTAAACGTGTATACAATTTTACCATGAAGCTATAGAAGATAAACATGGAGGCCAAACTGGGAAGAACAGCTTGAGTCAAATACCTACATGTCTCTATCTCACTCTCTGTGGACCTACTTCTCTTTCGTGTAATTTGTACAATGTTGCTATCTTCTTATTAGTATCTCCTAGTAAATTATAGAAATAGACCATACTAACCAAAAATGCAAGTAAAATGCTTTTTATAAATAACTCTATAGTTCGACTAGAGGAGAGCCTCGGAACAGCGCTCTAGAGGGCCACTCCCACCCCGGCCGGATTGGCAGCAGCGTCTCCCGTGGCGAGTGGGAGGCGCTGCTCGCCTCCGTTGCCCGGTACACCACGTGGAGGTTCTGGCCCGCACCCTATGGGTGATTGTCTGGTTATGTGAAATACAGGTTCACACTTACTTCAGACACCAGTCCTCTCACTATTTTCAAGTTTTGTTTATGCGAATTGGTGCAATGTAAACTATGTTAGATAATGTAATTTTGAGAGGAAAACCAAGATTTATTATTTATTTATTTATTTATTTATTTATTTATTAATCGCGTGGATTGAATAATGTCCACAGTGACAGGGCATAAGCCCATCACATTGTTGTTGCTACCAACTACCATGGAGCTGGTCTGGTGATGTTACAGGCGACCATAGGAACTACTGAACTATATAAAAGCATGACTTGTCAAAAGATTTATATATTACTCATCAATTTGGGCTTAGAAAGCTTTTCCCCAAACTCCCAGGGGGAGGCCGGCACCAGACCCCCGTCCGTCCCCAGGTGTGCCGCTGGCGAGTTTGGCCCCGAAGCACTTGTTGGGGCCTCATATTGACCCAACACCTTTCACTTACTACAATGCCCTCTAGAGAAGATCTATTTGATGTGAGTACGTGCGCCCAAGTCAACCTTTACTGGGTTGCCCATGATTTTTACCCGACTGCCGAAGAAAGGAGGGTAATGTTTTTCGAGCCTATGTATGTATGTATGTATGTATGTATGTCCATTTCTTTGGCACGGCCTACAGCCTAAACGGCTTGACGGATTTTGACATGCGAGGTATCATTTTATTCGTCATGATTGTGTGAGTGACACTGGGTATATTAAAATTTGTAGAAAATCAAAATGGCGGATTTTTGGCGGCAAAATGAAAATCTTGAAAATTTGTCTTGCACGCTCTACAGCTTGAACTGCTTGACGGATTTTGACAAACAAGGTGTTGTTCGATTTGTCATGATTGTGCGAGTAACACCAGGTATATTAAAATTTTTAGAAAATCAAAATTGCGGATTTTTGGCGCCACAAACATTTGACTGCGATGGTCGCAAAAACTGCTGAACGAATTTCGATGTAGTTTTATTTGTTTAAAAGGTCTTGGTCAGACTTAAAATCTTACGTTTGTTTGATTAAAATCGGTTTAGTAGAAACGGAGATATGAGCAAAAATATAATAATTAAGGTTGAATTTCGGTGATGTCCCTTCACTACACGAAAATTATTAACTCCATAAATGGGTGATTATCAAAAGCAAGAAAAATACACGGCAATCCTGAAAACGGTAGTGCAATGTGTTGGTTTTACGGTTTTGATTACTTTTTATAGTAGAATAGGTACTTCTCTACCATGGCAAAAAAAATAGTTGAGTAATGTCCTCTATTACATAAAAAAAATTAATTACAAAGTGACATTTTATCATCACGGTGACCTGTCCTGAATCGAATTTCACTCGTAAAATATCGTATCCTGCAGTTGTATTCAATATTTGGACTAAAATCGACTTTTGTTTGAATAAATTATAATATAACCCATAAAAAAAACTAATATTGTTTGTTTATCTTATTTCTTATACATTTTATTAAACATTTACTTTTGTCCTGAAAAAAGTTATCATTTCAGTGGATAGTAAGTTTTAGTAGAGTAACTTCGTCAACATAGCGTTCTTGCGCTCCCCGTGCCTTTCCTTACTTTGAATCAGTCCACCTCCGTTCGTTGGAGCGCACAAACGCGTCACAACATCATCGTGGATGCCCGCCAAAAAGTAAGTATATCATTTCAGTGATATGGGGACAAAAATAATGTCATTTCAGTAGCCGTTATAACTCGTGTTAGGTTCATTCAATTTATTTCAAAATTGTGGTATAAATTCGCCGTAAGATATGTTTTGTTACAGCAGTGTTGACATTTTAATAATAATTGTAATATCGGAGTTAAATGTAAAAGTTATTACTTTTATCACCTCGGTGTTATCATTTCAGTGGATTCGGTGGATTGTAATACGGATAACAGTCCACCTAAATGAAATTTAAATAAAATCATAAGTTTTAGAGATCCTTGAGTCTAAGGTTGAATCATAAAATTTTGGTGAGATAATTCTGGATTTTGGTAGTATTAGTTTTCGAAAGTACATAATTGGATTATATAGCCAAACTGTTTGCCATGATTTACGATAACGTGATCTCAACTTAAGATGTTTTAGTTATATTTACGATTAAGTCTTTAACTCTTTTGAACATACTTACATTATTTTTATAATTTTTCTTATTAAATCATTGTGTCATAAAAATATAAGAGTTGATTTAGTACATTTTGAAGTTTTACTTACAAAACACTATTATTATTACCAGTAAAAACAACACTCGTTCCGAAAAAAAATTAACTTTTTACCCGACTGCCGAAGAAAGGAGGGTAATGTTTTTCGAGACTATGTATGTATGTATGTATGTATGTCCATTTCTTTGGCACGGCCTACAGCCTAAACGGCTTGACAAATTCTGACATGCAAGGTATCATTTGATTTGTCGTGATTGTGTGAGTGACACCAGGAATATTAAAATTCCTAAAAAATCAAAACGGCGGACTTATGGCGCCAAAAAGAAAATGTTGAAAATTTGTCTTGCACGCTCTACAGCCTGAACGGCTTGACGGGTTTTGACAAGTAAGGTGTTGTTTGATTTGTCGTGATTGTGGGACTGACACCAGGTATATTAAAATTTCTAGAAAATCAAAATGGCGGATTTTTGGAGCCACAAATATTTGATCGCGATGGATGCAAAAACTGCTGAACGGATTTCAATGCGGTTTTATTTGTTTTAAAGGCCTTGGTTAGACTTAAAATCTTACGTTTGTTTGATTGCAATCGGTTGAGTAGAACCGGAGATATGAGCAAAAATATAATACTAATCTATATATACTAATATACTAATATAATACTACTCACTACTTGAACATTATTAACTCCATAAAAGATTTATTTGCACTTTATTACTATCCGGGCAGCTATGTAAATAACTAAAAAAATAATGGATCCCGACTGTTCAGTTGTTATGTTTCTAGACAACCGGACATTAATCTAAGTGCTTGTTTTTTTCTTTTCAGTTTTTAAGCAGTCGGGTTTTTGATTTTTAATTATTTTTTTTTATTTCTCTAATATAATAGTTTGATCTTATATTTAATAAATATCACAAATATAGTCTAGTGATATCTCTATGGAATTTATTTAGATTCGTTTCAGACAATCTACGGAATCCTCCTAAAAATAAATGACGTCCTTAGCTGTATCATTTCAGTGGGCTAATTTCATTCCGGTGCACAGTTTAGTCATTTCGGTGGACGATTTATCATTTCAGTGGACACTTTTCATTTCGGTGGACTCCTAAAAATTCAATCTTAAATATTTCGGTAAGTTTTGATGTTACATGATGTCCACTCACGCATATGTTACAAATAAGATTAAAGTTTATTTTCGTTATAAAATATCTTAACAAACATTGTTATAAAAAAATCTCACCGAAATGATACAAAAAAATCACTTGTTGAAAATGACCCAAAAGATAGATTTTATAATACATTGGTATCCGGGCAGCTATGCAAATAACTAAAAAGTATAAAATAAAAATAAAAAAATTAAAAATTCAAAAACCCGACTGCCTAAAAACTGAAAAGAAAAAAACAAGCACTTAGATTGATGTCCGGTGGCATATAAACATAACAACTGAACAGTCGGGATCCATTGAAAAATTAGATTGGCTGTCGAATAATGGATCCCGACTGTTCAGTTGTTATGTTTCTAGACCACCGGACATCTAAGTGCTTGTTTTTTTCTTTTCAGTTTTTAGGCAGTCGGGTTTTTGAATTTTTAAATTTTTTTTTTTTCCAACAGAACTTGCTTCGTCATTTATCAACCGCTGTGGGAAAATATTATTACATAAACCGAGTCTGCATAAAAACTAAGGTTATCCAGCTCACATATCATCTAACCACTGATGGGTTTCTGTACTCACCTGTGAAAGGATTATGCCCTTCTACTTTAGCCATTATTCGAGCATATTACGAAATCTACTTGTTTAATGCCGGCCATAAACCCATCAACATGGATGGGTTAAATCCTGGCATAAATGGGGTATAAAATGATGAATACCTGAAGTGTTAGGGCATAAATCCAATCATCCCTTGCCATCAAAACATTAAATTTTATTAAAAATTGTTGAGCAATCGATAATTGCGTGATTTGCGTGTAACGAAACCTGTCCTTGTTTGACAGCTGAGCAGCTGAGTCTTTGACATTTGGGTGTGACGTCTCGCCATCAATAAATTCAATAATAGTTTTAGAAACATTTATTATCTTGATTGGCGAAATTGCGGCGTTTCTTTCAATTTCCAGCAGCAATAAATGTAAAAGGAAAAGAAGGAGCTCTCTTTGCTGTAGGCGTGCTTAGTGCCTAAATCTTCTGACTTCCCTTTTCCTATGTCAAGGGAATCCTAATGTTTGCTCTGAAAATAACAAAAAGTTGGAAGTTCAGGGCTCCCGTTGCTTCAAACAAATATTATAGTTTCCATCCTCGTTGACTGTTATATACACGCAAACATGGCGAAGCTGTCGATGTGTAGAGTTTGTTTATCGCGCGACATTCCACTGCGCGCGATTGTCAACACGCACCTACACAAGGTGTACGAAGCTTTGACTACGATGCCGGTAAGTAATCCTACCATTATTAGACAACAGTAATAAATAAATAAACGCCTCATACAACTATTACTCTCTTATACTGTACATATTATTACCCTATTACTTTCTTTTATAACAATACAAGGTTAGTCACTGCTCACTGTTGTGCCGAAACATACATACAAACACAAACAACATGTCTGTATGTTGTCTTACCAAAGTCTATTGTGAAGTGAACCTTTTGTCTTCGTTTTCGAGTCAGTGGATCTATCAACTTCTTTAGCTACTAATATAATTATATTTATAAACACACCACAACAGTCCAAGTGACGATAATGCTTTTCAAATTGTTCAGGCACTGCTATCGGAACCAACTAGTAATGAGGTTATGTTGATCAGTTTGTTGCAGAAGACATCAGACCCATACTGGTCTGCAAACCCTGTTGTGCGGAGCTCGAGAACTCCTCGGAGCTTAGGATGAGATGTCTCCAGAGTGAGAAGCTGTTTACAGAGTTACTTAGAAGTAATGTGGTGAGCGGTCCCGTTATTAAATAATGCCTGTAACAAAGTATATCTACAAGGAACAACTTACTGTCTGTTGCACAAGTTTTTCATGTAATTTGTAATTATAATATTGTATCACTGGTCTCACATCTCCTGCATGTGTAGTGAGCTGTTAAAGTGTGTGTTCATACAATGTGGTGTTGTTTCTACAGCAAGTCCACCTACAAGTAATGCCCGATGTACAGCTGAGCGTAGAGGATGTGATCCAGATGACTCCAAATGTGTTTGATAACGATGAAGTGAAACAAGAAAATGATGAAGGTAATTAATGTTTTATTGTATGTGACCAACAAACAGGCTGAACAATATTATAGTGCTTGTAGTTAGTCAGTAATTGAGAAACTGTGTGTGGTGCTAATAACCTCCGTGTAACCATGTAACATATTATGTTCACAAATAACAAAAAAATATTGCAGATGTAAGCCCATTGGACAAACTGTTTGTGTGTACAGATGCAGCGGGCGACAGCAGCGCGTCTCCAGAACCACAAGATGACGCGGGAACAGAACACATCGTGAAAGCAGAGCCACACATAGACAGCACAGTGCCAAGTGTGTATCTGGTATTTGAACTTGTTTGTGTTGGCCGCCTGTCACCTACACCCCACCGTCGTCGGTGAAGTGTCGGTAGAGGGGGCTATCTTTAAGCCGTAGATGGCCCGGGATCAGCCGGGGTGCGAAGGATATGCCTATCACCTTACCGTTTTAGTCAGTTTGATCCTAACATAACCATCCCCGATGGCCGACGGGGGTGGTATCCATGGGGATTTCCGCACGATAAAAAAAAGGTCGCGTGCCGTGAACCAATCACACGACCACAGGTTCATTTGTGAGACGAACGAATGCAGCATAATATATTGTACTCATTTGCAGATGACGCCGCGGTGGAGCAAGATGCCGCAGACCTGTATCAGAGCGCACTAGGCTTACACACGGAGTGTGACATACCTCTGGATGTTGTGAAGGAGGAACCGGAGGACGTCGACACGATTTACGATGAAGATATGATTTTAAACAACCTTCAGAGAACTGAGCAAACAATGGGCAAGGCTGAAGAACCCAAGAGAGCGACTAAGAGAGCCGTTGAAGACAAACCAGTTAAGGAGAATAAAGTAGTGGAAACTCGCGACGAAATAGATATCAAATTACGTAACAATAAACCAAATAATAGCACATCCGACCATAATGACGCTCACAGCGACATGTGTGGAAACAAAATCAGTGCAGACCAAAGTGTTAATAGTAGCTCAAGCAACAAACTCAAAGCGTTGTTTTGTGACACTTGTCAGAAATGTTTTAGACGTAAAGGTGATTTTATAAGACATATTCGTACACACTCTGGCGAGAAGCCTTATCAGTGTAATGTATGTAAGAAGTGTTTCAGTCAAAGGGGTAATTTAGCTAAACATATTCGTACACACACAGGCGAGAAACCTTATGAGTGTAATGTATGTAAGCAATGTTTCAATGAAAAAAGTAGTCTCTTAACACATGTTCGTAGACATACTGGTGAAAAACCTTATGAGTGTAATTTATGTAAAAAACGTTTTATTAGTAAGCGCAATTTAAATATTCATATTCACACACACACTAGTAAGAAACCTTATCAGTGTAGTGTATGTAAGAAATGTTTCAATACAAAGTCTTATCTGAAAATGCATATTCGGAGACATACTGGTGAAAAACCGCATGAGTGTAATTGGTGTAAGAAACGTTTCATTGATAAAAATTATTGCAGAAAACATGTTCGTACACATACCGGTGAGAAACCGCATGAGTGTAATGTATGTATGAAATGTTTTAATCGAAAAGATCAATTAAATATTCATATTATACGTACACACACTGATGGGAAACCTTATCAGTGTAATGAGTGTAAGACAGGTTTCCGTAATAAGAGGACCTTAGAAGCGCATATTCGTTTGAACGGTCATTAGCAACTGCAGTTGCTTACTTGTTGCAGTACCCTGAGAGTACTTATGGTGTTGTAGACCATTAAGTCGCGCGGCTGTGCCGTGGTGGTACATCGTTCGAGAAGTCAAGAGTTCGTTGCCCGCACTGTGCGCACGTTAGTGTGTATATAAATGAGAGCGTATTGGTGAAGGTTATGTTATAAGACTAGCAGTACCCGCGGCTTCGTCCGCCTGCTCTTGCACTTTAAGGTTTCACGCGGCACCCTAACTCTTCTTCCAAAATTAAAGTAGCTTAAGTTACTCCTTGTTACATCAGCTATCTGCCAGTGAAAGACCCGTCGAAATTGGTCCAGTCGTTGCAGAGATTAGCCGGAACAATGAGACTGATAAAAATTGAAAAAAAAAGTTGTTTAGCTATATGTACCGTGAAAACATCCAAGTACACTTACTATAAAGCCTTTACTTTAGAGTTACAAACAGACACTCCAATTATATTTGTTTGTATATATTGAAGTGTTAGGGTTGACAACATATCTATAAATAAAAGTTGCGCAATGTACCTTCGCGAAGGTAACGTGACCGCGGCAACCTTGACCGACAGCCCCGCGAGACCCGGTGAGGTTCGCGTACACGCGCGCGTCTGTGTGAGGGCGTCATGTTGAACGTTAAGTGCGTAGTTTGTTTACTGCTGTAGCTTATATATTTACTGTGACGCCCAGACAGGCCGTGCATTGTCACATGCGAGTGAGTACGCGTGGGGTGCTAGGCAGGGTGTAAGTTAATTTGTGTTGCCGTGTAGCTCTCGTCTTAACACATGTGGGTATTTGTTTATTTAATGATATTGAATGATATGTATATAGGTATATTGTGTAATGTGTAGACAACTACTATTGTACACATCTAGAACTTTTTATTGACGTAAGTAATAAAGTGTCACATTAAAATATGCAGTTTTTTTATACCTTGTACCCATCCTGGGCTTATGTCCTGACACATCAGGCATTTACTATTTGTGCCTAGAATGCCAGAGAATAAACCAGTCTGTTTAGTTGGGCTTATGGCCGGCATTAATCGGACGGATTAAATATTATAGTTTTATACGAGGTAGGACACGACGGTATCTCCCGTCCGAAATGAGCTGTCCGACTGGGGTAGTACCTCCGCTCTACAGAACATCGCGGCCATAATAACCATCGTGTTGTGTTCCCGCCGGTAAGTAGGGTAGCCAGAGCTCATTGTACCCCTCCTTTCCCCATCCCTTCCTAGCCTCCCCACCCCTTCCAAGGCAGCGCGTGTGTGACACCCCTGGTGTTGCACACGTCCATAGGGCACTGTAACCTCTTCTCATCAGGTGGACCGTATGCTTGTCTGCTACCTACGTGGTATAAAAAATAACTGGCTTAAACCCATCACATTGTTAATGCTACCAACTACCATGGAGCTGGTCTGGTGATGTTACAGGCGACCATAGGAACTACTGAACTAAATAAAAGCATGACTTGTCAAAAGATTGTTTATTTATTACTAATCACTAAGAACATTAGAAATTTCCTTGCTAATCACAAACCAAGTGTCATAAACTGTTTATCTATAGCTTCATGTCATAAACCCATCGCGGGTGCCAAACATATTGTTGAGCATTGATATTGCGTGTAACGAAACCTATCCTTATTTGACAGCTGACTCAGCTGATAGTTTTTGACGTTTGGCGTGGCGTCTCCGCAATGTGTTAGTTTTAGAAATATTCGATAATTTTGAGAAAGATTGGCGAAATTGCGACGTTTCTTTCAATTTCCAGCAGCAATAAATGTAAAAGGAAAAGAAGGAGCTCTCTTTGCTGTAGGCGTGCTTAGTGCCTAAATCTTCTGACTGCCCTTCTATGTCAAGGGAATCATAATGTTTCCTCTGAAAATAACAATAAGTTAGAAGTTCAGGGCTCCCGTTGCTTCAATACAAATATTACAGTTTCCATCCTCGTTGACTGTTATATACACGCAAACATGGCGAAGCTGTCGATGTGTAGAGTTTGTTTATCGCGCGACATTCCACTGCGCGCGATTATCAACACGCACCTACACAAGGTGTACGAAGCTTTGACTACGATGCCGGTAAGTAATCCTACCATTATTAGACAACAGTAATAAATAAATAAACGCCTCATACAACTATTACTCTCTTATACTGTACATATTATTACCCTATTACTTTCTTTTATAACAATACAAGGTTAGTCACTGCTCACTGTTGTGCCGAAACATACATACAAACACAAACAACATGTCTGTGTGTTGTCTTACCAAAGTCTACTAGTGAAGTGAACCTTTTGTCTTCGTTTTCGAGTCAGTGGATCTATCAACTTCTTTAGCTACTAATATAATTATATTTATAAACACACCACAACAGTCCAAGTGACGATAATGCTTTTCAAATTGTTCAGGCACTGCTGTCGGAACCAACTAGTAATAAGGTTATGTTGATCAGTTTGTTGCAGAAGACATTAGACCCATACTGGTCTGCAAACCCTGTTGTGCGGAGCTCGAGAACTCTTCGGAGCTTAGGACGAGATGTCTCCAGAGTGAGAAGCTGTTTACCGAGTTACTTAGAAGTAATGTGGTGAGCGGTCCCATTATTAAAAAATGCCTGTAACAAAGTATATCTACAAGGAACAACTTACTGTCTGTTGCACAAGTTTTTCATGTAATTTGTAATTATAATATTGTATCACTGGTCTCACACCTCCTGCATGTGTAGTGAGCTGTTAAAGTGTGTGTTCATACAATGTGGTGTTGTTTCTACAGCAAGTCCACCTACAAGTAATGCCCGATGTACAGCTGAGCGTAGAGGATGTGATCCAGATGACTCCAAATGTGTTTGATAACGATGAAGTGAAACAAGAAAATGCTGAAGGTAATAATGTTTTATTGTATGTGACCAACAAACAGGCTGAACAATATTATAGTGCTTGTAGTTAGTCAGTAATTGAGAAACTGTGTGTGGTGCTAATAACCTCCGTGTAACCATGTAACATATTATGTTCACAAATAACAAAAAAATATTGCAGATGTAAGCCCATTGGACAAACTGTTTGTGTGTACAGATGCAGCGGGCGACAGCAGCGCGTCTCCAGAACCACAAGATGACGCGGGAACAGAACACATCGTGAAAGCAGAGCCACACATAGACAGCACAGTGCCAAGTGTGTATCTGGTATTTGAACTTGTTTGTGTTTGTGTAACAAGTATGTACACGTACAACTAAACAATCAGATCAGCATGGCTCAATAATAATTGTCCGTACACAACTGGGTTAAGGGACAAACTGACATTGCTCTCCACTGGCGTTACCAATAAGTATAACTCGCAGCAAACTGAAGTGCACCAAGTAATATTGTCGTAATAGCATGAACCTGAACTGTCCGCGAGTCGTCTGTCCCATCCATAGGGTGCAAGCATGCAGCGCTCTGCGCATACCCGTTCGTGTCTCTAATCTACAAATGTTTTATAGTACTGTTCGAAGAAGACGACATCCAATCATCAGATTCAGAAGACATTACAACTGTTGTGGTCGTCCAGGAAGATGAGAGTGACGTCACAGCTAGTAAGTGTACTTGTATATTTCATCAAACCCATTCTTCTTCTTTGACCTGAGCTTGTGTAATTCCGTCAGTCAAAGCGCTGCTGATTAGACCAGTGCCGATAGCTTTTTCGACAAAAAAAAATTATAGTAGGATGAAACCTGTTGGAAAAGGACCTGAATATAACAAAAATTAAAGGAAAAATAAATTACGGGCGATCTGAGGTCGGGAAGGGGGGAGGGGGGTGAGTTTTAAGGGTAAAAATGGTTTATCTCGATTTCCGGCAAAACTACAAGTCCTATGGAAAAAAGTTAAATGACAAAGTTGTAGGTAATAAAGAGACCTACAAAAATTAGGGTGGTTTTTCGATACTTTGTCAAAATAAGCTGAAAAAAAGAATATTTCAAATCAAAAAAATTACAGTATCTTTGGGACATAACAAGCTAAGTTTTCACCAAATTTCGTGGAAAATAAATTTGTTTTGCTTAAGATAAAAATAAAAAACCAAAAACTTGATTATTTGAATTTTTCACATACTTTTTGAGGTTATGTAAAAAAAGTGTAAATACAAAAGTTGTAGGTCTCTTTATTACCTACAACTTTGTCATTTAACTTTTTTCCATAGGACTTGTAGTTTTGCCGGAAATCGAGATAAACCGTTTTTACCCTTAAAACTCACACCCCTGCCCCCTTCCCGAGCTCAGATCGCCCGTAATTTATTTTTCCTATCATTTTTATTATATTCTCTTCCTTTTACAACAGGTTTCATCCTACTATAATTTTCTTTTACTTTTTACCATTTTCAAAGCTATCTGCACTGGTCTAGATATGAAGGAACTGGCGATGTCTGTTTATCAGAGATCTATGTACCTATACATATCTATATATATAATGACTTGTTCCAACTGACTGTCTGACGCTAGTCCTACGTACTTGAAATATTGGCAGTAGAAGCTTTTTGTGTTATAGGCATTCAATAAGAAAGGGTTTTTAGAAATTTCATTCCTAAGGTAGTAAAATGAGGGGTGAACAGACGCATGAAGTTCCACACACCTACTTCTGATAAGCAACAAATGAACACGTGTATTCAGTAGTCCTGTATAGTCATAGCCAGTGCCCTTGCACTTCATTTGTGGGACGAACGAATGCAGCATAATATATTGTACTCATTTGCAGATGACGCCGCGGTGGAGCAAGATGCCGCAGACCTGTATCAGAGCGCACTAGGCTTACACACGGAGTGTGACATACCTCTGGATGTTGTGAAGGAGGAACCGGAGGACGTCGACACGATTTACGATGAAGATACGATTTTAAACAACCTTCAGAGAACTGAGCAAACAATGGGCAAGGCTGAAGAACCCAAGAGAGCTACTAAGAGAGCCGTTGAAGACAAACCAGTTAAGGAGAATAAAGTAGTGGAAACTCGCGACGAAATAGATATCAAATTACGTATTGGTCGGATGTGCTATTATTTGGTTTATTGTAAACCAAATAATAGCACATCCGACCATAATGACGCTCACAGCGACATGTGTGGAAACAAAATCAGTGCAGACCAAAGTGTTAATAGTAGCTCAAGCAACAAACTCAAAGCGTTGTTTTGTGACACTTGTCAGAAATGTTTTAGACGTAAAGGTAATTTAATAAGACATATTCGGACACACACTGGCGAGAAGCCTTATCAGTGTAGTGTATGTAAGAAGTATTTCAGTCAAAGGGGTAATTTAGCTAACCATATTCGTACACACACAGGCGAGAAACCTTATGAGTGTAATGTATGTAAGCAATGTTTCAATGAAAAAAGTAGTCTCTTAACACATGTTCGTAGACATACTGGTGAAAAACCTTATGAGTGTAATTTATGTAAAAAACGTTTTATTAGTAAGAGCAATTTAAATATTCATATTCACACACACACTAGTAAGAAACCTTATCAGTGTAATGTATGTAAGAAATGTTTCAATACAAAGCCTAATCTGAAAATGCATATTCGGAGACATACTGGTGAAAAACCGCATGAGTGTAATTGGTGTAAGAAACGTTTCATTGATAAAAATGATTACAGAAAACATGTTCGTATACATACCGGTGAGAAACCGTATGAGTGTAATGTATGTAAGAAATGTTTTAATCGAAAAGATTATTTAAATATTCATATTATACGTGCACACACTGATGGGAAACCTTATCAGTGTAATGAGTGTAAGACAGGTTTCCGTAATAAGAGGACCTTAGAAGCGCATATTCGTTTGAACGGTCATTAGCAACTACAGTTGCTTACTTGTTGCAGTACCCTGAGAGTACTTATGGTGTTGTAGACCATTAAGTCGCGCGGCTGTGCCGTGGTGGTAC
This sequence comes from Lithosia quadra, assembly GCA_963576445.1. Taxonomy (NCBI): domain Eukaryota; kingdom Metazoa; phylum Arthropoda; class Insecta; order Lepidoptera; family Erebidae; genus Lithosia; species Lithosia quadra. The sequence goes on from OY754902.1 coordinate 6,322,486, forward strand.
ATCGTTCGAGAAGTCAAGAGTTCGTTGCCCGCACTGTGCGCACGTTAGTGTGTATATAAATGAGAGCGTATTGGTGAAGGTTATGTTATAAGACTAGCAGTACCCGCGGCTTCGTCCGCCTGCTCTTGCACTTTAAGGTTTCACGCGGCACCCTAACTCTTCTTCCAAAATTAAAGTAGCTTAAGTTACTCCTTGTTACATCAGCTATCTGCCAGTGAAAGACCCGTCGAAATTGGTCCAGTCGTTGCAGAGATTAGCCGGAACTATGAGACTGACAAAAATTGAAAAAAAAAGTTGTTTTGCTTTATGTAGGTACCGTGTAAAGATCCAAGTACACTTAGTATAAAGCGTTTACTTTAATGTTACAAACAAACACTCCAATTATATTTGTTTGTATATATTGAAGTGTTAGGGTTGACAACATATCTATAAATAAAAGTTGCGCAATGTACCTTCGCGAAGGTAACGTGACCGCGGCAACCTTGACCGACAGCCCCGCGAGACCCGGTGAGGTTCGCGTACACGCGCGCGTCTGTGTGAGGGCGTCATGTTGAACGTTAAGTGCGTAGTTTGTTTACTGCTGTAGCTTATATATTTACTGTGACGCCCAGACAGGCCGTGCATTGTCACATGCGAGTGAGTACGCGTGGGGTGCTAGGCAGGGTGTAAGTTAATTTGTGTTGCCGTGTAGCTCTCGTCTTAACACATGTGGGTATTTGTTTATTTAATGATATCCTACTAATATTATAAACGCGAAAGTTTGTAAGAATGTATGTCTGGATGTCTGGATGTCTGGATGTATGGATGTATGGATGTCTGGATGTCTGGATGTATGTTTGTTACTCTGCCACACAAAAACGGCTTAATGGATCTGGCTAAAATTTGGTACAGAGATAGATTATAGTCTGGAATAACATATAGGCTACTTTTTATACAAGCTAATACCGCGGCTCCGCTCGCAAAGTCGATCGGTCGGGATTTCTAGATATATCTTTGTTACTCTTTCACGTAAAAACGGTTGAATAGATCTGACTGAAATTTGGTAACGAGATAGATTAAAGTGTGGAATAACATATAGGCTACTTTTTATACAAGCTAATACCCGCGACTCCGCTCACGGAGTCGATCAGTCGACCCACGGAGTAGATCAGTCGGGATGTCTGTATGTATGTTTGTTACTCCTTCACGCAAAAACGGCTGAATAGATCGGGTTGAAATTTGGTATAGAGATAGATTATAGTCTGAAATAACATATAGGCTACTTTTTATACAAGCTAATACTCGCGGCTCCGCTCGCGAAGTAGATCGATCGGGATGTCCAAATATTATGTTTGTTGCTATTTCACGTAAAAACGGCTGAATGGATCTGGCTGAAATTTGGTACCAAGATAGAGTGTAGTGTGAAATAACATATAGGCTAATTTGCATACAATCTAATACCCGCGTCTTCGCCCATGGAGTTGATCAGTCAGGATATCTGTATGTATGTTTGTTACTCTTTCACGTAAAACTGGCTGAATAGATCAGGTTGAAATTTGGTACAGAGATAGATTATAGTCTGGAGTAATATATATATAGGCTACTTTTTATACAAGCTAATACCCGCGGCTCTGCCCGTGGGAGTCGATTGGTTGGTAATTGTTTTTTGGTCATATCCCCGGTTCTACTTAACCAAATGCAATCAAACATACGGCAGATTTTATGTTAAACCAAGACCTTTCTAATGAAAAGGCGGCATCAAAATTTGTTTAGCAGTTTTTGCGTCCATCACGAACAAACAGACAAGGATTGCAAAAAAATAGATATTTGTGGTCAACATAACCAAGTCTTTTTTTTAACCCCCGACGGAAACCCGAACGGGGTGTTATAAGTTTGACGTGTGTATGTGTGTGTGTGTGTGTGTGTGTTTGTAAGTCTGTCTGTGGCATCGTAGCTCCCAAACGGATGAACCGATTTTGATTCTGTTTCTTTTGTTTGAAAGATGGGTTGGGGGAGAGTGTTCTTAGCTATGTTTTATAAAAATCGGTTAAGCCATTTCAAAGATATGGGGGGTGGAAGTGGTGATGAAAAATTGAATGTGTTCAAATATACTCGTGTTGGGTATCAAATGAAAGGTCATAACTTATACATTACGATACCGCAAGTTCTGTGAAAATCGGTTGAGCCATTCGAAAGATATGAGGCGTGGAATGTATTTCTAATTCTGTAACCACATTCCGCGCAATTCGCATTAGCTCTGAATAATTGTTGATAGACTATACCTATCTTGATATTAAATAATGAATTAGCTATTATACTTAAGTTACCCCTATAAAAAGCATGAAATAAAAAAAATTAAATTAAAAATTTAAAAAACCCCCGACTCACAAAAAAAGAACAATAAAAAACCTATAAAAAGTTAAAAATAACTATTATAATATGACCTATCTACCCTAAGTATTGAACCTTTATTATTATTATAGGTAGCTATATTATTTACGTATTCATATTTTTAACTAACAGCTTGTCTCGTCGGGGACCGCTCACCTAATCATAACCTAATCGTACGTCTGTCTCGCAAGATCCTAACTGTAGATGTTTTGCGGTCCCCCCGACGAGACAAACTGTTAGTTAAAAATATAAATACGTAAATAATATAGCTACCTATAATAATAAAGGTTCAATACTTAGGGTAGATAGGTCATATTATAATAGTTATTTTTAACTTTTTATAGGTTTTTTATTGTTCTTTTTTTGTGAGTCGGGGGTTTTTTAAATTTTTTTCAAATATCGATTATTACAACTAAAAGTACTATTATAAAGGGATATGATGTCCACACTGTCGCCTTAGGTGAACCCTGTAAAGATGGTGTAAGGTCAAACCAATAAATAAGGAAAAAAAAACTTTTAGTCATATCTCCAAATTTTAGGTCTGACCAAGAAAACCGCACTAAAATCCGTTTAGTACTTTTTTATCCGAAAGGTTTTGGCTAGACGAGTGGATACCAGTGGAGTGGAGAGTGGAGCGGAGTGGGGAGTGGTGTGGAGAGTGGAGTGGGGAGTGATGTGGAGAGTGGAGTGGAAAGTGGAGTGGAGAGTGGAGTGGAGTGGAGATTGAAGTGGAGAGTGGAATGTAGGGTGGAGTCGGGAAAGGGGATTGGACAGTAGAGTGGAGGTGGAGAGTGGAGTGGAGTGTGGAGTGGAGAGTAGAGTGAATAGTGGAGTGGAGTGTGGAGTGGAGAGTGGAGTGAACAGCGGAGTGGAAAGTCGAGTGGAGAGTCGTTTCATTCAAATAGACATGGTGGCAATACCGAATTCCACGCGGGCGAAGCCGCGGGCGGAAGCTAGTTGTATATAATTATATAGGTATATTGTGTAATGTGTAGACAACTACTATTGTACACATCTAGAACTTTTTATTGACGTAAGTAATAAAGTGTCACATTAAAATATGCAGTTTTTTTTATACCTTGTATGTACCCATCCCGGATTTATATCCTGCCACATCAGGCATTTACTATTTATGCCTAGAATGCCAGAGTATAAACCAGTCTGTTTAGTTGGGCTTATGGCCGGCATTAATCGGACGGATTGAATATTATAGTTTTATAGGAGGAAGGATACGACGGTATCTCCCGTCCGAAATGAGCTGTCCGACTGGGGTAGTACCTCCGCTCTACAGAACACCGCGGCCATAACAACCATCGTGTTGTGTTCCCGCCGGTAAGTGGGGTAGTCAGAGCTCATTGTATCCCTCCTTTCCCCATCCCTTCCTAGCCTCCCCACCCTTTCCTAGGCAGCGCGTGTGTGACACCCCTGGTGTTGCACACGTCCATAGGCCACGGTGACCTCTTCCCATCAGGTGGACCGTATGCTTGTCTGCTACCTACGTGGTATATATAATAACTGGCTTAAACCCATCACATTGTTAATGCTACCAACTACCATGGAGCCGGTCTGGTGATGTTATAGGCGACCATAGGAACTAATGAACTAAATAAAACTGATCATTATCAATCATCAAAATCACAAACCAAGAACATTAGAAATTTTCCTTGTCATAAACCCATCGCGGGTGTCAAACATATTGTTGAGCATTGATATTGCGTGTAACGAAACCTATCCTTATTGACAGCTGACTCAGCTGACAGTTTTTGACGTTTGGCGTGGCGTCTCCGAGTAGTTTTAGTTTTAGAAATAATCGATAATTTTGAGATAGATTGGCGAAATTGCGGCGTTTCTTTCAATTTCCAGCAGCAATAAATGTAAAAAGAAAAGAAGGAGCCCTCTTTGCTGTAGGCGTGCTTAGTGCCTAAATATTCTGACTTCCCTTTTCCTATGTCAAGGGAATCCTAATGTTTGCTCTGAAAATAACAATAAGATAGAAGTTCAGGGCTCCCGTTGCTTCAAACAAATATTACAGTTTCTATCCTCGTTGTTTCTATACATTATACGTTGTTATACGTTGTTTCTAAACATGGCGAAGCTGTCGATGTGTAGAGTTTGTTTATCGCGCGACATTCCACTGCGCGCGATTGTCAACACGCACCTACACAAGGTGTACGAAGCTTTGACTACGATGCCGGTAAGTAATCCTACCATTATTAGACAACAGTAATAAATAAATAAACGCCTCATACAACTATTACTCTCTTATACTGTACATATTATTACCCTATTACTTTCTTTTATAACAATACAAGGTTAGTCACTGCTCACTGTTGTGCCGAAACATACATACAAACACAAACAACATGTCTGTGTGTTGTCTTACCAAAGTCTACTAGTGAAGTGAACCTTTTGTTTTCGTTTTCGAGTCAGTGGATCTATCAACTTCTTTAGCTACTAATATAATTATATTTATAAACACACCACACACCACACCACAGTCCAAGTGACGATAATGCTTTTCAAATTGTTCAGGCACTGCTGTCGGAACCAACTAGTAATGAGGTTATGTTGATTAGTTTGTTGCAGAAGACATTAGACCCATACTGGTCTGCAAACCCTGTTGTGCGGAGCTCGAGAACTCTTCGGAGCTTAGGACGAGATGTCTCCAGAGTGAGAAGCTGTTTACAGAGTTACTTAGAAGTAATGTGGTGAGCGGTCCCATTATTAAATAATGCCTGTAACAAAGTATATCTACAAGGAACAACTTACTGTCTGTTGCACAAGTTTTTCATGTAATTTGTAATTATAATATTGTATCACTGGTCTCACATCTCCTGCATGTGTAGTGAGCTGTTAAAGTGTGTGTTCATACAATGTGGTGTTGTTTCTACAGCAAGTCCACCTACAAGTAATGCCCGATGTACAGCTGAGCGTAGAGGATGTGACCCAGATGACTCCAAATGTGTTTGATAACGATGAAGTGAAACAAGAACATGATGAAGGTAGGAATAGTTTATTGTATGTGTGTATGGTAAACAATATTATAGTGCTTATAGATAGTCAGCATCAAATACCATAATATTATATACTTGGACAAACTGTTTGTGTGTACAGATGCAGCGGGCGACAGCAGCGCGTCTCCAGAACCACAAGATGACGCGGGAACAGAACACATCGTGAAAGCAGAGCCACACATAGACAGCACAATGCCAAGTGTGTATCTGGTATTTGAACTTGTTTGTGTTGGCCGCCTGTCACCTACACCCCACCGTCGTTGGTGAAGTGTCGGTAGAGGGGGCTATCTTTAAGCCGTAGATGGCCCGGGGTCAGCCGGGGTGCGAAGGATATACCTATCACCTTACCGTTTTAGTCAGTTTGATCCTGACATAACCATCCCCGATGGCCGACGGGGGTGGTATCCATGGGGATTTCCGCACGATAAAAAAAAGGTCGCGTGCCGTGAACCAATCACACGACCACAGGTTCATTTGTGGGACGAACGAATGCAGCATAATATATTGTACTCATTTGCAGATGACGCCGCGGTGGAGCAAGATGCCGCAGACCTGTATCAGAGCGCACTAGGCTTACACACGGAGTGTGACATACCTCTGGATGTTGTGAAGGAGGAACCGGAGGACGTCGACACGATTTACGATGAAGATACGATTTTAAACAACCTTAAGAGAACTGAGCAAACAATGGGCAAGGCTGAAGAACCCAAGAGAGCGACTAAGAGAGCCGTTGAAGACAAACCCGTTAAGGAGAATAAAGTAGTGGAAACTCGCGACGAAATAGATATCAAATTACGTAACAATAAACCAAATAATAGCACATCCGACCATAATGTCGCTCACAGCGACATGTGTGGAAACAAAATCAGTGCAGACCAAAGTGTTAATAGTAGCTCAAGCAACAAACTCAAAGCGTTGTTTTGTGACACTTGTCAGAAATGTTTTAGACATAAAGGTGATTTTATAAGACATATTCGGACACACTCTGGCGAGAAGCCTTATCAGTGTAATGTATGTAAGAAGTGTTTCAGTCAAAGGGGTAATTTAGCTAAACATATTCATTGCCACAAGGGTGAGAAACCTTATGAATGTAATGTATGTAAGAAATGTTTCGCCAGGAAGAGTTATTTAAATACTCATATCCGTGCACACATGGGTGAGAAACCTTATGAGTGTAATGTTTGTAAGAAATGTTTCACTCGGAAGACTACTTTGGATAGTCATTTTCGTACCCACACGGGTGAGAAACCATATCAGTGTAATGTGTGTAAGAAATTCTACAGGAGCAATGATAGTTTAAGTAAACATATTCTTACACACACGGATGAGAAACCTTATGAGTGTGATATATGTAAGAAATGTTTCAGTCAAAAGGGTACTTTGAATAAGCATTTTCGTACCCACACGGGTGAGAAACCTTTTCAGTGTAATGTATGTAAGAGATTTTTCAATTTAAAGGGTCATTTAGATACTCATATTCGTACACACACAGGCGAGAAACCTTATGAGTGTAATGTATGTAAGAAATGTTTCAGTGATAACAGTAGTTTCATAAAACATGTTCGTATACATACTGGTGAAAAACCTTATGAGTGTAATTTATGTAAGAAACGTTTTATTAGTAAGAACAATTTAGGTATTCATATTCGCACACATACAGGTGAGAAACCTTATCAGTGTAGTGTATGTAACAAATGTTTCAATAGGCAGTCTAGTCTGAAAATGCATATTCGGAGACATACTGGTGAAAAACCGCATGAGTGTAATTGGTGTAAAAAACTTTTCAGTGAAAAAAATGAGTGCATACAACATGTTCGTACACATACCGGTGAGAAACCGTATGAGTGTAATGTATGTAAGAAATGTTTCCGCCGAAAACAACATTTAAATATTCATATACGTACACACACCGATGAGAAACCTTATCAGTGTAATGAGTGTAAGACAGGTTTCCGTAATAAGAGGACCTTAGAAGCGCATATTCGTTTGAACGGTCATTAGCAACTGCAGTTGCTTACTTGTTGCAGTACCCTGAGAGTACTTATGGTGTTGTAGACCATTAAGTCGCGCGGCTGTGCCGTGGTGGTACATCGTTCGAGAAGTCAAGAGTTCGTTGCCCGCACTGTGCGCACGTTAGTGTGTATATAAATGAGAGCGTATTGGTGAAGGTTATGTTATAAGACTAGCAGTACCCGCGGCTTCGTCCGCCTGCTCTTGCACTTTAAGGTTTCACGCGGCACCCTAACTCTTCTTCCAAAATTAAAGTAGCTTAAGTTACTCCTTGTTACATCAGCTATCTGCCAGTGAAAGACCCGTCGAAATTGGTCCAGTCGTTGCAGAGATTAGCCGGAACTATGAGACTGACAAAAATTGAAAAAAAAAGTTGTTTTGCTATATGTAGGTACCGTGTAAAGATCCAAGTACACTTAGTATAAAGCGTTTACTTTAATGTTACAAACAAACACTCCAATTATATTTGTTTGTATATATTGAAGTGTTAGGGTTGACAACATATCTATAAATAAAAGTTGCGCAATGTACCTTCGCGAAGGTAACGTGACCGCGGCAACCTTGACCGACAGCCCCGCGAGACCCGGTGAGGTTCGCGTACACGCGCGCGTCTGTGTGAGTGCGTCATGTTGAACGTTAAGTGCGTAGTTTGTTTACTGCTGTAGCTTATATATTTACTGTGACGCCCAGACAGGCCGTGCATTGTCACATGCGAGTGAGTACGCGTGGGGTGCTAGGCAGGGTGTAAGTTAATTTGTGTTGCCGTGTAGCTCTCGTCTTAACACATGCGGGTATTTGTTTATTTAATGATATTGTATATAATTATATAGGTATATTGTGTAATGTGTAGACAACTACTATTGTACACATCTAGAACTTTTTATTGACGTAAGTAATAAAGTGTCACATTAAAATATGCAGTTTTTTTATACCTTGTACCCATCCTGGGCTTATGTCCTGACACATCAGGCATTTACTATTTGTGCCTAGAATGCCAGAGTATAAACCAGTCTGTTTAGTTGGGCTTATGGCCGGCATTAATCGGGTGGATCGAATATGCCCGAATAATATCCACAGTGACAGGGCATAAACTTACCTCTAATGGAGGTAGGACACGACGGTATCTCCCGTCCGACTGGGGTAGTACCTCCGCCCTACAGAACACCGCCCCATAACAACCATCGTGTTGTGTTCCTGCCGGTAAGTGGGGTAGTCAGAGCTCATTGTACCCCTCCTTTCCCCATCCCTTCCTAGCCTCCCCACCCCTTCCAAGGCAGCGCGTGTGTGATACCCCTGGTGTTGCACACGTCCATAGGGCACTGTAACCTCTTCTCATCAGGTGGACCGTATGCTTGTCTGCTACCTACGTGGTATAAAAAATAACTGGCTTAAACCCATCACATTGTTAATGCTACCAACTACCATGGCTCTGGTCTGGTGATGTTACAGGCGACCATAGGAACTACTGAACTAAATAAAAGCATGACTTGTCAAAAGATTGTTTATTTATTACTAATCACTATAACTCAACACAAAATAAAAGGCCCGTTTTGACGTTTGTCCTCGTGGCGTAACTAGTTATGTACCTATACAATTCGGTATTCGATACTCAGGATGAATCGAATCCAGTTTGTATGGGGATTTAATCGATTTGAATATGTATGTAAACTGCATTGGATTAAAGTTCTGATTAGAAAAATTAGCTTAACCTTTGATTTTGTAGGTATTTTAAAACAATACAATGTTTTTAAAGGTCAATTTACTTATGTTTAATATTTTTGTTACAATAACATTCACTCAATCACAAAAACAACAAGAATAATTAAATCAGTCTTCAGAATCTAAACGCAAGTATTTAAATAAATAAAAATAAAAGTGCGCGTCGAGCTTGAAAAAAAATATCTCACTCGATATTTTCTTTCCTTAACTGATTATTAATAGTCTGTGGACTACATGAAAAAATCGTTATGCACAGCACTTAGCCGAGTGGGCGGTACCTGTCAATGAAAAATGTAATTACCTTTAGAACATTTAACTGATAAAAAATTAAGAACTTCATGGGCACGAACTGTCAAAGTGGGCCTTTTATTTTGTGACAACTATAAGAACATTAGAAATTTCCTTGCTAATCACAAACCAAGTGTCATAAACTGTTTATCTATAGCTTCATGTCATAAACCCATCGCGGGTGCCAAACACATTGGTGAGCATTGATATTGCGTGTAACGAAACCTATCCTTATTTGACAGCTGACTCAGCTGATAGTTTTTGACGTTTGGCGTGGCGTCTCCGCAATGTGTTAGTTTTAGAAATATTCGATGATTTTGAGAAAGATTGGCGAAATTGCGGCGTTTCTTTCAATTTCCAGCAGCAATAAATGTAAAAGGAAAAGAAGGAGCTCTCCTCTCTTTGCTGTAGGCGTGCTTAATGCCTAAATCTTCAACTGTCCTTGTCCTATGTCAAGGGAATCCTAATGTTTGCTCTGAAAATAACAAGTTAGAAGTTCAGGGCTCCCGTTACTTAAAACAAATATTACAGTTTCTGAAGTCGTTGACTTTTATATAAACGGTGACAATAAACTAACACAAACACAAACATGGCGAAGCTGTCGATGTGTAGAGTTTGTTTATCGCGCGACATTCCACTGCGCGCGATTGTCAACACGCACCTACACAAGGTGTACGAAGCTTTGACTACGATGCCGGTAAGTAATCCTACCATTATTAGACAACAGTAATAAATAAATAAACGCCTCATACAACTATTACTCTCTTATACTGTACATATTATTACCCTATTACTTTCTTTTACAACAATACAAGGTTAGTCACTGCTCACTGTTGTGCCGAAACATACATACAAACACAAACAACATGTCTGTATGTTGTCTTACCAAACTCTACTAGTGAAGTGAACCTTTTGTCTTCGTTTTCGAGTCAGTGGATCTATCAACTTCTTTAGCTACTAATATAATTATATTTATAAACACACCACAACAGTCCAAGTGACAATAATGCTTTTCAAATTGTTCAGGCACTGCTGTCGGAACCAACTAGTAATGAGGTTATGTTGATCAGTTTGTTGCAGAAGATATCAGACCCATACTGGTCTGCAAACCCTGTTGTGCGGAGCTCGAGAACTCCTCGGAGCTTAGGATAAAATGTCTCCAGAGTGAGAAGCTGCTTACAGAGTTGCTAAGAAGTAATGTGGTGAGCGGTCCCATTATTAAATATTGCCTGTAACAAAGTATATCTACAAGGAACAACTTACTGTCTGTTGCACAAGTTTTTCATGTAATTTGTAATTATAATATTGTATCACTGGTCTCACATCTCCTGCATGTGTAGTGAGCTGTTAAAGTGTGTGTTCATACAATGTGGTGTTGTTTCTACAGCAAGTCCACCTACACGTAATGCCCGATGTACAGCTGAGCGTAGAGGATGTGATCCAGATGACTCCAAATGTGTTTGATAACGATGAAGTGAAACAAGAAAATGCTGAAGGTAATTGATGTTTTATTGTATGTTTGTGACAAATGACAAACAAAACAGGCTAAACGATGTTACAGTGCTTATAGTTAGAGCGGGTACACATTAGGCGCTTCGTAGTTTCGTAACCAGTTATTCCTTATCCAAGGTTGGACTTTTGTGGGCTCCAACTACCCGTAACTACTGCCATAGATGTTTGTCTGGCAACCGGGACTGACGGCTTAACATGCTCTCCCAAGCCCTGATGATGCGGTCATTTAAGTTACATTCTTAATTATTGTGTATTTATCAAGGTGTATTTCCAGATGCGCTTAAAATATCAATAATTAAGCCACTATTCAAGAAAGAGGATAGAGAAGTCATTGAGTACAAAAGATCAATAACATTAATATCGGTTATTGCTAAAATATTTGAAAAATATATACATAAACAATTGTATATATATTTAGAAAAAACTAACATGTCATCCAATGAACAAAGAGGATTTCGTGAAAAGGAAACTATCAATCTAGCAATCTATGATTTTCTATATGAAGTAATATTAAACTTTGATAAAACAACGCCCGTGTGCGCGATTTTCTGTGACATGACGCAAGCGTTTGACCATGTTAAACATGATATTCTTCTAAAAAAGCTTGAAGCATATGTTAGAAGAGGTAATGTGTTAGATATGATGAAACCTTATCTAACCAATAGGAAACAATATACGGAGGTCGCCAGAATAAATACTGTGACTAAACATGAAGAAATGTATCAGTCAGAACAGAAAATTGTTGTTCATGGCGTTCCTCAGGGTAGTGCACTTGGACCATTGCTCTTTACACTTTACATAAATGACTTACCGTATCTACCCGACATCATATGACGTTATTCGCGGATAACAGTACATTGACAGCTTCTAATGATTATAATGACTTAATTAAATACAAAATTGACATACATAATTCATTGACATCTATAATTAAATGGACATTAATAATTTACAAATAAATCTGAACAAAACTAAGATCATGCTCTTTGGTCAACGTGAAACACCACAGAGAATAGATATAGAACACCAGAATAACATAATTGAAAACGATAATACCACAAAGTTTCTTGGGTTGACAATCGATAAACAAATTAACTGGAAATCACATATAGAGCAACTCCGCTAAAGAATTTGTAGTTCTGCCTATGCGTTACATGCGCTGTCCAACATTGTTAACCAGGATACTTTAATTATAGCTATCACGGCTCAGCTGCACCTCTGCTACGATACGAAATCATTTTCTGGGTAACCCCACAGATACTGAAGTAGCATTTAAAGCACAAAAGAGGTGCATTAGATCCATGTTTAAGTTAAAAAATGTTACAGATAACTGCAAAACATACTTTCAGGACAATATTATATACAATATTAACACTACCAAGTCTGTACATTTCTGAGGTCGCAAGTTCGTTAAATGCAACCCTAGGGTATTTCCGACCTTAGGATCAGCAGTTCCGCGAAACAGGAAAATAATAGTAGGCTTCGTTTACATAGGGCAATAAAAACTAAAAAGAAAGAAACAAGCACTTAGATTTGTGTCCGGTGGTCTAGAAACATACCGGCCGCAATAGGAGCGGCTTTGTAGAGGGCTACTCGAAGGCTTGTCACATGCCCTTCTGACAGTGGGGCCCCGGGGGGCCATCTTAAAACCGTAGATGGTCCAGGGTCAGCTGGGGAGCGCGGGATATGCTCTCAAGCAGTCTTATACCCCGGCAACTGAAGACTTGAGACGGCGTGCGGTTTTTATCAGGTCCGAGCCAGACTTAACCACTCCCGATGGCCGACACGGGCGGTATCCGAAGGACGAAATCCGTACGAAAAAAGGCATTTGAAACGCTAAACAAACAAACAGTAGTAAAGTATTTTTGTCGATAAATATCTTTGTATCAGAGATAGCCTTAGTAGCCGCCAGTGCCCTTGGCCGTCAGCAGCAGGGCGCGTGCTGTGAACCAATCACACGACCACAGGTTCATTTGTGAGACGAACGAATGCAGCATAATATATTGTACTCATTTGCAGATGACGCCGCGGTGGAGCAAGATGCCGCAGACCTGTATCAGAGCGCACTAGGCTTACACACGGAGTGTGACATACCTCTGGATGTTGTGAAGGAGGAACCGGAGGACGTCGACACGATTTACGATGAAGATACGATTTTAAACAACCTTAAGAGAACTGAGCAAACAATGGGCAAGGCTGAAGAACCCAAGAGAGCGACTAAGAGAGCCGTTGAAGACAAACCAGTTAAGGAGAATAAAGTAGTGGAAACTCGCGACGAAATAGATATCAAATTACGTAACAATAAACCAAATAATAGCACATCCGACCATAATGACGCTCACAGCGACATGTGTGGAAACAAAATCAGTGCAGACCAAAGTGTTAATAGTGGCTCAAGCAACAAACTCAAAGCGTTGTTTTGTGACACTTGTCAGAAATGTTTTAGATATAGAGGTGATTTAATAAGACATATTCGTACACACACTGGCGAGAAGCCTTATCAGTGTTATGTATGTAAGAAGTGTTTCAGTCTACGTCATTCTTTATGTCGTCATATCCGTACACACACGGGTGAGAAACACTATGAGTGTAATGTGTGTAAGAAAAGTTTCCGTCTCAAGACAAGTTTAATTGAACATAATATTACGCACACGGGGGAGAAACCTTATGAGTGTAATATGTGTAAGAAATGTTTCGGTAACAAGAGAAGTTTAACACGTCATATTCGTACACACATGGGGGAGAAACCCTATGAGTGTACTGTGTGTAAGAAATGTTTTGGTGTAAAGTATCATTTAAATCGTCATATCCGTACACACATGGGTGAGAAACCTTATGAGTGTAATGTGTGTAAGAAATGTTTTACAAACAAGAGTTCTTTAAAGTCTCATTTCCTTACACACACGGTTGAGAAACCTTATGAGTGTAATGTGTGTAAGAAATGTTTTACAAACAAGAGTTCCTTAAAGTCTCATATCCTTACACACACGGGTGAGAAACCTTATGAGTGTAATGTGTGTAAGAAATGTTTTACAAACAAGACTTCTTTAAAGTCTCATACTCGTACACACAAGGGTGAGATTATTCAGATAACTGATTGTTATGGATATAAGAAATGTTTCAATACCAAAACGGCTTCAGATGGTCATATTCGTACACAAACGCCAAGGGTATATAAGGGTAAGAGAGCAAATTAAAATTTCCGAACGAATATTTTTAATTTCTTTATTTGACGTAAAATACTTGCTACACATAACATTTCATATTAGGATTCAATACTGTTTCAACTTTAAAGATACATTTAACAAGATAGAAGTGCACATACCGTACATGTATATATAAATATACATACATACATAAATGGACTGGAACCCGTGAACTCGCTACCGTGCCCGTGTGCAGGTAGCCCAGTTAATTAGTGCTCCGTCCTGGGTGTTTACTTTTCCAATTTAAATATACATAAATATTATATTATGGGTCTAAAGTAGATAACAAGTTTACTATGTCTTGTCGTGGTGTTACAACAGGCTCGTGTCCTACATTTGAAAAAATGGTTACTACAATACTTCTATACACAAATGACCCCAAAAATATATTATTTTCGGGGTATTTCGAGATTTTTGAATTTAAGTCGAAAACACTCCAAACTGTCATGGCGTTTTTTGTGACGTCACGACCTCCCTAAAGTGGAATCGTGTTGTTATTGTACGTTAGCAAAATGGATATTGCATTCTCAGACCAATAAAAAAGTATAGACGGAGTATTGCGCATTTTTTTTGAAGCCCACCAACATAAGACGATTTGATAATCTTATGACTACGGAACAAAGAATACCTACTACAATGGAAGTGTGATACTACTTATTCATAAGGGAAACCGCTATCGCCAAACTCACACATACAACCAGTTAATAATACATTGCACTACTAGTAAACAAATGTTTTGATTTGTCGCATATCTTCCATACCAAATAAACCTATTATGCATACTGCAAAACGAAAATACACCTTACTAGTTCGTGTTAGAGATTTCTTTGCTATAGATAAAAAAAATATTTACGGCGATTCGTATTTTGAATCAAACAAACTTTGACTTAAGAAAAACTTCAGATAATCTCTCTCTCGCTCTATCTAACTATGTAAACCTTGCGAACCAACGCATACCAGTGACACGCGTGACACGCCCACTTACCATTTCTACTTACGGACTTCTGACGGACGTTCGGTTCGGTAGTCTTTGGGTAGTCGGCCGAAGAGCTATTGGCAGCGTGTGACGTGTTTTGACTTATGCACAAGAAGCTTCACTTATTTCGTCGCTATTATTCACAACGGCTCCGTCTATACTTTTTTATTGGTCTGAGATTGCATCAAAGAACTTTGAATTGTCTCCACCTAGTTTGTTGGATTGTATTCCTTTCTTTGCGGTGACCATGTTTAATTGCAAGTTTGGGATATATGATGTAGTTTACGTCTATGCTCATGAAAATAAATGGTTTCTCCGTTTCCATTTTTTTATACTACTGTAGAGGAACGGGATGTGACGTCCCTCCAACACAAAAGGAGGATCCTCCGACCAGGCAAGGTGATCACGCCTGGCGGGCCGCGGCCCTACGGTTTATCGTTGGGATCTTGTATATATGCTACATCAGTGTGCGATCTGCACTTTCGCGATTCAGGATCGTTGACGTAGTTGTGACGTAGTTGTAGTATCGAAGTAGTTCGTCGTGCTGTGACTAGATGGCGCTGGATATTTGTGGTATCGCCACACTACTTAGGTGGCAGACAAGCATTTACTAATATTTTAAAGTATAAAGAGAGGCCAAATTTATTGAAAAGGTTATTTTACTATATTTAAGAGGTACAATATATTTTTTTTATACTACTTAGGTGGCAGACAAGCACACGGCCCACCTGATGGGAAGCGGTCACCGTGGCCTATGAACGTGTGCAACACTAAGGGTGTCACACACGCGCTGCCTACCCTGAAGGGAAGGGGGGAGGGCTGGGATGGGGAGGCTAGGAAGGGATGGGAGGAGGAGGGGTACAGTGAGCTCTGGCTACCCTACTTACCGGCGGGAACACAACTCGATGGTTATTATGGGGCGGTGTTCTGTAGGGCGGAGGTACTACCCCAGTCGGACAGCTCATTTCGGACGGGAGATACCGTCGTGTCCTTCCTCCTTCAAAAATAATATGGATATATACTGCTGTATTAAAATAAAAAAAGTAAATGTGTAACTTATTTATTTATTGAGATTTAGCTATGTACGCATGTAATAGCAAAATAAATTATTGACATTTAATGAAGGATTATGTGTTTATTTATTTCATACATATGGTGTCATTACAGGCAAACCTAATGCGACAGAGTAGGTGTTTCCTTGTGGCCAAACTGATTTGGCCACTAGGAATGATTATAATTAGCCAAACTTCTTGTCATTAAACTTTTGAGTCAACCTGTATACAGTAAGTTTATACTACCGTGGTCTAAATATGTACAGTCGTGAACAAATAAAGTGTAGTAGCTTTTTAGAATCGATAACTTAATACCTACTTGAGTAGGTATAAGCTGTAATAAGCAGTAATAAATATCCCTATAAGATAAGCAGAAAATTATGTTTGTAAGGGTATCACATTTGGCAAAGGCTGGCGAGTAAGTATCTCTGCCTTGTTCTGCGAGAAACCTTCGATATTTACAGATAAGACGCACAGAGCTGGCTTTAAAGGTATACTATCACGGTGGCGGCAGTTACTTTGAGTTTTTTTTTCTATACCACATAGGTGACAGACAAGCACACGGCCCACCTGATGGGAAACGGTCACCGTGGACACGAGGAGGGGTACAGTGAGGCCTACCCTACTTACCTTGGGGAACACAACACGCTGGTTATTATGGGGCGGTGTTCTGTAGGGCGGAGGTACTACCCCAGTCGGACTGCTCATTTTGGACGAGACACGTGTTTCCTTCCTCCTGAGATGTGTTCCCGCCGGCAAGTAGGGTAGCCAGAGCTCACTGTATCCTTCCTCTCCCCCACACCTTCCTAGCCGCTCTCCCCCTTGCCTTCAGGGTAGGCAGCGCGTGTGTGACACCCTTAGTGTTGCACACGTCCATAGGCCACGGTGACCGCTTCCCATCAGGTGGGCCGTGTGCTTGTCTGCCTACCTACGTAGTATAAGAAAAGACAACATTTTGTCTCACGGCCACGCCGCTACTTACGGAGAGCCCGAGCATAGGTGTCACTGCGGGAAGACTCAGCACATCCCCCCATCACTGGTATAATATATGAGAGCTGAATGAGAGCTCAAAGTGTAAGTGTAAAAGGAGGGCTTCAGTTGCAGAGGTTGCCCTTTTTTTTATCGTGCGGAAATCCCCATGGATACCACTCCCGTCGGCCATCGGGGGTGGTTATGTCGGGATTGAACCGACTAAAACCGCACGCCGTCTCGGGTCTTAATTACCGGGGTGTAAGGTTACCCAATAGGCATATCCCTCGCACCCCAGCTGACCCTGGGTCATCTACGGTTTTAAGATAGCCCCCCCCATAAGGGGGGTGGGCGAGCATCGCGCCACTTCGCCGACGGTGGGGTGTAGGGTGACAGGCGGCCGTCGTGTCACCCAGCCGTCGGCGTGCAGACAATCAGCTCGCCCCCCGCTCGCTCCCCACTGTGCCCTCTGCTAGTCAGACGGACATGTGGAGAGCTTCGGAGCCACTCCCACCCCGGCCGGATTGGCCGCAGGCAGCAGCGTCTCCCGTGGCGAGTGGGAGGCGCTGCTCGCCTCCGTTGCCCAGGTACACTACGTGGAGGTTCCGGCCCGCACCCTGCAGAGGTAGACCTAAGAAAAGATGTGGAATGCGTGAAAGAGGATATAGCGGAGTGACTGAGATGACATCTGATATTTTTACTCAAACTTATCAAGTAGGGTTTCAAAATGAAATAAATTAAAAAAGGTTACAAAAATATATTAGATGTATTGTATATCACAACTATCTATTTATAATATGAAAAAATTAAATTAAAAATTTAAAAAACCCCCGACTCACAAAAAAAGAACAATAAAGAACCTGTAAAAAGTAAAAAATAACTATTATATTATGACCTATCTACCCTAAGTATTGAACCTTTATTATTATTATAGGTAGCTATATTATTTACGTATTCATATTTTTAACTAAAAGTTTGTCTCGTCGGGGGGACCGCAAAACATCTACAGTTAGGATCTTGCGAGACAGACGTACGATTAGGTTATGATTAGGTGAGCGGTCCCCGACGAGACAAACTGTTAGTTAAAAATATGAATACGTAAATAATATAGCTACCTATAATATTTAGGGTAATATATATACATATAATAGGGTAATAAAATAATAATACTTAGGGTAGATAGGTCATAATATAACAGTTATTTTTTACTTTTTACAGGTTCTTTATTGTTCTTTTTTGAGTCGGGGGTTTTTTAAATTATTAATTTATTTTTTTTATTTCATGCTTTTTATAGGGGTAACTTAAGTATAATAGCTAATTCATTATTTAATATCAACATACGTATAGTCTATCAACAATTATTCAGAGCTAATGCGAATTGCGCGGAGTGTGGTTACAGAATTAGAAATACATTCCACGCCTCATATCTTTCGAATGGCTAAACCGATTTTCATAAAACTTGCGGTATCATAATGTATAAGTTATGACCTTTCATTTGATACCAAACACGAGTATATTTGAACACATTAAATTTTTCATCACCACTTCCACCCCCCATATCTTTGAAATGGCTTAACCGATTTTTATAAAACATAGCTAAGAACACTCTCCCCCAACCCATCTTTCAAACAAAAGAAACAGAATCAAAATCGGTTCATCCGTTTGGGAGCTATGATGCCACAGACAGACTTACAAACACACACACACGTCAAACTTATAATACCCCGTTCGGGTTTCCGTCGGGGATTAAAAATCAATGCCACTTTTCGTTCTATTTTATAACTCAAGAACAGGCTCATCTGTCCAAATAAAATGTTTAAGCTATGTTCGGACTATTTAATTTAGTAAACGGTATGGTTTATGTGAAGTTTGCACAAAGTTGGTCGAGCGGTTCTACATTTATCACATTTTGATTTGGCTGGACCTCGATATCCTCCGTGAAGCGACTGCCATCTGACCTTCACAACCCAATGGTGACATTAGGCGATATCGAAGCATTGCAGCTAGACCGTTGTTGTTGGACTTTTTAGGGCTGCAACTACCCGTAACGACTGCCATAGATGTTTGTATGGCAACCGGGACCGACGGCTTAACGTGCTCTCCGAGGTACGATTTCACCAGTAACACTATAAAATGGCTAATTTCAAGACAGCAATTTGCATTATACATCGGACAATGTACGCCGGAATGTACGTGCAAGGCTGAGACAGTCCCGGGGCCTTGAAGCGGGCCGTGAAAAAGCATTTGATGAGGCCGTCAAGCTGAGGGCCGCCACTATAGCACTATCGGTTTATGTAATGGGGACCCCATTCCAGAGACTTTGCCTTTAGGTTACCATCAGGCGAGGTGAAGTCTTGTTGACGTGTCCGACATATAAAAAAAAAATGAAGGTGATTAGGCACCGATAGGACAGGCTCGCCGATAACAATAACAAAGTCAAAACACGTCACACGCTGACAACAGCTCTTCGGCCGACTACCCAAAGACTAGCAAACCGAGCGTCCGTCACAAGTCCGTCATAAGATTACCAAATCGTCTTATGTTGGTAGGGTTAAAAAAATGCGCAATACTCCGTCTATACTTTTTTATTGGTCTGAGAATGCAATATCCATTTTACTTACGTACAATAACAACACGATTCCACTTTAGGGAGGTCGTGACGTCACAAAAAACGCCATGACAGTTTGGAGTGTTTTCGACATAAATTCAAAAATCTCGAAATACCCCAAAAATAATATATTTTTGGGGTCATTTGTGTATAGAAGTATTGTAGTAACCATTTTTTCAAATTTAGGACACGAGCCTATTGTAACACCACGACAAGACATCGTAAACTTGTTGTCTACTTTAGACCCATAATATAATATTTATGTATATTTAAATTGGAAAAGTGAACACCCAGGACGGAGCACTAATTAACTGGGCTACCTGCACACGGGCGCGGTAGAGTTCACGGGTTCCAGTCTATTTATGTATGTATGTATATATGTATGTACGGTATGTGCACTTCTATCTTGTTAAATGTACCTTTAAAGTTGAAACAGTATTGAATCCTAATATGAAATGTTATTTGTAGCAAGTATTTTACGTCAAATAAAGAAATTAAAAATATTCGTTCGGAAATTTTAATTTGCTCTCTTACCCTTATATACCCTTGGCGTTTGTGTACGAATATGACCATCTGAAGCCGTTTTGGTATTGAAACATTTCTTATATCCATAACAATCAATTATCTGAATAATCTCACCCTTGTGTGTACGAGTATGAGACTTTAAAGAACTCTTGTTTGTAAAACATTTCTTACACACATCACACTCATAAGGTTTCTCAACCGTGTGTGTAAGGATATGAGACTTTAAATAACTCTTGTTTTTAAAATATTTCTTACACACATTACACTCATAAGGTTTCTCACCCGTGTGTGTAAGGATATGAGACTTTAAGGAACTCTTGTTTGTAAAACATTTCTTACACACATTACACTCATAAGGTTTCTCAACCGTGTGTGTACGAGTATGAGACTTTAAAGAAGTCTTGTTTGTAAAACATTTCTTACACACATTACACTCATAAGGTCTCTCATCCGTGTGTGTAAGGATATGAGACTTTAAAGAACTCTTGTTTGTAAAACATTTCTTACATACATTACACTCATAAGGTTTCTCACCCATGTGTGTAAGGATATGAGACTTTAAAGAACTCTTGTTTGTAAAACATTTCTTACACACATTACACTCATAAGGTTTCTCACCCATGTGTGTACAGATATGAGAATTTAAAGAACTCTTTACACTAAAACATTTCTTACACACATTACACTCATAGGGTTTCTCACCCGTGTGTGTACGGATATGACGATTTAAATGACACTTTACACCAAAACATTTCTTACACACATTACACTCATAGGGTTTCTCACCCGTGTGTGTACGGATATGACGATTTAAATGATCCTTTACATTAAAACATTTCTTACACACATTACACTCGTAGGGTTTCTCCCCCATGTGTGTACGAATATGACGTGTTAAACTTCTCTTGTTACCGAAACATTTCTTACACATATTACACTCATAAGGTTTCTCCCCCGTGTGCACAATATTATGTTCAATTAAACTTGTCTTGAGACCGAAACTTTTCTTACACACATTACACTCATAGGGTTTCTCACCCGTGTGTGTACGGATATGACGATATAAAGAATGACTTTGACTAAAACACTTCTTACATACATAACACTGATAAGGTTTCTCACCAGTGTGTGTCCGAATATGTATTATTAAATCAATTCTACGTCTAAAACCTTTCTGACAAGTGCCACATAACAACGCTTTGAGTTTGTTGCTTGAGCTACTATTAACACTTTGGTCTGCACTGAGTTTGTTTCCACACATGTCGCTGTGAGCGTCATTATGGTCGGATGTGCTATTATTTGGTTTATTGTTACGTAATTTGATATCTATTTCGTCGCGAGTTTCCACTACTTTATTCTCCTTAACTGGTTTGTCTTCAACGGCTCTCTTAGTCGGTCTCTTGGGTTCTTCAGCCTTGCCCATTGTTTGCTCAGTTCTCTGAAGGTTGTTTAAAATCGTATCTTCATCGTAAATCGTGTCGACGTCCTCCGGTTCCTCCTTCACAACATCCAGAGGTATGTCACACTCCGTGTGTAAGCCTAGTGCGCTCTGATACAGGTCTGCGGCATCTTGCTCCACCGCGGCGTCATCTGCAAATGAGTACAATATATTATGCTGCATTCGTTCGTCCCACAAATGAAGTGCAAGGGCACTGGCTATGACTATACAGGACTACTGAATACACGTGTTCATTTGTTGCTTATCAGAAGTAGGTGTGTGGAACTTCATGCGTCTTTCTTTTCTTGTCACTTACTTTTGTATAATTGGATATATTTTTCCTGACATACAGTATGTACTCGAATATATATTGGGAAGCCACAGTTAAAATATTTATAGTTTTAAATCGTTCCCTAAGAGAATCTTTCTTGCCTAAACAATAAATGGCACGAACTGCCCTCTTTTGTAATATAAATCAAATACCAGATACACACTTGGCACTGTGCTGTCTGTGTGTGGTTCTGCTTTCACGATGTGTTCTGTTCCCGCGTCATCTTGTGGTTCTGGAGACGCGCTGCTGTCGCCCGCTGCATCTGTACACACAAACAGTTTGTCCAAGTATATAATATTGTGGTATTTGATGTAATATTGTTCTACACTTTCTCGTCAACTGCGTGCAGTGATATGGGCTTACATCTGCAATATTTTTTGTAATTTGTGAACATACTATATTACATGGTTACACGGAGGTTATTAGCACCACACACAGTTTCTCAATTACTGACTAACTACAAGCACGATAATATTGTTCAGCCTGTTTGTTGGTCACATACAATAAAACATTATTACCTTCATCATGTTCTTGTTTCACTTCATTGTTATCAAACACATTTGGAGTCATCTGGATCACATCCTCTACGCTCAGCTGTACATCGGGCATTACTTGTAGGTGGACTTGCTGTAGAAACAACACCACATTGTATGAACACACACTTTAACAGCTCACTACACATGCAGGAGATGTGAGACCAGTGATACAATATTATAATTACAAATTACATGAAAAACTTGTGCAACAGACAGTAAGTTGTTCCTTGTAGATATACTTTGTTACAGGCATTATTTAATAACGGGACCGCTCACCACATTACTTCTTAGCAACTCTGTAAACAGCTTCTCACTCTGGAGACATCTCGTCCTAAGCTCTGAGGAGTTCTCGAGCTCCGCAAAACAGGGTTTGCAGACCAGTATGGGTCTGATGTCTTCTGCAACAAACTGATCAACATAACCTCATTACTAGTTGGTTCCGACAGCAGTGCCTGTCCAATTTGAAAAGCATTATCGTCACTTGGTCTGTTGTGGTGTGTTTATAAATATAACTATATTAGTAGCTAAAGAAGTTGATAGATCCACTGACTCGAAAACGAAGACAAAAGGTTCACTTCACTAGTAGACTTTGGTAAGACAACATACAGACATGTTGTTTGTGTTTGTATGTATGTTTCGGCACAACAGTGAGCAGTGACTAACCTTGTGTTGTTATAAAAGAAAGTAATAGGGTAATAATATGTACAGTATAAGAGAGTAATAGTTGTATGAGGCGTTTATTTATTTATTACTGTTGTCTAATAATGGTAGGATTACTTACCGGCATCGTAGTCAAAGCTTCGTACACCTTGTGTAGGTGCGTGTTGACAATCGCGCGCAGTGGAATGTCGCGCGATAAACAAACTCTACACATCGACAGCTTCGCCATGTTTAGAAACAACGTATAACAACGTATAATGTATAGAAACAACGAGGATAGAAACTGTAATATTTGTTTGAAGCAACGGGAGCCCTGAACTTCCAACTTATTGTTATTTTCCGAGCAAAAATTAGGATTCCCTTGACATAGAAAAAGGGCAGTCAGAAGATTTAGGCATTAAGCACGCCTACAGCAAAGAGAGCTCCTTCTTTTTCTTTTTCATTTATTTCTGCTGGAAATTGAAAGAAACGCTGCAATTTCGCCAATCTCTCTCAAAATTTTAATCGAATATTTCTAAAATTAGTAATAATGACGGAGACGCCACGCCAAACGTCAAAAACTGTCAGCTGAGTCAGCTGTCAATAAGGATAGGTTTCGTTACACGCAATATCAATGCTCAACAATATGTTTGGCACCTGTGATGGGTTTATGCCGTAGACAGAGAAGGAAATATACTATTCTCTGTCTAAGTACAAGGAAATTTCTAATGTTCTTGTATGATTTTGATGATCGATAATGATAAGTAATAAAAAAACAATCTTCTGATAGCTCATGCTTTTATTTAGTTCAGTAGTTCCTATGGTCGCCTGTAACATCACCAGACTAGCGCCATGGTAGTTGGCAGCATTAACAATGTGATGGGCTTATGCCCTGTCACTGTGGACATTATTCGGGCATATTCGATCCGCCCGATTGATGCCGGCCATAAGCCCAACTAAACAGACTGGTTTATACTCTGGCATTTTAGGCATAAATAGTAAATTTTTGATGTAGCAGGATATAAATCCGGGATGGCTACTTGTTCTAAGGATCTTTCTTTGTTCTGTGGGTACATACAAGGTATAAAAAACCTGCATATTTTAATGTGACACTTTATTACTTACGTCAATAAAAAGTTCTAGATGTGTACAATAGTAGTTGTCTACACATTACACAATATACCTATATACATATCATTCAATAAGAAACTTTTACCAAACAAATACGTACATGTGTTGATATTAGCAAGATCACTATTGATAGCGGCCACAGCCTCAGTTAATTGTTCAGCCTTGAAGTGTCGATATAGCTGCAGGTCGTCTGCACAGAGATGACAATGAGACGTAACGACCTTCGTAATCTGTATCTGTACTAATATTATAAAGAGGTACAGTTTGTGTGTTTGTGACGTTGTAGGGGGTAATCTCTGGATCTACTGAACCGATTTTAAAATTTCTTTTACCAACAGAAAGCCACGTTATTTGTGAGTGTCATAAGCTGTATTTTTTACTAAAAAAAAAGCAAATCCCTACTAAAACTGCATTAATGTACACCAAGTTTGTGTACATGTATGGTGGTTTTGATGTGTGAGTATTCATGGTTAGTGCTACGCGTCGTGTGCGATAGAGAGAACGCCTTACAAAACCGACTCGTGCTGTCCTTCTCTCTCTCCTGCCCGACGCGACGTGCGGTGCTGTATTCCGTACACAGCCCTTGTGAATGTCGCCTAGCGTGTTGCCTGTGGATCTCGGCGCGGGGTGAGGTAAGTGATACTGGTGGGAGGAGGGGAGTTTCCGTTCGGTACGTTAGTACTATTATATATTCTGTGACATCGGCTAACTTTTTCTTCGGCTGCTCCTTTACGAATCAAGAAGCATTTTCCTTCTGGTACGCGTCTCCAGGGAGTCACATTGCCTGCAGTGTGCTCAATGTCTCCCTTATAAATACTTCAAGGAGCCAAATTCTGGAGTCAGTTCGGCGGTTGTTGCCGTACAAGTGCTCGGTGTCTTGGGCAGCTCAGCTTCAGAACGAGCCATCCTGGCATGACGCCAGTGACGTCAGCAACATCTGTGCGTCCATGATGAGACAGTTGTGACGAGTGAAGTTGTCAAGTGCAGAGTAGTTCCTAGAGAGGATTCTAATAACACTATCCTGCCAAGTATGGACTATATTATGCTGTATAATTCTGCCATTAAAAGTATGTTTGATATAAAAATGTTATTCAAATTGATTTTCAAAAACTGAGCTAATTTTTACACCTTTTTTCAGCTACCACCAGCTGTCAATATTTCTCACCTCACCTCAGCTGTCAGGTTTCACACCCGTGTGTGTACGTATATGAATATTTAAATGCTGTTTTCGAAGGAAACATTTCTTACATACATTACATTCATAAGGTTTCTCACCGGTATGTATACGAGCATGTTGTATGCAATCATTTTTTACACTGAAACGTTTCTTACATACATTACACTCATAAGGTTTTTCACCAGTATGTCTCTGAATATGCATTTTGAGACAAGACTGAATATTGAAACCTTTTCCACATACACTGCACTGATAAGGTTTCTCACCTGTGTGTTTGCGAATATGAATATCTAAATTGCTCTTTTCAACAAAGCGTTTTTTACATATATTACACTCATAAGGTTT
This sequence comes from Lithosia quadra, assembly GCA_963576445.1. Lineage (NCBI taxonomy): Eukaryota > Metazoa > Arthropoda > Insecta > Lepidoptera > Erebidae > Lithosia > Lithosia quadra. The sequence goes on from OY754902.1 coordinate 6,348,332, forward strand.
TTCACCAGTATGTCTACGAACATGTCTCATTAAAGCACTGCTATGACTGAAACATTTCTTACATACATTACACTCATAAGGTTTCTCACCTGTGTGTGTACGAATATGAATATCTAAATTACCCTTTATATTGAAACATCTCTTACATACATTACACTGAAAAGGTTTCTCACCCGTGTGGGTACGGATATGATTATCTAAAGAACCCCTTTGCTTGAAACATTTCTTACATACATCACACTCATAAGGTTTCTCATTCGAGTGTGTACGAATATGTTTATATAAACTTTCATTACTTTTGTAGAATTTCTTACACATATTACACTGATATGATTTCTCAACCACGTGGGTACGAATATGAATTTTCAAAGTATTCTTCCGAATGAAACATTTCTTACAAACATTACACTCATAAGGTTTCTCACCTGTGTGTGTAAGGATATGAGTATTTAAATAACTCTTCTTAGAGAAACATTTCTTACATACACTACATTCATAAGGTTTCTCACCCTTGTGGTAACGAATATGTTCAGCTAAATTACTCCTTAAACTGAAACACTTTTTACATATATTACACTCAAAAGGTTTTTCACCAGTATGTGTTCGACTATGTATTTTGAGACTAGACTGATTATTGAAACATTTCCCACATACACTGCACTGATAAGGTTTCTCACCTGTGTGTGTGCGAATATGAATATCTAAATTGCTCTTTTCAACAAAGCGTTTTTTACATATATTACACTCATAAGGTTTTTCACCAGTATGTGTCCGAATATGTATTTTGAGATCAGACTGATAATTGAAACCTTTCCCACATACACCACACTGATAAGGTTTCTCACCGGTGTGTGTGCGAATATGACCATCTAAATTGCTCTTTACAAGAAAACGTTTGTTACATATATTACACTCATAAGGTCTCTCACCCGTGTGGGTACGAATATGTATATCCAAACTACACTTTAAAGTGAAAAATCTCTTGCATACATTACACTGATAAGGCTTCATGCCAGTGTGTGCACGGATATGAGTATTTAAATAACTTTTACTAGTGAAACATTTCTTACATACATTACATTCATAAGGTTTCTCACCCGTGTGGGTACGAAAATGCTTAGCCAAAGTACCCTTTACACTAAAACATTTCTTACATACATCACACTGATAAGGCTTCTCGCCAGTGTGTGTCCGAATATGACTTATTAAATGACCTTTATGTCTAAAACATTTCTGACAAGTGTCACAAAACAACGCTTTGAGTTTGTTGCTTGAGCCACTATTAACACTTTGGTCTGCACTGATTTTGTTTCCACACATGTCGCTGTGAGCGTCATTATGGTCAGATGTGCTATTATTTGGTTTATCGTTACGTAATTTGATATCTATTTCGTCGCGAGTTTCCACTACTTTATTCTCCTTAACTGGTTTGTCTTCAACGGCTCTCTTAGTCGCTCTCTTCGGTTCTTCAGCCTTGCCCATTGTTTGCTCAGTTCTCTGAAGGTTGTTTAAAATCGTATCTTCATCGTAAATCGTGTCGACGTCCTCCGGTTCCTCCTTCACAACATCCAGAGGTATGTCACACTCCGTGTGTAAGCCTAGTGCGCTCTGATACAGGTCTGCGGCATCTTGCTCCACCGCGGCGTCATCTGCAAATGAGTACAATATATTATGCTGCATTCGTTCGTCTCACAAATGAACCTGTGGTCGTGTGATTGGTTCACAGCACGCGCCCTGCTGCTGACGGCCAAGGGCACTGGCGGCTACTATGGCTATCTCTGATACAAAGATATTTATCGAGAAAAATACTTTTGTATTAAAAACTAGCTGTTTGTTTGTTTGTTTGTTTAGCGTTTCAAATGCCTTTTTTCGTGCGGAAGTTCCTTCGGATACCGCCCCTGTCGGCCATCAGGAGTGGTTAAGTCTGACTCAGACCTGATAAAAACCGCACGCCGTCTCAAGTCTTCAGTTGCCGGGGTATAAGACTGCTTGAGAGCATATCCCGCGCTCCCCAGCTGACCCTGGACCATCTACGGTTTAAGATGTCCCCCCTGGGGCCCCACTGTCAGAAGGGCATGTGACAAGCCTTCGAGTAGCCCTCTACAAAGCCGCTCCTATTGCGGCCGGTATGTTTCTAGACCACCGGACACAAATCTAAGTGCTTGTTTTTTTCTTTTTAGTTTTTATTGCCCTATGTAAACGAAGCCTACTATTATTTTCCTGTTTCGCGGAACTGCTGATCCTAAGGTCGGAAATAACCTAGGGTTGCATTTAACGAACTTGCGACCTCAGAAATGTACAGACTTGGTAGTGTTAATATCTTATAGTCCTGAAAGTATGTTTTGCAGTTATCTGTAACTTTTTTTAACTTAAACATGGATCTAATGCACTTCTTTTGAGCTTTAAATGCTACTTCAGTATCTGTGGGGTTACCCAGAAAATGATTCCGTATCGTAGCAGAGGTGCAGCTGAGCCGTGATAGCTATAATTAAAGTATCCTGGTTAACAATGTTGGACAGCGCATGTAACGCATGGGCAGAACTACAAATTCTTTAGCGGAGTTGCTCTATATGTGCTTTCCAGTTAATTTCTTTATCGATTGTCAACCCAAGAAACTTTGTGGTACAGATGCCGGCACGTAAATTGGCCAGACGCGTCATAAGCGCCAAGGTCGATTTTTAGGTCCCCTTTGAGGTATGAGCGGGTCGCGGGAGACGCGGTTGCGCCGTCGCGGATATTTGATTGGTCCGTCACTTGAAGGACCAATTAAAGAGGATAATAATATATACAATTGTTTATGTAAGTATATATTTTGCAAATATTTTAGCAATACTAGATATTAATGATATTGGTCTCTAGTACTCCATGACTTCTCTATTCTCTTTCTTGAATAGTGGCTTAATTATTGATATTTTAAGCGCATCTGGAAATACACCTTGATAAATACACAATAATTAAGAATGTAACTTAAATGACCGCATCATCAGGGCCTGGGAGAGCATGTTAAGCCGTCAGTCCCGGTTGCCAGACAAACATCTATGGCAGTAGTTACGGGTAGTTGGAGCCCACAAAAGTCCAACCTTGGATAAGGAATAACTGGTTACGAAACTACGAAGCGCCTAATGTGTACCCGCTCTAACTATAAGCACTGTAACATCGTTTAGCCTGTTTTGTTTGTCATTTGTCACAAACATACAATAAAACATCAATTACCTTCAGCATTTTCTTGTTTCACTTCATCGTTATCAAACACATTTGGAGTCATCTGGATCACATCCTCTACGCTCAGCTGTACATCGGGCATTACTTGTAGGTGGACTTGCTGTAGAAACAACACCACATTGTATGAACACACACTTTAACAGCTCACTACACATGCAGGAGATGTGAGACCAGTGATACAATATTATAATTACAAATTACATGAAAAACTTGTGCAACAGACAGTAAGTTGTTCCTTGTAGATATACTTTGTTACAGGCAATATTTAATAATGGGACCGCTCACCACATTACTTCTTAGCAACTCTGTAAGCAGCTTCTCACTCTGGAGACATCTCGTCCTAAGCTCCGAGGAGTTCTCGAGCTCCGCACAACAGGGTTTGCAGACCAGTATGGGTCTGATGTCTTCTGCAACAAACTGATAAACATAACCTCATTACTATAGTTGTCACAAAATAAAAGGCCCACTTTGACAGTTCGTGCCCATGAAGTTCTTAATTTTTTATCAATTGAAATGTTCTAAAGGTAATTACATTTTTCATTGACAGGTACCGCCCACTCGGCTAAGTGCTGTCCCTGTAACGATTTTTTCATGTAGTCCACAGACTATTAATAATCAGTTAAGGAAAGAAAATATCGAGTGAGATATTATTTTTCAAGCCCGACGCACACTTTTATTTTTATTTATTTTAATACTTGTGTTTAAATTCTGAAGACTGATTCTTCATTCTTCATGATTATTCTTGTTGTTTTGTGATTGAGTGAATGTTATTGTAAAAAAATATTAAATATAAGTAAATTGACCTATAATAATATTGTATTGTTTTAAAATACCTACAAAATCAAAGGTTAAGCTAATTTTTCTAATCAGAACTTTAATCTAATGCAGTTTACATACATATTCAAATCGATTAAATCCCCATGCAAACTGGATTCGATTCATCGTGAGTATCGAATACTGAATCATATAGGTACATAACTAGTTACGCCACGAGGACAAACGTCAAAACGGGCCTTTTATTTCGTGTTGAGTATAGTTGGTTCCGACAGCAGTGCCTGTCCAATTTGAAAAGTATTATCGTCACTTGAACTGATGTGGTGTGTTTATAAATATAATTATATTAGGAGCTAAAGAAGTTGATAGATCCACTGACTTGAAAATGAAGACAAAAGGTTCACTTCACTAGTAGACTTTGGTAAGACAACATACAGACATGTTGTTTGTGTTTGTATGTATGTTTCGGCACAACAGTGAGCAGTGACTAACCTTGTATTGTTATAAAAGAAAGTAATAGGGTAATAATATGTACAGTATAAGAGAGTAATAGTTGTATGAGGCGTTTATTTATTTATTACTGTTGTCTAATAATGGTAGGATTACTTACCGGCATCGTAGTCAAAGCTTCGTACACCTTGTGTAGGTGCGTGTTGACAATCGCGCGCAGTGGAATGTCGCGCGATAAACAAACTCTACACATCGACAGCTTCGCCATGGTTGCGTGTATAGAAACAACGAGGATAGAAACTGAAATATTTGTTTGAAGCAACGGGAGCCCTGAACTTCTAACTTTTTGTTATTTTCAGAGCAAACATTAGGATTCCCTTGACATAGGAAAAGGGAAGTCAGAAGATTTAGGCACTAAGCACGCCTACAGCAAAGAGAGCTCCTTCTTTTCTTTTTACATTTATTGCTGCTGGAAATTGAAAGAAACGCCGCAATTTCGCCAATCTCTCTCAAAATTATCGATTATTTCTAAAACTAAAACTAATAATGACGGAGACGCCACGCCAAACGTCAAAAACTGTCAGCTGAGTCAGCTGTCAATAAGGATACGTTTCGTTACACGCAATATCAATGGTCAACAATATGTTTGACACCCGCGATGGGTTTATGACAAGGAAATTTTCTAATGTTCTTGGTTTGTGATTTTGATGATTGATAATGATCAGTTTTATTTAGTTCATTAGTTCCTATGGTCGCCTATAACATCACCAGACCGGCTCCATGGTAGTTGGTAGCATTAACAATGTGATGGGTTTAAGCCAGTTATTATTTATACCACGTAGGTAGCAGACAAGCATACGGTCCACCTGATGGGAAGAGGTCACCGTGGCCTATGGACGTGTGCAACACCAGGGGTGTCACACACGCGCTGCCTAGGAAAGGGTGGGGAGGCTAGGAAGGGATGGGGAAAGGAGGGATACAATGAGCTCTGACTACCCCACTTACCGGCAGGAACACAACACGATGGTTGTTATGGGGCGGTGTTCTGTAGGGCGGAGGTACTACCCCAGTCGGACGGGAGATACCGTCGTGTCCTACCTCCATTAGAGGTAAGTTTATGCCCTGTCACTGTGGACATTATTCGGGCATATTCGATCCACCCGATTAATGCCGGCCATAAGCCCAACTAAACAGACTGGTTTATAGTCTGGCATTCTAGGCATAAATAGTAAATGCCTGATGTGGCAGGATATAAATCCGGGATGGGTACATACAAGGTATAAAAAAACCTGCATATTTTAATGTGACACTTTATTACTTACGTCAATAAAAAGTTCTAGATGTGTACAATAGTAGTTGTCTACACATTACACAATATACCTATATAATTATATACAATATCATTAAATAAACAAATACCCGCATGTGTTAAGACGAGAGCTACACGGCAACACAAATTAACTTACACCCTGCCTAGCACCCCACGCGTACTCACTCGCATGTGACAATGCACGGCCTGTCTGGGCGTCACAGTAAATATATAAGCTACAGCAGTAAACAAACTACGCACTTAACGTTCAACATGACGCACTCACACAGACGCGCGCGTGTACGCGAACCTCACCGGGTCTCGCGGGGCTGTCGGTCAAGGTTGCCGCGGTCACGTTATTTTACGCCGAAGGTACATTGCGCAACTTTTATTTATAGATATGTTGTCAACCCTAACACTTCAATATATACAAACAAATATAATTGGAGTGTTTGTTTGTAACATTAAAGTAAACGCTTTATACTAAGTGTACTTGGATCTTTACACGGTACCTACATATAGCAAAACAACTTTTTTTTTCAATTTTTGTCAGTCTCATAGTTCCGGCTAATCTCTGCAACGACTGGACCAATTTCGACGGGTCTTTCACTGGCAGATAGCTGATGTAACAAGGAGTAACTTAAGCTACTTTAATTTTGGAAGAAGAGTTAGGGTGCCGCGTGAAACCTTAAAGTGCAAGAGCAGGCGGACGAAGCCGCGGGTACTGCTAGTCTTATAACATAACCTTCACCAATACGCTCTCATTTATATACACACTAACGTGCGCACAGTGCGGGCAACGAACTCTTGACTTCTCGAACGATGTACCGCCACGGCACAGCCGCGCGACTTAATGGTCTACAACACCATAAGTACTCTCAGGGTACTGCAACAAGTAAGCAACTGTAGTTGCTAATGACCGTTCAAACGAATATGCGCTTCTAAGGTCCTCTTATTACGGAAACCTGTCTTACACTCATTACACTGATAAGGTTTCCCATCAGTGTGTGTACGTATAATATGAATATTTAATTGATCTTTTCGATTAAAACATTTCATACATACATTACACTCATACGGTTTCTCACCAGTATGTCTCCGAATATGCATTTTCAGATAAGACTTTGTATTGAAACATTTCTTACATACACTACACTGATAAGGTTTCTTACTAGTGTGTGTGTGAATATGAATATTTAAATTGCGCTTACTAAAAAAACGTTTTTTACATAAACTACACTCATAAGGTTTTTCACCAGTATGTCTACGAACATGTGTTAAGAGACTACTTTTTTCATTGAAACATTGCTTACATACATTACACTCATAAGGTTTCTCGCCTGTGTGTGTACGAATATGTCTAGCTAAATTATACCTTTGACTGAAACACTTCTTACATACATTACACTCATAAGGTTTCTCGTCTGTGTGTGTACGAATATGTTTAGCTAAATCATTTTTATCAATGAAACGTTTCTTACACCAATTACACTCATGCGGTTTTTCACCAGTATGTCTCCGAATATGCATTTTCAGATAAGACTTTGTATTGAAACATTTCTTACATACACTACACTGATAAGGTTTCTTACTAGTGTGTGTGTGAATATGAATATTTAAATTGCGCTTACTAAAAAAACGTTTTTTACATAAACTACACTCATAAGGTTTTTCACCAGTATGTCTACGAACATGTGTTAAGAGACTACTTTTTTCATTGAAACATTGCTTACATACATTACACTCATAAGGTTTCTCGCCTGTGTGTGTACGAATATGTTTAGCTAAATTATACCTTTGACTGAAACACTTCTTACATACATTACACTCATAAGGTTTCTCGTCTGTGTGTGTACGAATATGTTTAGCTAAATGATTCCTTTGACTGAAACACTTCTTACATACACTACACTGATAAGGCTTCTCGCCAGTGTGTGTACGAATATGAATACCTAAATTGTTCTTACTAATAAAACGTTTCTTACATAAATTACACTCATAAGGTTTTTCACCAGTATGTATACGAACATGTTTTATGAAACTACTGTTATCACTGAAACATTTCTTACATACATTACACTCATAAGGTTTCTCGCCTGTGTGTGTACGAATATGAGTATCTAAATGACCCTTTAAATTGAAAAATCTCTTACATACATTACACTGAAAAGGTTTCTCACCCGTGTGGGTACGAAAATGCTTATTCAAAGTACCCTTTTGACTGAAACATTTCTTACATATATCACACTCATAAGGTTTCTCATCCGTGTGTGTAAGAATATGTTTACTTAAATAACTCTTCCTGGCGAAACATTTCTTACATACATTACATTCATAAGGTTTCTCACCCTTGTGGCAATGAATATGTTTAGCTAAATTACCCCTTTGACTGAAACACTTCTTACATACATTACACTGATAAGGCTTCTCGCCAGTGTGTGTCCGAATATGTCTTATAAAATTACCTTTGTGTCTAAAACATTTCTGACAAGTTTCACAAAACAACGCTTTGAGTTTGTTGCTTGAGCCACTATTAACACTTTGGTCTGCACTGATTTTGTTTCCACACATGTCGCTGTGAGCGTCATTATGGTCGGATGTGCTATTATTTGGTTTATTGTTACGTAATTTGATATCTATTTCGTCGCGAGTTTCCACTACTTTATTCTCCTTAACTGGTTTGTCTTCAACGGCTCTCTTAGTAGCTCTCTTCGGTTCTTCAGCCTTGCCCATTGTTTGCTCAGTTCTCTTAAGGTTGTTTAAAATCGTATCTTCATCGTAAATCGTGTCGACGTCCTCCGGTTCCTCCTTCACAACATCCAGAGGTATGTCACACTCCGTGTGTAAGCCTAGTGCGCTCTGATACAGGTCTGCGGCATCTTGCTCCACCGCGGCGTCATCTGCAAATGAGTACAATATATTATGCTGCATTCGTTCGTCCCACAAATGAAGTGCAAGGGCACTGGCTATGACTATACAGGACTACTAAATACACGTGTTCATTTGTTGCTTATCAGAAGTAGGTGTGTGAAACTTCATGCGTCTAACTTTGAAGGTAACGTATTGCCAACCAAACGTTCATCCCTTAATTTTCCACCTTAGAAATTTAATTTCTAAAAATCCTTTCTTATTGAACGCCTATAACACAATAAGCTTCTACTGCCAATATTTCAAGTACGCAGGTCCAGGGTCAGACAGTCAGTTGGGAAAAGTCATTATATATATAGATATTATGTATAGATAGATCTCTGATAAACAGACATCGCCAGTTCCTTCATGAATATCAGAAGCTCTTTGACTGACGGAATTACACAAGCTCAGGTCAAAGAAGAATGGGTTTGATGAAATATACAAGTACACTTACTAGCTGTGACGTCACTCTCATCTTCCTGGACGACCACAACAGTTGTAATGTCTTCTGAATCTGATGATTGGATGTCGTCTTCTTCGAACAGTACTATAAAACATTTGTAGATTAGAGACACGAACGGGTACGCGCAGAGCGCTGCATGCTTGCACCCTATGGATGGGACAGACGACTCGCGGACAGTTCAGGTTCATGCTATTACGACAATATTACTTGGTGCACTTCAGTTTGCTGCGAGTTATACTTATTGGTAACGCCAGTGGAGAGCAATGTCAGTCTGTCCCTTAACCCAGTTGTGTACGGACTCCAATTATTATTGAGCCATGCTGATCTGATTGTTTAGTTGTACATGTACATACTTGTTACACAAACACAAACAAGTTCAATTTTTCAATTTCAATTTCTTTATTTTCAAAATAGTGTAACGTAATTACATCTTTTTGACGTCAAAAACTACTTAATACTAAGTTTACCACCGCTTCGCAACAAACTCCACTGCTGCATTTTGAGACATATGGACGAATGTACATTTTTGTCTCGTGTCAATATAAATAAAGGTATATAAAAAAAAATATAATAAATTTTAACCGAAGTTAAACAATAAAATAATTGAAAATGTCAAAAATATAGTAATGTCAAAAAATAGCAAAAAAGGTCGCGTGCCTACCACAATATCAATATATTGTAGTAGGCAAATGCCACAACTACAGCATTATATAGTTGTAGCACTTTAGCATTCTAGGAGGGGCCTGCACCATGCTCAAGCCAGACATTTTTGTCTTCAAGGTAATCAACAGTCCTATAGTATGCTTTTTTGCATAAGGTGGCCTTAACAAATGTTTTAAATTTATTGTCAGGCATACCAAGGACCGATTCAGGCAATTTATTGTAAAAACGTATACCTTCCCCCCTAAAAGAATCACTAACTTTGCTAAGCCCATAACAAGGAAGGATTAGTTTATTTTTATTGCACAGATTTCTGACTGTAATGTCACTTACTTTTGTATAATTGGATATATTTTTCCTGACATAAGTATGTTCTCGAATATATATTGGGAAGCCACAGTTAAAATATTTATAGTTTTAAATCGTTCCCTAAGAGAATCTTTCTTGCCTAAACAATAAATGGCACGAACTGCCCTCTTTTGTAATATAAATCAAATACCAGATACACACTTGGCACTGTGCTGTCTGTGTGTGGCTCTGCTTTCACGATGTGTTCTGTTCCCGCGTCATCTTGTGGTTCTGGAGACGCGCTGCTGTCGCCCGCTGCATCTGTACAAACAAACAGTTTGTCCAAGTATATAATATTGTGGTATTTGATGTAATACTGTTCTACACTTTCTCGTCAACTGCGTACAGTGATATGGGCTTACATCTGCAATATTTTTTGTAATTTGTGAACATACTATATTACATGGTTACACGGAGGTTATTAGCACCACACACAGTTTCTCAATTACTGACTAACTACAAGCACCATAATATTGTTCAGCCTGTTTGTTGGTCACATACAATAAAACATTATTACCTTCAGTATTTTCTTGTTTCACTTTATCGTTATCAAACACATTTGGAGTCATCTGGATCACATCCTCTACGCTCAGCTGTACATCGGGCATTACTTGTAGGTGGACTTGCTGTAGAAACAACACCACATTGTATGAACACACACTTTAACAGCTCACTACACATGCAGGAGATGTGAGACCAGTGATACAATATTATAATTACAAATTACATGAAAAACTTGTGCAACAGACAGTAAGTTGTTCCTTGTAGATATACTTTGTTACAGGCATTATTTAATAACGGGACCGCTCACCACATTACTTCTTAGCAACTCTGTAAACAGCTTCTCACTCTGGAGACATCTCGTCCTAAGCTCCGAGGAGTTCTCGAGCTCCGCACAACAGGGTTTGCAGACCAGTATGGGTCTGATGTCTTCTGCAACAAACTGATCAACATAACCTCATTACTAGTTGGTTCCGACAGCAGTGCCTGTCCAATTTGAAAAGCATTATCGTCACTTGGACTGTTGTGGTGTGTTTATAAATATAACTATATTAGTAGCTAAAGAAGTTGATAGATCCACTGACTCGAAAATGAAGACAAAAGGTTCACTTCACTAGTAGACTTTGGTAAGACAACATACAGACATGTTGTTTGTGTTTGTATGTATGTTTCGGCACAACAGTGAGCAGTGACTAACCTTGTATTGTTATAAAAGAAAGTAATAGGGTAATAATATGTACAGTATAAGAGAGTAATAGTTGTATGAGGCGTTTATTTATTTATTACTGTTGTCTAATAATGGTAGGATTACTTACCGGCATCGTAGTCAAAGCTTCGTACACCTTGTGTAGGTGCGTGTTGACAATCGCGCGCAGTGGAATGTCGCGCGATAAACAAACTCTACACATCGACAGCTTCGCCATGTTTGCGTGTATAGAAACAACAAGGATAGAAACTGAAATATTTGTTTGAAGCAACGGGAGCCCTGAACTTCTAACTTTTTGTTATTTTCAGAGCAAACATTAGGATTCCCTTGACATAGGACAAGGACAGTTGAAGATTTAGGCATTAAGCACGCCTTCCGCAAAGAGAGGAGAGCTCCTTCTTTTTCTTTTACATTTATTTCTGCTGGAAATTGAAAGAAACGCCGCAATTTCGCCAATCTCTCTCAAAATTATCGATTATTTCTAAAACTAAAACTAATAATGACGGAGACGCCACGCCAAACGTCAAAAACAGTCAGCTGAGTCAGCTGTCAATAAGGATAGGTTTCGTTACACGCAATATCAATGCTCAACAATATGTTTGACAGCCGCGATGGGTTTATGACAAGGAAATTTTCTAATGTTCTTGGTTTGTGATTTTGATGATTGATAATGATCAGTTTTATTTAGTTCATTAGTTCCTATGGTCGCCTATAACATCACCAGACCGGCTCCATGGTTGGTAGCATTAACAATGTGATGGGTTTAAGCCAGTTATTATTTATACCACGTAGGTAGCAGACAAGCATACGGTCCACCTGATGGGAAGAGGTCACCGTGGCCTATGGACGTGTGCAACACCAGGGGTGTCACACACGCGCTGCCTAGGAAAGGGTGGGGAGGCTAGGAAGGGATGGGGAAAGGAGGGATACAATGAGCTCTGACTACCCCACTTACCGGCAGGAACACAACACAATGGTTGTTATGGGGCGGTGTTCTGTAGGGCGGAGGTACTACCCCAGTCGGACGGGAGATACCGTCGTGTCCTACCTCCATTAGAGGTAAGTTTATGCCCTGTCACTGTGGACATTATTCGGGCATATTCGATCCACCCGATTAATGCCGGCCATAAGCCCAACTAAACAGACTGGTTTATACTCTGGCATTCTAGGCATAAATAGTAAATGCCTGATATGGCAGGATATAAATCCGGGATGGGTACATACAAGGTACAAAAAAAACTGCATATTTTAATGTGACACTTTATTACTTACGTCAATAAAAAGTTCTAGATGTGTACAATAGTAGTTGTCTACACATTACACAATATACCTATATAATTATATACAATATCATTAAATAAACAAATACCCGCATGTGTTAAGACGAGAGCTACACGGCAACACAAATTAACTTACACCCTGCCTAGCACCCCACGCGTACTCACTCGCATGTGACAATGCACGGCCTGTCTGGGCGTCACAGTAAATATATAAGCTACAGCAGTAAACAAACTACGCACTTAACGTTCAACATGACGCACTCACACAGACGCGCGCGTGTACGCGAACCTCACCGGGTCTCGCGGGGCTGTCGGTCAAGGTTGCCGCGGTCACGTTACCTTCGCGAAGGTACATTGCGCAACTTTTATTTATAGATATGTTGTCAACCCTAACACTTCAATATATACAAACAAATATAATTGGAGTGTCTGTTTGTAACATTAAAGTAAACGCTTTATACTAAGTGTACTTGGATGTTTACACGGTACATATAGCTAAACAACTTAAAAAAAAATAGTCTGTCTCTTAGCTCGGGCTAATCTCTGCAACGGCTGTACCAATTTCGACAGGTCTTTCGCTGGCAGATAGCTGAGCCGCGCGACTTAATGGTCTACAACACCATAAGTACTCTCAGGGTACTGCAATAAGTAAGCAACTGTAGTTGCTAATGACCGTTCAAACGAATATGCGCTTCTAAGGTCCTCTTATCACGGAAACCTGTCTTACACTCATTACACTGATAAGGTTTCCCATCAGTGTGTGTACGTATAATATGAATATTTAAATGATATTTTCGATTAAAACATTTCTTACATACATTACACTCATACGGTTTCTCACCAGTATGTGTACGAACATGTTTTCTGAAATCACTTTTATCAATGAAACGTTTCTTACACCAATTACACTCATGCGGTTTTTCACCAGTATGTCTCCGAATATGCATTTTCAGATTAGACTGATTATTGAAACATTTCTTACATACACTACACTGATAAGGTTTCTTACCTGTGTGTGTGTGAATATGAATATCTAAATTGCTCTTAATAATAAAACGTTTTTTACATAAATTACACTCATAAGGTTTTTCACCAGTATGTCTACGAACATGTTTTACAAAACTACTGTTATCATTGAAACATTGCTTACATACATTACACTCATAAGGTTTCTCGCCTGTGTGTGTACGAATATGAATATCTAAATTACCCTTTATATTGAAAAACCTCTTACATACATTACACTGAAAAGGTTTCTCACCCGTGTGGGTACGAAAATGGATATCCAAAGTAACCTTTCGACTGAAACATTTCTTACATACATCACACTCATAAGGTTTCTCACCTGAGTGTGTGCGCATATGTGTATATAAATTACTATTGGTTTTGTAGAATTTCTCACATACATTACACTGATATGGTTTCTCACCCGTGTGGGTACGAATATGATTATCCAAAGTAGTCTTCCGAGTGAAACATTTCTTACAAACATTACACTCATAAGGTTTCTCACCCATGTGTGCACGGATATGAGTATTTAAATAACTCTTCCTGGCGAAACATTTCTTACATACATTACATTCATAAGGTTTCTCACCCGTGTGGTTACGAATATGTTCAGCTAAATTACCCCTTTGACTGAAACACTTCTTACATTCATTACACTGATAAGGCTTCTCGCCAGTGTGTGTCCGAATATGTATTATTAACTCATCTCTACGTCTAAAACATTTCTGACAAGTGTCACAAAACAACGCTTTGAGTTTGTTGCTTGAGCTACTATTAACACTTTGGTCTGCACTGATTTTGTTTCCACACATGTCGCTGTGAGCGTCATTATGGTCGGAGGTGCTATTATTTGGTTTATTGTTACGTAATTTGATATCTATTTCGTCGCGAGTTTCCACTACTTTATTCTCCTTAACTGGTTTGTCTTCAACGGCTCTCTTAGTCGCTCTCTTGGGTTCTTCAGCCTTGCCCGTTGTTTGCTCAGTTCTCTTAAGGTTGTTTAAAATCGTATCTTCATCGTAAATCGTGTCGACGTCCTCCGGTTCCTCCTTCACAACATCCAGAGGTATGTCACACTCCGTGTGTAAGCCTAGTGCGCTCTGATACAGGTCTGCGGCATCTTGCTCCACCGCGGCGTCATCTGCAAATGAGTACAATATATTATGCTGCATTCGTTCGTCCCACAAATGAACCAGTGGTCGTGTGATTGGTTCACAGCACGCGCCCTACTGCTGACGGCCAAGGGCTCGAGCTGATTCGTCATCAGGAGCCTTACCACAAACTCTTAATAGTATTATTTCAGTATCCATAACATACCATACAACTAAGAGAATGGTAGACCACATAACACTAGTATCTGTTTCCCACTCATACGCACAAAACGTTTTGGCAGTACGTTCATCGTGCGTACTGCTAAAGAGTGGAATGCCCTGCCTGAGTCTGTATTTCCGGAAAGCTACAACCTGGGAGTCTTCAAATCTAGAGTAAATAGGTTACTTTTTTTATACTACGTAGGTGGCAGACAAGCACACGGCCCACCTGATGGGAAGCGGTCATCGTGGCCTATGGACGTGTGCAACACTAAGTGTATCACACACGCGCTGCCTACCCTGAAAGGAAGGGGGGAGGGCTTGGAAGGGGTGGGGGAGGAGGGGTACAGTGAGCTCTGGCTACCCTACTTACCGGCGGGAACACAACACGATGGTTATTATGGCCGCGGTGTTCTGTAGGGCAGAGGTACTACCCCAGTCTGACAGCTCATTTTAGACGGGGGATACCGTGTCCTACCTCCTTTAAAAATCCTTATAGGCCTTAATCCACGCACGCTGACCTGATGCGGGTTGGTGGATCGGACATGTCCTTAGAATTTCTTCTAGGACATGTTTATTACAAGCTTTTATTTAATGAAAGTTTTAAGCAATTGCATGCTAACTATTACCAATGATTTTCTGATCGGAAAAAATGATCCTCCAGGACGGGACTTGAACCCGTGACCAGTCCCTAACAAGGGGAATGCTCTGACCAACTCGTCGTGTTGTGTTCCCCAAGGTAAGTAGTGTAGCCAGAGCTCGCTGTATCCTCTCCCCACCCCTTCCTAGCCTCCCCACCTCTTCCTAGCCCTCCCCCTTCCCTTCAGGTTAGGCAGCGCGTGTGTCACCCTTAGTGTTGCACACGTCCATAGGCCACGGTAACCGCTTCCCATCAAGTGGGCCGTGTACTTGTCTGCTTACCTACGTAGTATAAAAAAATAACACCCTCTCAGCTCTCTCGTTTGAGGAGAGGAGACCCGTGCCCAGCAGTGGGACATAAATGGGTTGCTATTATTATTTATAAATATTCTAATATATAAAATTCTCGTGTCACAGTTTTCGTTGCTATACTCCTCCGAAACGGCTTGACCGATTTTGATGAAATTTTTTGTGCTTATCCGGTATCTATGAGAATCGGCCAACATCTATTTTTCATCCCCCTAAATGTTAGGGGTAGTCCACCCCTAATTTTTTTTTTATTTTTTAGACAAAATTTTTAATTTCTATTTTTTTATGAAATACAAAACAACATACAAAAATACATACAATCCTCAATAGGAAATTATTTATATGGCAAAACAACGTTTGCCGGGTCAGCTAGTTATTATTATATTATAAACATTGTTAAAAGCAGTCCAATTACAATCTGTTATTCACGTAACTATTTCGACATTGTCTGTCGTAAAGTGACACTTTGATGACTTGGTGAATACCTTGTAACACAATATTATATTGAAATGCATGTACTTAGCCTATCTATAATTTACATTGAGACAATAAACCTTAATGGCATTTTTAGGGTTCCGTAGCCAAATAGCAAAAAACGGAACCCTTATAGATTCGTCATGTCTGTCTATCTGTCCGTCCGTATGTCACAGCCACTTTTCTCCGAAACTATAAGGCCTAAGCAGGGTAGCCAGAGCTCACTGTACCCCTCCTCCTCCCATCTCTTCCTAGCCTCCCCGCCCCTTCCCAGCCCTCCCCTCTTCCCTTCAAGGTAGGTAGCGCGTGTGTGATACCCTTAGCACACGTTCATAGGCCACGGTAACCGCTTCCCATCAGGTGGGCCGTGAGCTTATCTGCCACCTAAGTAGTATATATTAAAAAAAAAGTTCGGTAGTGCGTTATCGGTTGGCGTCTCGTATATACTGTTATTCTAAGAATCGGCGCCGTTTAGATAGAGTTGTTTGAAACACAAGACTCTGCAACAATTCCGAGAATAGCTATCTGTTTCCTGTGCCCGCGAGTTCCAATAAACTGTACCTGAGACGCGCTACAGTATTGTATGCGCGACAATATATCCGTTTCATATATATACACTAGCTGTTGCCCGCGGCTCCGCCCGCGTGGATGTCGAAATCCGTTTCAAAAACTATCCTATCTCTCAAGTTGGATCGAACTGCACATGGTGTGCGAATTTTATTATAATCGGTAAGTGGTTTAGGAGTCCATTGAGGACAAACATTGTGACACGAGATTTATATATATTAAGAAAGATATACACTAGCTGTTGCCCGCGGCTCCGCCCGCGTGGACGTCGATTTTCGCGTTTTTTTTTACTATATCACCGGTTCTAATCAGCCGATTGTGATCAAATATGCGTAACATTTTGAGTCTAACCAAGACCTTTCTAATAAAAAAAAAACCGCATCAAAACCCGTTCAGTACTTTTTACGTCCAGTACAGTAATTTAGATGCGGTTTTTTTATTAGAAAGGTCTTGCTTAGACTAAAAAATTACCGTATGTTTGGTTGTTTGATTAAAATCCCTCCAGCAGTTTTTGATTTTAGCGTGAACAAAAATTTAGTGCGGACAAACAGAGGCACAGAAAAACAGACAAAAATTCTAAAAATCATTGTTTTGGCATCTATTACATCCATAAAGTCCCCTGATAATCTCATATATCTTCCATGTACAGACACCGATCAGTTACAGATTTTTTATATGTATAGATAGATAGATAGATAAAATGTCCAGGACACGCTCGTTCCTCCGCAGTCCGCGAACTCACCAGTGTCGACGTCCTCCGCCTCCTCCTTCACAACATCCAGAGGTATGTCACACTCCGTGTGTAAGCCTAGTGCGCTATGATACAGGTCCGCGGTCAGATCATTATCTGACACGTCTGCAGTGGCCTGCCTCTCGTCCCCCTTGGTCAGGAGCACATCGGGCATAACTTGTAGGGTGACTTGCTGTAACAACAACACCACATGACGCACATGCTAGCAACTAAATTCTTGTTTTTAATTATATTTATAATTATGTTTTTTTATTATAATCACAACATGGTTATTAATTTTATGATGATATTTCTTCACAAGTAATCATTGCATTCGATTATTCTACTTATCAGCTTTCGATTTTTAGAGTAGGTAACATCCCTAATGTTTAATAAGAAAAAGGGTTAATTGACACAACATTGTAATGACGTTCAGCTCTTTAGATCAAAAAATTGTTTATATGTTTAGAATGGTTTATTAGGTGGACTTGGGCATTCTCGAATCCGGAGATGGCCCGGGTCAAGCCGAGGTGCGAGGGAAATGCTCTATGGGCACACCTTTTTTTTTATCGTGCGGAAATCCCCATGGATACCAACCCCGTCGGACATCGGGGGTAGTTATGTCGGGATTGAACCGACTAAAACCGCATGCCGTCTCGGGCCTTACTTACCGAGGTGTAAGGTTACCCAATGGGCATATCCCGCGCACCCCAGCTGACCGGCCATCTACGGTTTTAAGATGGCCCCCTCGACCCCCCGAAAGGGGGGTGGGTGGGGCGACCATCGCGCCACTTCGCCGACGGTGGGGTTTAGGGTGACAGGCGGCCGTCCTGTCACCCAACCGTCGACGCGCAGACAATCAGCTTACCCCCCGCTCGCTTCCCACTGTGCTATCTGCTAGTCAGGGGCACGTGGAGAGTTCGGAGCAGCCCTCTGGAGGGCTACTCAAACCCCGGCCGGATTGGCCGCAGGCAGCAGCGTCTCCCGTGGCGAGTGGGAGGCGCCGCTCGCCTTCGTTGATCGAAAAAAAAAAGGTGGACTTGTTTTGTTGCTCTTTGAGTGAATTCACAGACACTTCATAATCTACACTAATAATAATATTATAAAGAGGAAAGATTTGATTGTTTTTTTGTTTGTTTATTTGCATTGAATAGGCTCTGAAACTACTTGACCGATTTGAAAAATTCTTTCACTGTTGGAAAGCTACACTATCTCTGGTGAACATAGGCTATATTAAATTTTCAAAAAAGTTAGGGATCCATGCTAAAACTCCAATAATGTAACCCAAGGTGTGAAAAAATTACCAAAACACTTCTTATATCGCGTGCGCTGCGAAAACTATTGATAATGGAACAAAATAATGTACTGTGGAAATGTCTAACTTAAAAAGGTCTTCATAAAAGTCCGCGATAGCATATGTCTATCTAATAAGGGTAGCCCACAGTAACCATTTTTATCTATACAAATTACAAAAAAACATGTGTCATTTCCGAAGTTATTTTTAACAATGCAGTGTTATTCCTTATCCTTATCCAATTAGCCTCCCCACCGCTTCCCAGCTCTCATCCTTTTCCTTCAGGGTAGGCAGCGGGTGTGTGACACTTTAGTGTTACACACGTTCATAGGCCACAGTGACCGCTTTCCATCAGGTTGGCCGTGTGCTTGTCTGCCACCTATCTATACTAATATTATAAAGAGGAAAGATTTGTTTTTTTGTTTTTTTGTTTTTTTGTTTGTTTGTAACGAATAGGCTCCGAAACTACTGGACCGATTTCAATAATTTTTTCACCAATAGAAAGCTACATTATCTGTGAGTAACATAGGCTATAATTTATCTCGAAAAAATTTAGGGATCCTTACTCAAACTTCAATAATGTAACCCAAGGTGTAAAAAAATGATCTAAACAAATTACTTACATCGCGTGCGCTGCGAAAACTATTGAAGATAGAACAAAATAATGTACTGTGGAAATGTACAACTGAAAAAGGTCTACATAAAAGTCCGCGATAGCATATGTCTACCTAATAAGGGTAGCCCACAGTAACCATTTTTATCTTTACAAATTACAAAAAATTCATGTGTCATTTTCGAAGCTAATTTTAACAATACAGTATTATTTCTTATCCAATTAAATACGTTAGATACGTTGTACGTTTAATGCAGATCAAAATTGCCATTCACACTATATAATTACTATAAATAGTTTAAGAGCTATCGCAATATGAAAAATAATGCGCGGCGAAATAAATGCAAGTTGAAATGCGGACGTAAATCAAACCAATATACTTTGGGACATTATAGGTACGTAGGTAGGTATCTAAACTGTGCTCAAAATATTATGCTCTATACACGCAGTACATTTTTCTTGGGTGCCTTTGAGAATAGCACGAGTGCTACAGCACTGGACGAGCTCAAATTCACCAATCATGGATTATTGCAAAACAATCCGCTCGCGCCAGGACGTCGTTTGTCTCGCGAATTATACCTATCTAAGATTATGTTTCCTTATGTATATCTTTGTATTATCACTGCGATGCGGGCGAGGACTCAGGCCTGCACACGCTGGCAGAGTATCCAGCGTGGGAGGTGCCGAGACAGGCCCTCCTGGCAGCTCTCGGGGTGGGAGTCCTCACACTGCCGGTGCTGATCGCGGCGATGGTGCAGAGTGCGGACGCGTGGTTGGCCGCCGCCTCCTTCTGCGAGCAAGTGATACTCGAGAAAGAGGCGGCGGAAAAGATTCGGGAGAGGCTGCACAGAGCTCTCCCGGACGGAGGCGGGCGCGGACGCCTATCGCGTCGGAGGTCCGACGACCTCCGTCCTCCATGAGCGCTGGCCTGGGGGTGACGGGTGGAGCCACCCGTCACCCTAGCAAAAGCAGGCCGAGGCGGCGGCGCGCGAGAGCGCGCCCCCTCCCCCCCCCCCCCCCTCCTATTCCGGGGGCATGACGGGAACCACGTGGTTCTCAAACCCGAGGGGGCCATCTCGAATCCGGAGATGGCCCGGGTCATGCCGGGGTGCGAGGGAAATGCTCTTTGGGCCACCTTACACCCTAGCGTCTGAAGACCCTAGACGGCGTGCGGTTTTAGTCGGTAAGAGTCCGACATAGCCTGCCCCGCTGGCCGCGGGGTGGGTATCCATGAGGATTTCCGCACGGAAAAAAAAAGGTATATCTCTGTATTCCCATCCAAATAAATTATATCTTAATCAAGACTTTCAATAAAATTGTGTAAAAATTATTTAAAGACTGTTTGAGTTATTGAAATCGGACGTCAGAGGAGGGGATTGGGGAAATAGGGAGGAGGGTTGTGAGCCCTGGCTACCCTTCTTACCGGCGGCGGTAACACAACACAATGTCTATTATGGCTGCGGTCTTCTGTACCCCCTGTCACCCCATCTCCTCTTTTCCGGGGTTCGGTAGGGACATCATGCTTTTTTTATACCATTTAAGTGGCAGACGAGCACACGGCCCACCTATGTGACCTATGCACCTATGGACGTGCACAACATCAGGGGCGTCACACTCGCGCTGCCGACCCTGCAATGCCTTTCTTGAAGAACCCCATATTATAGCCGCCAGGGAAAACCACTGCAGGGAGATCGTTCCACAGCCTAAGCGTGCGCGAAATGAAATTTTTTTCAAACCTTACAGTACGCACTGCAGACGGATGCAACGTGTGGGGATGAATTCCTTGCCTGTGGCGAGCGGTGCGATGATAGAAAGTGGATCTATGCATCATAAATCAAACAATTCCCATCCCAGGGTCAACTGGGTAGCGCGAGATATGCTCTAAGTAATCTTACACCCCGGCAACTGAAGACTTGAGACGGCGGCGTGCGGTTTTTATCAGGTCTGAGTGAGACTTAACCACTCCTGCTGGTTGACAGGGATGATATATGAAGGAATTTCCGCACGAAAAAAAGCATTTGAAACAGAATTCGCAATCCACGCGGGCGGAGCCGCGGGCAACAGCTAGTGTAGTATAAAAAAAAAAATTAAATACATATGACACCATGAAATCCATGGGGATGTACACACAACTCACCACTTTGTGTCTCAGCAACTGTGTGAACAGCTCCTCACTACGGAGAGATCTCCTTCTCAGCTCGGAGCAGATCTCGAGCTCTGAACAACAGAGGCCACAGGCCAGTGCTGGTCTGCTGTCATCGGTCACCAACTGTGGGCATTGGCATATCTAGAGCTATTTGCCAGGGTGGGCCAAACCCTCTCGGGTGGGCAGTGGGACATTCTGGGGTGGGCATCTGCATCATAGGTTCGGTAGGACTTCGGATTATCCCCACACGATATAAGGGCTGTGAGTGGGTGGGGGGTGCACAACCCCCCCTGTGAACGAAAAGTTGATAAAGCCCCCCCTTTTTGAGATATGATTTTTTTAATATTCTAACCTAACTTTCGCAACAATCGGATCTAGAATCAGCATGAATGGCCATCAATATGAACATCTATGGCAGTTGTTACGGGTAATTGGGTGTCCGACAGCTGATCTAACCACAGAACTTTGATATAGAGCTTTAAAATAAAGATTATTTTCCATTGTGAGGCACTCTTAATATAGCAATCACTAAATCAGCCTCACTCCTTGTTTCCTAGAGAATCCGTTCCGCCTTCAGACCACGCAGGTTCGCTGGAGTTCGTAGAAGGAACCGTCTGGTCAGTAAATCCATGGGGCACTAGGGCCAATAGGAAGAGACTGGTCTCTTCGCTATATATGCCTTCTGACTAAGTTAGATAAGAGAGTAGGCTCGTTTGAACCTACTGGTTGTCTAATAATGGTAGGATTACTTACCGGCATCGTAGTCAAAGCTTCGTACACCTTGTGTAGGTGCGTGTTGACAATCGCGCGCAGTGGAATGTCGCGCGATAAACAAACTCTACACATCGACAGCTTCGCCATGTTTGCGTTTGTGTTAGTTTATTGTCACCGTTTATTTTTCAGTCAACGAGCACGGAAGCTGATTTTTTTGTATATAAGCTACGGGAGCCCTGAACTTCTAATAGGAAAAGGGCAGTCAGAATTAATTATTCTTGTCCTAAACTAGTTAACGGCTTCGCGTGGCTCTTCAGCAAGCTCATAATACAATACGTCTGAGTCAATGAAAAGCTAGCACACGAATCTACTCAACTCATGACGATTCTCAAATTTCTCAATCTCAAGGCAACAAACAACAAACTGTCAGGCTGTCAGCTGTCGGCAGTGTCAGCTGTCAAAAAAGGATAGGTTTCGTTATACGCAATGCTCAACAATAAAATGTTATAATATTTGGCATCTGCTGTGGTGGGTTTATGCCGGGCCTTTCTAATGTTCTTGGCCGGGCCCATCGCTAACGATCGCTAAGGAAACGAATAGATTAGGTCGACCAATCACACTCCAGTACCCGTAGCCAAGTGGCAAAAGTCTAAATCGCTATCGAATCGTATTGAATAGAATAGATTAGGTCGACCAATCACACTCCAGCCCCCGTAGACAAATGGGAAAAGTCTAAATCGCAAACGATCGCTTAGAAAACGAACGATTAGGTCGACCAATCACATCCCAGCTCGTCGCCGGTGTACGATGCGCGCGTCGCGGCGGAATCACGAGCTGGAGTGTGATTGGTCGACCTAAGCTATTCTATTCGATAGTGAATTAGACTTTTTCCACTTGGCTACGGGCACTGGAGTGTGATTGGTCGACCTAATCTATTCTATTCGATACGATTCGATAGCGATTTAGACTTTTTCCATTTGTCTACGGGGGCAGCTCGTGATTCCACCGCGGCGCATGGTACGCCAGCGACGAGCTTGGATGTGACAATTATTATTTTTTATTTGGGGACTGTATTACAACAACATAAACTCACGCCTATATCCCCCGAAGGGGTAGGCAGAGGTGCTACCACCCACATTTCGCCAGTTTATGTTTAGCTCCCAATGTAATAGGTGGCGAGCCTATTGCCATTAACCGGGCACTTATAAACCTGCGATAAATACACACACAACTTCGAAAAGCACCGAAAAGTCATTGGTGTGTGCCATGGTGAACCTGGGATCGAACCCGAAACCTCGTCTCAGCAGTCCATTGCCCAGACCACTAGGCTACCGCGGCTATATTGTGGGGGGCGGCTATATTAGGATAGGTATATACCTACACGTGACTATCAACAAAAGACAAAAGTCAATATTGACTTTTGTCTTTTGTTGATAATGTCCACGTGTAAATAAAGATATACAGGAATAAATAAGGCGGCTCCCGCTCTGGATCGTATACTGTTGCAAAGGTTGGCCATCGCCATTCAACGGGGCAGTGCAATGTGGCAAGCGTAATGGGCACCTTTGAGCCGGATACGGTGAGAGGGCGGTTAATAATTTGATTTTTGTTATTTAATTTTTAATTTTTATGTATTAAAATTTAGTAGATAGCCGCGGTAGCCTAGTGGTTTGGGTAATGGAGTGCTGAGACGAGGTCTCGGGTTCGATCCCAGGTTCACCATGGCACACACCAATGACTTTTCGATGCTTTTCGAGATTATGTGTGTATTTATCGCAGGTTTATTAGTGCCTCGGAGAGCACGTTAAGCCGTCGGTCCCGGTTGCCATACGTGTGGCAGTCGTTACGGGTAGTTGGAGCCCACAAAAGTCCAACCAGTCTAACTTGGAACTTCGATATCGCTATTGGTCATAATGACCATTGGTTGTGGAGGTCAGATGGCAGTCGCTCCACGGAACATATCGAAGTTCAGCCGCATCACAGTTAGACTGGAAAGCCGACCCCAACTGAGTTGGGAAAAGGTTCAGAGAATGATGATGATGTATTAAAATTTAATATAATAAAATATAATAACACTTTAATGAAAAAAGGAAACCAAATATAACAAATTTATTGCGTTTAATATCAAATAAAACCATGATTACAAAATATTTTGTTATCTATTTATACTTATTATAATATATAAATAGTTCGAGACATTTACAAAACAATAGAGAATTCGTCTTGTAGAGTGTATGTTCGGGTAACATTAGCTCGCTCGTCCGAGTGACATACAAAACATGTACCTTATAAATAATAATTCTCCCAAATACCCTATTTCACATCATAGATGTAGCCAGGAAAGGGGGGGGGGATGTCTACGCCTCAACGGGGAGCGAGTTAATTTCGCCTCTTACCTATTAGGGTGTCAGCTACCCACCCTCCCTCCCTCCCCTAAAACCTGGCTACTTCCATGTTTTCTCATCTACACTTAAATCTACAATAACATAATATTCCCAAATAACATACCAAAAAAAAAGTATAAAACAAAAAAAAATAGTCCTACCTAGTTTTTTTTTCACTTTTAATACATCTATGTATTTGTGACCGTAAATGACCTGATTGAGACCGACAATCACCGAGTGACCGAGAATCACCGCATGACTGACAATCACCGAGTGACCAACAATCACCGGTGACCAACAATCACCGAGTGACCAACAATCACCGAGTGACCAACAATCACCAACTGACCAACAATCAACGAGTGACCAACAATCACCGGTGACCAACAATCACCTAGTGACCGACAATCACTGAGTGACCAACAATCATCGAGTGACCAACAATCACCTAGTGACCGACAATCAACGAGTGACCGACAATCACCGCGTGACCGAGAATCACCTAGTGACCAACAATCACCGAGTGACCATCAGCAACCAAAGTGACCTACAGCTCCACTTCATGACCTACAACATCTTCCTGATCATGTAGTTGAGGATGCCTCCGTTACGGAAGTATGTCAGATCCACTTCCGTGTCAAAACGGACTTTTACTTGGAATGATTTGCCGCTGTCCACCTGTGGGAAAAAAAATTTATAAGCTTATTATTTTTTTTTAAACCACGTAGGTGGCAGACAAGCACACAGCCCACCTGATGGGAAGCGGTCGCCGTGGCCTATGGACGTGTGCAACACTAAGGGTGTCATACACGCGCTGCCTACCCTGAAGGGAAGGGGGGAGGAGGGGTACAGTGAGCTCTGGCTCCCCTACTTACCTTGGGGAACACAACACGCTGGTTATTATGGCGCGGTGTTCTGTAGGGCGGAGGTACTACCCCAGTCGGACTGCTCAGTTCGGACGGGAGATACCGTCGTGTCCTACCTCCTCTAACACTCTTACCTCAGAGGGTAGTACTCTTACCTCAACGTTGATGTGGGCTCCAGGAGTCAAGTCTTCCGGTAAATTAATGGAGTAGGTCTCGCTGCCGGTCAGCCCGAAGGTGTCTGCGTTCTCCCCCTCAAGGAATTGGAGAGGGATGATGCCCATGCCGACCAGGTTGGATCGGTGGATGCGCTCGAACGACTCCGCTATCACGGCTTTGATTCCCTGGTTAGAGAGAGTAATATTGTTTAATTTTTTTTTTAAGTTAGACACGCCACAATGACTTTAGATCGCCTGATGGTAAACTAAAGGTAAAGTTTCATGACCGGGGGTCACCACTACATACACCGGTAGTACTACAGTGGCGGCCCTCAGCTTGACGGCCTCATCAAATGCTTTTTCACGCCCCGCTTAAAGGACCCGGGACTGTAGGAGGAAGGAAACACATGCGCTGGGAAAGAGTTCCAAGTGTTTATCGTGCGGCAAATAAAAGATCCACCGAACCGCTTGGTTCTTGATGAAAGCCTAGTGGTTTGTGTAATGGACTGCTGAGACGAGGTCTCGGGTTCGATCCCAGGTTCACCATGGCCTACACCAATGACATTTCAATGCTTTTCGAAGTTATGTGTGTATTTATCGCAGGTTTATTAGTGCCTCGGAGAGCACGTTAAGCCGTCGGTCCCGGTTGCCATACGTGTGGCAGTCGTTACGGGTAGTTGGAGCCCACAAAAGTCCAACCAGTCTAACTTGGAACTTCGATATCGCCATTGGTCATAATGACCATTGGTTGTGCAGGTCAGATGGCAGTCGCTCCACGGAACATATCGAAGTTCAGCCGCATCACAGTTAGACTGGAAAGCCGACCCCTACTGACTTGGGAAAAGGGTTCAGACAATGATGATGATGAGGGGAGGGATTTCGTGGGCATAGCTAGTTCTTACCAAGAGATAGGGTCCTTTGGCCGCCCAGTCGCGACTGGACCCTGAGCCGTAGTCCTTGCCCACCACGGCTATCAAGGGCACTCCCTCTGCCGCGTACCTGGACAACAAATAAGTTATCTATACTAATATTATAAAGAGGTAATGTTTGTGTGTTTGTATATTTGTTAAATTGTAAGGGGTAATCTCGGGATCTACTGAACCGATTTTAAAAATTCTTTCACCAATAGAAAGCCACATTATCCGTGAATGTCATAGGCTGAATATCATCACGCTACTGCCCAAGGGAGCGGAGCAATAATAATAAATGTGAACAATTCCGGTAGATTCCCATACATTTTAGGAAAACTGATAAAATTATGAGAATATTATGTGAGTTAAAAAGGGTGCATCGGGGTTCGAAATACGCCACGGGCGAAGCCGGGATGGGTCAGCTAGTCTATATATATAAAAATGAATCGCAAAATGTGTTTGTAAGCGCATAATTCAACAACGCTTGGATCAATTTGGCCAATTCTTTTTTTTTAATGTTCGTTGAAGTCCAAGGATGGTTTTTACGGCGAGAAAAAATCGAATAATTGCCGGGAAAACCGTAAAAACAGCCATATTTTCCCCAAAAAACGTTTTCTAACTAAAATGTAGATTCAATTTGAACTTTATTGCCATTCAATAAAGTTCATATTACATCTCCCCATGGAGGTAATGGGTGGTCCTAGGACCAGCCGCCAACTTGTTTACCTGTCTCTATAGTGAGCTGTTAGTAGTGTAAGGATGCTAGCGTACCTGTCAGCCGCGTCGAATATATCCATGGCGTCCCCACTGGGGTGGTGTGTGGTCCTAGGGCCGGGGCCGGCCGCCATCTTGTTGACGAGGCGGATGTTCGCGAACGTTCCGCGGGACATGATGGCGTCGTTACCGCGGCGGGAACCGTACGAGTTGAACTCGCGGGGGGTTAGTCTGTAAAGAGAGTACGATTAACCGATATATACCACTTCCTACTAATCCCACTTCTTAGGAATCCCACTTTTTACTAATAGCACTTCCTAATAATCCCACTGCCTACTATTAGCACTTCCTAATAATCCCACTGCCTACTATTAGCACTTCCTTATAATCCCACTGCCTACTATTAGCACTTCCTAATAATCCCACTGCCTATTATTAGCACTTCCTAATAATCCCACTTCCTGCTAATCCCACTGCCTACTAATCCTACTTTTTTCATTTATTTTGATAAACAAACAGTGATAAACTACAATAGGGTTGATTAAGTATATAGCTACAAGTAGACTTAAGTTTACCTCCAACACCGTTTACCACAGATTACTTAAACTAGTGCGAGCGACTTGACCCGCGTTAATTTCCATAATTTACCCTTAATTTTTTAAAATAGCCCTTACTACGTGTAGTACGTAGGTCACATTATAAGTTTTGCGTTTAAGTGATAAAAACAATTGACAATCAAATAAAATTGGCGGGAAATCATTCCCGCCAATTGTTTTTTTTTCTTAAATATAACATTCTAAATTCAAATAGTTTTTATTAGCTAGGAGTGCAAAGCTTTTAGCGGGCCCCATGTAATACCCATTACGTAAGCCAGCGAAAACCCCCCATCCAAATCCAACCCAGTCGTTTTAGAGTTAACTTCTTTCAAATAGACAGACAAAAAAGTAAAAATCACTTTTAGAAAGAGAGAGATAGAATAATATATCGTACATACACTCATACACTTTGATTTAAAACTGTTAAATTAATATTACAAAGAGATAATTCAATTTTACAGGGTCGACAGCGCGCACACGTCCATAGGCCACGGTGACCGCTTTCCACCATGGCCTTGATTTTATTAAAACAAGCCACTGTCATTCCACTGACAGATCAAAAAAATGCTATATAATTTTGGACTTTACTGCTATCGATTTAAAGTCTAAAATTAAATGATATTTTGTAGAAACGTTTAATGAATTGTTTTCATTTGATTTTAGACTTTAACTGTACAACGGTAAAGTCTACAATTACAGTTCGGAAAATGAAAGCATGCGATCCTGACACATGTCAATTCGTTATGACTTCTCGATTGAATGATGCTAAAATTTTGCCGTAAATTGTACACCAGTTCAAAGTTACATCACCCGTTCGCTCACAACCTGTCAGAATCGCATTCTTTCAATGAACCTATTATAAATAGCATTTTTTGGAATGTCAGTAGCATGAAAGTGGTTTGTCTTTAGCAGAATCGAGGTCCAGGTGGGCCGTACGCTTCCGGGGGCATGACGGAAACCCGAGGGGGCCATCTCGAATTCGGAGATGGCCCGGGTCAAGCCGGGGTGCGAGGGAAATGCTCTTTGGGCCACCTTACACCCTGGCGTCAGAAGACCCTAGACGGCGTGCGGTTTTAGTCGGTAAGAGTCCGACATAACCTGCCCCGCTGGCCGCGGGGTGGGTATCCATGAGGATTTCCGCACGAAAAAAAAAAAAAAAAAAAAGGTGGGCCGTACGCTGGACTTGGGTCTACTCACCCTCTGGCTGCTAAAAATCTGGCTGCAGGAGAGTTCCTCGCGATGGAGCCGGCGGGGGAGATGTGGTCTGTGGTCACAGAGTCGCCGAGGAGTAGCAGACAGCGAGCGTTCTTGATGCCCTGGGGGGGCTTCAGCTCCTGGAAGAACGAAATCAATTAAAAAAAAATCTTTTTCAGGTTCAAAACATCAAGAATTGAAAGGACTGGCGAATTAGAAGGGTGTGTTGCATTGGTCTGGATGTGTCTATGAAAAATGTGTATTTACTCGTAATTTACTTTAAACGGAGATAGGACACGACGGTATCTCCCGTCCGAACTGAGCAGTCCGACTGGGGTAGTACCTCCGCCCTACAGAACACCGCGCCATAATAACCAGCGTGTTGTGTTCACCAAGGTAAGTAGGGGAGCCAGAGCTCACTGTACCCCTCCTCCCCCTCCCCTTCCTAACCCTCCCCCTTACCTTCAGGATTGGCAGCGCGTGTGTGACACGTAATGTTGCTTACACACGCGCTGCCTATTCTGAAGGTAAGGGGGAGGGCTAGGAAGGGGAGGGGGAGGAGGGGTACAGTGAGCTCTGGCTCCCCCACACATCCAGACCAATGCAAATAGACATTCACGCATACAAATATTTGGACTGAGCAGGAATTGAACCCGCGCCCTCTGTCGTAGCAGTCAAATTCACTACCGCTACGCCACAGATCTTGACCTCGATTCTGCTAAAGGCAAACCACTGTAATACCACTGACACTCTAAAAATGCTATTTAATTGTAGACTTTACCGTTATACAGTTAAAGTCTAAAATCAAATGAAAAGAATTCATTTAACTTTTTCATTCGCTCTACAAAATATCGTTTGACTTGAGACTTTAACCTGATAACAATAAAGTCTACAATTAAATGGCAATTTTTAGTGTCAGTGGTTTGTCTTTAGCTGAATCGAGGCCCTTGATACTTGGCTCGGTAGAACTTACCCTAGTCATACCGTCGAAAAAGGGGGGTCTTTTGATGTAGGTAGAGTTAGGGTCCCAGCCGTACAGCTTGCCCTGGGGCACGTCCAGCGCTTGCCAGGAAGCCGACCCTTGTTCAATCTTCGCGTACACCTGTAACACAATTTTTTTTATTTAATACTAGCTTTTCCCTGCGGCTTCGCCCGCGTGGAAATCGGTATCGCCACCAATAAAACGAATCCCCACTCGACTCTCTACTCCACTCTTCACTTCACTCTCCACTCCACTCTCCACTAAAAAAAATATAAAAAGTATCCTATATCCGTCTCCTGGTTCTAAGCTACCTCCCCACCAATTTTCAGCCAAATCGGTTCAGCCGTTCTTGAGTTATAAATAGTGTAACTTACACGACTTTCTTTTATATATATACTATATATAGATAACCATACTAGCTATTGCCCGCGGCTCCGCCCGCGTGGGCGTCGATTTTCGCGGTTAGACTCAAAATTTACCGCATGTTTGGTTGTAATTGGTTAAGTAGAACCGGAGATATGACCAAAAACGACCTAAAAACGAAGCGCGGGCGAAGCCACGGGTATCAGCTTGTATAAAAAGTAGCTTATAATAATAATAAGTACTAAGTTTGATCAAAATCCCTCCAGTAGTTTTTGATTTTTGCGTGAACAAAAATTTGGTGCGGACAAACAGAGACACAGACAAACAGACAAAAATTCGAAAAATAATTGTTTTGGCATCCATTACATTCATAAAGTCCCCTAATAATTTTTTTCTCATATATCGTACATCAGTCCCGGTTGCCAAACATCCAGTTTACAAACATCTATGGCAGTCGTTACGGGTAGTTGGAGCCCTAAAAAGTTCAACAACAACGGTCTAGCTGCAATGCTTCGATATCACCTAATGTCACCATTGGGTTGTGAAGGTCAGATGGCAGTCGCTTCACGGAGAATATCGAGGTCCAGCCAAATCCGCAGTTAAGACTGGTAAAGCGGACCCCAGACTCCGAGGTGAAAGCTTTGGATGCGACTGGGATTAACGCTAGGTTGAAGTAGATTGTTAGGCTATACCTCTTTGAACATTCCTGGGATAACATGCTTGTTCTCCACCTCCTGGATCTCAGCCCTGGTGGGCCAGATCTCCCGTAGGAACACCGGGGTCCCGTCAGCGCGCGTACCTGCAACGAAATTGAATAATGATGATTTTTTTTTCATATAACATAACATAACATAAACTCACGCCTATATCCCCGAAGGGGTAGGCAAAGGTGCTAGCACCCACATTTCGCCAGTTTATGTTTAGATCCCAATGTAATAGGTGGCGAGCCTATTGCCATTAACCGGGCACTTATAAACCTGCGATAAATACACACATAACTTCGAAAAGCATCGATAAGTCATTGGTGTGTGCCATGGTGAACCTGGGATCGAACCCGAAACCTCGTCTCAGCAGTCCATTACCAAGACCACTAGGCTACCGCGGTTCATCTAATTTCATATTGTCAAAATGACTTTACCTCGCCTGATGGTAAGCTAAAGGCAAAGTCTCAGGACTGGGGTCACCATCACATACACCGGTAGTGCTACAGAAATTGAATCTAGAAGCCATAACACACGTTATTATAGAATCGCTGAAAGAATGCGTTCCTGACAGGTTGTGAGCGAACGGGCGATGTAACTTTGAACTGGTGTATAATTTACGGCAAAATTTTAAATATCGTTTATTGACCTTATTAACGAGTGATAACATTAAAAATTTAATTACTGTGCCAATTTACAATACACAGATTAATTTTGGGCTAAAATAATTAACAATTAATTAATTAAAAATATAAAATCAATAGTTTTTAAAAGTCATACCACGTCAAACTGCGCTGTTTCAAGGTTATGTCAAATGTTCGCTTTCATAGTGATGAGACAAAATAACAAGGCAATTGTAACCGCATATTTTAGTAATCTTAATAATAATAATCTGTTGGTTGAAAAATATAAAATAGAACGTTATAATTTTATAATATGTAATTTTGTAATAAGCCCCTACCCAAGCTAATAGAAAGAATGAATCATATTTTTATAATGAATGAAATGAATATGATTTTTTTTTATTATTTCAGGTAATAACCCATCATTACAATTAATAATCACATAAAATTAAATAAGAAAGAAACAAAATTAAAAATTAAAAATTAGAAAATCAAATAGGGCAGATAGATAGCCAAATTAGAATAAAATTAAAATTAAAATGAAATCAAATTGTCACAATTGTTGACTGTGATTATTATTATGTTATTGTAAGTTGGGAACAGGTTTAGAGAACGGTTCTAGGTACAAGTTATTTATTGTACATAACTAGTCATGACGAATTGACATGTGTCAGGAACGCATAGTCTCAGCGGCCAAACTATAGTTAGACTTTTTCTTTTCATACCCCGCCCTTTCCCTTCAGGGTAGGCAGCGCGTGTGTGACACCCTTGGTGTTGCACACGTCCATAGGCCACGGTGACCGCTTCCCATCAGGTGGGCCGTGTGCTTGTCTGCCACTTACTTAGTATAAAAAAAAACGTAAGTGGCAGACAAGCACACAGCCCACCTGATGGTAAGCGAACACCGTGGCCTATGGACGTGTGCAACACTAAGGGTATCACACACGCGCTGCCTACCCTGAAGGGAAGGGGGGAGGAGGGGTACAGTGAGCTCTGGCTCCCCTACTTACCTTGGGGAACACAACACGCTGGTTATTATGGGGCAGTGTTCTGTAGGGCGGAGGTACTACCCCAGTCGGACTGCTCAGTTCGACGAGATACCGTCGTGTCCAACCTCGATTTTTAGCTTACCATCAGGCGAGGTGAAGTCATACTGGCGTGATTGATATGAAAAGAAGTTACCTAGAGGCTGTTTCTCGAAGTCAATGTCGACAGTGCCGGCGAGCGCGTACGCAATGACGAGGAGGGGGGAGGCGAGGTAGTTGGCGCGCGTGTTGGGGTGGATGCGACCCTCGAAGTTCCTGTTGCCCGAGAGGACCCCACAGCAGACCAGCTCGTTCTGGAATTAATGTTATAAATAAATAAATAAAATTGGAGTGTCTGTTTTATTATCAACTAGCTGACCCGACAGGCGTTGTCCTTTCTTAATGTGCTAACAACGAATAGCGAGTTCAAATTGGTCCATTGAAACTACCATTGACTACCAACAACCTAAACTACCAAAAATCCATATAAAACTGAACTTTTGACAGCTAAATATTGAAACAACCGACATGACAGTTAAGTACGCCATGAGGTTACATTAGAAAAGTGTTATTGTCAAAAGCACTACGAAGGTTGAATGAGAAAAGTTAATATTATGGTCGTTAGGTTTTCTTAAATTTTCTAATGTCCCGCGCAACTTTCTTGACTTTTTCTTTCATAAGAACCTTCTCCTGACAATAACAAACACAATAAAAAAAGAATTAAAGAAATCGGTCCAGTCGTTCACGCGTGATGCCGTGACCAAGGGAAATAGGGATTCATTTTTATATATATAGATAGACTAGCTTTCCCGGCAAACTTCGTTCCGCCTTACAGTCAAGTTATGTTAGTTGCCTTATCAGTTGAATTAGATAAAGACACCGTGGTTACTACACCCGGGGGCGCCATTAAAACTATAAATGACCCAGGATATCAATAAACGATATTGCAGTAATATTTTTTTCGTAATCAGGTAAACTTTGTGTTTGAGCAAAAAGAAACAATGTAGATTTTATTACTATGATAATGAAAATTTACACAAAGTCACTTTTAGTTCCCGTTGCCATGACAACAAATATAGATGGCGTTCAGGCTTTCTTAAAAATCATTTCGTGAATTAATTAATTTTTACATTTTTTTCTCGCCGTAAAAACCATCCTTGGACTTCAACGAACATTTTTAAAAAAGAATTGACCAAATTGATCCAAGCGTTGTTGGAACATAAAAAATACTTACCTTCTCAATGGTGTTCGCAATATTATCGTCTATGGGTCCGGAGTTACCAATACAAGTCATACACCCGTAGCCGACTATGTCGAAGCCCAGTTGCTCCAGGTAAGGAACCACGCCGGACTCCTGTCAACAGAAAAAAAAAACATTTTTATACCACTTAAGTGCCAAACAAGCACACGGTCCGCCTAATGGGAAGCAGTCAACGTAGCACCATGGGCGTCACAGCCGAGGTGCGAGTCGGGGGACTATGGTCGTCAGAAGACCCTAGACGGCGTGCGGTTTTATTTATTTATTTATTTATTTCCATCACAAACAATTTTTACATTGTGTAGGATATTCTAGAACTATTCATGCAACATCTAGATCACTGTTCAAATTATCATAATGTAACAATTATCATTCTGTATTTCAATAAAAATGTCCACGATAAAAATTCAAAAAATAATGTCAAAAATCATTAATTAAAATATATGAAAAAACACAATATAAAACTCAATACCTTATTATGTCAAAATCGTTAAATAAAATAATAGTATGAATAAAATTTAATTTAATTGATGAAAATTAAATTTAGTCGGTAAGAGTCCGACATACACTCTTTCCTAAGATACAGACAGAATCTCTGCCTAGTTTAGGAAAAGAGTCCATTGACCCCTGTTTTGTTATAGGTACCTACTGGTTTTATCTGTCAGGTTTTATAATTATATACAGTTATTATAAGACAAGTCTGTACGCCATGCCACTACTTATTTGAATAAAGTTATAAGTTATAAGTTAAAAAAAAAAAAAAAATAACCGGCCTCGCTGGCCGCGGGGTAAGTATCCATGAGGATTTCCGCACAGAACCAAAAAGAAAAAGGGGCGTCACATTCGCACTGTTTTTCGTGCGGAAATTCCAACGGATACCAACCCCATCTGTCGACTAAAACCGCACGCCATGTTGGGTATTCATATTCAGGGTGGTTGATAAGACATTGTGGGTTTAATATGGCTCTCTTGACACCCAGAAAGGGGTGGGGCGAGCATCACGCTGCTGCGATGGCGGTGTGGTGATAGGCAGTAGTCCTGTCACCTTAACCAACCCACCTTCCACCGACTCTTCACTGTGTCCTCTGCTAGACAGAGGAACACGTGGAGACCCTCCAAGCAGCCATCTAGAGGCCCACTCCCACCCCGGCCGGTATTCGCAATAGGTAGCCGCGTCTCCTCTGCGAATTTTGACAACATGACTTTACTTCGCCTGATGGTAAGCTAAAGTCTCAGGAGCGCGGGTCACCATTACATACACCGGTAGTGCTACAGTGGTGGACCTCCGCTTGACGGCCTCATCAAATGCTTTTTCACGGCCCGCTTAAAGGCCCCGGGACTGTAGGAGGAAGGAAACACGTGCGCTGGTAAAGAGTTCCAAGTGTTTATGGTGGTACCAGTAACATGCAGTGGGTTTGTAGTAGTCTTACCCTGAGATAGTATGTGACAACTCCAGACCCTGGAGAGAGGGAGGTCTTGATGTACGGTAGAACACTGAGGCCATTTTCTACTGCCTTCTTCGCCAGGAGACCTGGATAAGTAAAAATATGGCTATAAAAACAAGTTTTCTAGTAAGTGCATAACCAGACAAATCAAATGAGCCCAAACATGACGGGTTTATCTTGTTTAGTTCACAAGTTCCTATGACCTACCGTCGCCATCTTCAGACCCTGGATATCACAGCATCAGAGTATTTGTCAAGACAAAACAAATGAGTCCAAACTCGATTGGTTTATCTAGTTCAGTTCAGGAGTTTCTTGGTTGACCTTCCGACTCCAGCATCAGACCTGCTTCATAGTACCATATTGAGGTCAATCTAACGCCAGGAATTGCTACTAATAACATTTGTGTATATGAAATGTTTGGTAGGTTGGGTTACCCAGGTTGAGAGAATTCGTGCTGATAGTACAGAATCCCTCCAGTGAGCTCTGGCTACCCTACTTACCTTGGGGAACACAACACGCTGGTTATTATGGGGCGGTGTTCTGTAGGGCGGAGGTACTACCCCAGTCGGACTGCTCAGTTCGACGAGATACCGTCGTGTCCTACCTCAATCCCGCCCAAACTCCTCAACCCCCCCCCCCCTCCACCTCTTCAAAGGTCGACAGCGCGAGTGTGACATCTACGATGTTGCACATGTCAATAGGCCATAGTGACCGTTGCTTATCTATTTTTAATTTCACGTTTTGTAAGTGTCAGGTAATGGTCTATACAAATTAAATGATTTTTGACTATTGACTTCCCATCAGGTGGGCCGTGCGCTTGTCTGCTACCTAAGTAGTATAAAAAAAGACTTACCAGCTCCCAGCATGACGCTCGGGTTGGAAGTGTTCGTACATGACGTTATAGCTGCAATGATGACAGACCCATGTGTGATGGAGTAAGTCTTCCCATCAGAATAGCTGAAGCTCCCTGATGACTGCAGCTGGGCTGGAGAGAGACCGTACCCTTTGAAGCCAACCTGCCAAAAAAAACATTTGTTTATACTACGTCGCCGTTGCGTATGGACCTGTGCAACACTAAGGGTGCCACACACGCGCTGCCTACCCTAAAGGGAAGGGGGGAGGGCTAGGACGGGGTGGGAAGGCTAGGAAGGGATAGGGGAGGAGGGGTACAGTGAGCTCTGGCTACCCTACTTACCTTAGGGTTCAGTAGGGCGGAGGTATTTCCCCAGTCGGACAGCTCAGTTCGGACGGGAAATACCATCGGCATCGTGTCCTACCTCCTTTGTTAAATGTTAAACGGTAAAATGTTATTCGCCCAAATTTTGGGGTAAAATTTAAAGCTGGTATCTATCCTTCTCCTACTTAATATTATAAATGTGAAGGTTTGTGAAAATGTTTGGATGTTTGTTACTTAATTACGCTCTAACGCCTGAACGGTTATGGCTAAAAATTTATACAGAGATAGATTATTCATTCTCGGAACCTTTTTCCCAACTCAGTTGGGGTCGGCTTTCCAGTCTAACTGTGATGCGACCTCCACAACCAATGGCGATATCGAAGTTCCAAGTTAGACTGGTTGGACTTTTGTAGGCTCCAACTACCCGTAACGACTGCCATAGATGTTTGTATGGCAACCGGGACCGACGGCTTAACGTGCTCTCCGAGGCACTAATAAACCTGCGATAAATACACACATAACTTCGAAAAGCATCGAAAAGTCATTGGTGCGTGCCATGGTGAACCTGGGATCGAACCCGAGACCTCGTCTCAGCGGTCCATTACCCAAACCACTAGATACAGAGATAGATTATTATAGTCTGGAATAACAGATGGCTACTTTTTATCCCGGGAACAGGTACCAGTTCCTGCTAAGTGCAGGAACTGGAACAAAATTCCATACGGGTGAAGTCGCGGTTGGGGGTCCCTCTCTAACGGCTATGCAAATTCAATAGACATTTTCATGCATACAAATATTTGCACCGAGCGGGAATCGAACTCGCGTCCTCTGACGTAGCAGTCTAATACCCTACCGTCACGCAACGGAGCTCGTGTGTGATATAACAAAGATGATCATATCCGCTTCGTCAGTCATTCGTCACAAACACGGCCTTGCTAACTCAGCAATTGGTCAGTAAGTAAATTATTGAGAACGAATTATATTATATTTATAACTAGCTTTCGCGCGGCGGTTTCACCCGCATGGAAATCGGTATCGCCACCAATAAAACGTCTATCCACTCGACTCTCCACTCCACTCTCCACTCTCACACGCTTCGGGGGGTCGAGAGGTGCATCTTAAAACCTTAGATGGCCCGGGGTCAATTGGGGTGCGAGGGATATGCCTATTAGGTAGCCTATGGGTAACCTTACACCCCGGTAATTGAGACCCAAGATGGCGTGCAGTTTTAGTCGGTTCGATCCCGACATAACCACCCCTGATGGCCGTCTGGTGTGGTATCAATGGGTATTTCCACACCATAAAAAGGGGCACACACACTCGCGCTTTCGACCCTGTAAACTTTCTAATGCCCTTTTTGAAGAACCCTATATTGTAGTCGCTAGGGAAAACCATAGCAGGTGTACAGAAGCAGATGGCGGGCTGTTGTCTCTGCCTACCCCGAAGGGTAAAAGAATGAGCATATGTATGTATGTATGTGGTATGTATGTATGTATGCTTTAAAATCGCTTTGCTGACACGTTCATTGTGCGTACAGCTGGAATTCCTTGCCTGAGTCTGTGTTTCCGGAAAGCTATAACCTGGGAGTTTTCAAGTCACGAGTGAATAGGTTCCTTCTAGGCAAGCGTGATTCATCGGAGACCACATCGTCACTTACCATCAGGTGGGATTGAGGTCAAACGTAAGCCTATCATGAATAAAAAAAAAAAAGTTTTTAGGTAAACATACGGACTAACAAATACTATATTATAAACATAATTTTAAACCTATACGGATATTAAGAAATGCTGACGCAAAATTTTCTCGCGAACAATATAAACAATACCATGTACTTGACACGAATTAGTTATTAATAATAATTGCGTTTAATAGTACCTACTGTTTTTATTGTTTAGTATTTTTTTAATAGTAATTGTTTTTTCGTGCGGAAATTCCCGCGGATCTGCCCCTGTGCGCCGTTGGGGGTAGTTATGTCAACTTAGAACCGAGTGTTTTTTAATAGTAAGTAATTGTTTTTTTGTGCGATAATTCCCGCAGATCTACCCCTGTACGCTGTTGGGGGTAGTTATGTCGACTTAGAACCGACTAAAACCGCATGAGGTCTCCGGTCATAAGTGTTTTTTAAACAGTAAGTACTTAAGAATTATGCCTAATAGTTTTTATTGGTTAGTGTTTTTTATTCGTCTGAGAAACCCCGAGGTAACCACCCTGTAGGCCATTGGGGATTGTTATGTCGGATTCGAACCAGCTAAAACCGCACGCTGGGTCGGGTCTTAATTACGCAAGTAATTCTTTAAAATAGTGTTTACTAGTAATTAAAACTGGCAATCATACCGCATGATTGAACATGTAGTGACCAAGATAGAGAAAGGGATGCTTAGATGGTTCGGACATGTAGAGAGGATGGATGAAAGAAGATTGACGAAACAGATATATGAGGCGAGGGTGAATGGGCAACCCGGTAAAGGCCGACCTAGGCGTACATATTCTAATCAGATCCAGGACGTTTTGGAGAAAGGACAGGTCAAGAGCAACCGGCGTGCGTGTATGAAAACAATTATGAAAGTTGAAGAAGCGAAAGGAGTATGCCAAGATGCAAGTGGAAAGATGTTGTCTCTGTTTACTCCAATGGGAATTGTATGTATGTATGTAGGTATGTATGTAGTAATCGAAATTACTAGGCAACCCGTTGTCCCTAAGCTAAGCTAAATTACTCGAGTTAGGAGGTGTGTTCACGTCAGTGTAACGGAATCGAAACTGGGACATCTCAATCGCAAGACCAATTATTTAACCAGTAAGCTATTGAGGTTATTATTAAGACTTACTTTATTTTACTTCGCCCTCTTAGGTTTTAATTAATGCGATGGTATCTGAATGGAAAAGGTCGCGGCCTCTACTCAGAGGTATCGAGTTCGAATCCGGCCGGACAGCACCAATGTGAATTTCACTTTGTGGCATTTATATGTGCTAATCACATGATTTACCATCTGCTGACGGTGAAGGAAAAACATCGTGAGGATACCCACATGTCCTAGAAGAAATTCTAAGGACATGTCCGATCCACCAACAAGCATTAGGCCAGCGTTTGTGGATTAAGGTCTAAACCCTTTCAGCTCTCTTGTTAGAGGAGAGGAGACCCGTGCCCAGCAGTGGGACATTAATGGGTTGCTATAATTAACAAATATATGTATCCGCATTTAGAACCCATAACACGCGCTAGTTAAACTATGCTTACTTTGGGTCTAGAGAGTGCTGTGTAGAATGTCGTGGAAAATTTATAGCTAAAGCTATGAGACCCCTTTTTTCACGAGGCCTTCAAGTTGAGAGCCACCATTATGTCACTGTCGGTGTATGAAATGGGGACCCCTTTTTTTATCGTGCGGAAATCCCCATGGATACCACCCCCGTCGACCATCGGGGGTGGTTATCCCCGCTCGCTCCCCACTGTGCCATCTGCTAGTCAGAGCGACACGTGGTGAGCCTCGGAGCAGCCCTCTAGAGGGCCACTCCCACCCCGCCCGGATTGGCCGCAGGCAGCAGCGTCTCCCGTGGCGAGTGGGAGGCGCTGCTCGCCTCCGTTGCCCGGGTGCACCACGTGGAGTTTCCGGCCCGCACCCTAATGGGGACCCCCTTCCTGAGACTTTACCTTTAGCTTACCATCAGGCGAGGTGAAGTCTTATTGACGTGCTATGTTAAAAAAAGCATTAAATAACAATTCGATATTTCTAGATAAATAATTCGATATATTTGTTAATTTAAAACCTATTAGCGCAAATTAATTTATTGTTGAATATCTTTTCGAATGTCGTTAGGGAGTGATTAGTGACACACAGAAATCATTAGTGTCAATAACAACAATGGTTACTTATTGCACCCTTCTAACTATTATAAATTTGTAAAGTAGTCTGTACTTTAGATAAATTTTTTTATATAGGACACGTCTAAATGACTTCACCTCGCCTGATGGTAAGCTAAAGGTAAAGCCTCAGGAACGGGGTCACCACTACATACACCGATAGTGCTATAATGGTGTTCCTCAGATTGACGGCCTCATCAAATGCTTTTTCACAGCCCGCGTAGCTGTAGGAGGAAGGAGACATTTAAAATAACATTACGCTCCTTTATTCAGTAGTCGGATAAAAATACATACATACATACATACATACAGATCACGCCTTTTTCCCATTGGGGTAGGCAGAGACAACATCTTTCCACTTGCTATGATCTTGGCATACTCCTTTCGCTTCTTCAACTTTCATAATTGTCTTATACACGCTTTCCGGTTGCGGGAACTCTTGACCTGGCCTTTCTCCAAAACGTCCTGGATCTGATTATAATACGTACCCCTAGGTCGGCCTTTACCGGGTTGCCCATTCACCCTCGCCTCATAATATCTGTTTCGTCAATCTTCTTTCATCCATCCTCTCTACATGTCCGAACCATCTAAGCATCCCCTTCTCTATCTTAGTCACTACATCTTCAACCATACCGATAAAAATAAAAATACCGATTAAAATACTAGGGTTATGTTTCTTTAGAATTCTTGTCTGTTTGTGCAGGATGGACGCAAAAACTACTGAACGGATTTCGATGCGGTTTTTTTGTTTGAAAGGTCTTGGTCAGACTTAAAATCTTACGTATGTTTGATCACAATCGGTTGAGTAGAACCGGAGATATAGGCAAAAAAACTGACATCCACGGGGGTGAATCCGTAGGCAATAGCCTGTTATTAGGCAGTAGGTACCACATAATATCATTGTACTAGCTGACCCACCCCGGCTTCGCCCGTGGCGTATTTCGAACCCCGATGCACCCTTTTTAACTCACATAATGATATGCTCATAATTTATCAGTTTTCCTTAAATGTATGGGAATCTACCGGAATTGTCACATTTATGATTATGGCTCCGCTCCCTTGGGCAGTAGCGTGATGATATTCAGCCTATGACATTAATGGATAATGTGGCTTTCTACTGGTGAAAGAATTTTTAAAATCGGTTCAGTAGATCCCGAGATTACCCCTTACAATTTAACAAATATACA
The DNA here is from genome assembly GCA_963576445.1 of Lithosia quadra. Classification (NCBI taxonomy): domain Eukaryota; kingdom Metazoa; phylum Arthropoda; class Insecta; order Lepidoptera; family Erebidae; genus Lithosia; species Lithosia quadra. Next base: position 6,390,196 of record OY754902.1, read on the forward strand.
AACACACAAACTTTACTTCTTTATAATATTAGTATATATATATATTGAGAAACCACAAGCTGATAAAAATATCATTAGAATCGTATATATACTCTGATAGCAGACATATCGGTTCTATTAGTGGCCAATATATTAAGTGGTAGCTCGTATATACAGTTATACTAACCAATGCATTAAAGAGGAGGTAGGACACGACGGTATCTCCCGTCCGAACTGAGCAGCCCGACTGGGGTAGTATCTCCGCCCAACAGAACACCGCCCCATAATAACCAGCGTGTTGTGTTCCCCAAGGTAAGTAGGGGAGCCAGAGCTCACTGTACCCCTCTTCTCCCTACCCCTTCCTAGCCTACCCACCTCTTTTTAGCCCTCCCCCTTCCCAGGCAGCGCGTGTGTGTCACCCCCTGTCCCATCAGGTGGGCCGTGTGCTTGTCTGCCTACCTATGTAGTATAAAAAAAAATGCCTGGCTCCGCCCGCGTAGAGGTCTGGTATAGTTTTTGTGACGAAGGTTTCAGAAAGGTATTTTTACATACTTAAGATCGTTTTAATATCCTCAAACAGCTTAAAAAAGCAGGCGGTACCAGCGGGGCAGGTTATGTCGGACTCTTACCGACTAAAACCGCACGCCATCTAGGGTCTTCTGACGCCAGGGTGTAAGGTGGCCCATAGAGCATTTCCCTCGCACCCCGGCTTGACCCGGGCCATCCCGGATTCGAGATGGCCCCCTCGGGTTTGGGAACCACGGGGTTCGCGGCTTCACCCGTCACCCCCAGGCCTGCGCTCATGGAGGACGGAAGTCGTTAGACCTCCGACGAGCAGGCGGTACCCCTGCTATCAAACTTGTTTCGGTCTTTTCAACAGAAATCGGGTTTTGATTTCTTAATTCATTTTTTTTATGATTTATTTTATTTTATTCTTTGTAGTTACTTTTTTAATCGATAGGCTCACGTTTGACCACTATCTCACCTGATGGTAAGTGACGATGTGGTAGACGATGGAACACGCTTGCCTAGATGCAACCTATTCACTCTTAAGACTCCCAGGTTATAGCTTTCCGGAAACACAGACTCAGGCAGGGCATTCCAATCCTTAGCTATTACGACATTTAACCATTATATTTTTGAAATCTCTTTTTAATTTCCTTCATTCCCTACTCGATAAGTTTGAGTAAATATATTTTTTTAAAACATACTTAGTACCAGACATCAAAACTATGATTTTTGTTCACATTTCATGTACCCTATGACACTCGGGAGATGCATACCTTTCATTTGAGACCTCATTCATCGAAATCCGTCGAGCCGTTAGGCCTATAGAGGGGAATAAAGAAAACTACATACGCGCGAAACACATTACCCTCGCTGGAGTAAGTCGGGTCTTTTTTAGTGTTAAACATTTTTTTTAGGTGTCAATTTCAGCAAACGAAGTACGCAAGGCAATGTCATTTGGTGACTTAGCTTATGAAGTAATAAATATCTCATAAAGCTAAATCACTAAATAATAATGTTATGCAATTACAACTAACTTCCAAACTCAACTGTCGGCCTTCAAAATTCAACTGTCGAACTTCAAAAATCAACTGTCGGACATCAAAATTGAACTGTCGGATTCGCGAAACTCTATTTTTTTTTATATCGGACACGTTGACATGACTTCACCTCGCCTGATGGTAAGCTAGCAAAATCTCTGGAATGGGAGTCTTTTGCATATAAGTATATCTATCTCTAAAATAATGTACTTTCCCCTAGCCTACCCCTTCGGGGATATAGGCGTGAGTTTATGTTATGTTATTATGTAAAATAATGTCAAAATATGCAATGGTAGCTGAATGGATAAGGACGCGGCATCTACTCAGAGGTATCGAGTTCGAATCCGGCCGGACAGTACCAATGTGAACTTCACTTTGTGGAATTTATATGTGCTAATCACATGATTTACCATCTGCTGACGGTGAAGGAAAAAACATCGTCAAAACCTACATGTCCTAGAAGGAATTCTAAGGACATGTCCGATCCACCAACCCGCATTAGGCCAGCGTGTGTGGATTAAGGTGTAAACCCTCTCAGCTCTCTCGTTAGAGAGGAGACCCGTGCCGAGCAGTGGGACATAAATGGGTTGCTATTATAATGTAAATGTGTTTTGTTTTTTATTGTTGTAGTAAATATTTAAGCAAAGAATTTTTATTTTATTTTAACCCTGGGTTTTTGAGATGGATGGAATACGTGAGAGAGGATATGGAAAGGAAGGGAGTGAGGAGATGACATCTGACAGGAATGTGTGGAGGAGAATGACGTAGACGCCGACGACGATTAATTGGGACAAGGGCAGGGAGATGATGTTGAAGTTCTGGCTTGATTTTTTTTATATCGGTCACGTTAATATGACTTCATCTCGCCTGATGGTAAGCTTAAGGTAAAGTCTCAGGAAGGGGGTCCCCATTACATACACCGATAGTGGCCTCAGCTTGACGGCCTCATCAAATGCTTTTTCACGGCCCGCTTAAAGGACCCGGGACTGTAGGAGGAAGGAAACACGTGAGCTGGTAAAGAATTCCAGGTTTTGATGGTGCGGCAAAGAGGCACCGAACCGCTTGGTTCTTGATGCAATTGTTTGCACGGTATGAGGGTGATATCTCAGCCTTGCACGTGTTGTTCTGTATAGGAAAGGAGAGGGTGGGACTAGTTGGTAGAGCTCGTCGGAACACTCCCGATGTATCTTGTATGTATGTATGCATGTATGTATGTTTGTAAGATTCTTTATTACCTCATATCTTCCAAACCACTGGACAGATTTCGTTAATCAACATATCGTTAGATTCGTCTCGGTAACCCAAGTGTACTTAGATAGGTGACGCGGAAAAAATCCAACATGGCCGCTGTAATAAGCTATAGTTTAAATGAAAAAAAAAAATGAATTGTATACTGCAATATGGGTATCAAATTAAAGGGCTTATCACGAGGATTTCAAAAAGGTATATCGTGACCAAATTTTAATAAAAAAATGTAATTTTTATTATTGCATGTTTGTTGTTAGAACAAGGTTTGTTATTATAAGAAAATATTTGAAAAGATAAGAAGCAAATTTGTTATTCCATGATTAACAAATGATTCTAAATTAATTTACAACAAAAGCCCTAATGGTAATTGCACTTCACTAATCGAAAAATAAAAAGGTGATTACGTAATGATGGTTAATTTGATAATTATGTTCCAAAAATCATGGATATTTCCATATAAATAGGCCTATCACCCCCCGTTACAATCAGTTTACATCTAGAAATCAAAGCAGTAACTTCTGCTAAGTCTTCAAGAAGTACCTACCAGTGAAAAGTGATAACAAATTAACTGTTCCAAAGTGTGTTTTAAATTTCCAAATTAATTCAACTTCGAATTCACCGTGCTGCCTGCGTAAGTAAAATCCTATTGTATTATGAGAATTGTTTAATACGAATTTCGACTACTGTTTCTCAGCATCAGTGCTCACTCACTCAGTAGATATGTTTCTAATTCTATCACTGGGTAACGTGGTCACTGCCGCTGGGAGACACCAGCGGCGAGATATGATCTGTGTTTAACATTAAGTCACATTTTTATTTCAATCAATTTTGAAAACACTGTTTCTCAGCATCAGTGATCACTCTCTCAGTAGATATGTTTACAATTCTATCACTGGGGTTGTAATCACTGTCGCTGAGGAACTACAGCGATGGGATATTTTATCACCTATATTAAATTTTAAGAGTTTATTTTTTCGATAAATACTGAACACGTTGTTTCTTAACGACAGTGATCACTCTCTTAGTAGATATGTTTACAATTCTATCACTGGGTTTGTGATGACTATCGTTGAGGGACAACAACAGCGTGATGTTAATGCAGATTGTTTTTCAACGGAATCTGAAGAAATAGTTTCTCAGCATCAGTGATCACTCTCTCAGTAGATATGTTCACAATTATATCACTGGGGTTGTAATCACTGTCGCTGGGGCACTGCAACGCCGAGATCTATGCTTCTTGAAGACTCGTGTTATTCCACACACACACCAAATTGTTTCTTAGCAACTGTTGTTACAAATTCAGGGTAATAGGTTTTAAATTCTATTACTGGCTTTGTGACAACTGCCGCTGAGGGACTACAGCAGCGAGGTATGATCTGTATTTTATTTCAAATAATGTTTTTTTTATACAGGTTGATTCTGAAGAAACAGTTCCACAGTATCAGTGATCACTCACTCAGTAGATATGTTTCCAATTCTATCACTGGGGTTGTAATCACTGTCGCTGGGCGACTACAACAGCGAGTCCAGATCTGTATTTTGTGTGTGCATTAAGTGCTTATTTAGTTGCAATCCGAAGATTTGTTTCTCAGCATCAGTGCTCACTCACTCAGTAGATATGTTTCTAATTCTATCACTGGGTAACGTGGTCACTGCCGCTGGGAGACACCAGCGGCGAGATATGATCTGGGTTAATACGTTAAGTCTTATTTTTATTTCAATGGATATTGAAGATACTGTTTCTCTGCATCAGTGATCACTCTCTCAGTAGATATGTTTACAATTCTATCACTGGGGTTGTGATGACTATTGTTGAGGAACAACAACAGCGTGATGTTAATGCAGATTTTTTTTTTCGACGGAATCTGAAGAAATAGTTTCTCAGCATCAGTGATCACTCTCTCAGTAGATATGTTTCCAATTCTATCACTGGGGTTGTAATCACTGTCGCTGGGGAACTACAACAGCGAGTCGTGATCTGTATTTCGTGTTTGCATTAAGTGACTATTTAGATGCAGTCTGAAGATTTTGTTTCTCAGCATCAGTGCTCACTCACTCAGTAGATATGTTTCCAATTCTATCACTGGGGTTGTAATCACTGTCGCTGGGGGACTATAACAGCGGGTTGTTATCTGTATTTTGTGTGTGCATTAAGTGCTTATTTAGATGCAGTCCGAAGATTTGTTTCTCAGCATCAGTGCTCACTCACTCAGTAGATATGTCTCTAATATTCTATCACTGGGTAGCGTGGTCACTGCCGCTGGGAGACACCAGCGGCGGGATATTTATGACTGTATTTAAATGTTAGGTATTTTTTCTTCGATAAATACTGAACACATGGTTTCTTAGCGACAGTGATCACTCTCTCAGTGGATATGTTTACAATTCTATCACTGGGTTTGTGATGACTATTGTTGAGGGGCTACAACAGCGTGATGTTTATATGCATTTTTTTTCAACGGTATCTGATGAAGTAGTTCCTCAGGATCAGTGATCACTCTCTCAGTAGATATGTTCACAATTCTATCACTGGGGTTGTGATTACCGCCGCTGAGGAACTACAGCGGCGGGATATTAATGTCCTGTATTAAATTGTTTTTTTTTACGATAAATACTTTTTCGATAAATACTGAACACATTGTTTCTTAACGACAGTGATCACTTACTCAGTAGATATGTTTCCAATTCTATCACTGGGTTTGTGATGACTTTGTTGAGGGGCTACAACAGCGTGATATTTACGAAGCTTGTACAATTTGTTCTTTTTTTCGATGCAATCTGAAGAAATAGTTTCTCAGCATCAGTGATCACTCTCCCAGTAGATATGTTTCCAATTCTATCACTGGGGTTGTAATCACTGTCACTGGGGGACTGCAACAGCGAGTCGTGATCTGTATTTTGTGTGCATTAAGTGCTTATTTAGATGCAGTCCGAAAATCTTGTTTCTCAGCATCAGTGCTCACTCACTCAGTAGATATGTCTCTAATTCTATCACTGGGTAACGTGGTCACTGCCGCTGGGTGACACTGGCGACGAGATATGATCTGTATTTACATTAAGTCTCATTTTTATTTCAATCAATTTTGAAAACACTGTTTCTCAGCATCAGTGATCACTCTCTCAGTAGATATGTTCACAATTCTATCACTGGGGTTGTAATTACTGTCGCTGAGGAACTACAGCGGCGGGATATTTATGACCTGTATTAAATGTTACGTGTTTTTGTTTGATGAATACTGAACATATTGTTTCTTAACGACAGTGATCACTCACTCAGTAGATATGTTTACAATTCTATCACTGTGTTTGTGATGACTATTGTTAAGGGACTACAACAGCGTGATGTTTATGAAGCTTTTAAAAATTGTTTTATTTTTGTCGACGGAATCTGAAGAAATAGTTTCTCAGCATCAGTGATCTCTCTCTCAGTAGATATGTTTCCAATTCTATCACTGGGGTTGTAATCACTGTCGCTGGGCGACTACAACAGCGAGTCGTGATCTGTATTTTGTGTGTGCATTAAGTGCTTATTTAGATGCAGTTCGAAGATTTGTTTCTCAGCATCAGTGCTCACTCACTCAGTAGATATGTTTCTAATTCTATCACTGGGTAACGTGGTCACTGCCGCTGGGAGACACCAGCGGCGAGATATGACCTGGGTTAATACGTTAAGTCTTATTTTTATTTCAATGAATATTGAAGATACTGTTTCTCAGCATCAGTGATCACTCTCTCAGTAGATATGTTCACAATTCTATCACTGGGGTTGTGATTACTGCCGCTGAGGAACTACAGCGGCGGGATATTTACCACCTTAATTAAATGTTTAGTATTTTTTGTCTTCGATGAATACCTACTGAACACATTGTTTCTTAACGACAGTGATCACTCACTCAGTAGATATGTTCACCATTCTATCACTGGGTTTGTGATGACTATTGTTGAGGGACTATAACAGCGTGATGTTTGTGCAGATTTTTAAATTGTTGTTTTTTTCGACGGAACCTGAAGAAATAGCTTCTCAGCATCAGTGATCACTCTCTCAGTAGATATGTTCACAATTCTATCACTGGGTAATTTGAGAACTACCGTTCAGACGCAACAGCAGAAAGGTATGATATCTATTTGTGTGTGCATTATGTGCTTATTTTGATACAGTCTCATCTTATTTCTCAGCATCAGTGATCACTCTCTCAGTAGGTATGTTTACAATTCTATCACTGGGTGCGGTGATGACTGCCACTGAGGGACTTCAACAACGATATATAATCTGTATCTTATTGTAAATAATGTTTTTTTATATAGGTTGATTCAGAAGAAACTGTATCTTAGCATCAGTGATCACTCTCTCAGTAGATATGTTAACAATTCTATCACTGGGTGATGTGATAACTGCTGCTGGGGGACTACGACACCAAGCCATGATCAACACTTCTTGAAGACTCTTTTCATTGCAGATGGCAACACCAAATTGTCTCCTAGCAACTGTCATCACGACTTCAGGATGATATGGTTTTCATTCTATCACTGGTGTCGTGATAACTGGCGCTGAGGGCCTACAACAGCGTGATGTGATAAAAACTACTTGAAGGATTTTTAATATGACGGTAGTAACATCAAATATTTTCTCAGCATCAGTGATCACTCTCTCAGTAGATATGTTTACAATTCTATCACTGGGTTAGTGATGACTATTGTTGAGGGACAACAACAGCGTGATGTTTATGCAGATTTTTAATTTTTTTTTTTTTCGACGGAATCTGAAGAAATAGTTTCTCAGCATCAGTGATCACTATCTCAGTAGATATGTTTACAATTCTATCACTGGGTAACGTGCTCACTGCCGCTGGGATACACTAGCGGCGAAATATCTGTGTGTAACATTAAGTCATATTTTTATTTCAATCAATTTCGAAGACACTGTTTCTCAGCATCAGTGATCACTCACTCAGTGGATATGTTTCCAATTCTATCACTGGGTTTGTGATGACTTTTGTTGAGGAACTACAACAGTGTGATATTTATATGCATTTTTTTTTCAACGGAATCTGAAGAAATAGTTTCTCAGCATCAGTGATCACTCTCTCAGTAGATATGTTTACAATTCTATCACTGGGGTTGTAATCACTGTCGCTGAGGAACTACAGCGGCGGAATATTTATGACCTGTATTAAATGTTAGTTTTTTTCTTCGATAAATACTGAATTAACGACAGTAATCACTCACTCAGTGGATATGTTTACAATTCTATCACTGGGTTTGTGATGACTATTGTTGAGGTACTACACGTGACAACGTCTTATAAATTGGTTTTCCGGGTGACACTTCAAGAAACTGCGTTACGCTCCGCTCACGTTATGCGCTCACAATGAAAGCGAGTGAGAGGCACGCGTCCCTTCCACTCGGGCATGGTTAGCCCGCCTAAGATCGAGAGAGACAGACATAAAAATTATTTTACCACTCAAAGTCGTTGTCACGTAAAACTTTCGCCCGTATACCGACTTTACAGGCAACCAATTTTTTTTTTTATTTCGACGGTATCTGAACAAACAGTTTCTCAGCATCAGTGATCACTCTCTCAGTAGATATGTTCACAATTCTATCACTGGGTTTGTAGTCACTGTCGCTGGGGTACTGCAACGCCGAGTTGTGATCTACGCTTCTTTAAGACTCGTGTTATTCCACAGACACACCAAATTGTTTCTTAGCAACTGTTGTTACAAATTCAGGGTGATAGGTTTTAAATTCTATTACTGGCTTTGTGACAACTGCCGCTGAGCGACTACATCAGCTAGATAAATAATGCTTTTTTTATACAGATTGATTTTGAAGACACTGTTTCTCAGCATCAGTGATCACTCTCTCGGTAGATATGTTCACAATTCTATCACTGGGGTTTTGATTACTGCCGCTGAGGAACTACAGCGGCGGGATATTTATGATCTGTATTAAATTGGTTTTTTTTTTCGATGAATACTGAACACTATGTTTCTTAGCAATAGTGATCACTCACTCAGTAGATATGTTAAAATTCTATCACTGGGTTTGTGATGACTATTGTTGAGGAACTACAAGAGCGTGATATTTATATGCATTTTTTTTTTCAACGGTATCTGATGAAGTAGTTCCTCAGCATCAGTGATCACTCTCTCAGTAGATATGTTTCCAATTCTATCACTGGGGTTGTGATTACTGCCGCTGAGGAACTATAACAGCGTGATGTTATTGCAGATTTTTGAATTGTTTTTTTTTTCCGAGGGAATCTGAACAAACAGTTTCTCAGCATCAGTGATCACTCTCTCAGTAGATATGTTCACAATTCTATCACTGGGGTTGTAATCACTGTCGCTGGGGTACTGCAACGCCGAGATCTATGCTTCTTAAAGACTCGTGTTATTCCACAGACACACCAAATTGTTTCTTAGCAACTGTTGTTACAAATTCAGGGTGATAGGTTTTAAATTCTATTACTGGCTTTGTGACAACTGTCGCTGAGGGACTACAGCAGCGAGGTATGATCTGTATTTTATTTCAAATAATGTTTTTTTTATACAGGTTGATTCTGAAGAAACAGTTCCACAGTATCAGTGATCACTCACTCAGTAGATATGTTTCCAATTCTATCACTGGGGTTGTAATCACTGTCGCTGGGCGACTACAACAGCGAGTCCTGATCTGTATTTTGTGTGTGCATTAAGGCTTATTTAGTTGCAGTCCGAAGATTTGTTTCTCAGCATCAGTGCTCACCCACTCAGTAGATATGTCTCTAATTCCATCACTGGGTAACGTGGTCACTGCCGCTGAGAGACACCAGCGGCGAGATATGACCTGGTTTAATACGTTAAGTCTTATTTTTATTTCAATGAATATTGAAGATACTGTTTCTCTGCATCAGTGATCACTCTCTCAGTAGATATGTTTACAATTCTATCACTGGGGTTGTGATGACTATCGTTGAGGGACAACAACAGCGTGATGTTAATGCAGATTTTTTTTTCGACGGTATCTGAACAAACAGTTTCTCTGCATCAGTGATCACTCTCTCAGTAGATATGTTTCCAATTCTATCACTGGGGTTGTAATCACTGTCGCTGGGGGACTACAACAGCGAGAAGTGATCAAAACTGCTTTATAATGTTTTAATATGACGTAAATAACATCAAATTGTTGGTCAGCATCAGTTATCACTCAATCAGTAGATACGTTAAATATTGTATCACTGACTGTTGTGATGACTGCCGCCGAGAGCGTCTCATCCCATATAATTTCAAGTGATTTTTTTGTTTGTATACATTATATAGTGATAATTATTTTTCATTAGTGGTAATCACTCGCTTGGTATTCACAATTCTATCACTGGGTGATTTGAGAACTACCTTTCAGATTCAACAACAGAAAGGTATGATATCTATTTGTGTGTGCATTATGTGCTTATTTTGATACAGTCTCATCTTATTTCTCAGCATCAGTGATCACTCTCTCAGTAGATATGTTTACAATTCTATCACTGGGGTTGTAATTACTGCCGCTGAGGAACTAAAGCGGCGGGATATTAATTACCTGTATTAAATTGTTTTTTTTTTTTCGATAATACTGAACACATTGTTTCTTAGCGACAGTGATCACTCACTCAGTGGATATGTTTACAATTCTATCACTGGGTTTGTGATGACTATTGTTGAAGAACAACAACAGCGCGATACTTATGCAGATTTTTAAATAGTTTTTTTTTTCGACAGAATCTGAAGAATTAGTTTCTCAGCATCAGTGATCACTCTCTCAGTAGATATGTTCACAATTCTATCACTGGGGTTGTAATCACTGTCGTTGGGGTACTACAACAGCGAGTCGTGATCTGTGTTTTGTGTGTGCATTAAGTGCTTATTTAGATGTAGTTCGAAGATCTTGTTTCTCAGCATCAGTGATCACTCACTCAGTAGATATGTTCACAATTCTATCACTGGGTGGCGTGGTCACTAGCGCTGAGGGACTAAAACAACGATATATAGTATGTATCTTATTTTGAATGTTTTTCTTTACAGGTTGATTCTGAAGACACTGTTACTCAGCATCAGTGATCACTCTCTCAGTAGATATGTTTTCCAATTCTATCACTGGGGTTGTAATCACTGTCGCTGGGGGACTACAACAGCGAGAAGTGATCGAAACTACTTTATAATGTTTTAATACGACGTAAGTAACATCAAATTGTTTCTCAGCATCATTTATCACTCAATCAGTAGATACGTTAAATGTTGTATCACTGACTGTTGTGATGACTGCCGCTGAGAGCGTCTCATCGCATATAATTTCAAGTGATTTCTTTATTTGTATACATTATATTGTGATAATTATTTTTCATCAGTAGTAATCACTCGCTTAGTATTCACAATTCTATCACTGGGTGATTTGAGAACTACCGTTCAGAGGCAACAGCAGAAAGGTATGATATCTATTTGTGTGTGCATTATGTGTTTATTTTGAAACAGTCTCATCTTATGTCTCAGCATCAGTGATCACTCTCTCAGTAGATATGTTTACAACTCTATCACTGGGTGCGGTGATGACTGCCGCTGAGGGACTTCAACAACGATTTTAATCTGTATCTTATTGTAAATAATGTTTTTTTATATAGGTTGATTCTGAAGAAACTGTTTCTCAGCATCAGTGATCACTCTCTCAGTAGATATGTTTCCAATTCTATCACTGGGTTTGTGATGACTATTGTTGAGAGACTACAACAGCGTGATGTTTAGATAGATTTTTAATATTAAGTGTTCTTTTTTCGATGACATCTAAAGAAACCGTTTCTCAGCGTCAGTGATCACTCACTCAGTAGATATGTCTATCATTCTATCACTGGGTGCTGTGATTACCAGCGCCGAGGGGCTACAACGGCGGAACTACATCATGGAACTTGAACACAAAGTTTCTCAGCGACAGTGATCACTCACTTAGTAAATAGGTTTACAATTCTATCACGGGTGCTGTGATAACTGCCGCTGAGGGACAGCAGCAGCAATGTGTTATATCTATTTTGTGTGTGCATTATAATGTTAAAGATTACGCCGAAGGAATTCGGTCGATTCAAATGTAACTACAATTTCCAAGATTGGTAAGTGATAACTAGTGATCTTGAGTTCGTACTGTGAATAAATGTTACGTGTTTTTTGTTTGACGAATACTGAACACATTGTTTCTTAGCGACAGTGATCACTCACTCAGTGGATATGTTTACAATTCTATCACTGGGTTTGTGATGACTATTGTTGAAGAACAACAACAGCGCGATACTTATGCAGATTTTTAAATAGTTTTTTTTTTCGACAGAATCTGAAGAATTAGTTTCTCAGCATCAGTGATCACTCTCTCAGTAGATATGTTCACAATTCTATCACTGGGGTTGTAATCACTGTCGTTGGGGTACTACAACAGCGAGTCGTGATCTGTGTTTTGTGTGTGCATTAAGTGCTTATTTAGATGTAGTTCGAAGATCTTGTTTCTCAGCATCAGTGATCACTCTCTCAGTAGATATGTTTACAATTCTATCACTGGGTTTGTGATGACTATCGTTGAGGGACAACAACAGCGTGATGTTAATGCAGATTTTTATTTTCGACGGAATCTGAAGAAATAGTTTCTCAGCATCAGTGATCACTCTCTCAGTAGATATGTTTTCCAATTCTATCACTGGGGTTGTAATCACTGTCGCTGGGGGACTACAACAGCGAGAAGTGATCGAAACTACTTTATAATGTTTTAATACGACGTAAGTTACATCAAATTGTTGGTCAGCATCATTTATCACTCAATCAGTAGATACGTTAAATATTGTATCACTGACTGTTGTGATGACTGCCGCTGAGAGCATCTCATCCCATATAATTTCAAGTGATTTTTTTATTTGTATACAATATACTGTGATAATTATTTTTCATCAGTAGTAATCACTCGCTTGGTATTCACAATTCTATCACTGGGTGATTTGAGAACTACCGTTGAGAGGCAACAGCAGAATGGTATGATATCTATTTGTGTGTGCATTATGTGCTTATTTTGATACAGTCTCATCTTATTTCTCAGCATCAGTGATCACTCTCTCAGTAGATATGTTTACAATTCTATCACTAGGGTTGTGATGACTATTGTTGAGGGACAACAACAGCGTGATGTTTATGCAGATTTTTTAAATTGTTTTTTTTTCAACGGAAGCTGAAGAAATAGTTTCTCAGCATCAGTGATCAATCTCTCAGTAGATATGTTCACAATTCTATCACTGGGGTTGTAATCACTGTCACTGGGGTACTACAACAGCGAGTCGTGATCTGTGTTTTGTGTGTGCATTATGTGCTTATTTTGATACAGTCTCATCTTATTTCTCAGCATCAGTGATCACTCTCTCAGTAGATATGTTTACAATTCTATCACTGGGTTTGTGATGACTATTGTTGAGGGACTACAAAAGCGTGATGTTTAGATAGATTTTTAATATTAAGTGTTCTTTTTTCGATGACATCTAAAGAAACCGTTTCTCAGCGTCAGTGATCACTCACTCAGTAGATATGTCTATCATTCTATCACTGGGTGCTATGATTACTAGCGCCGAGGGGCTATAACGGCGGAACTACATCATGGAACTTGTAACACAAAGTTTCTCAGCGTCAGTGATCACTCACTCAGTAGATATGTCTATCATTCTATCACTGGGTGCTGTGATTACCAGCGCCGAGGGGCTACAACGGCGGGACTACATCATGGAACTTGAACACAAAGTTTCTCAGCGACAGTGATCACTCACTCAGTAAATAGGTTTACAATTCTATCACGGGTGCTGTGATGACTGCCGCTGAGGCACAGCAGCAGCGATGTGTTATATCTGGTTTGTGTGTGCATCATAATGTTAAAGATTATGCCGAAGGAATTCGGTCGATTCAAATATAACTACAATTTCCAAGATTGGTAAGTAATAACTAGTGATACATATTACTGTACTGTGAGTAAATGTTACGTGTTTTTTGTTTGACGAATACTGTACACATTGTTTCTTAACGACAGTGATCACTCTCTCAGTAGATATGTTTACAATTCTATCACTGGGTTTGTGATGACTATCGTTGAGGGACAACAACAGCGTGATGTTTATGCAGATTTTTAAAATTGTTATTTTTTTCGACGGAATCTGAAGAAATAGTTTCTCAGCATCAGTGATCACTCTCTCAGTAGATATGTTCACAATTCTATCACTGGGGTTGTAATCACTGTCGCTGGGGAACTATAACAGCGGGTTGTGATCTGTATTTTGTGTGTGCATTAAGTGACTATTTAGATGTAGTTCGAAGATCTTGTTTCTCAGCATCAGTGATCACTCACTCAGTAGATATGTTCACAATTCTATCACTGGGTGGCGTGGTCACTAGCGCTGAGGGACTAAAACAACGATATATAGTATGGATCTTATTTTGAATGTTTTTCTTTACAGGTTGATTCTGAAGACACTGTTACTGATGTTTTCCAATTCTATCACTGGGGTTGTAATCACTGTCGCTGTCAACAACGATATATAATCTGTATCTTATTGTAAATAATGTTTTTTTTTTAAATTAACTTATGAAGATTTTCAATATTAATTTTTTTCGAAGTAAAGAATATGACGGCAATTATGTGATTTGTGTGTAGTGTTTTTTAATTGTGATGAATTTTAAGAAACTATTTCTTAGCGACAGTGATCACTCTCTCAGGTGATAGGTTTACAATTCTATCACTGAGTTTGTGATGACTATTGCTGAGAGATATAACAGGGAGATAAGATCTGTGTTTTCTGTGTGCATAACTCATAAGACATCACTCACTCAGTAGATATGTCTATCATTCTATCACTGGGTGCTGTGATTACCAGCGCCGAGGGGCTACAACGGCGGGACTACATCGTGGAACTATTTTGAAGTATTTTTTGTCGCGTACACTGTCTCTTATGATACATGATAGCCTAGTACAGTGTCCCACGGTGATGCCACATGGAGGGAAATATCTTAAATAATGTAGACTATTTCATTGAAAGACGACTTATGTCGACCCCTGGCCTTCCTCGATAAATAAGCAATTCGAAATTTTAGTAGTTAGTTTTTTTAATAAGAGATACTAAATTGACATAACATAAGTTGCCGGTTTTTGCAATGAAAAAATAGTTATGTGCCACCAGTATCGAAAGTTATCGAATTTTATCGATGAATTAAATAAAGTAGGTACAGATATTTATGGCCGAATAATTTGAAGAAGCGAATCATTAGCACGAAAGAAGAAGAAATACAGATATTTGTGGGTTATCTTATAAAATTGATGAAAAAAACTAATTTTAAATTCGGTGAATAAAACAAATTTTATATAGGTATACTGTATGTAGTTATACAGGTGTACTCTAATTTGAATATAAGAAACTTATAAACATCTTATATTTAACTTTTCTCCTAAAATATATGATAGCCAAACCACTTGTATCCAGGCAACAAACATTGCCGATAGTTCCGAGTACACCACTAAACACAAAGCTGGTATAGTTGTTCTATCTTAGGAAGGCGGGTGAGCAATAGTAGTATGAGTGTCTTGTACATACGCGTGCATTTGTGTGCGAAATTTCATGTCACGCAATGTCACGTCAAAAGAAGTTCATGTAGCGGTAGTGGTAGTAGAACAATAATTGCAAGTAATTAATTTTTGATAAGTATACTGATCGTAAATCATTTTGTAGATTTTGTTACCCAACAATTAATAAACTAATAATTTATTAGTCCAATGCGATTTATTTTTTGGAATAACATGTTGTGGGATTAGGTAGATAGGGAGGAAGGTAAAGGCCAATTTTAATAATTCATAGAGAAAAAAACCGACTTCAACTGCATCAAATTGAAATGGAACCACACAGGAAGCGTCAGCTATCAAATTAAAAAAGAAACATCAAAATCGGTTCACCCAGTCGAAAGTTTTGAGGTGATAAACATGAAAAAAATACAGTCGAATGGGGAACCTCCTCCTTTTTTGAAGTCGGTTAAAAATCTGTAAATTAATTATATGAATATATTTTTATGTTTATGCAAATTATTAGGAATCTGACGAATCTGTGTCGCTATCGCCATCACTATCATCTTATACATTTATGATGAAACCGCACCAAAATCCATTCTATAGTTTTTACGTCCGTCGCTAGAGCGATAGACGTAAAATCGACTTAACGAATTTTGCATGCTGACGGTAGTTCTTTTTAGATTTTGGCGCGAACGCATTATACACTAGTGATCCGGACCGCGGCACGGGCCCGACTGACCGCTCCAGCCTTTACGCACACGAAAGCGTGTGTTAATATACGTTTAACTACAACCAAAGCAAAACCGCCTTCATAAAATAGAACATCTATATCATTATTTCACAATTTGACATCTGCACTTGTCAATTTAGTATCTCTAATTAAAAAAAAAATATAGAAGAATTTTTCAATTCGCATCAATAGTTCCTGAGATTAGCGCGTTCAACAAACAGGCTCTTCAGCTTTATAATATTTGAAAGAAAGAAAGAAATACGATGGTAGCTGAATGGATAAGGACGCGGCCTCTGCTCGGAGGTATCGAGTACTAATCCGGCCGGACAGCACCAATGTGAACTTCACTTTGTGGAATTTATATGTGCTAGCTAATCACATGATTTACCATCTGCTGACGGTGAAGGAAAACATCGTGAGGAAACCCACATGTCCTAAGGACATGTCCGGTCCACCAACCCGCATTAGGCCAGCGTGTGTGGATTAAGGTATAAACGCTCTCAACTCTCTCGTTAGAGGAGAGGAGACCCGTGCCCAGCGTGGGACATAAATGGGTTGCTATTAAAAAAAATTACAATTTAAATTATTTAAAAGTCTAGACCTACCTTGTTGGTGAGACAGTCCTGGAAGTCCTTCTGCATGACGGACACGGAGACCCGGTCGTGGGGTCTCTTGGGCCCGCTCACTGACGTCACCACTGTCGACAGGTCCAGTTCGACCACCTGTGAGATAATCAATGGAAATTTTAAAATAACTATGTACATTGGAGTAATAAATAAATTAAGTAAAAAAAATTTAAGTTTTTTTATGCCACGTATTAGAGCAAGAGCCCATCAACCCCAGACCTTCGTTATTTTATAAAAGCTGAAAGTTTGTCAGCGCATGCTCCCAATACAGGTAAGAACGATGGCCCATTATGAAGTTCGGGTCATGGTGGCTTTGGCAGAAACACGGTATTAAAGGGTAGCTGTAGGAGAGAGCGCAGGGCAGTGGGTGTGAGTGACATGGCGAGTCAGGTCTATAGCGATCCTTCACAACCCATGTATTGGAATTACACAATTGGAATTATAATTCCATTTGTATTATGCCAATACATGCACAGTGAGGGATCGCAATAAACCTAAAATTGGAATTAGAATTCCAATTTTATAATTCCATAATATGCGCAGTGAGGGGTCGCAATAGACCTGACTTGCCGTCTCACTCGCACCCACTGCCTTGCGCTTGCTACACTTTAGTACTGTTTATCTGCCAAAGCCGCTATGACCCGAACTTCATAATGGGCCATCGTTCTTACCTGTATTGGGAGCATGCGCTGACAAACTTTCAGCTTTTATAAAATAACGAAAGTCTGGGGTTCACGGGCTCTTAGTCCATATGTGACAGAAAAGCACACGACCCACCTTTTTTTATGAGCTTTGGCTACCCTACTTACCACCGGGAACATGGCATATGAATATTACCTCAGAGAAGATGGGATCTTCTGCCGGGTTGTTGTAGTTCCTGAACTGTTTGGTCGCGCGCAGGTACGCCTCGATAATGTCAATCTTCTCTTGAGAGCGATCTGTGGATACAGCAGTTACAGATATGATACAACAAATATAGACATACTAACTTTTAAGTTTTCGCGTTCAATGTGGCCTATGACGTAAAAAAAGAAAAAGAAAAAAAAAACAAGCACTTGTTATGTTTTTAGACCACAGGATATGTGGTCTAGAAACATAACAACTGAACAGTCGGGATCCATTATTCGACAGTCAATCTAATTTTTCAATGGATCCCGACTGTTCAGTTGTTGTTTTTAGACTACAGGACATTATAAATCACGACGAATCAAATGATACCTCGCATGTCAAAATCCGTCAAGCCATTTAGGCTGTAGGCCGTGTCAAAGAAATGGACATACATACATACATTCATAGTCTCGAAAAACATTACCCTCCTTTTTTCGGCAGTCGGGTAAAAAGGGGCGTCATAATTCGCGCTGCCTACCCTGGATGAGAGGGGGTTTAAGGGGCTGAGAGAGTTTCTGTGTTGACAACGCAGGAGACTGCTCTCCCCGCTGACAACACATTCAATTTCTACCAGTAAACTTTGCCTTTGACTTACCATCAGGCGAGGTGAAGTCATTTTGACGCAACTGCACGACCTTTCTGTCGCTAGATGGCGTTAGTTACACATGGTGTCAGACTATACTCACTGGTCTGACTGAGGTACTAAGGACAAGCACACGGCCCACCTGATGGAAAGCGGTCACCGTGGCCTATGAACGTGTGCAACACTAAGGGTGTCATACACGCGCTGCCTACCCTGAAGGGAAAGGGGGAGAGCTGGGAAGGGGTGGGGAGGCTCCCCTACTTACCTTGGGGAACACAACACGCTGGTTATTATGGGGCGGTGTTCTGTAGGGCGGAGGTACTACCCCAGTTGGACTGCTCAGTTCGGCCGGGAGATACCGCCGTGTCCTACCTCCTTGAAAGTCTGTACCTGCCTTAGTTTAGATACAGTATACTCACTGGTCTGACTGAGGTACTGCAGGGAGCGCCCGTCGACGGGGAAGTGCGCGACCGTGGCACCGAACTCTGGACACATGTTGGCGACGGTGGCGCGGTCCGCGATGCTCAGCGCGCTCACTCCTGGCCCGTAGAACTCAACGAACTTGCCCACCACGCCCAGCGCGCGCAGGTGCTGGGGGGGGGGGGGGGTACACTCAATTGTGATGTCATTCATATATTTACCGCTATATGGTCGATATTCCACTCATACGCACGAAACGCTTTGCTGACACGTTCATCGTGTGTACAGCTAAGGAGTGGAATTCCTTGCCTGAGTCTGTGTTTCCGGAAAGCTATAACCTGGGAGTTTTTAAGTCACGAGTGAATAGGTTCCTTCTAGGCAAGCGTGATTCATCGTAGACCACATCGTCACTTACCATCAGGTGAGATAGTAGTCAAACGTATATCATGAATAAAAAAAGGGGGGATGTAAGTCTGCTTATTTAATTAGAGGGATTTAAACTGTTTACTAACCCCCCTCCCCCCTCCCAGAGGTTAGTAAACAGTGTTCCTGGGGGATATTATCATTTGTCATCATTCAAATTGGGATGGAGGGTTTAATACACAAGAAAAGGAAGGGAGGAGTTCTGGTTTTTAACCAATATTGAAGATTTAGTAGGGGGGCATAAGATAAGAAAGCATTATAGGGGGCGTAAGACACCATATCATAATATGAGGTCTGTAAGAGGACATAGTATAATGAGGGGGGGGGGGGGGGGGTGGGAACTTGAGAGCACATAACAGAATGGAGGGACGTAAGAGGATAAAGTATAATGGGGGGAGGGAGGTGAGGTGCGGGAGTGAAGGAGTAATGGCAGAATGGGAAGGGAGCGTAAAAGTACACAGACTATGGGGGAGGGAGGGGAGGTGCGGGAGTGAAGGAGACATGGCAGAATGGGGAAGGGGGCGTAAGAGGACAAAGCATAATGAGGGGGAGGGTGGGGAGGTGCGGGAGTGAAGGAGACATGGCAGAATAGGGAGGGGGCGTAAAAGTTCATAGCCTATGGGGGGAAGGAGGGGAGGTACGAGAGGAAAGGAGACATGGCAAAATGAGGAGGGGGCGTAAAAGAAGCCTATGGGGGAGAGGGGGGGGGAGAGTTCGACAATAACCTTAGTAATATGCTTACACACCAGCTCACCTTAGTAATAGTTAGAACCAAGTCGGTGGAAGTCACCAGGGGGTTCAGTTCGCCCACCAGCTTGTACCCTACCACTTTGGGCAACAGCATGCTGATCGCCTGACCCAACATCACGGCTTCCGCTTCGATTCCTGAAAACAAAAAATAGAGTACTTGTTTTTTTTTTGTTTATGTCGAACACACGGCTTTTTACCGTCTCTACCATGGCGAGTGTTCCGATGAGCTCTTCCAATTAATCCCACCCTCTCCTTTCCTATATAGATATAGAACTACACGTGCCAGACTGAGGTATCACGCTCACACGGTAGAATCAATTCCATCAAGAACCAAGAGGTTAAGTGCCTCTTTTATTTGCCGCACCATAAAGACTTGGAACTCTTTACCAGTGCATGTGTTTCCTTCCTCCTATAGTCCCGGGTCCTTTAAGCGGCCGTGAAAAAGCATTTGATGAGACCGTCAAGCTGAGGGCCGCCACTGTAGCACTACCGGTGTATGTAGTGGTGACCCCAGTCCTGAGACTTTGCCTTTAGCTTACCATCAGGGGAGGTAAAGTTATTTTGACGTGTCTTGTATAAAAAAAAATTTGGTTCTTGCGTAACAGTTTTCATTAATAAATACTTTCAGCTTTGGGAGGTAGGACACGACGGTATCTCCCGTCCGAACTGAGCAGTCCGACTGGGGTAGTACCTCCGCCCTACAGAACACCGCCCCATAATAACCAGCGTGTTGCGTTCCCCAAGGTAAGTAGGGGAGCCAGAGCTCACTGTACACCTCCCCCCCTTTCCAGCCCTCCCCCCTTCCCTTCAGAGTAGACAGCACGTGCATAGATAGGCCACGGTGACCACTTCCCATCAGGTGGGTCGTGTGCTTGTCCACCTATAAGTAGTATAAAAAAAAAACTTTCTAAACCTACCTCCAACCCCCCAGCCGACCACTCCGAGGCCGTTAATCATAGTGGTGTGCGAATCAGTCCCCACCACGGAGTCAGGGTACAGGAGATCCCCAGCGAAGACCACGCGCGCCAAGTACTCCAAGTTCACCTGGGAAACAGTTATAAATAAACCAAAACAAGTCCCGGGTCCTTTAAGCGGGCCGTGACAAAGCATTTGATAAGGCCGTCAAGCTGACCATCCGGGCCATCATTATGGCACTGTCGGTGTATGTAATGGGGACCCCCTTCTTGAGACGTCACCTTTAGCTTACCATCAGGCGAGGTGAAGTCATATTGACGTGACCGACATTAAAAAAAATCTCCTTTTTCGAAGTCGGTTAAAAATCTATACAAATAAAATGTGATTGTCTGTTTGTAACATCAAAATAACCGCTTTTTACTAAGTTTAATTGGATGTATACACGGTACATTAGCAAAACAACAATTTTTGTCTGTCTTTCTGTCTGTTTATGCCCGCTAATAACTGGAATGGCTGTACCGATTTTGATGGGACTTTAACTAGCAGATAGCTGATGTATAACGCGTGCGCTATAAGTTGAGACCTGAGCTCTCCGCCTACTTCCTCCTGCACTGCCCCTCAGTCGCCCTTGATGTACTGTTTGCAAAAAAATAGGTAGATAGGTAGGTAACGACTCGGGCAGAAGCTTGTTTACGATATTTTTTTGTGCGCTGTACAAACACGTGCCGGTGACGTCTAGCGGTCACGTCTCAACTTATAGCGAACGTGTAGTAACAAGGAGTAACTAAGGCTACATTTATTTTGGAAAAAGAATTAGGGCACTGCATAAAGAAATTAACCTTAAAAAATTGGTTGCCTGTAAAGTCGGTATACGGGCGAAAGTTTTACGTGACAACGACTTTGAGTGGTAAAATAATTTTTATGTCTGTCTCTCTCGCTCTTAGGCGGGCTAACCATGCCCGAGTGGAAGGGACGCGTGCCTCTCACTCGCTCTCATTGTGAGCGCATAACGTGAGCGGAGCGTAACGCAGTTTCTTGAAGTGTCACCCGGCAAACCAATTTATAAGACGTTGTCACGTCAAAATTTAAATTAACATAGCTGGTAAACAAATACTCACTTGATGTACAATACCAGATCCAGGCGGCACGATTAACATGTTGTCGAAGGCCTGCGCTCCCCACTGCGAATTAAAAAAAATACAATACATTCGACTGTCGAAAACGGAGGTAGGACACGACGGTATCTCCCGTCCGAACTGAGCAGTCCGACTGGGGTAGTACAATTCAATTCAATTTCAATTTCTTTATTTTTCAAAATAGTGCAACGTAATTACATCTTTTTGACGTCAAAAACTACTTAATACTAAGTTTACCACCGCTTCCTAGGCGCTAGTGGAGAAGAAACGGCGCAACAAACTCCACTGCTGCATTTTGAGACGTCAGGTTATACATAGATATCTTAAGACTAAATATGGACGAATGTACATTTTTGTCTCGTGTCAATATAAATAAAGGTATATAAAAAAAAGATATAATAAATTTTAACCCAAGTTAAACAATAAAATAATTGAAATGTCAAAATATGGTAAAAAAAAGGTCGCGTGCCTACCACAATATCATTATATTGTGGTAGGCAAATGCCACAACAACAGCATTCTGTAGTTGTAGCACTTTACCTCCGCCCTACAGAACACCGCGCCATAATAACCAGCGTGTTGTGTTCCCCAAGGTGAGTAGGGTAGCCAGAGCTCACTGTACCACCCCTTCCCTTCAGGGTAGGCAGAGCGTGTGTGACACCCTTAGTCTTGCACATGTCCATAGGCCACGGTGACCGCTTCCCATCAGATGGTCCGTGGGCTTGCCTACCATCTAAAATGTATATAAAAAAAGCTGGTAAAATACTCACCTTTAAGAACTGAAACCTCTCCTTGTTCCTTACAAATTCAAGCTCTTGATTCTTGTTTAGGGCATCGGGGCTGGAAACAAAATTATAATATATCATTTAATCTATATATATAAAAATGAATCCCTATTTCCCTTGGTCACGGCATCACGTGTGAACGGCTGGACCGATTTCACTAATTCTTTTTTTATTGTGTTTGTTATTGTCAGGAGAAGGTTCTTATGAAAGAAAAAGTTAAGAAAGTTGCGCGGGACATTAGAAAATTTAAGAAAACTTAACGACCATAATATTAACTTTTATTATAAAATTGTAAAGTAACTGTGTCTATACATTGGAGATATTTAAACAATCTTAAAACCCGACTGCGTAAAAAACTAAAAAGAAAAAAAAGTAATTTAAAAAAAAAACAAAAATAAAACCCGGCTGCGTAAAAAAATAAAAAGAAAAAAAAGTAATTGAAAAAAAAAACAAAAATAAAACCCGGCTGCGTAAAAAACTAAAAAGAAAAAAAATAATTAAAAAATGGACTGTATGGAGTACTGCTCGTATCTGTGTGATGGCTCCTCTTCGTTTCGTTGATGGATACCTCCAAGTCCTTTCCATCAACGAACGACCAGACGAACAGCGTCACGCTACCGCTATATGGTCGATATTTCACTCCACAGACCACATCGTCACTTACCATCAGTTGAGATTGAAGTCAAACGTAAGCCTATCAAGAATAAAAAAAAAACCCGACTACATAAAAAACTAAAATGAAAAAAACAAGCACTTAGATGTCCGGTGGTCTAGAAACATAACAACTGAACAGTCGGGATCCATTGAAAAATTAGATTGGCTGTCGAATAGTGGATCCCGACTGTTCAGTTGTTATGTTTCTAGACAACAGGACATCTGAGTGCTTGTTTTTCTTTTTAGTTTTTTACGCAGTCGGGTTTTTAGATTTTTCTAAATTATAATTTTTTATTTTATACTTTTTAGTTTTCGTGTACATTCATCACTAAGGCGCTGCGCAAACGTAGACACTTTTGTTTTTTGTGTCCGACACAAGCTACCGATGAATATTTGAATTCTATAGAACAAGTATGAAATCATTCAACTCCCTGCGCATACGTGAGTCCAGTTGCTTCCACTGAACACTATATTCAGGACGATCAAAAAGTGTTCGGTGTCGGTAACTGGAAACTAAAAGTCGTCAGTTGAAGACACAAGCAACATTCACAAACGTCCATCATGAGACTACGGAAAACAAGCAGATACAGCAACTACAGCTACAGTTTCTTGTGGTGTGCCGTGTCGGTGACAGGGAACCGGCAACTGTGTCCGATTGTCGATACGGGACACAGCAACTACGGTTTCCTGTGGCGGTGTGCCGTGTCGGCAGCAAAAGTGTCTACGTTTGCGCAGCGCCTAAGTTCACAAACCTCAATCTGCGTGTAACTTTATAAATAAAAAAATCATTTTTTAAATTAAAATTTGATCATGATACGAGTATACCTTTTTGAAATCCTCGTGATAAGCCCTTTAATTTGATACCCATATTGCAGTCCCCCCTTTAAACTGTAGTTATGTTAGTTTTTTTTTCGCGGCACCTATCTAAGAACACTTGACCGCTTCCCATCAGGTGGGCCGTGTGCTTGTCTGCCACCTAAGTAATATAAAGAGAAGAACTCACACTCTGGCGAAGTCCACTTGTACAGAATGGTCGATTACCAAGTCAGCTGGACATATGGGGTTAATCTTCTGAGCGTCTCCACCAAGGTCTTTGACCGCATCACGCATGGCTGCAAAGTCTACCACCGCCGGGACTCCCGTGAGGTCCTGAGAACAAATCAACACATCATACATTCTCTGAACCTTTTCCCCAACTCAGTTGGGGTCAGCTTTCCAGTCTAACTGTGATGCGGCTGAACTTCGATATTTTCCGTGGAGCGACTGCCATCTGACCTCCACAACCAATGGTCATTATGACCAATGGCGATATCGAAGTTCCAAGTTAGACTGGTTGGACTTTTGTGGGCTCCAACTACCCGTAACGACTGCCATAGATGTTTGTATGGCAACCGGGACCGACGACTTAACGTGCTCTCCGAGGCACTAATAAACCTGCGATAAATACACACACAACTTCGAAAAGCATCGAAAAGTCATTGGTGTGTGCCATGGTGAACCTGGGATCGAACCCGAGACCTCGTCTCAGCAGTCCATTACCCAAACCACTAGGCTACCTGAGAACAAATTAACACATAAATAAATAATAATTACTATATATTACTAGCTTCCGCCCGCGGCTTCGCCCGCGTGGAGGTCGGTATCGCCACCAAGTTTACTTATAGTGTGAAGCTAGCTTATAGCATGGTTTTAACATAATACCTAACAACATTCAAATATGAGTCGTTAGATTACACGTTGTTACAGAATGCGTTGAAGAAATAAAGGTTCACTGTTCGTTTCCCGTAGGTGATAGCGTGATAATATGTTGACCCGATTTCATCATTCCGACCCAAAAATAATAATGATTTAATTTGTTATATTATATTACCTGTAGAATCACCCTGGCGGGTTTGAAGGCGATCTCCACGCCCCCCTCAACGGACTGGTTCTTCTCCCAGTCCAGCACATTCTGGACATCCTTCTCCAACACCTGGAAGTTGTCGCAGTTCCTCACGCAAGACTCAAGGAGAACCCTCACGCTGTAAGGCAGACGATCTGCAAAAGAAAAAGAAAAATTTTAGGACATTATTTCAAAGTGCTATCTTTTTTCGTGTGGATATCCACAGATAGAATAGTAATAGAATAGATTTTTTTTATAAAAATTAGGTGGCAGACAAGCACACAGCCCACCTGATGGGAAGCGGTCACCGTGGCCTATGGACGTGTGCAACATCAGGGGTGTTATATTGGGTGCGGGCCGGAATTTCCACGTAGTGCACCCGGGCAACAGAGGCGAGCAACGCTTCCCACTCGCCACGGGAGACGCTGCTGCCTGCGGCCAATTCGGCCTGTGTGGGAGTGGCCCTCTAGAGGGCTGCTTTGAGGCTCTCCACGTATCTCTCTGAATAGCAGAGGGCACAGTGGGGAGCGAGCGGAGGGCAAGCTGATTGTCTGCGCGCCGACGGTTGGGTGACAGACAGGACGGCTGCCTGTCACCCTACAACCCACGTCGGCGAAGTGGTGCGATGCTCGTCTCACCCCCCCTTTTAGGGGGTCGAGGTGGCCATCTTAAAACCGTAGATGGCCCGGGGTCAGTTGGGATGCGAGGGATATGCCTATTGGGTAACCTTACACCCCGGTAATTAGACCCGAGGCGGTGTGCGGTTTTAGTCAATTCGATCCCGACATAACCACCCCCGATGGCCGACGGGGGTGTTATTCATGGGGATTTCCGCGTGTCCTACCTCCGTGATATGGCTCTACGCCACAGAGGTCGTTTATCAAAGACAAGACAATAAAACCATTTGTGTGTTGATAACGCTTTTTTCCTATCTTCAACATTTATGTTTGAATAATATATTAGTTTATAGTTCAATTAAATCTTCAAGGTAAATGACATGACGTACATACGGACAACGCTTACAGTATAATTTTATTACTATCTAGCTCCCGCCCGCGGCTTCGCCCGCGTGGAGGTCGGCATTGCCACTAAGTGTCATTTTACGGCAAGTTTTTTCGTACCTTGGTTTACATTATTGCAGTTTTAGTAGGGATCCTTATTTTTAAGTCAAATATATAGCCTATGTCACTCACAGATAACGAGGCTTTCTATTGGTAAAAGAATTTTCACCGGTTAAGTAGATCCAAAGATCACCCCCTACTACCTCACAAAATTTACCTCTATAATATTAGTATAGACTAGCTATGCTCCGCGGCTACGCCCATAGCATAAAGACCCCGTGGCAGGATAAAAGTATCCAATGTCCGTCTCCTAGTTCTAAGCTACCTCCTCACCAATTTTCAGCCAAATCGGTTCAGCCGTTCTTGAGTTATAAATACGAGTAGTATAACTAACACGACTTTCTTTTATATACGTTGTAGGTACGTTGGTTTTCACGTTTTTTGTCCATATCTCCGGTTCTACTCAACCGATTGTGTTCAAACATGCGTAAGATTCTAAGTCTAACCAAGACCTTTCAAACCAAAAAAAGACATCAAAATTCATTCAGTAGTTTTTACGTCTATCGCGCATAAAACAGACAAGAATTCAAAAAAAAGGGGGTTCAAAATCGTTTATAACATAACCCAATTTCTTTTATATATCTCCAACGTACAGACACAGCTAATTTACAATTTTATAATAGTATAGATTAAATCTTCAAGGTAAATGACATGACGTACCTACATACGGACAACGGTTACAGTGTAATTACAAAGATATATTTGTACTACATACAACAAACCAGTTCTACTGTTATAAGTTCACATTTCTTAGTGATAATAACCTTATCTATACTATTATAACATTGTAAAATGGCTGTGCTTGTACGTTGGAGATATTCAAATAATTATAACTACGTTCAAAAAACCGACTTCACAAACTAATGTTTTTTACTTTTTAGTGTACAGAAATAGAAAAGTTCAAAAACAGATACTTTGTCGTAAATTTGATAATTTCCTCTCAATTTTCCCAAGATCCCAGCATCAGATCCTGATACCCTGGATATGGGACCACCTCAGGAGTAGCCACTTTCAAACAAAAAAAAATATTTTCAAAATCCATCCATAATTGGCGCTACTATGTCGTAACATACCTACATACAAAAAAATATAAACAGCGTACGAATTGAGAACCTCCTCCTTTTTTGAAGTCGGTGAAAAATAAAATATGTAGGGCACATTATAGTGTTAAGACACCCCGGCTTGCCTGCCTACTTGAGGCTGGTAAGCTGGGGTCGGCCTCGCAGAGCATAAACTAACCAAATTAATGCTTTATTGCAAAAAGGGCAGGTCAAAAGCACTTGAAACCGGCGGGCTTGCATGAAGGGCTTGCATGAAGGGCTTAATGACTGTAGAGTTGAGTAGAGGAAGCGCGTGAAGTATGTCAGGACAGATGCAGATAGTGGTCTTATGTCTCTGCTTACCCCGGAGGGAAAAGGCGTGAGCATATGTATGTATGTGTAAAAAAAACTTTGGGTTATGTTATATGGACGAATAACGATTATATGAACAATTCTGAATACAAAAATATTTTTTTAGAATTTTGTTCGCGATGGACGTAAAAACTATTGAACGGATTTTACCATATTTTTTTTATTTTAGACACGTCAAAATGACTTTACTTTGCCTAATGGTAAGCTAAAGGTAAAGTCTCAGGACCGGGAGTCACCACTACATACACCGGTAGTGCTACAGTGGTGGCCCTCAGCTTGACGGCCTCATCAAATGCTTTTTCACGCCCCGCTTAAAGGACCCGGGACTGTAGGAGGAAGGAAACACATGAGCTGGTAAAGAATTTCAAGTGTTTATGGTGCGGCAAATAAAAGAGGCACCGAACCGCTTGGTTCTTGATGAAATTGATTCCACTGTGTGAGGGTGATACCTCAGCCTAGCATGTGTAGTTCTGTATAGGGAAGCAGGATGGGATTAATTGGACGAGCTCATCGGAACATAACATAACATAAACTCACGCCTATATCAGCTAGCATCCACATTTCGCCAGTTTATGTTTAGGTCCCAATGTAATAGGTGGCGAGCCTATTGCCATTAACCGAGCACTTATAAACCTGCGATAAATACACACATAACTTCGAAAAGCATCGAAAAGTTATTGGTGTGTGCCATGGTAACCTGGGATCGAACCCGAGACCTCGTCTCAGCAGTCTATTACCCAGACCACTAGGCTACCGCGGTCATGGAGTCCGATTCACACTATAAACTTTAAGTATTATTGAAATAATACTGCTTTAAGAGTTTGTGTAAGGCCCCATCAAGTTAAAAAAAGCTTGTAAAGAATTGTGGAGGAACGGGATGTGACGTCCCTCCAACACAAAGGGAGGAACCTCCGACCAGGCAAGGTGATCACGCCTGGCGGGCCGCCCACCAACGGTTATCGTATATATTCTATACCAGCGCGCGAACTTCACTTTCGCGATTCAGGATCGTAGTGACGTAGTTGTAGTATCGAAGTAGTTCGTCGTGCTGTCGCTAGATGGCGCTGGGTATTTGTGGTATCGCCACAGAATCTCAGGGCGCGGTTGCTCCGCCCACATATGGCATTACGTCATTCGTATATTGATAACTCGGTCATAATAATGTGTTTATCGTACAAACATAATATCTTGACATAGCCTTGATCTTGTTGTCAGTACAGTCGTTAGATACTGTTGACATATCTAGGAGAATTTCTTATAGTCGATAGACTGGCGTTTGACCACTATCTCACCTGCTGGTAAGTGACGATGTGGTCGACGATGGAGCAATTTGTAATTAAGGCCCGAGACGGCGTGCGGTTTTAGTTGGTTCGATCCCGACATAAACCCCCGATGGCCGACGGGGGTGGTATCCATGGGGATTTCCGCACGATAAAAAGGGGGTCCCCATTACATACACCGACAGTGCCATAACCGTCAGAGAGACTTATAAATTCGTTCTGCGATTTTGACCCTATTTATACCGTAACCATGAAGCTATAACATAACAATCGGTCAAACATACATACATACATAATACTCACGCCTTTTTTCTTCCGGGGTAGGCAGAGACAACAGCCAAACGTGTATTTATCGGTCAAACACGTATTTAAAATTTGGCTAACATACATTATATTGTCGTCAAGCTTCAAAGTTCAGCTCATTTGAAATTAAAATTACCTATTGTTCTCATTCAGAATGACGTGAAGTGATCTATACATATAATAAAATGGTAGAAAAGTCAAAACTGTACATTGAATATTTTTTTAAAAGAATACTTGGGGTGTGATCTACTATCGATCCCGAAGCCAAAAATATAGTTTTTAGAATTTTTGTCTGTTTGTCTGTTTGTCTGTATGTATGTCCGGGATAAACTCAAAAAGTACTGCATGGATTTACATCAAATTTGGCAAGAATATTATTAAGAAATCGGGTCAACACATAGGCTACTTATTATCACGCTAACACCTACGGGGAACGAGCAGTGAACCTTTATATCTTCAACGCATTCTGTAACAACGTGTAATCTAAAGACGCATATTTGAATGTTGTTATTATGTTAACTATGCTATAAGCTACCTTCACACTATAAGTAACTTGACCGATAATATTATACAATAAAAACAAACTTAATTTTGCGGTTCGATCCGTAGACCCGATTACTGTACCAACCGCAAATAATAAGTTTGTCGTAGGTTACGTCAAAAAACTGTAAAGGTAAATTCTGTACATTGAAATATTTACAAAATAGGTAACTATTCGGGGATGATTGGTGATCAATACCAATGGTAAAATGCAATCCGTAATTTTTTTGTCTTTCTGTCTGTCTGTTTATCTGTATGCATGGATAAAAAACTCCTGGAGGGATTTTGATCAAACTTGGTACGATTTATAGTTCATACTTCTGGACAACATAATAATATCAAGGACATGCGGGTTTCCTCACGATGTTTTTCTTTTACCGTCAGCAGATGGTAAATCATTTGATTAGCACATAAATAAATTCCACAAAGTGAAGTTCACATTTGTACTATCCGGCCGGATTCGAACTCGATACCTCTGAGTAGAGGCCGCGTCCTTATCCATTCAGCTACCATCGCTTACAGGACAACATAATAGGCTACTTTTTATACAAAGCCAGGGTGCGAGGGAAATGCTCTATTGGCCCCTTACACCCTTTTTTTCCGTGCGGAAATCCTCATGGATACCCACCCCGCGGTCAGCGGGGCAGGTTATGTCGAACTCTTACCGACTAAAACCGCGCACCGTCTAGGGTCTGATGGCCCATAGAGCATTTCCCTCGCACCCTGACTTGACCCGGGCCATCTCCGGATTTGATATGCCCCCCTCGGGTTTGGCAACACCGGTGTGCACTCGGGCGTCGGTTCCTTCCGAATCAGACACAAGTGATCCCCGAAGCACCCCTTACCAGAGATCACCTACGTCGGAGAGGCCCCCGTGAGGCCTCTCCAGCCAGTCCTCCATGACGGGTCTTACCGCCGCTATAATGGCGTGTCCCGCGCTTGATATTTTTATAGTCGATAGGCTCACGTTTGCCCAAGTCGGTCGTTCCACTCCACCACGATATCCCGGCGGAGCTGGGCGTGGATGGCCTCGATTACTCGAGGCTCCGTGTCCAGTCCCCGCTCCCGCGCTTCCTTTCGCCACCAATATAGGCATAACGCGGTGCGGCCCCTGTTACGGCTATTCAGGGCCTCCACCCAGATCAGGTACCCGTACAGGGCCATGGACCGCATGATCCCCGCGTAGAGCCCCCTGCAGGAGTCATCCGGCCCCCTCATGTTGGATAACAGCTGCGCCAGAGCGTTGGGCCCCTTACATCCTGGCGTCAGAAGACCATAGACGGCGTGCGGTTTTAGTCAGTAAGAGTCCGACATAACCTACCCCGCTGGCCGCAGGGTAGGTATCCATAAGGATTTCCGCATGGAAAAAAAGGCTATTTTTTATACAAGCTGATACCCGCGATACCGTGCGTTTTCTTTAAGGTAGGTCATCATTATTTGGTTATGTCTTCAGTTCTACTTAGCCAATTACAACCAAACATAGGGTAAATTTTAAATCTAAGCAAGACCTTTCTAATAAAAAACCGTTAAGTAGTTTTAACGTCCATCGCGATAATCGGCTTTTGATGGGGTTTTTTGTTAGAAAGGTTTTGGTTAGATGAGTGGAGACCAGTGCAGTGAAGAGTTAGAGGGGAGAGTGGAGAGTGGAGTAGTGAGTGGAGTGGCAAGTTGTTTTATTAAAATAGACTTGGTGGCGATACCGACCTCCACGCGGGCGAAGCCGCGGGCGGAAGCTAGTACTGAATACTTTTGTAATTGAAAAAAGTGTTATAAAATGTTTTTACCGAAGATTATTAAGTTTGATCGTGTGACAAGAATGGACAGAATATGGCATGAGTTTATTGAAGGAAAATGCGATGGTAGCTGAATGGATAAGAACGCGGCCTCTTTTCTAGAGGTATCGAGTTCGAATCCGGCCGGACAGCACCAATGTGAATTTCACTTTGTGCTAATCACATGATTTACCATCTGTTGACGGTGAAGAAAAAACATCGTGAGTAAACCCACATGTCCTAGAAGAAATTCTAAGGACATGTCCGATCCACCAACCCGCATTAGGCCAGCGTGTATGCATTAAGGCCTAAACCCTCTCAGCTCTCTCGTTAGAGGAGAGGAGACCCGTGCCTGGCAGTGGGCTATCAACCATATAAATGTCTTTCTTAAACCACTTAGGTGACAGACAAGCGCACGGCCCACGGGAAGCGGTCAACGTGGCGTGGGATACATTAATAACTAACATGAAAATTGGTGCTCCCTAGTCTCGTGTCTTTCAATTGTTCTATATCTCTTTCATTTGTATATCTTCAACCTAGCGTTAATCCCAGTCGCATCCAAAGCTTTCACCTCGGAGTCTGGGGTCCGCTTTACCAGTCTTAACTGCGGATTTGGCTGGACCTCGATATTTTCCGTGAAGCGACTGCCATCTGACCTTCACAACCCAATGGTGACATTAGGCGATATCGAAGTAGCAGCTTGACTGTTGTTGTTGGACTTTTCAGGGCTCCGACTACCCGTAACGACTGCCATAGATGTTTCATTTGTAATGTAACTATTTCTTCTATTATTGTACTCAAATTCTGCTGTCTATTGTTATTTGTAATGTCTGTCTTTCTTATCTATATTATTTGAAATCTTATAACTGGCCCTTTTCTACTTACTGTAGGTATTAACCTGTAAGTTTTCCGTAAATGTTAAAAAAAAAAATAAAAAATAAAACTTACCATACTTCTCGCCAAGCGCAGTCACATCGAAATACTTGTATTGCTTGCCATTGACTTCGATGTTCTTAACCAGATTGCCGTATGGGTTGTTGGTTGCTGAAACAAATGTTTTTATGTTGTAAATAAAATAAATGATTAGAAAAATTAAAAAAAACCCGGCTTATGCACAAAAATACCGAAATAAGTTTGATAGTATAGTGCACGGCATCTAACTTGGCAAGATTTTGGAGTAGTGTGGGTCCCACTACGCCAAAATCTTAGATGCTGTGCAATATACTGACGGTGAAGGAAAATCATTGTGAGGAAACCCAGAATTTCCTAGAAGAAATTCTAAGGACATGTCCGATCCGATTTGTGGCAAAATGCATCGCATATAAACAAGTACAGTGCACGGCATCTAACTTGGCAAGATTTTGGAGTACCTAGTGTGGGTCCCTCTACTCCAAAACCTTGCCAAGTTAGATGCCGTGCTCTATAAGAGGTACGAGTTATGCCCGGCATTAATCGGTCGGATTAAATAATTGCCCAATTAATGCCCAAAGTGACATCGCATTAGGTCTCGAACCGACTAAAACCACACGCCGCGCCGCACGTCTTAGGTGACCATAAAGCAAGGTGTGGGCCAGAGTGTTAGTGACCCTCTCACTAAAGGGCTGCTCCACGTGTCCCTCTGACTAGCAGAGGGCACAGTGGAGATCAGGCGGGGGCGGGCTAATTCTCCGCGCGGTTGGATGACAGGACGGCCGCCTATCACCCTACACCCCAACGTCAACGAGGTGGAGTGATCCTCGCCCCACCTCCCCTTTCGAGGGGTCGAAGAGGCCATCTTAAAACCGTAGATGGCCTAGGGTCAGCTGTGGTGCGAGGGATATGTCTATTGGGTAACCTTACATCCCGGTAATTAAGACCCGCGTGCGCTTATATCCGGTTCGATCCCGACATAACCACCCCCGATGGCCGACGGGGATGGTGTCCATGAGGATTTCCGCATAATAAAAAAGGGGGAATGACATGTTGCCACCACATAATTAGGACAAGGGCAAGTCGAAAATATAATGAAAAAAGTACACGCAACTATTTTCTTACAATAGTTAGAGCGCTAATGTTAATGTAAAACTCAAATAACCGTGAATACCTTCAACGTGCAAAGGTTAAGTGTGTAATTTAAATGTTTTTACTCCACTCAAATTTGAGTAAACATACATATGCACATATATAAATGTTTACAGAGATTCAATATGACACTTGCTATCTTAGCAAATACCTACACAGATAAAAGACTAATTTAGATGATATTCTTGATAATTTATGTAGTACTAGCTTTTGCCCGCGGCTTCGCCCGCGTGGATGTCGGTTATCGCGACCAAACATAGCCTATGTCTGGAAGTCTAATCTAATCTACCCCTACACCAAATTTCATAAAAATCTGTTCAGCGGTTCAAGCGTGAAAGCGTAACAGACAGACAGAGTTACTTTCGCATCACTACATAGTATAAAACAAAGTCGCCTTTTCTGTCCCTATATCCCTATGTGCGCTTAAATCTTTAAAACTACGCAACGGATTTTGATGCGGTTTTTTCCAATAGATAGAGTGATTCAAGAGGAAGGTTTATATGTATAATACATGCATAATTTAACTTAGTATCAGCATTACACCCGTGCGAAGCCGGGGCGGGTCGCTAGTTTATAATAATAACATTAGTATGGATTGCACTGTATTAGATGAAATTATTTCATGATATGACGCTTAAAACATTCTTGACCTAAAGGTCTTAGTTACCAGGTCATAAAAAAAATAAAAAAATATTTATTTGTTTATGGCCAAAATTGTTTTTTTTTTTATATATTACTTAGGTGGCAGACAAGCACTTGGCCCACTTGATGGGAAGCAGTCACTGTAACCTATGGACATGAGCAAAATCAGGGGTGTCACACTAGCCCTGCTGACCTTGGAGGGTTGGAGTGGGGGTTCTGTTTTTTTTTCCTATATTGGTCATGTCAAAATGACTTCACTTCGTCTGATGGTAAGCTACAGATAAAATCTCAGGAAGGGGGGTCACTATTATATACACTGATAGTATTACAATGGTGGTCCTCAGCTTGACGGGCTTATCAAATGCTTTTTCACACCACGCTTAAAGGGTCCAGGACTATAGGAGGAAGGAAATATGGTTTTCTTTTTTTATATATCTCCGGTTCTACTTAACCAATTGCTATTAAAATATATGCCAGATATAAAATCTGACTAATATCTTTCTAATAAGAAACAGCACATCAAAATCTGTTTAGTAATTTTTGTCACACAAACAAACAGACGACTCAATGTACAGACACAACTACTATACTTTATAAATTTTAATAGTAGGTATATACCTACCTATAAATTTTAATAAGGAAAATAGTATATAACCTAAAAAAATTAAGAATGAGCAACTTAGAAATTTAATATCATTGGACTGACAATTTTATTAGACCGGACCGGTATGCTTCGATGAACTTTGACTATGTAGCAATAGTTTTTATGACTTAGTTAAATAGCATATCAATTGGTTATGACCTCAGAATCATTATTCAATTTAGAACAACGTGTATTATTATCCCTAGAATCTAATAACGACATATCAATATCCCTATTGACCATGACCATTTCTAATTCAAAGAATCTTTGAATCTTATAAGAAAATATTTTTTTAAGAAAAAGTAAACATAGCACACACACCTGCCATGACGTGGAGCCTTGTTCACAGCTGTCAATTTTTTATACACTAGGGATTTGAAAACAAATAAATTAAATGTACTCCTGACTCCCGAACGAGTGAGAAATTAGAAAGAAAACCGGTATCAAGAAATTATTTCTACGTCACGTAGCGCGATCACTATCACATCACACACAACCACACGCACAACTTTTGACTTGAGTTTGACCGGTTTGACACAATGACATTTTACTTTATCACTCTTAACCGCTCTTAACAGTCATAGCATAGAATGACACGATAATATTACAAGATGTAAAATACATAATGACTAGCTATTGCCCGCGGCGCGGCTTCGCCCGCGATTCCGTTACCGCTACCGAACTCTGATTATCTATCATAGTAGCGTAGCTATATAATTGCTTTTACGACCAAACTACTGAACCAAATTTCGTGTAATTCGAAGAGCTTTAAAAAGGACATCTATAGCCGACACAGGCATCATGAATATCGCGCTAATGAAAGTCCACAGTCCACACGGGTGGAGTCGCGGGTTAAGGCTAGTAACTAATAAATATTCTCAAAAAAAAGTAAAACGGAATCCTTAATGTGAATAACAAATCAAATTAAATCAATAAAAAAATATTTTTCAAATATTTTTGCCTTATTTTTGCGTATGAAAGTAATTTTATGAACGCCACTATTTTTTTCAGAATCAAAAAAAATATTTTTCGCTTTTTTTTCTAGGTAATGGCGTTCCAGATTCCCAGACAAAACGCAGACAAAGCATTTACTACTACTAGCTCTTTCTAATACCATGTATATAAAAAAGACAAAAGATAATGCTAACTGCACCTTGGATACCGAATGCCAAACTGCCAAACAACGAAAAACGAAAAATTGAAAAAAGGCCGTTGCTTGTGATTATTTACGTGTTTTGTGTTTTGTTTAAATTTAATTTAATTTACACCATAAAGTGAACAAAATGTCGACGTTCGATTTAAACTCAATAAATGCAGCGCTTACCGATTCCGGTAGGCCTATTAATGGAGTCGATTTTTCTGGAAAATCTTTAAAATTGGACACCGCTAAAGATGGTACATATTTCATGATTTTATGCGTTTTCTAAACTTACTGGTTAATAGTTACCTCGTTTTTTCTTATCAACCGTAATATTGCATTGCATAGCACTGTATTTTACCATTTTTCCGTATGTTATCAGTATTTTTATATAACCTATAAGCTTATGTTTGTCGTAATTTATATACGACCAAGACCTTGAATAGTAAGCGATGTATGGTAGAAATACACTATTGCATTGTATAAGTCTATCAGTTACATACATTTCGTATGTTTAGAGAGCCATTTATATTGTGTGTTCGCATGCTATGTTTTGGTTAATAAGCAACTTTCGCGCCATAGTGACTGGTTGGTTATAGACAATCATTTATCTGCAACCAAAGTCTTCACTTTGGAACCTGGTGTTTGCCCGTCCTCTTTAACTTAGCTTTAATGGGGCAACTAAATTCTAGAGTTGCTCACATTAAAGTCAAGTTAAGTTGACTAATTGACACCTACCAACCCCATTATTAGCTACTTTGTACAAGTTAGTCTCCGAAGATATACAAGTTTGCAAGGTTATTAAACATGAGATCTATTTAACGTCAAAAGTGATTCTTATTGGGTTTCCAAGATTTAATCCATACCGACAAACAAACCCGGTCACTTCGCTTTAGCACCAAGCGGAGAAGGGACAGACCATACGCACAGTGGGTGAATGAGTTAAAAAAAACTGTTGACCCTCTGTGGCAAAGACTTGCCAGAGACAGGATGTGCTGGAAGCAGCTGGAGGCTCCACAAAGGCAGGCTGAGCAAGAGGACAGCTGTGTAACACAATCCTCTTAATGGAGTTTCTATATCCTATCGTAAACTTGTAATAATTAGCTAAATAAAGGCATCAAAATTGATAAAGAAACAACCAGAGCAAGTTAAATAAAACTTGTTAAAAGAGAACCACTAGTCATTTTATATTCTTTTACAGCGCAACCAATCGTTGATGCCATCAACGCATGCCCAGATCTCCAGTACCTTACCCTCACGGGTAACACTCTGGGGGTGTCCGCAGCCCAGGCTATAGCCAAGGCATTGGAGCACCACCCTGAACTAAAGATTGCCAGGTTCTCTGACATGTTCACGGGACGGATGAAAACGGAGATACCGCCTGCTTTAGTGAGTATACTGCAGCAGCATATATAGCACTTCTGCCTGCTTGGAGATCTGTTAGTGTTTTTTTGTAATCCACTCTCCATTTACATTTTCAATTAGTTTATTGTTTAACTTCGGTTAAAATTTATTATACCTTTTTTTTTATATACCTTTATTTATATTGACACGAGAAAAAAATGTACATTCGTCCATATTTAGTCTTAAGATATCTATGTATAACCTGACATCTCAAAATGCAGCAGTGGAGTTTGTTGCGCCGTTTCTTCTCCACTAGCGCCTAGGAAGCGGTGGTAAACTTAGTATTTAGTAGTTTTTGACGTCAAAAAGATGTAATTACGTTACACTATTTTGAGAAATAAAGAAATTGAAATTGAAATTGAACTTGTAATCAAACATATACGGCAGATTTTTTTTTCACCTCCCGATGGTAAGTGTAATACAAAAAACCACATCATCATCAGTTCAGTAGTTTTGGAGTCCTTAGTGAAAAAACAAAATTCCAAAAACAACTGTTTGTGTTCAGAATCATTGAATCATTTGTGTTCATGGTTTAAAAAAAAACTCATAAAATTTATGCAGGGCTTTGCACTTCTCTGGGGTGCAATACCCAGACAACAACTGGGAGGGGTGGACAACCCTACTTACCGGTGGGAAGACAACACATGGTTATTATGGTGCAGTGTTCTGTAGGACGAAGGTACTACGGACCATTCGGCCGGGAGATATGTCGTGTCCTTAATAAAAAAAGTGTCCAATTCTTATCATCATCTCAGCCGAAAGACGTCCACTGCTGGACAAAGGCCTCCCCCAATGATCTCCACGACGACCGGTTCTATGCTTTTCGCATCCAGCGGTTTCCCGCGACCTTTACCAGGTCGTCGGTCCACCTTGTCGGAGGCCTGCCCACACCACGTCTTCCGGTTCGTGGTCGCCACTCGAGAACCTTTTTGCCCCATCGGCCGTCGTCGGCTCTACGAGCGATGTTCTTATAGATATGCATATTTATAATTTATTATCTGTTTCAGGCTGCCCTAGGCGACGGTATGATAGCAGCTGGTGCCCGCCTCAGTGTGCTAGACCTTAGTGA
Source organism: Lithosia quadra (assembly GCA_963576445.1). NCBI lineage: Eukaryota > Metazoa > Arthropoda > Insecta > Lepidoptera > Erebidae > Lithosia > Lithosia quadra. The sequence goes on from OY754902.1 coordinate 6,428,726, forward strand.
CAACGCGTTTGGACCTATCGGAGTGGAGGGGCTTGCCAAACTGCTGCAGAGCGATGTTTGCAGTGAATTGGAGGTAAACTTAATCTATAATTAAGAACCAAAAGTTCATCCTTCCCCCCACCCTACTCCTTCCTAGCTCCCCTACCTCATCCCCTTCCCCCTTTCAGGGTCGACAGCGCAAGTGTGATATAAAGAAGCAACCCATTTATGTCCCACTGCTGGGCATGGGTCTCCTCTCTTCTAACGAGAGAGCTGAGAGGGTTTACACCTTAATCCACACACGCTGGCCTAACGCGGGTTGGTGGATCGGACATGTCCTTAGAATTTCTTCTAGGACATGTGGGTTTCTTCATGATGTTTTTCTTTCACCGTCAGCAGATGGTAAATCATGTGACTAGCACACATTGGTGCTGTCCGAAAGGATTTGAACTGGATACCTCTGAGAAGAGGCCACGTCCTTATCCATTCAGCTACCATTACTTTTTTCTATAAAGAATACTAGCTGTTGCCCGCGGCTCCGCCCGCGTGGATGTCGAAATCCGTTTCAAAAACTATCCTATCTCTCAAGTTGGATCGAACTGCACATGGTGTGCGAATTTTATTATAATCGGTTAAGTGGTTTAGGAGTCCATTGAGGACAAACATTGTGACACGAGATTTATATATATTAAGATGGTACATTAACTTCATACACTCTCTCATAGGAGCTACGACTGAACAATAACGGTCTAGGCATCACCGGGGGCCGCCTGCTAGCCAAAGCGCTATCAGCGAGTCCTCGTAAGCTGAAGATCTTCATAGCGGGCCGGAACAGACTCGAGAACGACGGGGCCACCGCCCTCGCTAAAGTTTTTCGGGTAAGATCTTTTTTTATACTGCTTTTCAAATTACAAATCACGCCTTTTTTCCATTGGGGTAGGCAGAGACAACATCTTTCCACTCGCTACGACCTGGCATACCCCTTTTGCTTCTTCAACTTTCATAATTGTTTTCATACAAGCACGCCGGTTGCGGGTATTCTTGACCTTTTGAATTAATTTGGTCTATACTAATATATACCGCGTGACCGCGGTAGTTTAGTGGTCTGGGTAATGGACTGCTAAGACGAGGTCTCGGGTTCGATCCCAGGTTCACCATGGCACACACCAATAGCTTTTCGATGCTTTTCGAAGTTATGTGTGTATTTATCGCAGGTTTATAAGTGCCCGGTTAATGGCAATAGGCTCGCCACCTATTACATTGGGACCTAAACATAAACTGGCGAAATGTGGGTGCTAGCACCTCTGCCTACCCCTTCGGGGATATAGGCGTTATGTTATGTTATGTTATACTAATATTCAAAAGATAAAACTCTTTTGAATATTAGTATAGACCAAATTAATTGACCAATTGACTAAATAAGTAATGGTTGTCGCAGCACTTGTGGGACCAGTGGGTATTGGCGTAGTCTAAACCAATATACTGCGCTTTGTCACGCAGTGCTGCGACGACAATCACCTCTTCTTTCATGAGGCCGTCAAGTTGAGGGCCACCATTATGTCACTGTCCGTGTATGTAGAGACTTTACCTTTAGCTTACCATCAGGCGAGGTGAAGTCATATTGACGTGACTGATGTGTATATAAAAATCCCATCCCTTCCCAGCCTCCCTGCCCCTTCCCAGCCCTCCCCCCTTCCCTTCAGGGTAGGCAGCGCGTGTGTGACACCCTTAGTGTTGCACACGTTCATAGGCCACGGTGACCGGTTTCCATCAGGTGGGCCGTGTGCTTGTCTGCCACCTAAGTAGTATAAAAAAAAACTAAGTTCTACCTTTTATCAACAGAATATGGGCACTTTAGAAGAGGTAGCCATGCCACAGAACGGTATATACCATATTGGTATCACTGCCTTGTCGGAGGCCTTCAAGAGAAATACCGGACTGGCCAGGCTGAACCTCAATGACAATACAGTGGGGGCGAAGGGAGCCACCGCGATAGCTGGAGCCCTATCCAAGTAAGTATTACGTTTTTGTATCAACACTCTCTTTTCTCAAGAGGGGTGCGGCTCTCTGTTCAACTAAGAAACAGCTGGACTTTGAAATTTCCTGTCTTTTTTTTGTACTTCTTATGTGGCAGACAAGCACACGGTCCACCTAATGGGGAGCGGTCACCGTGGCCTATGAACGTGTGCAACACTAAGGGTGACACACACGCGCTGCCTACCCTGAAGGGAAGGGGGAGGGCTAGGAAGGGGTGGGGAGAGGAGGGGTACAGTGAGCTCTGGTTTCCCTACTTACCTTGGGGAACACAACACGCTGGTTATTAAGGGGCGGTGTTCTGTAGGGCGGAGGTACTACCCCAGTCGGACTGCTCAGTTCGGACGGGAGATACCGTCGTGTCCTACCTCCTTTAAAGTTCGATTCTGCTAAAGACAAACCACTAATATACTACTGACACTCTAAAAAATGCCATTTAATTGTAGACTTTATTGTTATTAGGTTAAAGTCTAAAGTCAAATAATATTTTGTAGAGTGAATGAAAAAGTTTAATGAATTCTTTTCATTTGATTTTAGACTTTAACTGTATAACGGTAAAGTCTACAATTAAATAGCATTTTTAGAGTGTCAGTGGTATTACAGATGGTTTGCCTTTAGCAAACTCGGTACAGTTTCAGTAAATATAACTATCTTAATATATATAAATCTCGTGTCACAATGTTTGTCCTCAATGGACTCCTAAACCACTTAACCGATTATAATAAAATTCGCACACCATGTGCAGTTCGATCCAACTTGAGAGATAGGATAGTTTTTGAAACGGATTTCGACATCCACGCGGGCGGAGCCGCGGGCAACAGCTAGTATAACTATAATTGTATAAGTATTTAAAGCTATTTGTCTGTTTATTACAGCTTACCAAACCTGAAGGCGATTAATTTTGGCGACTGCCTGCTCAAAAGCAAAGGAGCTAAGGAGCTGGCGAAAGCTTTCAAAGACAACTCTTTACTTATAGAGGTAAGAACTTATTGTGTTCTTCTTCAACCTAGCGTTAATCCCAGTCGCATCCAAAGCTTTCACCTCGGAGTCTGGGGTCCGCTTTACCAGTCTTAACTGCGGATTTGGCTGGACCTCGATATTGTCCGTGAAGCGACTGCCATCTGACCTTCACAACCCAATGGTGACATTAGGCGATATCGAAGCATTGCAGCTAGACCGTTGTTGTTGGACTTTGGGCTCCAACTACCCGTAATGACCGCCATAGATGTTTGTATGACAACCGGGACCGACGGCTTAACGTGCTCTCCGAGGCACGACCTGACCAATGCAAATACCCATATTCATGCATACAGATATTTGCAATGAGCGGGGATCGAACCTGCGTGTCCTGCTAACAACTAACTACTGTCAACACACGTACAGAAGACTTAATAAGTATAAGAAATGGTAAGTGGGCGTGGCACGCGCGTCACACTATGTTTTATGAGAGCCATTTTTCGGACATCCCACTTTTATTCAATAATATGATAGATATAATCATTTTAATGTTATATTTTGAATCCCTGTTTAGATACCATGTCTGGTTTTTTATAAAAATATCCAAAGTTCTCAATATTTTTAACTCAAAATTTATAAAAACATTAATTGAAGTCAAAGTATATACAATTCGTGAAAATGATGTTAGAAGCATTAATAGGGAATCTAGCACTGCATATTTTAAAGTTATTTTGAACAACGTATCGCTACCAGATCCGGATTTATACGTGATTTTAGGTTTTTCGTTATTCCTATTTTTCTCGATAGTTACGTCTCGTAAGTGCCCATTATCTTTACCAATATAAAGCTTTGTACTTCTACTACACACCATATGAATTTCAGAATCCAATGTCATGGAACTTTGAAGCTAAAGTTTTTTAAAAATTTACCCGGATTTTCACCATTAGGGTCGACACACACTCGAATATACTAAATGGATTTTGATAGCCACATAGATAAAATTCTTTTAAAATCACCGTTTCGGTCGAGAATTTTTTTTTATGTGATATAATACAAAACCAGCTAGTTTCAAGTATATTTTCCATAAAACCACTATTATTTTTAATCGAAATCAAATCAGGTGAAAAAATATTATTCGAGTGTGTGTCGACCCTAATGGTGAAAATCCGGGTAAATTTTTAAAAAACTTTAGCTTCAAAGTTCCATGACATTGGATTCTGAAATTCATATGGTGTGTAGTAGAAGTACAAAGCTTTATATTGGTAAAGATAATGGGCACTTACGAGACGTAACTATCGAGAAAAATAGGAATAACGAAAAACCTAAAATCACGTATAAATCCGGATCTGGTAGCGATACGTTGTTCAAAATAACTTTAAAATATGCAGTGCTAGATTCCCTATTAATGCTTCTAACATCATTTTCACGAATTGTATATACTTTGACTTCAATTAATGTTTTTATAAATTTTGAGTTAAAAATATTGAGAACTTTGGATATTTTTATAAAAAACCAGACATGGTATCTAAACAGGGATTCAAAATATAACATTAAAATGATTATATCTATCATATTATTGAATAAAAGTGGGATGTCCGAAAAATGGCTCTCATAAAACATAGTGCGTCACTGGTATGCGTTTGTTCGCAAGGTTTGCATAGTGAGATAGAGCGAGAGAGAGAGATTATCTGAAGTTTTTCTTAAGTCAAAGTTTGTTTGATTCAAAATACGAATCGCCGTAAATATTTTTTTTATCTTTTTTTTTATACTACTTAGGTGGCAGACAAGCACACGGCCCACCTGATGGGAAGCAGTCACCGTGGCCTATGAACGTGTGCAACACTAAGGGTTACACACACGCGCTGCCTACCCTGAAGGGAAGTGGGGAGGGGTGGGAAGGGGCGGGGGGGCTAGGAAGGGATGGAAGGAGAAGGGGTACAGTGAGCTCTGGCTACCCTACTTACTTATCTACAGCAAATAAATCTCTAACACGAACTAGTAAGGTGTATTTTCGTTTTGCAGTATGCATAACTTAGGTTAATTTGGTATGGAAGATATGCGACTGGTTGTATGTGTGAGTTTGGCGACAGCGGTTCCCCTTATGAACAAGTAGTATCACACTTCCATTGTAGTAGGTATTCTTTATTCCATGTAAATATAGATGTATGTAATATTTTGTTCCAGTCTCTAGACCTGAGCCACAACGAGATTGGCCGCGAAGCTTGTATGGAGGTGATAGACGCCATCACGGCGCTACCCGACAGTGCTGAGAGGCTCAGCAGAGTTGTTTTAGCTGGTACGTTTTATTTTTTACTGTTAGACGTAGCAATTCTTTTTTTATACTACTTAGGTGGCAGACAAGCATACCGCCAACACCTTTTTTTTTTCCGTGCGAAAATCCTCATGGAACCCCGCAGCCAGCGGGGCAGGTTATGTCGGACTCTTACCGACTAAAACCGCACGCCCTCTATGGTCTTCTGACGCCAGGGTGTAAGGTGGCCTTGCATTTCCCTCGCACCCCGGCTTGACCAGCATACCGCCAACCTGATGGGAAGCGGTCACCGTGGCCTATGGACGTGTGTAACATCAGGAGCGTTACAATCGCGCTGCTGACCCTGTGGGGGAGGGGATTTGAGGAGTTTTGACTGTTAGGGGGAGGGGTTGAGCTCTGGCCACCTTACACCCTGGCGTCAGAAGACCCTAGACGGCGCGCGGTTTTAGTCGGTAAGAGTCCAACATAACCGTTCCATGAGGATTTCTGCACGAAAAAAAGGGGCATCGTATTCGAGCGGCCGACCCTGGAGTGTTGAGAGTTTGGGGGGGGGGGGGGGATTGAGATTATTGAGAGCTCTGGCTCCCCTACTTACCTTGGGGAACGCAACACTGGTTATTATGGGGCGGCGTTCTGTAGGGCGGAGGTACTACCCCAGTCGGACTGCTCAGTTCGACGAGATACCGTCGCGTCCTACCTGATTTGATTTTTTTATTTCTATTTTCAGGTAACAGTTTAGGAGGTGCGGTTAACAAACAAACTATGAGAAGTAAATTGGGCGCTTCCGCGGAACTCAGCGATGGAGACGAAAGCGATGAATGTAAGTGTATTTATTATTATATTACTAGCATATGTTCGTGGCTCCATCCGTCTGTCTTTGAACTTTTTTTATTATTAAACGCTTTTATTTAACTTGATCTGTTTGTTTGGGTCAAATCTAGTAATTTAAAAACTGATCTCCTTCCTGTGGACGGATTGTTCTGATATTTGGCACATATCTTTAGTTCTGTTGACAATACTATATGCTATACTATAAGCTATACGGTCGATATTCCACTCATACGCAAAAGCGCTTTGCTGACACGTTCATCGTGCGTACAGCTAAGGAGTGGAATTCCTTGCCTGAGTCTGTGTTTCCGGAAAGCTATAACCTGGGAGTTTTCAAGTCACGAGTGAATAGGTTCCTTCTAGGCAAGCGTGATTCATCGTAGACCACATCGTCACTTACCATCAGGTGAGATTGAGGTCAAACGTAAGCCTATCATGAATAAAAAAAAAAAAAAAAACAAGTTAATCATTGTAAATCCAAGATGGCTGCCGCTACAAAATGGCGACTTACGTATTTTTCCACAACCACCGCAGTATGGATATTAAATGGACTTGACTAGTAGAATATAGTTCACTGTGGAAAAAAGAAAATCTAATATGGCCGCTTTCAGTACTTACGTGTTTAACTTAAATCATTTTTTACTTAATTTATCAACAACATTACACAGATATATAAACCTAAACTCTCCCTTACAGACGTAACAGACTCGGACGCGACGGACTCAGACGGGGAAGGAGAGGGCGACGCGTCAGAGGACAGCGCTACAGAGGACGCGCAGCACTCCGACAGCAATCACTCACACACCAACAATCTGCACTTCGACACTACGCCCGACGTTACGCTCGATACTTCTGGTGTGTACACGGTTTTATGTTAACCGACTTTGAAAAAGGATGAGGTGAGGGAAGACGAGGTAACCGCGGTAGCCTAGTGGTATGGGTAATGGACTGCTAAGACGAGGTCTCGGGTTCGATCCTACGTTCACCATGGCACACACCAATGACTTTTCGATGCTTTTCGAAGTTATGTGTGTATTTATCGCAGGTTTATTAGTGCCTCGGAGAGCACGTTAAGCCGTCGGTCCCGGTTGCCATACAAACATCTATGGCAGTCGTTACGGGTAGTTGGAGCCCACAAAAGTCCAACCAGTCTAACTTGGAACTTCGATATCGCCATTGGTCATAATGACCATTGGTTGTGGAGGTCAGATGGCAGTCGCTCCACGGAAAATATCGAAGTTCAGTCGCATCACAGTTAGACTGGAAAGCCGACCCCAACTGAGTTGGGAAAAAGGTTCAGAGAATGATGAATGATGGCGCCGGTTCCGGGTACTCTTGACCTGGCCTTCAGACAGATATGGTTCAAAATGGTTTGTAATAACCTCAAAATGCCCCTACCGGCGGCTATTTCAGTAGAAATTGAACATTGGCGAGCTGAATGATAGTTTATAATGTATTGTTTCAGGAGTGGAGGAGGTGGAAACGGATGTGGGTCGGTTCCTGCAGCAACCGACCGTGGATAACCTGGTGAGGCTGGGGCCCAACGCGGCAGAACTTATAGATGTACATCTACAGGTAATGTATATTTATATTATATGGGTGTGCATATGCATGAATGTATGTATGGGATCAGGAAATATTGAAAGTCCAGTAAAAATACAACTTTTAACAACTATAAAATAATTTTTTTAAAACAATTTTCGCCTTTCTCCCTTCTACCTCCTAGACGTCTAAAAATTATGATATGAATATTTGGTTATTGAACCCACATGTATCGATGGATGGTATGTGGATGGAAGTGAGGATGGATGGATGGATGGATGGATGAATGAATGAATGAATGCTTGTTACTCTTCACGTAAAAACAGCTGAAATGAACGATTTGAAATAACACATGGGCTACTTTTCATCCTGGAAATTTGTTTCCATGGCTAGCTGGAATCGGATAAGATTTCCAAGCAAGTGAAGCCGCGGGCGACTGCTAGTTTTTACTAATAAAGGTGCCATCTATACGATTATAAAATCGTAATAGCTTTTTTTTATACAACGTAGGTGGCAGACACGCACACGACACACCTGAAGGGAAGCGATCACCGTGGCTTATGGACGTGTGCAACAGGGTGTCACACACGCGCTGCCTACCCTGAAGGGAAGGGGAGGGGGCTATGAAGGGGTGGGGAGGCTAGGAAGGGGTGGGGGGAGGAGGGGTACAGTGAGCTCTGGCTACCCTACTTACCGGCGGGAACACAACACGCTGGTTATTATGGCCGCGGTTATTGTAGCTGAGTCTGAACATTGGCGGTATTTAAAAAAATACTTGAGTTATGTTATACTAGCTGACCCACCCCGGCTTCGCCCGTGGCGTATTTCGAACCCCGATGCACCCTTTTTAACTCACAATATACTCATAATTTATCAGTTTTCATAAAATGTATGGGAATCTACCGGAATTGTTCACATTTATGATTATTGCTCCGCTCCCTTGGGCAGTAGCGTGATGATATTCAGCCTATGACATTCACGGAAAATGTGGCTTTCTATTGGTGAAAGAATTTTTTAAATCGGTTCGGTAGATCCCGAGATTACCCCTGACAATTTAACAAACACACAAACTTTACTTCTTTATAATATTAGTATAGATGAATGACTCGGACAGAAAATATATTTTTAAAGTGGAGCGAATACCGAGGTCCACTCGGGCAGAGCCGCGGGCGTAGACTAGTTAATAAATTAATATATGTGTATGTATGTATTGTTCCAGGCTATAAAAGACACATCAGACCTGATCCAGGCGTACGTGGAAGCGACTTTATGCGTGTCAGGGCTGACGGAGGACAGTCCCCTAGCCAGGGTGGTAGCAGACCAGCTGTTCCCCAGGCTGGTGCAGCGCGCGGGGGAGAGACACGCGGCCCAGTGGTTATTGACCAATACTGTACTGACGGGCCTCGGGCTTATCAAGGTAAGATACAACGGAGGCGGCCAATACAGCCGGGGTGGGAGTGGTCCTCTAGAGGGCTGCTCCGAGGTGAGCCACGTGTCCCTCTGACTAGCAGATGGCACAGTGGGGAGCGAGCGAAGGGTGAGCTCATTGTCCGCGCGACGACGGTTGGGTGACAGAACGGTCGCCTGTCACCCCCCCTTTCGGGGGATCGAGGGGGCCATCTTAAAACCGTAGATGGCCCGGGGTCAGCTGGGGTGCGAGGGATATGCCTATTAGGTAACCTTACACCCCGGTAATTAAGACCCGAGACGGGCTTGCGGTTTTATTCGGTTCGATCCCGACATAACCGCCCCCGTTGGCCGACGGTGTACGGTTTTAGCCGGTTCGATCCCGACATAACCGCCCCCGTTGGCCGACGGTGTACGGTTTTAGTCGGTTCGATCCCGACATAACCGCCCCCGTTGGCCGACGGTGTACGGTTTTAGTCGGTTCGATCCCGACATAACCGCCCCCGTTGGCCGACGGGGGTGATATCCATGGGGATTTCCGTACGACATAAAAAAAAGTATGAGAAGAATTTTATTCCGTGCACACGCCGGCTGTGTGGAATAATCTCCCTGCTGTGGTGTTCCCTACAATATGGGGCTCTGCAAGAAAAAGTTAATTAAATTTATTTTATAATAGTATATATATAATAGTTACGGGTAGTTGAAGCCCTAAAATGACCAACAACAACGGTCTAGCTGCAATGCTTCGATATCACCTAACGTCACCATTGGGTTGTGAAGGTCAGATGGCAGTCGCTTCACGGAAAATATCGAGGTCCAGCCAAACCCGCAGTTAAGACTGGTAAAGCGGACCCCAGACTCCGAGGTGAAAGCTTTGGATGCGACTGGGATTAACGCTAGGTTGAAGAAGAAGAGTATAATAGTAATAGCTGATATTTTGTCCCCAGTCCGAAGACAAGTCCCGCCGGATCCGTTGGGCTCTGCCCCCCTGCTACTCGTGTGTGGCTCGCTGCATGGCGGCGCCCTACTTCCCCGCAGCCCTACGAGACACGCTCAAGTTCTTCGCTAACTCTAAGAAGGGCACCGTCCCACACGCGGAAATACTATGCCGGTAGTGAAACAAATCACGTTACAGATGCCGGCACGTAAATTGGCCAGACGCGTCATATGCGCAAAGGTCGATTTTTAGGTCCCCTTTGAGGTATGAGCGGGTCGCGGGAGACGCGGTTGCGCCGTCGCGGACATATGATTGGTCCGTCACTTGACGGATCAATCATATGTCTCCGAGAGACGTCTTGTAGCGAATCAACGTTCCGTTCGTTCGTACTTTGAATCATTTGATTGGCTCAAAGTGCACGATGCGCGAACTTACCCCAAACCTGGCCAAGTTACGTGCCTGTATCTGTAAAGTATAATAGATAACTCTGTGAGTTGATAATGTGTAATACATATTACTAGTTGTGTTTCACGGCTTCGTCCGTGTGGTATACCATACATGCTCCTAATTTATTTGTTTTACAATAATGGCGTCGATTCTGTTAAATGAAATTTAAAGCAAATAGTGTGTTATTATTAATGATTTTAAATCGCAAAAAGAAAATTATATAACCAATCTGCTTATAGATGTGTACTGATTGCAGATAAAATCACAGCGTCGATTCTGCTAAAGGCAAGGCAAACCACTTTCATGCCACTTTCATGCCACTGACACTCTAAAAATTGCTATTTCATTGTAGACTTTATTGTTATACAGTTAAAGTCTAAATTTAAATGATATTTTGTAGAGCGAATGAAAAAGTTTAATGAATTCTGTTCATTTGATTTAAGCCTTTAACTTCTAAAATGTAACGGACACAGTCTAAATATTCGAAATTTTTGAATACATTTCACTAAGTTTACCAAAAATTATGACAGAATTAATATCAATGTATGGATATTAGCCCGATTTGTTGACATAATATGATTACTGCTCAGCTCCCTGGGTAGTAGCGCGATGATATAAGACCTATTAACTCGATATACTATCTAGCACAGAATGTACAAAAATTATGAATGTAGGGTATATATTGTTAAAGTTAGTGACAATTGTGACGCGCACATGTTCAAGTATGTTTTACTGAGAAATAAATGTTATGGATTAGAAATATGGTTGTTTATTTATTTAACATCATTTTTTTCATCATCATCCTCTGAACCCTTTTTCCCACCTCAGTTGGGGTCGGCTTTCCAGTCAACTGTGATGCGGCTGAACTTCGATATTTTCCGTGGAGCGACTGCCATCTGACCTCCACAACCAATGGCGATATCGAAGTTCCAAGTTAGACTGGTTGGACTTTTGTGGGCTCCAACTACCCGTAACGACTGCCATAGACGTTTGTATGGCAACCGGGACCGACAGCGAGTTTCAATAGAGCGCGACAAGTTTATTATATTTACTGTGGTTTTATTCCCCTTTCGTTTCAGACCCACGGTACCCCTGGCCATACCCCCGGTGGTACCGTGGGTTTTTGTTTTAACATAGTCTCACTAGTCACTCTTACTTCCTTTTTGACGGGTTGGTCACTAGGAGCGGCTTGGAACTTGTGACCCACCCCACCACCCTACGGGCAGCCGTGGCTACTGGCGATTAGCCATGAACTTCTGTCAGCCTCCGCTGACCCCGCTGTGTAATCCCAATAGATCCCTGGCTCATGAGGTGCAGGAGAATACAGATCTGCTGTTCATACTCCTTGCGGCTAATTCCCGAATCCATGATTGCTGCATGCAGCCACTGATACTGCTCACTTGTGACCACGCAATGTTCGTGCAGTGCTGCAGCAGCTGCTGCTGCAATCACTACTTCCGGTGAACCAGTGGTCCCGATGGTATTGCAGCGGTCGTTCTACGAAATTGCGCAGCGAGTTGTTTCCAATGCTTACGGCTGTACCGTATTTCTTACACTTCGGGTACAGTGGAAAGAGGCAAGGAGTACAAGCCGATCCCTAAAAATAAGAGGCCTTTGGTGGTTAGCAGCACTTACATGTACTGTGGAGGCATGATTATAAGTGGATTTAGATTTAAGATAAGTACGTTTAGTTAACACATTAAGGGGCTAAAAGTCTTATATCCAAACAGTATCAGAAGAACAAAAGAAGAATAGTTGTCAACGTTGAGTTGACATTGTTGACAATTTTGACAATAAATCTTGTTTAAAACAAAACATAACCTCAAAAGTTATTATTTAAAGTTTTACTTTATTGTTATGTATTAATATAATAAGCAATAATATTAAAAAGTATAGAATATAAAAGTATTTGATAGACACTGGTAGAGTTATCATCATTAATAATAACTTGAGGATCAAGTAATTAATAAACATTATCATAATATATTATAGTCGTAGTAGAGCTCACTGGAGGGATTCTGTGCTATCAGCGAATAGAGCAAAGCCTTAAGTTATCGTCATTGACTTGTGTGGGCGTGAAATGGTGGTATGGCGGCCAGGGAGACGCGGTGCCAGAGGCGGACTGGAGGCCCATCCGTCCGCCGCACTAGCCGGTCATAACACATACTTTTCAGTGGTTGCATGAGGGTTTGCTGTGTGGAATGTAGAAAGATCTCCCTGCTGTGGTGTTCCCTAGCGACTACAATATAGGGTTCTTCAAGCAAGGCATTAGAAGGTTTACAAGGCCGGCAGAGCGAGAGTGACGCCCCTAGTGTTGCACACGTCAATAGGCCACAATGACCGCTCCCCTTCAGGAGGGCCGTGGGCTGTTCTGCCACCTAGAAAATATAAAAAAAACATAATCAACCCTTTTATTTCAGACAAGATGGCCGACACATTAAAACTAAATCTACAATTTGGTGGCGGAGCTGAGTTGTTATTTGACAGAATAAAAAAGCGGGAAATAGAATTGCCAGCGTTAAATAAATACCTCCCAGACGCTAACAAAGAGAATTGGACAATAAGAGAATTATTATTATGGATCAGAGACAATCTATTGAGAGAGAGGCCTGAGTTGTTCTTACAGGTAGAATGATTATTATTATTATCCCTTATTGACTTTAAAGACATAAGTTATAAGTATGAAAAAAAAAATTAAAAATATTACTGGCATTGGCTACAGGGACCAACCTACCAGTGGTTAGGGCTTCAGAGAAAGGAATCTCCTTTATAATACATACTGTTTCGATTACCGCCTTCTGCATCACACCCTTGACCTTACCTAACGTGGGCCTCTTGAGATGTTGGTCGAGGCTATGGTATTGTTTCTTAGGCTGTTATCCACAACTCCACGTTCTGGCGCGGTTTTTGCTGAGATGGTAGTCGCTTCACGTAAAATATGGAGGTCCAGCCAAATCCACCATTAAGACTGTTAAAGCAGCCCTCAGACTCCGAGGTGAAAGCTTTGGATGCGACTGGGAAGCGACTGACCTTCACAACCTAATGGTGACATAAGGTGATATCAAAGCATTGCAGCCAGACCATTGTTGGAATTCTTAGGGCTCCAACTACCCAAACAAATCTAAACCAAGTATCTGCATGAAACTGATAAAACTCAGATTTACAGAAGAGCTGAAGCCATCTCTGGCTTGGCAAAGGCCCCCTCGGGTGATGGGTCTCTGCCTTGCTAAGAAATTTTAACTTCCTTTTTATTCCAGGGTGACTCCATCAGGCCTGGTATCCTCATTCTGATCAACGACGCGGACTGGGAGCTGTTCGGAGAGTTGGATTACGAGCTGCAGGATAAAGACCATATCATGTTTATATCTACCCTGCATGGGGGATGAAATATACCATTTATTTAAAAATATTGGTTTTTTTCTTATTTGTTTAAATAGACAGCAACACAATATGATATTGACTTAAATTAAATATTACTAAACAAGTTAATAACTGTGCCACCACCCTCTCCTTTCCTATACAGAACTACACGTGCTAGGCTGAGGTATCACCCTCACACAGTGCAATTAATTTCATCAAGAACCAAGCGGTTCGGTGTCTCTTTTATTTGCCGCACCATAAAGACTTGGAATTCTTTACTAGCGCATGTGTTTCCTTCCTCCTATAGTCCCGGGGCCTTTAAGCGGGGCGTGAAAAAGCATTTGTTGAGGCCGTCAAGCTGAGGGCCGCCACTGTAGCACTACCGGTGTATGTGGTGGTGGCCCCAGTCCTGAGACTTTGCCTTTAGCTTACCATCAGGCGAGGTAAAGTCATTTTAACATTTCCTGTATAAAAAAAATACCACAGCTTGGTAATTTAGTACTAAGAAAAAGAGAAAGCGCATGCATACAAATGTAGAATGGTAGTTTTAAATTGAAATTAAGATTTGAAAGTTTCTATAACTTACGTCTAAAGATACTAGGACGCGTTGCTGCAATGTCTATGCCATTAAAGTTGCTATTGTACAGGCTAACTAACCGATGCATCGGGGATCGTGCCCCTGCGGTACGGCAGCGGTATGTTGCAAACAGTTGGTTTACGGTTTAGTAGCAAAAACCGACTTCGGGACCAAATTACAATGGGACCACAAGGGAAATGCCAGCTGTAAAATAAAAAATCAAAATTGGTTCACCCAGTCGAAAGTTTTAAACAAACATTAAAAAAAATACAGTTGAATTGAGAACTCCTTTTTTTGAAGCTGGTTAAAAACTGGTTAAGTGCGAGTCTGGTAGCGCACGAAGGGTTCCGTATCATTGTACGGCAAAACGCCAAAAAATCAAGTTATAGAATAATAAATATTTAAGTATTTTATTCTAATTTTATTATGCACTACTACTCGTCGGTCTCGTCGGTCGGTGTTTAGGGTTCCGTAGCCAAATGGCAAAAAACGGAACCCTTATAGATTCGTCATGTCTGTCTGTCTGTCCGTCTGTCTGTCCGTATGTCACAGCCACTTATCTCCGAAACTATAAGGCCTATGCTGTTGAAACTTGGTAAGTGGATGTATTCTGTGAACCGCATTAAGAATTTCACACAAAAATAGAAAAAAAGCAAAAATTTTGGGGGTCCCCATACTGAGAACTGACACTTTTTTTTATTTTTTCATCAAACCCATATATGTGTAGGGTATCTATAGATAGGTCTTCAAAAATGCTGTTGAGGTTTCTAACATCTCGTTAGAGGAGAGGAGACCCGTGCCCAGTGACATAAATGGGTTGCTATCAAGTATAATTTTTACATATTTCCAATGTACAGACACAGTTACCTACTTTACAATTTTATAATAATTATAGATAGACAGAAAACAAACGTTGGGTCGCAGATTCAAGTCCCGTCCAATATATACTTTTTCACTTTTAAAATATTCACATTTGGCTTAAGCGATGGATTCGGGGTATACGCCCTTCAGCTCCAAAGCAATTAGACATTCCTGCCACGTCCCGCAGATATTTTATTGGAGTCGTGAAGCAGCAGGAAGAGTTATGTACCATTTTAGCGCAGTCATCTTTTAAAATAACTTGCGAAGAGAATGGACTAAAGTATATGGAGCGGCGTATCCGGGGGTTAAGCTAGTCCTACTAATATTATAAACGCGAAAGTTGTAAGAATGTATGTCTGGATGTCTGGATGTATGTTTGTTACTCTGCCACACAAAAACGGCTTGATGGATCTGGCTAAAATTTGGTACAGAGATAGATTATAGTCTAGAATAACATATAGGCTACTTTTTATACAAGCTAATACCGCGGCTCCGCTCGCAAAGTCGATCGGTCGGGATTTCTATATATATCTTTGTTACTCTTTCACGTAAAACCGGCTGAATAGATCTGACTGAAATTTGGTAACGAGATAGATTAAAGTGTGGAATAACATATAGGCTACTTTTTATACAAGCTAATACCCGCGACTCCGCTCACGGAGTCGATCAGTCGACCCATGGAGTAGATCAGTCGGGATGTCTAGATGTATGTTTGTTACTCTTTCACGCAAAAACGGCTGAATAGATCAGGTTGAAATTTGGCACTGAGATAGATTATAGTCTGGAATAAAATATAGGCTACTTTTTATACAAGCTAATACCGCGGCTCCGCTCGCAAAGTCGATCGGTCGGGATGTCCAAATATTATGTTTGTTGCTATTTCACGTAAAAACGGCTGAATGGATCTGGCTGAAATTTGGTACAGAGATAGATTATAGTCTGGAGTAATATATACGCTACTTTTTATACAAACTAATACCCGCGGCTCTGCCCGTGGGAGTCGATTGGTTGGTAATCGTTTTTGGTCATATCCCCGGTTCTACTTAACCAAATGCAATCAAACATACGGCAGATTTTATGTAAAACCAAGACCTTTCTAATGAAAAGGCGACATCAAAATTTGTTCAGCAGTTTTTGCGTCCATCACGAACAAACAGACAAGGATTGCAAAAAATAGATATTTGTGGTCAACATAACCAAGTCTTTTTTTTTTCAAATATCGATTATTACAACTAAAAGTACTGTTATAAAGGGATATATGTCCACACTGTCACCTTAGGTGAACCCTGTAAAGATGGTGTAAGGTGTAACCAATAAATAAAGAAAAAAAAAACTTTTGGTCATTTCTCCAAATTTTAGGTCTGACCAAGAAAACCGCACTAAAATCCGTTTAGTACTTTTTATCCGAAAGGTTTTGGCTAGACGAGTGGAGACCAGTGGAGTGGAGAGTGGAGCGGAGTGGGAGTAGTTTGGAGAGTGGAGTGGGGAGTGGTGTGGAGAGTGGAGTGGAAAGTGGAGTGGAGAGTGGAGTGGAGTGGAGATTGAAGTGGAGAGTGGAATGTAGGGTGGAGTCGGGAGAGGGGATTGGACAGTAGAGTGGAGGTGGAGAGTGGAGTGGAGAGTGGAGTGAACAGTGGAGTGGGGTATAGAGTGGAGAGTGGAGTGAACAGCGGAGTGGAAAGTCGAGTGGAGAGCCGTTTCATTCAAATAGACTTGGCGGCAATACCGAATTCCACGCGGGCGAAGCCGCGGGCGGAAGCTAGTATTACATACGACGGAATATCCAACAGAAGTTTTTTTTATACCACTTAGGTGGCAGACAAGCGGGACTTTAAGCGGGGCGTGAAAAAGCATTTGATGAGGCCGTCAAGCTGAGGGCCGCCACTGTAGCACTACAGGTGTATGTGGTGGTGACCCCAGTCCTGAGACTTTGCCATTAGCTTACCATCAGGCGAGTTAGTCATTTTGACGTGTCCTATAAAAAAAACAAGCACACGGCCCACCTGATGGGAAGCTGTCACTGTGGCTTATGGAGGTGTGCAACACCAGGGGTGTCACACTCGCGGTGCCGACACTGGAGGGGGAGGGGTGAAGAGAATTGGGGGGATGGTTAGGATTGATGAGAGAGCTTGTGTTTTTTTATAGTTAGTTGGACCACTATCTCGCCTGATGGTAAGTGACAATATGGTCGATGGTACTGACAACGCAGGAGACTTCGGTCGATATTTTTTGGAATTATTGTCTGTTTGTCCGCCATGGATGCCAAAACTGCTGCGTTTTTTTTGTTTGAAAATTCTTTTTGAAGAATTAAAATCTTAGGCATGTTTGATCACAATCGGTTGAGTAGAACCGGAGATATAGTAACAAAATACGAAAACTGATGTCCCCGCGGGCCGGGCAGTTTAAAAAAAAACTAGATCCATAAGTCAGTGGTACCATATCAGTACAACAATCACTTATCTCTCGTGTACCAGTCCAGTAATTAGCTTGTACCACGTTTGCGTAGGTTGTCAAAAAGCGGGCAGGGACGGACTTGGAATTAATCTGGATCTCGATTCTGCTAAAGACAAACCACTGTAATACCACTGACACTCTAAAAATGCTATTTAATTGTAATAGTAGTGTAATATGTGTCAAGGGCGAAGCCGCCGAGGATAATTCGTCCCCGTGACACTTATTGAACCCAGATATGTCCGTAATTTCTTAGTTTTGGAATCATGTATGGAAATTTTCTCGATTTTCATAACATTTTTTATTAAATGCTCCGCTCTCCTAAGATGATTGCTATCCAAGACGAAAAGAATTTTGTCATTCGAAGTAGTAGTTGTTTTTACTTTTTTTTTATATCGGTTACGTCAATATGACTTCACCTCGCCTGATGGTAAGCTAAAGATAAAGTCTCTTCAATGGGGGTTACCATTATAAACACCGAAAGTGCTACAGTGGCGTCCCTCAGCTTGACGACCTCATCAAATGCTTTTTCACGCCCCGCTTAAAGGCCCCGGGACTCTAGGAGGAAGGAAACACGTGCGCTGGTAAAGAATTCTAAGTCTTGATAGTGCGGCAAAGAAAAGAGGCAGCGAACCGCTTGGTTCTTGACGGATTTTCTGAGAAAGGAGTTTCTGAGAATAGCAAGAAATTCTTCAGCTTCATGATATTAGATGGGTTGTAGCTCGTAGTCCGGCCCTGTACGCTGTCACTCATTTAATAATAAAGGGCGCAGCCCTACTCTTCGCACCCTTGTTTATTGGTGGTCTGTACTGTCGCGTGCACAAGTGTATGAATATTTTTTGTTCTGCCTTTCCGACCCTTGGTTGTTCGCACGTAGACTGTACATAACATTTGTATAACTTTTATATAACGACTAGCTGTTGCCCGCGGCTCCGCCCGCGTGGATGTCGAAATCCGTTTCAAAAACTATCCTATCTCTCAAGTTGGATCGAATTGCACATGGTGTGCGAATTTTATTATAATCGGTTAAGTGGTTTAGGAGTCCATTGAGGACAAACATTGTGACACGAGATTTATATATATTAAAAGATATTGTGATAGTTTACGTGAATTTTGAAAAACAGACAAGAATCCCAAATATTATTCTTTTGCTTTCAGAATCTTTCGTGTAACATAACCCAAGTATTTTTTGTAATTATTTCTTACGTACAGACAGATCTACTTTACATTTTAATACCTAATATTATAGATATTTATGTACAAAAAAATGTATCTGAGTATGTTTATCCGCATTCTATACTTAACCCATAACACAGCTGGGTACTGAGCGAATGACACACCAAATATGTAAGGCAGTAAGTGTGCAGGCAAGCCGGTGTCGACCTCGCAGAGTATAAACTGTCCAAATTACGGAGTTATTGCAAAAAGGGCAGGTCAAAAGCACTCTATACCGGCGGGCTTGCATGAAAGGCTTAATGACAGTAGAGGAAGCGCGTGAAGAATGTCAGGACAGAGGCGGATGGCGGGCTGTTGTCTCTGCCTACCCCGGAGGGAAAAAGGCGATAGCATATGTTTGTATATATGCATGTATGTATAACACAAGCTAGTTTAGCTAAGCTTGCTTTGGGTCTAAAGAGCGCTGTGTAAAAAAAATCATATAAAAATCAATATTATGTAAAATATTCCGAACACTTTTGCCCTCACAAGTACATTTAAATACATTCGCTCACGACCAGTCCCACAAAGATTGAGTTTTAATCTGTTTAATATCATTACGCCTGCATATTAAGGGGTTATACAGTGAGGGGCGCGCATTGAAAAACATAATGTTTGCGAAGCGCATGACAAATTGTCAGCCCCTCGCTTTATTACAAAAAATAATCTCATTTTTGGTTCTTTATAGCTGAGTACCGTTCATTGCTGGGACGGTCATGCGTCATTCTCGGGAACGAGTACTGATTTTCGTGACTGGATGAACTTGATATTATGACCTGTATGTACTTTTAGAAGTTATCCCCCGTGGTTTCCCCCTGATGTGCTTCATGGGTCATGCTCGTGAACAAGTACAGCTTTTTATTTGTGTGAACAATTCAATTACATAAGATTTCGATGTATCATATTCATTGAAATAAATGTTTATTTATTCATTCATTCATGACTAGATGAACTTGATTTTATGACCTGTAATAGGTGTGTTATGAAGTAGCTGTCCCCCGTGGCTTCACTCGTGACGTAATTTATGCATCATGCTCGGGAACGAATAGTGGACTTAGGCTTTTGTACCTTTCTTTCATGCGGATATCCCTACGGTTATGTCGGTCTCGAACCGACTAAAACCGTACGCCGCGCGCCGCCGCCATTTCGTGTTTTCAAACGCCAGTGTAAGAGCAGACCCAGGGTCAATCGCCGGCTTCAAGATGATCCCCTCGGGTTAGGGAACCAGGGTATCCTCGTCTTGCTTCCAAAAAAAGGGACGAGAGGGGGGGCGGGGAGGCGGATCGCTGTCCCTTACAAAAGAATGCCAGGAAATCATAAGACTACTTTCAAGATGTTAACGTTTCGCAAATATTCGGTGTAGTTCGGCATATTTCGGATGTAATCGATATATATAGTGGGATGTCCGAGTCTTGATACTTGAGGAGGATGACGACTAAATTTCCAAGTCATAATATGTTGTATCAGTATGGCGATTCTTGAGAAGTCTTAAGTACCTTGCATTTTTTATTTCATGCGGAAATCCCCGTGGTTACCACCCTCCTTCAGTCATCGTTGGTAGTTGGTAGTTATGTCAGATTCGATCCGACTAAAACTGCACGTCAGCCTCTTAGGTCTCAATTACCGGGGTGTAAGGTTACTCAAAAGGTATTAAAAAAATGCAAAGGGCCTTTTTAAAATTATTATCCATCTCTTTGAAATTCTCTGGAATGGTTGGTTCGATTTGGTTGGGATTTCACTGGTAGATAGATAATATTATAAGGCGTAACATAGGCTACTTTAATTTTGGAAAAATAATTAGGATTTCAAGTACAAAATCTAAATCCACGCGGGTGAAATTGCTTCCACCTGTACATTCGGAGAAATATGCGGGGCAACGGAGAACGCTGTGGCCATACATGATAAAATCTAAAATTGGAGGGAAAATATTGATACTCATGACTCGAAGAAGTATTATGTAACATTTACCTATAATCAGTAGAATCTGGCAGAGAATAATGTGATATACGTATTATCAGTTGAATCAACTGCTGCCTATTTAATTACCAATTATAGTAATAATAAAGTATCAAGAAGTACTGAGACTACTACATCCGCAGTCCACACCACATATTTGAGCGTGTATTGACGTAGGTCGGACAAACATATCGACGGACATTCCTCAACCTTCCTATTCACTATATTGATGGAGACGAGACCGCACGTCAAGTATATATCTATCTCTCTTACACTCAGACAGCTTTTATATGTAAAATTCAAACTTTTTAATGTTTTCTTTTTAAGTACAACTTAGGTAAAAATGTCCTAAATGTGAAACAATATTTTTCTGAAAATTGCATCAAAAGTGATTCAACAAAACGCGAGATAATCGTGGACAAACATACTTACAGCAGAAACAGTGAACCTCTTTTTGAAGTTGAGATGGCCTCTGTGGCGAAACGGTAGTGCATCCGACTGCTGCAACAGGGGGCGCGGGTTCGATCCCCGCTCAATGCCAATATATATATACATGAATATGTCTATTTGCATTAGTCTGGGTGTTTCTATCATGTGTGTATTACAAAAAAGTATATGTATAAGTATGTATTAGTATAGCATTCTAGAACCCATTACACAAGTTAGTTAAACTATACTTTATGTCTTGTAAAACCCATATTACATGAGTAAACTAATTTGAATTTGGCTCTAGAAAAAAAAAACAATTTCAACGGACCAAATCAAAGACACGGGAAGCGTCAGCTATCAAATAAAAAAAGAATTATCAAAATCGGTTCACCCAGTAGAAAGTTTTGGTGTAACAAACATAAAAAAAATATTACAGTCGAATTGACGAAAGTAAAACTCCTCCTTTTTTGAAGTCGGTTAAAAATTAACTATGACATGTGTGTTCTCGCCAGTTGGAACATTGCTTCATTATTAAAAACAAACAAGAGGAGGTCATTACGTAGAGGGTCAACGCCGAGTGACGTCGAGCTACGCCGTAGGCGCGTAGCACTCGGCTACGAAATTATCTTAACATTTTATTTTATCGTACTAAGATCAAAAGAAATTACACTAGCTAGGTATCTACTATACTAATATTATAAAGAGGTAAAGTTTGTGTGTTTGTTAAATTGTAAGGGGTAATCTCGGGATCTACCGAACCGATTTTAAAAATTCTTTCACCAATAGAAAGCCACGTCATTCGTGAGTGTCATAGGCTATATATTTTATAGGAAAACTGGAATTTACACCCGGGCGAAGCCGGATCCCGGGTCGCTAGTACTACTATAAAATTGTGAAGTAGCTATGTCTACATTGTAGATATTATAAACCTAAGCAAGGTTTTGTTAAATGAACGATTCTGAACACAAAAATAGCCCATCAGGTGGGCCGTGTGCTTGTTTGCCACCTAAGTAGTATAAAAAAAATTTAGCTTACCATCAGTCGAGGTGAAGTCATTTTGACGTGTCCTTCATAGAAAAAAAAATTTGGCATTTTGTCGGTTTGTTCGCAAATGCTACTGAATGGATTTTGATAAAGTTTCTTCTATTAGAAAGGTCTTGATGTCACTTAAAATTTACTGTATACTTGACCATCACCTACCATCAGGTGAGATAATAGTCAAACGTAAGCTAATCAACTATAAAAAAAAAATCCTTGGGAATGGTGACAACTACTTTTTGGACTCCACCTCAGCTTACCATCAGGCGGGTTGTAGTCAATCCATTAGCCTTAAAAAATAAATATTTAAAAAACTATCATGGCATCCCCACGTGACAGGAGGCAACCCTATCACTGTCAACCGGACACTATTTCATACACTATATATATGTTTTTCCTAGTATTATTTTTATCTATACAAATCGCATAGACATAACGTTGAGTTAAGTTTATTATAATAAAAACAATGAAAGGCCTGAAACTCGCGCCGATTCGCCGTCTCACTCGCACATCGTCGCGTCCCGTTCTCGCAAGAACCTTCAACTAAGAGTCGGGAGAAATGGATGTGATAAAGTCAAAAATCATTTATTCTGTATAAACCATTATAATAATATGCGGCACTTACAAAAAATACAAATCACGCCTTTTTCCCATTGGGGTAGGCAGAGACAATATCTTTCCACTTGCTACGATCTTGGCATACTCCTTTCGCTTCTTCAACTTTCATAATTGTTTTCATACACGTACACCGGTTGCGGGTACTCTTGATCTGGCCTTTCTCCAAAACGTCCTGGATCTGATTAAAAAACATCACAATCAAAATTATTTAAAACTAGAAGTAAATGGACCACCGGTTCGAAACGCGGCCCAGACCTGAGAAGACTCCGGCAAGAAACTCAGCGGGCTGTTTTTTTTTGATCTAGATACAATAATTTCCTTAGACATTTAACACGATTTAACAACTTGGGGCTGTAAATTAGTCGAGAGATCCGATTCTCAGCATGCCATGGATTCACCGTGCGGTCGCCGGGTCCATGGCATATGGTATAGGTATGTAATGGGGACCTCTTTCCTGAGACTTTACCTTTAGCTTAGCATCAGGCGAGGTGAAGTCATAATGACGGGACCGATACAAATATCAACATGCATGACAAAAAAAAAAGAAAACTATCAATACTTTTTTTGTTGTCATGCAACGGTTTTGTTTATACTCGTAATATATTTTCAAATTTTTTCAAATTTCATTTAATTATTGTTTGTCACAGGTAGATAGAAGATGTTGTCAATTACATAAAAGTATCACCGTAGCATGTCTGATAAGACGTACAATAGTATTATCATATGAACCACATCACACTAGGTACAATTATCATTATATCAACCAAAAAATAAAAAAATTAAAAACTAATAATCAAATAATAATAGTAAAAATAACAAATGAATCTATAGATGAATGTCAATATAGGTTCATAAATGCGGAAAAACATACTTGCATACTACTTTTTTATACAACACTTTTGTCAACAAAACATTTATTAACTAAGAACTTAAGAATAGTTAAATATTTACGCACAGGTAGCAACGCCCTCAATCAAACTACCGCATCTAACAACCCTCAAGATATAACTCCTTGGACCCAGAATATCGAACTACCAACCGGCAGTGTAGCCTGCGCCTTCGCGGGAGTAATACGCGTACACCCTCGCTTCTAAAAACTAAAAAATAAAAAAGAAATCTTAAAAATAATACCTAAAATATATTATTAATATTATTTAATGTTAAACGTGATGTTTGAATAAGTGTTTATGTGTTAAATTTTGTGTTAAACAAGTGTTTGAATGATTGCAAGATGGCTGAGAACTGAGGAGTGTAGAAGACATTTCTATGTGAATTTAAAGTGTTTCTAGTATATTCTGGTAAGTAATTTAATTGTTAATCTTATACTATATAATTCAAAGTCCTGACTGACCTAGAGACAACGCACAGCCTAAACCGCTGGTCGTAGAGACTTGAAATTTGCAGAATATGTGTGTTTTGATGCGTAGAGGTGTACTAAGAAAGGATTTTTTGAAATTCGAACCCTAAAGCCCTAAAAAGGGCTAAAAACGTGCTTTTGCCAGAACTCAAGAACGGCTGAACAGATTTTCATGATCTATGATTTATTGGATTTGTCTCCGCCTCAAACAGCTTTTAACACAATTAGAAATATATGATTCATTCAGGAAATATAGTAATAAAAAGAAAATTAGATGTTGCAGATGTTTTTATCGCCATCTATAATAGTTGTCATAGCAACAGGAACTAAAAGTGACTTTGTCTAAATTTTCATAGAGTAATATCCTTTGCTTCTTTTTACTCAAAAGTAAATAGAATAATTAATTTTTAGGGTTCTGTGCCTGATTAGGAAAATAAAACCCTTAAAGTATATTTTAGTTGTACGTCTGTCTGTCTGCCAAGACCTCTTTCTTAGGAACACGTACAGGCATCAAGTTGAATTAGATCAAGGAATGTTGCGGATAATACTTGGCATTACACGAAGCATAATATTCAGACTGTGGTCTCACTATCGACTAATAGGTGGCCTGACCTACCATCTCCAGGCCTGCGCTCATGGAGGATGGAGGTCATTAAGGTGACCTTCGGTGACGTTAGTAAGTCACCTGCACCGCAACCGGGAGGCCGGGAGCTGACGCTTGAATGCTACCGTTGCCGGGGCTACTCAGTGGGCACACCACCGCTTCATACACTTGCAGAGTGTCCAGAGTGGATAGAGTGACGCCATGTTCTTGAAGCAGACGTTGGTGGGGTAAGCCTCATGGTGAGGGCCCTGGTGTCGACCATGGTCACCATAGAGAGTATGTGGCACGTCACCGCTTTTTTGCGAGGCAGTAATGAGCGCAGAAGTGGCGGTGGAGAAATCGAGAGATAGCACTCTACTGTGCCGATGAAGGCGCACCAGGCGGCGTAGTTCGCAGAATCATCTCCGTCCTCCATGAGTGCGGGCCTAGGGTGACGGTCGAGGCTAATCGTCACCCTAGCAGATGCAGGCCCAAGGTGGCAAGGCGTTATAATTCCACGTGCGCTTTTTTATAGAGAAGAGGGAATATAGATTCCTAATAACACGTCGAGGTCGCCAGTGCTGGTGGCCGGAGCCGGTTGGGGTTTCTGAATTATCCTTTCTAGGACATACCAGATTCCTGGATCACATAGGCTGATGTGACGAAAGACCGTGCGATTTTACTTCGCAGGAGTCCGACATACCAACCTCTCCGTTGGCTCCGTTGAAGTAAAGCCCAACGGGGTTTTTACGCACGAAAAAAATGGTACTTCTCTTTGGGCTAGAAGCCAGATATTTTGCAGAAAGTAAAATCTTATAGCATAAGTAAAGGTAAAAGTTCGGAAAGCGTAAATATTAACCACATCACCAAAAAAAAGGTATGACTGTCAATCAACCCAAGAAGCGCTGCAGCAAAGTTAATTTCGTCCCTCAACCCAATTTGATACGGAATCCTGCGTGCACAAGCCCAATTCGCACTTGACCGGTTTTTATTATGCGTTATGAAGGGAAACCAGAGTTAGGTTTTTATTATTATATACTCTTTCTTTAGTTTATGAACGTTTTGAGTGTTAAATCAGGTTGTCAAATGTCAATGTCTGTAGCAAGATTTTAATAATAAAATCAGATTTTCGGAAATAAATAATGTTTACTAATTTGAAATAGTGCATCGAATGTAAAATTGCAATGCAACTATGATGAAAGGGTTTTTCAAAGGACCTCTTTTGAGTCACACATACTTTGGCCAGAGCAGCTATCTAATCCCCATAAAATCTGACACAGGACAATGAAAAAGGACAATGATGGAAAATAGACTGGCTTTAGCCGCGATGCATGGCACTGCACTTTGAAGAATTTGATAGAACTCGAGATGAAATGAATACGTTTAGCTGCAAACACTGTTTGCGAAGGAATAGACATTGAAAGTTAGTACGGGCAGACCCTCAGCTTAGAAACACTTGGTGGCGATAGCCAACATTCACGCGGGCGGAGCCGCGCGCGGGTACGCTAGTATATGTATAAATTAATATGCTATATATTGGTATATATATTTCATTACTTGGTTAAAAATCTTAGTTATATCGTAACAGATTTTTATATCTAGGATCTAGGTTTTTGGAAATGGCAGTATGTCTTATAATTCGTATCGCTAGTGTTATATTTGAATGGTTTTAACCTATTTTAAAATAAAGAGGTTATTAATTGTTCGATATTTCGTTTGTATGTTATCATTGATAGTTTTGAATGGATTTTATTAGGTTTTTTTTTGGTAGGAAGATGGTATGTCAAAGGTTAGGGTATAAGAATGTGAGGTATAAGAAAATCCTTAGACTTTTAAAGGGTCTGCACAAATTAATCGACTTCGTGAGTGTATTAGTGTTTTCATTACAGTTGAAATGTTATTGTACTTTATCTATAAGCTATGTACAATGCGATCTAGACTTGAACCTCGGAAACACTCTCTACCCAACCATGTCGTTAGAGAGTGGAACAACCTACGGTCTGAAAATGTTGTTTTGGCACCCAATGTTAATAGTTTCAAAAACAGACTTCACAAAATCTCCGGATCATGAAACCCACACGTATCAGCCTAATGGCTGCTAGTGTGTTCAACATAAATAATAATAATAAAATCTACATTGCAGATATTTAAAAAAATTCTTGGGTTTATGTTATAGGTATTGAACATTTCTGAACACAATAATATTTTTTTTTGGAATTTTTGTCTGTATGTTCACGGTGGACGTAAAAACTACTAAACGCAATTTAAGCGTTTTTTTTGTTTGAAAGGTTTTTTTATACCACTTAGGTGGCAGACAAGCACAGGGCCCACCGGGCCCACCCGGTGGGCCCTGTGCTTGTCTGCTTCCCAAAGCAGTCACCGTGGCCTATGGAAGTGTGCAACAACAAAGGCATCACACGTAAATAAAAGCACATTAAGACAGGCACAGAGTACATTTCATAAAAAAAACAATACCATACCTAGATATGGAAAAATAATGTACATTAACGCGAGGAAAGCCGGAGGATAAAGCTAGTTTTACATAAACTAGCGAACTACCTCCGTTACGTATGGGTGTATTTTGATTCCGTGTGCGAGGGAAATGTGCACGTAGGTATTGATCAAAAACTACCGGAGGGATTTTGATAAAATCTGTAACTGATCGGTGTCTGTACATGGAAGATAAATATGAGAAAAAAAAATATTAGGGGACTTTATGAATTTAATAGATGTTAAAACAATGATTTTTAGAATTTTTGTCTGTTTGTCTGTGTGTCAGAGTCCCTGTTTGTCCGCACCAGATTTTTGTGCACGCTTGCATCAAAAACTACTGGAGGGATTTTGATCAAACTTGGTACGATTATAGTTCATAGTTCTGGGCAACATATAGGCTACATTTTACACAAGCTGATACCCATGGCTTCACTCGCGTTTCTTTTTGAGGTAGTTTTTGGTCATATCTTCGGTTCTACTTAACCAATTACAACCAAATATACGGTAATACCGACCTCTACGCGGGCGAAGCCGTAGGCGGAAGCTAGTCAAACATATAAACAAACATAGGCCATGGTGACCGCTTCCCATCAGGTGGGCCGTGTGCTTGTCTGCTACCTAAGTAGTATAAAAGAATGTATGCCATACCTCTGCCTAGTCCTCTGGGTCTTTAGCGTATCAATATTTAATGTTGATATCTATCATTCAGCGTGACTTTTATCTCATAAAACACATTATGTAAGTTATGAGGTCGTGGGGAGGGATTGTGCATGATGGATGACAGCTAAAGGTGGCATCTTATTTTTTATGTCGGTCACGTCAATATGACTTCACCTCGCGTGATGGTAATCTAAAGGCAAAGTCTCGGAACCGGGGTCACCACTACATACACCGGTAGTGCTACAGTGGCGGCCCTCAGCTTGACGGCCTCATCAAATGCTTTTTCACGGCCCGCTTAAAGGCCCCGGGACTGTAGGAGGAGGAAACACATGCGCTCATACATACATATGCTCACGCTTTTTTCTCTCCGGAGTATGCAGAGACACTTATTAAAGACGTTAATTATAGAAGGTAGGACACGACGGTATCTCCCGTCCGAACTGAGCAGTCCGACTGGGGTAGTACCTCCGCCCTACAGAACACCGCGCCATAATAACCAGCGTGTTGTGTTCCCCAAGGTAAGTAGGGGAGCCAGAACTCACTGGAGGGATTCTGTGCTATCAGTGGGGAGACACAAGTCTCCTGCGTTGTCAGCCCAGACACTCACTCATCATTCTCTGAACCTTTTTCCAACTCAGTTGGGGTCGGCTTTCCAGTCTAACTGTGATGCGGCTGAACTTCGATATTTTCCGTGGAGCGACTGCCATCTGACCTCCACAACCAATGGTCATTATGACCAATGGCGATATCGAAGTTCCAAGTTAGACTGGTTGGACTTTTGTGGGCTCCAACTACCCGTAACGACTGCCATAGATGTTTGTATGGCAACCGGCACCGACGGCTTAACGTGCTCTCCGAGGCACTAATAAACCTGCGATGAATACACACATAACTTCGAAAAGCATCGAAAAGTTATTGGTGTGTGCAATGGTGAACCTGGGATCGAACCCGAGAAGTCGTCTCAGCAGTCCATTATCCAAACCACTAGGCTACCGTGGTTTCACAGCACAGACACTCACTTTGAGATATTAAGTTTCTTAACCTGAAACTCGAACCTGGGTCCCTCCATACACGATCTATACTCACAACCACTGTGCTTAAAGCCTAAAACTGTTTAATATCCCCATAAAAGAGATACTTAATACCAAAGTGCTACGAATAAGCTACGACCGTAGTAATAGTGCTACGATATTGCTACGACACTACAAATTTCGTAGCACTAATGTTGTCATAATGCTTTCGTTTGATGAGCCAAACCGTTTATACGATAATGAGTCTTATTACGATACAATAGATTAGATTTTCGTTTGTATTGAGATAGGAGTTACGATGTTTTAATCGGTATTGTTGGTGAGATTAAATTTTATCGTAGAACTAGTTGTACCCGCGACGTCGTCCGCGTGAGTTTAGAAAAGAAAAGAAAGAAAGAAAGAAAGGAACGTTTATTTGATGCATTAATAACTATAAATGTTCATAAACAACTAAGGTAGCACAAATTTTCGATTTTAAAGGTTTGAATTTTTCGCACTGAACAATTTTTTCCAAAATTAAAGTAGTTATTTCTTGTTAGATCAGCTATCTGGCAGTGAAAGTCCCGACAAAATCGGTTCAGCCATTTCAGAGGTAAGGCGTTGAAAGTTGCAAAAGCGAGAGGCGTATGTCAAGATCGTAGCAAGTGGAAATATATTGTCTCTGCCTACCCCAATAGGAAAAGGCGTGATTTGTATGCATGTATGTGTAGATTTACCATAAGAAAATCATAATCCTTTATCGAAATTAATTCATTTTAGCAGACATATTGGAATTCTTTACCAGCGCATGTGTTTCCTTCCTCCTACAGTCCCGGTTCCTTTAAGCGTGCCGTGAAAAAGCATTTGATGAGGCGGTCAAGTTGAGGGCCACCAATATAGCACTGTCAGTGTATGTAGTGGTGACCCCGGTCCTGAGACTTTACCTTTAGCTTACCATCAGGTGAGGTAAAGTCATTTTGACGTGTCCTAAAGAGCTACCATGAAAAATTCATAATCCTTTGTCGAAATTAATTCCTTTTAGCGGACTTAAGAACGTCGAAATGAGTTAATGGTTATATAATGACTTCTTAATGACAGAATATTTAAACGGCAGGTGTTGCCAGCCTCACACTTCCCACGAAATATAATTATAGAATCATCAGGAGGGAAAGGTATTCGGGTTTGGTAAAAGGGGGAAATAATTATTGGAATATAAATATTATAGAATATAATTATAGAACCTCGTCTGACGGTAAACAATTTTATCGAACACTTTAATAATAATCTATCTTTATATTATACTAGCGACCCGGGACCCGGCTTCGCCCAGGTGTAAATTCCAGTTTTCCAATAAAATCTAGCCTATGACACTCACGAATGACGTGGCTTTCTATTGGTGAAAGAATTTTTAAAATCGGTTCAGTAGATCCCGAGATTACCCCTTACAATTTAACAAAGATACAAACACACAAACTTTACCTCTTTATAATATTAGTATAGATAGACCATAATTGTAGAGCTGAGTCTGTATTTCCGTGTGAGAGAATACTTCTAGGCAGGCGTGCTCCATCGTCGACCATATCATCACTTACCAACAGGTGAGATTGTGGTCAAACGCGAGCCTATTACCATTTTTTTTTATATTCGGTCCGTCGATTGACTTAATCTCGCTGGATGGTAAGAAGCTAGGGTAAAGTCCAGAGGGTACGGGCCACCATTCTAGACTAGCGCTTGTTATCGGTTCTAGAATACGGATAAATTTGCTTATTTTTGCAATTTATATTTTTATAATAGACTCGCGTTTGACCACAATCTCACCTGTTGGTAAGTGATGATGTGGTCGATGATGAAGCACGCTTGCCTAGAAGTAACCTGTTCACTCTAGACTTGAAGACTCCCAGGTTGTAGCTTTCCGGAAATACAGACTCATACATAGAAACATCAAGACCAATTAAATCATACGTATTCAACACAATATAGTTGCACGTAGTGAGAATCGAACCCACGAGCGTTCTTCCGCTTCACCACCGATGTAGTAGGTAAACATTTCAATCAGTTTTGCCGCAAGTTTCGAACCCGGAACCCTAAAGTAAACTACAAATTAAATTTATTGTTTTACAGCAAGGCACCCTCATATTATCCAAAAATCATAGCCCAAGTGAAATCCCTTTCGTAAAATAAGATTTTGAAACTAAATTCGTGTTGTCGCCCTTCGCCATAGATATAGAGGATCCTAGATACCGCAGTGCAACCCATGCACGCGTCCATAGGCTACGGTGACCACTTCTCATCAGATGGACCGTGTGTTTGTCTGCAACCTAAGTGGTATAAAAAACCATTAGAAGGTTTGTACAATGTTGGCAGCACGAGTGTGACCCCCAAACCCGTAACCCCTCACACAGAGCAAACAATTCCATCAAGAACCAAGCGGTTCGGTGCCTCTTTTCTACCGCACCATAAAGACTTGGAACTCTTTACCAGCGCATGTGTTTCCTTCCTCCTACAGTCCCGGGTCCTTTAAGCGGGGCATGAAAAAGCATTTGATGAGGCCGTCAAGCTGAGGGCCACCACCTTAGCACTATCTGTGTGTGTAATGGTGACTCCCGATCCTTAGACTTCCTTTAGCTTATCATCAGGCGAGGTGAAGTCATGTTGACATGTCCAATATAAAAAAATCCAATCCATTACAGGGGGATTACTCTAACCAACTGAGTTGCCGTAAAATGTATCGGAGAATTTCGTAACTCAGTAGGTCAAAGTATTCCCCCTGTAAGGGACTGGTCGCGGATTCAAGTTCCGTCCAGGATGATCACTTTTTTTATCTAAATCGTTTGAAATTAATTGACATCTTTTTCACTGTGTTTCATGCGAATAATAATTCTATTCTATTCTATTCTAAGTCTATGGTCGTTACTCCGATGGGGTTGTAACCTTTTTGGTGTTATTATGACTGTGTCAAGGGGTAGTTTTTTATTGGAGCCGATATTTGAAGGGGGGTGGGCAGAGTAACTGAATTTTATTAGTGTCTCTTCAAAATTGACTACGGTGGTTTAGTGGGACATGTGACGGACTTGCGATTGAGTAGTCATGAGTTCGAACCTTGAAAATTAAAGTGGAAACATACCTGCCACATTGTTAATATCAATTAATTCCAAAGTTCAAGGTTCACTCTCCATAATTAAGTTAATCTTAGCTTTTACTAGAGCGACTGTTATCTACTCCACATTTATACTCAACACAAAATAAAAGGCCCGTTTTGACGTTTGTCCTCGTGGCATAACTAGTTATGTACCTATACGATTCGGTATTCGATACTCATGATGAATCGAATCCAGTTTGCATGGGAATTTAATCGATTGGAATATGTATGTAAACTGCATTGGATTAAAGTTCTGATTAGAAAAAATAGCTTAACCTTTGATTTTGTAGGTATTTTAAAACAATACAATGTTATTATAGGTCAATTTACTTATATTTAATATTTTTTTACAATAACATTCACTCAATCACAAAACAACAATAATAATTAAATCAGTCTTCAGAATCTAAACACAAGTAATAAATTAATTAAAATAAAAGTGCGCGTCGAGCTTGAAAAAAAATATCTCATTCGATATTTTCTTTCCTTAACCGATTATTAATAGTCTGTGGACTACATGAAAAAATCGTCATGCACAACACTTAGCCGAGTGGGCGGTACCTGTCAATGAAAAATGTAATTACCTTTAGATCATTTCAATTGATAAACAATTAAGAACTTCAGGGGCACGAACTGTCAAAGTGGGCCTTTTATTTTGTGACGACTATAGGTACACCATGACAAAATTTTACATCTATAGTCAAAGTCAAGTCAAAGTCAAAAATCATTTATTCTGTATCAGACCATTTTAAGCGGCACTTACAAAACATACTATTATAAATACCTAATTGTAAAGTAAAGGTGCTTGTACATTGGAGATTTTTAAACAATTCTGATCAAAAAAATATTTATTTGGAATTCTTGCCTGTTTGTCGGTTTGTTTGTTTTTAGCGATGGCCGCAAAACCTAATGAACAGATTTTGATGCGGTTTTTTTCTATTAGAAAGGTCTTGATCAGACTTACAATCTGCCGTTTGTTTAATTTTAATTAGTTGAATATACATAAATATACACACGCCTATATCCCCGAAGGGGTAGGTAGAGGTGCTAGCACCCACATTTCGCTTATTTTTTTTTATTGATTTTTATCAATCAATTAGCCTATCGCAGTCCACTGCTGGACATAGGCCTCTCCCAATGTGCGCCATAGCACATTGATTTTTAATGATATTTGAATAGAACTGGAGATATGATCAAAAATAAAATATAAAAATAACCAACATTCACATGGACGGAGCCACGGGTATTAGTTAGTCTTAATAGTATAAAAACTACATACTTCAACTGGAAAACCAGCTCATTGAGAATCAATAAAAAAGTCATAATACAAAACAAGCAAACCAGAGCTACAATAATAGTCATTATATCGAAAACAATCACAAAACATCAACTCTTTACCATAATCATACTTTTAATAATTGACAACCCCGTTCAACAACTTCAAAAACAAACAAAATGAACCTTATCAACTAACACTTAAAGGCTATTATCGCATATCAATACATTCTGTTATTCACTTAACCCGTTCTAAACTTTGATAAACGATTTTTATCCTTATATCAATACGTTTAAAGTGCAATTTAGTGTGCAGTCTTGCAATAAGGGGTGGCATACTCAATAATAATTTAATACAAGGGCTTTTATAATTTGCTCGAATGAAACTCCAGGGGGTGAGTTCGACCCCCTGGGGGTGAAAACGACCCCATGGTATGTCAAATGTCGTTGGGCTGTCGAATTTGAGTTGCTTTTATCTTTAAAAGGATGTATTAGTGTAGGAAAACACTTATGGAGGATTTTCTTTTAAAATTTTTAAGAGAGGGAAATCTAAATCTATAAATATATAAAATTAAATTGTCTGTATGTAATACTAAAATAACCACTTTTTACTAAGTGTATTTGGATGTATACACGGTACATAATGACAAAACAACATTTTTTATATTTATTGTCTATCTGTTTATTTGTTTATTCCGGCTAATCTCTGAAATGGCTGGACTGATTTTGACGAAACTTTCATTGGCAGATAGCTAATGTAACAAGGTATAACTTAAGCTACTTTAATTTTGGAAAAAGAATCAGTTTTGTGTAAAAATTAAAACCTTTTGCAACTCTATGCGGAAAACATTGAGGGTTGTTTGTCTGAAAGTAATATTTATTTATGTAATGTCATGT
The DNA here is from genome assembly GCA_963576445.1 of Lithosia quadra. Lineage (NCBI taxonomy): Eukaryota > Metazoa > Arthropoda > Insecta > Lepidoptera > Erebidae > Lithosia > Lithosia quadra. The sequence goes on from OY754902.1 coordinate 6,463,048, forward strand.
CTATATTACAGGTAACCATCACGCTAGCTACATTCGGGGCACAACACGAGGTGAGATTTGAATTTTATTACTTCACTAGCTGTGCCGGCGACTCCACCCACGTGTACTTAGATTTTCAACGTTTAATTATTTTTTTATATCAGTTATGTCAATATAACTTCACCTCACCTGATGGTAAGCTAAAGGTAAAGTCTCAGGGGGTCACAATTACAACATATACCGATAGCGCTACAGTGGTGGCTCTTAGCTTGACGGCCTCATCAAATGCTTTTTCACGCTCCGCTTAAAGGCCCCGGGACTGTAGGAGGAAGGAAACACGTGAGCTGGTAAAGGGTTCCAAGTCTTTAATACACTCCACGATTACATATACAACAACAAAATGTCAATACATTGATTTTAAATATCACTGAAATGTTTATAGAGGGGTTTTAAATGTCAAAAGTATGGCATTTTAAATGCTAATACACGATGTACCTATTTGAGGAATACTACGGGGTGTTAGGTAACAAGAGATGTGCGAAGATGTGTGTGTAGCGAGGAATGTCTTTGGAAAGAATCAATAGAATGACGGGATCAGACTTCCACGCAAAGTTCCAAATACTATGTTTAGAACTAGGGTTTGCTCGTGGTTATGGCATTTTTTAACCGACTTCAAAAAAGGAGGAGGATCTCAATTCGTATGCTTTGTTTTTTGTATATGTTACGCGATAGCGGCACCAATTATGGATGGATTTTGAAAATTTTTTTTTGTTTGAAAGATGCTATTTCTGAGGTGTTCCCATATCCAGGGTATCAAGATCTGATGCTGGGATCTTGCGAAAATCGAGGGGAAATCATTTTACGGCGAAAATTCTGTTTTTGATGCCTTTGTACATAATAAACATGTGGTGTTTTGCATGTGGTTCAATTGCATGTGGTTCAATTGTAAACAAAATCATTAAGTACTTGTTTGTTGCATGTGAAAACTATAAATGGTCTGTAGTAATGTAAACTGTTCTTGTTATCTAGTTATTAAAACTGTCTGTTTTCCAAATAAAATAAAATAAAATAAATAAAAATAAAAATAAACCTCATAAATAGGTACTTTTCTATTTCTGTACACTAAAAATTAAAAAATATTAGTTTGTGAAGTCGGTTTTTTAAACGTAGTTATAATAATTATTATGAATAAAACTTAATTTATTTTTATGGCAGATCAGAAAGTACTTGAAAGCAACGGTCTTGTATGAAGTTACGCAATATGGCCAACCTTCGGGACCAAAGAGGCACTTAAGAAGAGAAAAGTAATATTGTATGATTTATAGATCTTATATTAGCTGATGCCCGCGGCTCCGCCTGCCTGAATGTCGATTATCGCGACTTTTGGTAATATCTCCGTTTCTACTCAATCAATTGCAATTAAAAATATCAAAACCTTTCTAATAGAAACAACCGCATCAAAATCCGTTCAGTACTTTTCGCATCCATGAGTACATTGGATACCATGTAAAATCACTTTTTTTATATTCAATCCGTCAGTTGACTTTATCCCGCCGGATGTTAAGAAGCTAGGGTCAATAAATAACTTTTTAAACTACTTAGGTGGCAGACAAGCGCACGGTCCACCTGATGGGAAACGGTCACCATGGCCTATTGACGTGTGCAACATCGCGCTACCTACTTTCGAGGGCCTTCGAGGGACGTTGAGGAGTTTGGGCGGGGTTGGAGGGGAGGATTGAGCTCTGGTCGCATAATGAGAGCGTGATTAGGAAGGCATGCAATACATTGCACCCATTTGGCACGGGTGCTACGCCCACGGCCCACTTGCCCATTCTAGATAGTAATATTTCTGTGGTCGTGTCCTACCTCCTACTGTTTCTTTCATATTAGCTAGGCTAATTGAAAATAACCTTGTAAAAAAAATCCTTTGTGTAGAAATAGTTTCCAAATAGAAACCGCTCGGCTTTTTAGCAACACAGCTAACTATATTAATTGTAGGCTGCTAATATGTCCGTCAATCTGGCGTGTACGCGCCACTGATTACTGCGAGTGATAAGAGGACATGGCAGCTCGCGTGAGTGGTACTTGGCGTGTTTAAATATTGCGGCTAGGAACAGTGCGGCGTGTGGATCATTTTGTATCTGTAATGAAAAAATACAGACAGACAGACAGTGCCAATGATACATACATTACATACATACAAATCACGCCTTTTCTCATTTAGGTAGGCAAAGACAACACCTTTCCACTTGCTACGATCTTGGCATACTCCTTTCGCTTCTTCAACTTTCATAATTGTTTTCATACACGTACGCCGGTTGGGGGTACTCTTGACCTGGCCTTTCTCTAAAACGTTTTGGATCTGATCAACATACATATGCCTAGGTCGCCCTTTACCGGGTTGCCCATTCACCCTCGCCTCATATATCTGTTTCGTCAATCTCCTTTCATCCATCCTCTATACATGTCCGAACCATCTAAGCATCCATTTCTCAATCTTGGTCACTATATCTCCAACACTCGGTCCATCAACTTTACTCCAGCTATACTTATCAGACTTCTCATTTCCCCAGCATTCAATCTACTTTCATGCTTTTTCTGCCACACCTAACATTAGCATAGCATAGGCTAGTAGGTAATAAAAGTTTTTAACAGTTATTAGTAATTATTTGAGTTAGCGCTTATTTAGTTTGGGTTAACAATGAGTATCGTGCAATACACCAAGCGTGTCTTTAATACTAATAATTATTTATTTAGCCTTAGTTTCCAACGGTTTGTAGTCAAACTCGTGCAAGGTATTATCGATGGTATTTAAAAAAAGTGTAGGCCAATGCAGCACTTGCACAGGATTATCGCAAAATTAATATAATAGCCTTGTTGACACACTGTACTGCGGCGCAGACATGCAAGCAACCTCACATTAAATATGAATGGAATATCGAAACAGGGTGCAAAATTGTTTGAACACGGTGTGGTTCGTTCATTATGCCAAAAGGCATTTTTGAAAATTGATATTAAACGATGAATGAAAAATAATGTGGTTAATGTTTTAGCAGTTGGTGTTATGGTTGAGAGGTCCCAGGTTTGAATCCTGATAGCGCCGTGGTAACATTATCGATGTTTTTTTATATCATTCACGTTATTATGACTTCACCTCGCCTGATGGTAAGCTAAATATCTTGTGCTTGTCTATTTGTTCGCGATAGACGCAAAACTACCGAATGGATTTTGGTGTGGTTATTTTGTTTGAAAGGTTTTGGTCAGACTCTTAAATCGTCAAATCAAGCAATTAACTCAAAGTAAGCATAGCCAGCAGGTGTTATGTCTTCTAGAATGCGGATAAACATACAACATCAACTTTTTTTTGGAAATTCATACATATTATACATAGAAACACCCAGACTAATGCAAATATCATATTCATGCATACAAATATTTGCACTGAGCGGGCATCGAACCCCTGTCATAGCAGTTGAATGCACTAACGCTTAAGTAAACTATTGAACAGCGTTCAAAATTCTATTGACTCGAAGTTAACTGAGCGTGGTAAGCATTGTTAACTTTCTCCATCAGGCGAGCGAAGTCACGAACAAAAGCTGGCGTATAAACGAATGCAAATTGTGTTTAATATGAAAAGAAAGTTTGCAGTTGCTTTGTTGGTATCATGAACCTTTAAACTGAACATCATGTCAACCATCTTGTAGTATTACATGTTGGCGTAATAAAAATGTACTCATATTTTATTAATTTACACCCTTGAATGTCGGAGGCGAATAAAATAGTTTAATAATATTTTTGCCAATAACCGGTATCTTTTCTGTTTTTTTCTGTATTGTGTACAATTAGGGGGCCGAAAATGAAACATCTTTAGAGAAAACACACCATAGGTGGTCATATCACTAGTAGTAAGAGCGAGAAGCACATAATATAATAATCACAAAGACTCTGAGCTCATTAAATAAGATTAAATCTAGCAAAAATGTGGCTGTTATAAGTCTGGCTAACTCTTTGTACAGACTCAGGCAACCTGCCAAGCGCGAGCGGACCTTATGTAGAGTACGAAATAACTATAAACTTGGTGAATCTTTTGGCAAAATAAGAATACTTTTCATTAATTATATATTGTGATAGGACTTGCTTCAATTGTATTCACGCCAAATTATATCATACAGGGTGTCCTAAGGCGATGCCACATAGAGGGGATTTTCTTAAATGCCCCGGGACTGTAGGAGGAAGGAAACACATGCGTTGGTAAAAAGTTCCAAGTCTTTATGGTGCGGCAAATAAAAGAGGCACTGAACCGCTTGGTTCTTGATGAGATTGTTATTTTTTTATACTACTTAGGTGGTAGACAAGCACATGGCCCATCTGATGAGAAGCGGTCACCGTGGTCTTTGGACGTGTAGAACACTAGGAGCGTCACACTCGTGTTGCTGAACCTGGAGGGGGTGGGGGAGTTTAGGGGGGTTATGGATATGGGAGGGGGATTTGTGTGGTCTGGTTACCCTACTCACAGGCGGGAACACAACACGTTGGTTATGATGGGGTGGTGTTCTGTAGGGCACATGGACGGAGTTGAAACATTCATGGCCCTTTAAAACCTAAGGGCGCGAATGGTACAAACAAAGTTAAAGGAGGTAGGACACGACGGTATCTCCCGTCCGAACTGAGCAGTCCGACTGGGGTAGTACCTCCATCCTACAGAAGACAGCCCCATAATAACGATAAGAAGGGTAGCCAGAGCTCACAATCCCCCAATTCTCCCCTCCAACCCCGTCCAAACTTCTCAACCCGATCCCCCTCAAAGGTCGGCAGCACGAGTGTAACATCTCTGATGTTGCACACGTCAATAGGCCACGGTGACCGCTTCCCATCAGGTGGGCCGTGCGCTTGTCTCCCACCTAAGTAGTATAAAAAAAACGTCCAAAAATCCTAAATATATATCTACTTTAGCCACCAGTAATGCAATTATTAAAAGTTACTTGAATTACAAAGTTTCAGGCATTCCGTAAGGTTTTCTCTCATAAGAGAATCAATAGGTAGGTACTTACTTACTTCTATAACTTTCCTTTTATCTGCCGTCAGAAAAGTACACTTTCGTTTCAGAAAAATCTCGAGGTTTCTTCAAGAGAATATAAATAGAACACGTTGCTGAGAAACTTGGTCTCAAATCTTTGCTTTTTTACTAATATTATAAACTAACTTTCGCCCGTGGCTTCGCCTAGAGGTTGGTATCGCCAACAAATCACTCTACTCAATACTCCACTCTCCACTCTACTTTCCACTCCACTCCGCTCCACTCCACTCTCCACTTCACAATGGACATAAAAACTACTGTAACGGATTTTGACGCGGTTTTTTTATTAGAAATACCAAAAAAAAAGGTTTAAAATAGACTTAAAATTTACCAAAAAACGATGAAAAAATACGAAACTCTAATCTCGGATCTGGCTGTAATTTAGAACAGGTATAGATTTATTCTTTAGAATAACAGGCAAAAAGTGGCAGAAATTGTTATTGCGATTGTCAACAAAAGCGAGTATAGGCTAGTATAAAAAAAAGTAGATAGGTAAAAGTAGAATACCGCGGTAGCCTAGTGGTTTGAGTAATGGACTGCTGAGACGAGGTCTCGGGTTCGATCCCAGGTTCACCATGGCACACACCAATGACTTTTCGGTGCTTTTCGAAGTTATGTGTGTATTTATCGCAGGTTTATAAGTGCCCGGTTAATGGCAATAGCCTCGCCACTTATTACATTGGGACCTAAACATAAACTGGCGAAATGTGGGTGCTAGCGTACGTATGTAAAAGTCTGTCCTATCTTTCAAATCCATCATATCAATCACAATGTATCAAATTCCGCGACGACGCCTATATAAAATTCTAAAGTTTATTCTAATAAAATAAAACTGCCAACATTACTCCTACCCGCGGGACGGGAAGTACACCGGGCATATGCGGTAGTTACACAGCCCGCAGCTTAAAAGGGACCTCCAAAAACTTTGCACTTACACGGGAATCCGTGAAACTTTATCGTGGTCAACCTTTCACGCCAACTTCTAAACACGAAGGAATTGAGAATTCTTTGAGATATTTTTATGTGCTATACATATACTGAGAATGGGATGGTAGCTGAAACGATAAGGACGCGGCCTCTACTCGGAGGTATCGAGTTCGAATCCGGCCGGACAGCACCAATGTGAATTTCACTTTGTGGAATTTATATGTGCTAATCACATGATTTATTATCTGACGGTGAAGGAAAACATCGTGAGGAAACCCATATTGTCCTAGAAGAAATTCTATGAACATGTCCGATCCACCAACCCGCATTAGGCCAGCGTGTGTGGATTATGGCCTATACCCTCTCAGCTCTCTCTTTAGAGGAGAGGACACCCATGCCCAGCAGTAGGACATAAATGGTAGCTATTATACGTATACAATGTGTCTATGTGGCGTAGCGGTAGTGAATACGGCCGGGTTCAATCCCCGCTCAGTGCAAAATATTTGTAATGTAAATATGGGTATTTACATTGGTATGGTCGTGCCTCGGAGAGCACGTTAAGCAAAAAGTTAAACAAAAACTTATAAAACACACAAATGAGATTTCAAAATCAAAAAAAATATTCAAATCAAGCTTTCAAAAAATAAAACTGTACGAAAGTTAGAAGGGGCAGCCATATTGGATTTGTACTTGGGAGTGTCTTAAATAATTAAGGGGCCAACTCTCTGTCTACAGTCAATATTGAAGAACAATATTAATATTTTAATAGAACGAAATAGGGTTATGTTGGAGTTGTTGCCTGTTCAATGTGGGTCAAAGACATCTATAGGCTAGCAATGGAACATGATCATTTGTAGGTGTCAAAAGTATGAGGAGGTAGGACACGACGCGACGGTATCTCCCGTCCGAACGGAGCAGTCCGACTGGGGTAGTACCTCCGCCCTACAGAACACCGCCCCATAATAACCAGCGTGTTGTGTTGCCCAAGGTAAGTGTAGGGGAGCCGAACTCACTGAACCCTTCCTATCCCCACCCTTTTCTAGCCGTCCCCCCTTCCCTTCAGGGTAGGCAGCGCGTGTGTGACACCTTTAGTGTTGCACACGTGGTTAGACTTTTTTTTTATAAGGTGGCAGACAAGCAAACGGCCCACCTGATGGGAAGCGATCACCGTGGCCTATGGACGTGTGCAACACTAAAGGTGTCACACACGCGCTGCCTACCCTGAAGGGAAGGGGAGAGGGCTAGGAAGGGGTGGGGAGAGGAAGGGTACAGTGGGCTCTTGCTACCCTATTTACCGGCGGCGGGAACACAATACGCGGGTTATTATAGGGCGGTGTTCTGTAGGGCGGAGGTACTACCCCAGTCGGACTGCTCAGTTCAGACGGGAGATACCGTCGAGTCCTACCTCCTTAGTTATACTGTACCAACCCTAGCTGAGTTGGGAAGAGACTCCGAGGATATTTTAACCTTAATAAATCTAGAAATGAGAAAAGGAACGTCAGTTATTAAAACTCCATAAGTTTCTAACTTAATTTATTTATTTATTATACATGTTCAGTCTTATAATTATAATCTAAATATTTATAATTGGGTACACTGCTATACTTAAAACAAGTTATAACTAAAGTTATAACATAAAGAGCATTAACAAATGGTACCAATGATAGTGACATCCCTTTTTTATCGTGTGGAAATCCTCATGGATACCACCCCCGGGATCGAACCGACTAAAACCGCACGCCGTCTCGGATCTTAATTACCGGGGTGTAAGGTTACCCAATAGGCATATCCCTCGCACCCCAGCTGACCCCGGGCCATCTACGGTTTCGACCCCCTAAGGGGGTGGGGCGAACATCACGCCACTTCGCCGACGGTGGGGTGTAGGGTGACAGGCAGCCGTCCTGTCACCCAACTGTCGGCGCGCAGACAATCAGCTCGCCCCCCACTCGGTCCCCACTAAGCCCTCTGCTAGCCAGAGGTACACGTGGAGAGCCTCGAAGCAGTCCTCTAGAAAGCCACTCCCACCCCGACCGAATTGGCTGCAGGCAGCAACGTCTACCGTGGCGAGTGGGAGGCGCTGCTCACCTCCGTTACCCGGGAGTGTGACACCCCTGGTTTTGCACAAATCCATTAAGCCGCTCCATCATGACCGCTTCCCATCAGGTGGGTCGTGTGCTTGTCTGCCACCTCAGCAGTAAAAATAGGGCTGTACAATTTCATTATTATTGTTAAAATACTTGTACTATTAAAAGTAAAGTAATTTATCATTCATAACATATTAGTACACCTTTTAAGCTAATGACGTCACCTGTTGGCAACCACAATAAGTGATTGATTATACCTGAAGCTGTCAAAGCAAAGCACACTCAATCTGTTAGGAATAAGGCTTATAATAGAACATCCATGCGTAAATATAAATTTGACATTTGTGTGCTGCAAGTGAGATTGCACTTTATTATGTAGTAAATAGGTTGATATTCATTTAAATGTTGTCATAAGGCGAGCTTTGTGTATGAAATACCATTAGTTGTTCTATGCTTACACACACACACACACACACACACACACACACACACTCATTATAGTTCATACACACACCCACACATAAACATACATTCATCGTCATACAAACAACCACACACATGCACATACATTCAACCCTTATACAGACACCCGCACATATAAACACACACACCCAAACTATTTTCTTTGCAGTTCCTCTTTTCTTTACCTATAACCACGTTACATTTATAGTAATAGAACTATATGCATCAACTATCACTTCTCTTCTCTTCTTCTTCTGTTGGCTCCATCTTTTGATAATACATCTGTCTACACAAACATACTCTTCTTTTAGCTCTTTACCACAATCGATTTCTGACTACTCTTGCTCTCCGCTGTCATTTGATAAAACAAATGTCTTAACATACATTTTTTTTACATTTCCTACTATATTCTTCTTGAAGACTTTCTATAGATTTCCTTTGTATATTAGATTTGGTTTACCCCATTGTTTTAAAGTATCCATTGGCCAAAGCAAATTACATCTATTATCTACCCTACTACAATCTTTAATAACATCATATTGATTATTTAAAGAATAATTATTAGCTACAACAATAACATCGCCATATTTATTTCGAATGTAATTTTTTACCAGTTTCTCTATTTCGTTTATATCGTATGCATCTAATTTGTTTAAAACTGGTTGAAAATTATTTACTGTTATATCTTTAAATTTCAATTGTAATTTAGCTTCAACTATTGTCAAATTTGACGGCCATATTCTTAAGCCAATTGATGGATTAATGGTATACGTTTTCTGAATAGGTCGTTCTTTTTTAGCTATCAAAATTTTACCTAAAGGTACACTTATATCTGCACTTGGTTGACGATTCGCTTTTAGATTTAAATTGTTGTTTATTAAATGTTGAAGTTCTATAGGAGTTATATTATTATTAATTAATGGAAAAGAGATCTTGGGATTATTATCGTAAGATTCATATTTGAATGTTTCCATAGGAGTGTTAGTAATATAATTTGGAGGTACTGCATAGGTTTTAATTATTGAATCATCAATATATCTAGTATCAAACGAAGTTGGTTGTGTTACAGGATTAACTGGTATTTCTTTCCAATTTGGTTCAGCTGTTGATGGGTTAGAATATATATTTGGATATGATATTGAATTAAATGAAGGTGATTTTACATTTCTATTAAGTACAGGTTTACAAATATTATTATTACTGAAAGAATTGGTAGAATATATTGGGTTGTGGTAATATTTTGCTAAGTTATTTATATTGGACATAAGCTTATAGGGTAAAGGCTGTCCATACGTGACGGGTTTTGGGACATTACATGGTAATAAACTTATATTTGATTCATCGATAGCATTAATTGGTAATTGCATTGATGGTATAGATTGAAGAGATTGAATCAATTTTAAAGGTGTTAACAGATTAGTTTGTTCTGATGAAATATGAGTACTGTATGGTGTAGTTTCAGTTGCAGACAATTGGATTGGAATTGACGCTGGGATTCCAGTATTTGTTGCTAAAGGTTGTATTAATTCTACTGGTGTAAGAGCAGGAACATATTTTGATGGAATATATTTTGAAAGAACATTATTTATTGGAGCAGTCAATGTGTCATATAAGTTTGTAGTAATTTTTGCATTTGGAGAAGGCTGTAATGTAGAAGAACTAGGTGTGAATAACGGGGTAACATATGGTTTGGGGGAAGATAACGGGTAAGGAAGACTTGGTGGAAGTAATTCTGTAAGTGGTGTTGGGAATGATGTAATAGGTACCGTTGTTGATTTAGATATGGGGGTAAAGATGTTTTTGATGTGAGGTAATACCAATGGCTGTATGGACCTATATTGAGTAGGAATAAGTGGTGATAGTTTAGCATCTAATATAGGTGGAAAATCTTTAGCTGAGCTTAATATCATGTTTGAATACGAATTAGACCTTAATGGCATCTTAGGAATAGGTGCAGTATTTGTAACAAAATTAGAAATGTAATTTGGAGTTGATACTGAAGCTTGACTAGGTGATAAATATAAGAGACGCTGGTCAGCATAACAAGGTTTCTTAGTATTAAGAGGTGAAGTAAATAAATTTTTTTTTGATGTTAAAGTGCTAGGAGTGGCTGATTTCGTATCAATAAATTCACTGACTTCTTGTGGGGTCAGTTGTAGATTTGAAAAAATCATATAATTGGAATCTGATAATGGAGTAGTAGGGATTAATTTTGATGTGTCTAGTGCTAAATTAGAATATTTTGGAACAATGGGTGAAATAGTTCCGACATCAAAACTTGTTAATATTGCTTTTGGAGAGTAAGAAGTAGCTAAAACCGGTTTTAAAGATGATGGATTAAAATGAGTTTTATAAGGTATTTGAATAGGAGAAATTGTCATTGGAGACACGAGATTATTTCTTGATAATGGACTATACATCAAGGGCTTCATTTTTAAGCAAGGATTTGGCAAGTTGGAAGTACTTGATAGAGTTTTATATTGTAAAAGTGGTGGTATAGACTCAGGTTTTGTAGATGGTAAAATCGGCAATGGTGAAGTGTATTCTGCTTTAGTTAAGTATGAAGGAACTGCATTAGAGGCAGCTTGGACTGATGAGTCTATGCCGCTAGCAACTTGTGATGAAATTGGAATTAGCGGGCTAAAATATGATGTAAATGGTCGTGGAATGGTAGGAACTGATAAATTTGGACTCATTTCTAAATGTTGAATCATCTTATTTGCATTGTATAGTTTTGTAGAAAGCTGTGCTGCAGGTGTAATATACTCGGCGAAACTATAAGGTTGTTGAACTGATGCTACTGAAGGTGAAATAGTATTTATGGGAATAAAGCTTTCAGGTACAATTGAAGATGATTGTGGCATGTAACTTATAGGAGCTGATGTGAAAGTACTAATTGGGAGTACGGGTGATGATTGTGGATCCAGTATTGGAACGGAGACTGTTTCTGAATGTATAGCACATGGTATATTAATAGGTTTTAATAATGGTAATGGACTTATTGAGCTAAATGGTATATTTTTAATGGAAGAACAAGGCCAATATGAAGATGGTTTTGGAGAAAGTTTAGTATGATATAGTGAAGGTACAGGACGTATATCAGAGAATGATAGTGCTGAATATTTTATAGGTTCAGGAAGTACTTGATAGTAAAACTGTGAGTTTGCATTTGAAATTGTATTTACTGCTATAGACGCGGGTGACCTCATAGTTGCAGGTAGAAGTGTGTTTAAGGAAGAAGTAGGTTTAGGTGAAGTCCACTGATAGCCTTGCTTAGTATCAGGTAAAACATTGTATGAAGAAGAAGTAGGTATTAAATTAGAATTGCTAGGTGTTGTTTTCAAGTTAAATGGTGTTATTACAGATGTTGCGAGTCTTTGTGAACTCAAAAGTGTACCAGGTTGTACATTATATACTGAATCTGAAGCAGATTCCGACAATTTTGGTGTAAAAAAGGGTTGAATTGATGATATTTTTGGCAGTAAAGGTTTAAGCGTAGTCAATATAGGTGTAGACGTACCCGTTACTGGAAGCAAAGTAGTATACGGTGAGTTTTGAAATGATTGTGGTATAGGAGAAAGTACTGAAGGTCGAGAAATTTTAAAATTAGTTGGACTTATGTGTGATTGTAATAAATTAGGGTTTACGTAAGGGCTGTTAGTAGGTGAAGGTAAAATTGATACCGGTGTTAATGGTGTATTTGGTAGAGATAATATAGGATCTTCAAATTTCAGGTTTAACAACGGACTTATTGGTGAAAGAGGAGGTATTGCAAAATTTGTTTCTAATATCGGTGGTTGTAATGGAGAAATTAATGCCGGAGCAGAATCAATTAACGGAGATTTAGTCAAGTAACTTAGGGGAGATTTATTGAAAGGATTTATAGGAAATGATGAAGCTGGTTTTTTCAAATACTTTGATACAGATAATGGGGATATGGTAGGCGATGGCCTTGAAATCCAATTAGTATATTGTAGAGGATTTGTTGTAGTATGTTTACATGGATGCTGGGTATTAGGTAATGACACTGGGCCAATATGTTTTACAACATCTAATGTTGTATAGTTAGGTGAATTTAAGTCCAATAATTTCTTTGAGGCAATTTGAGTAGGAATAAACAAAGGCTGTATTGATGTAGGAGAAGGCTTTAATGTTGGATCATGCTTTAAAGGTGTTTCTGTAGGATAAACTGATTTAATTGGAGCAGGTGGTAATCTATATTGGCAAGGTAAAGTTGCAGGTAATAGAGATGGTTGAGAAAATACAGGTAACTTATAATTTGGTACCAATGAGTTAGATAGAATAGTTGAATCAAAAGGTAGTGTTTTTAATTGGGATATTTCAGTTATAGGACTAACTTCAGAACTAAATAACGGACTTTTGTTTATATTAGTTGCCAACGTATCACTTGGTATTTCAGATAATGGGAGTGAAGAAACTCCGGCATGTAGAGATTTTGTCATAGGTTCTGTTATCTTAGAGTATGGATATGCTAAAGGTATATGAGTACAAGAAGTGTTTGAAATATTAGGTGTTAGTTTAGGTGTATTTATTTTTGATGACCAATTACAAGGTGTAATACTATATGGTTTGGTATAAGGTGATGTCTGACTTGCAACTGGTATTAACTTCGATTCAAAGACAGGTAGTGTTGCTGTAGGGGTTTTCATTTGTGATGAGAATTGGTTTATATTAGTTACATCTTTGTATTGTACTGGAGACGGTAGATTTTTAGAAGATAATTCTTTTATTGGTGTATTTGTTGGTTCAGATGGCTGTAAAGGTGATATTATTTGAGGTATCTTCATATTAATTTGATTACTACAAATAGGAATAGGTGAAGATGTAAAAATTTCTGGAATATATTTGTTTTTAGCCAATGCTGCATATCTAACTTTGTCAATTTCTAAAGGTTGTGATATTTGTTTTGCAGATTCAACTGGTGGTATATTAATAACAGGATTAAGCAATGTATTTGGTATTATTTGGTTTGTGATAGGTGAAGATAATAGGTTAGAATAAGTTGGTGATTTTATGTCACTGCATTTTGGAATGAGTGGAGTCGTTTTCCAGTTATTACTATTTAACGGAGTTAAATTTGAATATAATAAGGTTTCTGTGTAGGGATTCAATGTTGAACAAGGTTTTGATTGCGTAGTGATATCTGGTGATGATAGAGGAGATGGGGTACTATGGGTATATGGTATAGGGTCTTCTGAATATTGTGATAAGCCTTGTAGTTTTGACCAATAAGAATATGGAGTAGATTTAGGAATAGATGGTGAAGAGTATTGTGGACTAGATAAAGTTTCATAATTGTTTACGTGAAATGGTACTTTTTGCTTTGATAAATATTGAGGGTATTTAAATGACGTTGATATCAAATGACTCAATGGTAGGCTTTGTGTTGTTTCTTTTTCGAAAACTGGACTATAATTTACTGGTAAATGAGGTAATGTATAAGGTTCTAGTGGTTTCCATTGTGATATCTTTCCTTTCGGTGGACTGTTTAGTATTGGAGTAGGTATTTCCAATGCGGGTGTATATTCTGATAGCATTGTATTGAATGTTGGTTCGTTTTGAAGAGATGTGGTTGTAAATAATGTCGGCTTTTTCATTGTATTTTTAAAAGGACTCGTGAAAATCGCAGAAGGTGGACTGTTCATTATAGATAGTGGAGTAACATAAGGTGTTACTTTGGAATTAAGTTTTTCATCTGATGATGGATTATAAAGGGTTGCTGACAGTTGTGACACAGGTGTACTGGATGCTGCTAAAGATGATTGAGCAAAATGAAAAGGTGACTCTGAAGAATCGATTTCTCTTATAGGATTTATCAGAGGCAACGTTTTGGGAATGCCTTCGTATATTGGGGAACTATGATAAGATAGTGGAGTTACGAATTCAGATGATGTGGACTTTTCTTTACTGTACATTGAACTTATATCGGAAGAAGGTGGATGGGGTTGGAAAGTGTAAGACGACGTAGGCAATGGGGTTGTTGAAACAGCTGGCGAAGATATTGTTAAAGGTTTTGTATAGGGTGCCTTAATTGGTGATAAACTTAATGAATTCAAAGGAGATAAGATTGGCGTAGCGTAATCTGTTATTGGAGATATTGGTATGGAATCTGGCAGTTTTGATTGAAATGCATATTTAGGTGATTTGTTGTAAGCTACCAAAGAATCTGAAGATATTAAAGGAGGTATTTGGAATTTGTCTTCATCTAAGATTGGAGAAGTATTAGGTACTGTCAAAACAGGAGACATAGCTGCTGTTTTTGGGTGGGTTGATACTGGTGGTACTTCAAACAAATTACTCTGTAAAACAGAATTTGATAGAGGTACCATTTTGGGTGGTAATTTATTTTGTGGCCAAATTGGTATACCAGAAGAAGTTGAAATTTGATCTAGAAAAACTGGTTTGAATTTATTAAGTTCTTTATCTAACAACGGCGTAGCACAAACTTGAGATGGAGGTACTGTGATCTTAGGAATGGGTGTTGTTTGAAAAGCTGGCCATGTTGGTGTGGTTTTGTCAGTCAATGGAGTAGTAAATTCTGAGATAGATTTAATTGGATGTACAGTCAGGGGCAATGAAGATACTGGAGTGCTAAATGGTTTGTATGTAGGTAGATATTTCATATTGCTATCCAATGGAGAAGTATAAGAATTATATTTATCAAATAAACTAGAAGGCTTTGCAGATAGAATATATTTTTGATCTGGCAAGGGCTTCAGTGATTTTGTAGATGGCATTTGTTCCGTATACAATGGAATGATGGGAGAAATTGTTTCTGGGCTGGTAATCTCTAGTAATGGATCAGATGGAAAAGCTTCATTAATTGGTTTCAAGACTTCCTTAGATTTTGGTAAATTTGTACATGGTAATATTGGTGGAGTTTTAAATTTCTTTACCGGTGGGGCAGCGTAAGATTGCGATGGTATAAATTTGGATGGCAATGTTGTAATTATATTTGCTTGGTCTGGTTGAATTATTTCTTTTAGAGGCTTTGTTTTTGATGATGATGGATGAAGTGAGAATGCAGGTAGGGTTTTCAGGTAATTTGAAATTGATAAAGGAGTTGAGTTATAACTAGAAGGTTTGGTGAATGAAGATTGGTGTGATGTGAATGGATATTCTGAAGTGGTATAGGGTATTGGACTAATTTCTTTGACTATATTTTTATTATTTGAGATTGAATTAGTTGCAGATAAATATATAGAATTATCGAGTGGTAATATTGGTTGGAAATGATTTGAAACTTGACTAGCCGCTACTGGTTTAGTTGTACTAGGAGTTGATATAGGTTCAAAGTATTCTTCTCTTGTAGGAATTAAAGGAGATTGAGGAAGATATTGATTTATGTTTGGAGTAAAATAAGCTTTTGTTGGGTGTGGAGATATCATGACTTTAGGGACTAATTTCTTCAGAGCTGGAATTTGTTCATTGCTTGAAAACTGTTGTTGGAGTTGATATTTGCATGGTGGTCGTAATTGTACGAAATCTCGAGCGAGGTCTTGTTGTACTGGTGTAAAATTATTCCCATTTGATAATTGAATTATGTCGTCATTTATTAAGGGGACAGTTTCAGTAGATATTGATGCTTCACTTAATTGTGGTATTTTAGATAATAAGATATTTGCAGGTGTACTGATGTGCTCTGGAGATGACAAAGACATTGTAAGTATCTCTGGCTGTTGCAAAAATTGTTTTAAACATTCTGATAGCTCAACAGGCGTAGATGATGATGATGCTGAAACCGACACATGTGTTTTAGAAACTGGTGTCGATTTTGGCAAGTTTTCTTTTATATTTGAGTTAAAATCAGCAGCCAAAGATGGTTGTGATACCAAGATTGCAGTTTCAGGAACCTTGTATGATGAAGAAATTATAGGGGCTGAAGTGTAAGAAGCAGGTAAATTCATAATTGAAGCAGGAGTTAAAGGGAATTGTATAGGTTGGACATATTTTTGAGACCATAACTTATTTTTAGTAAAAGGAGGTAGATATCTATCCAATTTATGTTTTGCTATTTGGTTTTTATAATTTAGTGGAGAGTGAGTAACGAATGATGTGTCTGCAGGCAGTGGAGATTCTGATATACGATTAGTATGAGATAAAGAGGAAGAATTGAGTGGTAGTAATTCATCATTTGAAGTAAGAGGAATTGTGTACTGCTTAGATTCTGGGGGATAAGTAAATGGATCATTAGAATTTATATGAACTGATAACGGATGTCCTATCAACGGTTCTATGGTTGTTAATGGAGTCACATCTGATAAAGTACTTGGTAATTGTGTGTTTAGTTTGGTTAATGGTCTGGTTTCATATAATGAGGTACCACTTGGTTGAACTTGTGAATTAGATGCTGTAATTGTTGGTGTTGAAAGTGGTTTAAATGATGGTAAAACAGAAATAACTGATTTTGGAGTAGTATTTGGTGATGATAATGTATACTTTGGTAAATTTGCATCAAGTGGCAACCAATTATTAGAAGGTGCTATCGATTCATCTTTTAAGCTAGAACATATTGGAATGTTTGATTCTTTCACTGGAACATTTGAAACGGATAAATCCGAAGGTTCTAGAAACTCAACTAGTGCATTGTTGAGACATTTTTGCGTATCAATATCGGAAGCTATCGGCAATGAAACACTATCAAATAATAAAGTTTTTGGTGCATTCAAATTGATATTTATTGGTGGAGTTGTTGTTTCGATAGGATTGGAATTAGAAGCTGTTATTGGTTCGCTTTTAATAGATTCTAGTTGTGGACTAATATTAGGTTGCAGAAGAGGAATGGTTTCTGGAATAGAAGTGTATTCTTGTGGCATAGTATGTGATTTTACTTTTTGCTCTACAAAAGTAGGTTCCGGTTGTGATATACCAATTATACGATCAGTTTTGATTAATTGATTGTCTGGTGAACTTGTTATTTTTAATGGATGCTGTTTTTGAGATAGTACAGTAATATCAATGTCTGGGTTACTACTGATTATTGGCAGGTTTTTATTAGTTACAAGTTTGATAGAATCTTCATCGGAACTAGGTTTAACGTTAGTTGGTTCTATTTCAATAATATGTTCATCTGGATTATGGTTAGCAACTGGTTTTATACTTAAAGGTATATATGTGGTAATTTCAGGATTTGCATTAAGCTCTGAGACTTTAGTTGGCACTTCACTGTAGCATCTATTTTCTGGTGCATAAAAATTTTCATGACTAGCGTGAGATGGTAAATTTTCAGATTGATAAGGAGTGTTTTTTTCAACGATATTTGGTTCTTGCAAAACTATTTTATCTTTTGGCGATATTGTCACTAAATTCTCATCTGGTTTTTCATCATCATATTTACTGAATAAATTTATACCATCAGAAAGTCTTTGTTCTAAATATTCAGGTAACTGACTATCAGCTTCAAGACGAAATGATATAGAAGGCTTAGGTTCTTCATAAAGGAGTGAAGTTTGAGTAGAAATTTGACTTGCTGATGGTATAGATTCAGGATTAGCATTTATGATAAAGTTTGGTGATATGAGTGGTGGATTTAGTTCAACTTCGTACATTTTGAGAGGTTGCGAAACATCCACTACAATTTTTTCTGAGTCGATATCTTTTGGTAAATCAAAATTATATTTTTTACCCTCAGTTTTAAATGTATCAACTGCATATTCGTTCAAATCTGTATCAGTATATTTACGATCACTAGCCACATCAGAAATATGAAAAAACTGTTCCTTTTTATTTATAACATTACTGTCTAAAGTTGAAGGGCAGATGTTATTATGAGAATCTGTACTTGGCACTAAATTATCAGTATTAATAATGTTGAAAAAGTCTTCTTGTTCTTTTTGATGCCCTGCTGTATCTCCTACTATACTGTCTATTTCATCAGAGTGTCTATCTGCAGTGTCTATATCTTGATTTTTCTTTAAATTGAGTAGTATTGGTGCATTTAAATTATAAGTCTCATAATCGAAAAGTTCATCAATCACTTCTGAAATTTTAAGATCACTTACACGATCTTCTAAAAGTAAATTCTGATGTTCTGATGGTCTTTTATTAGTTTGATTAGAATCTTCATTATAGCTTATTATTTCATTATGCTCCTTGGCTGAATCTTTGTCTTTATCATCTATGAGAACGTTAATAATGGTTGGTGGCGATGTATCTATGTTTTCAGGTAATGCAACTTCAAATTGATTATGCTTAGAATTAAACTTACATTTAACGTTTATATGCTTGTCATCATATTCAATATTACTTCTATTGTCTTCAAATATGTCTACATTTTCTTTTGTTTGAGTGTTAAGATCTGTGTTATCACCATTTTCATGATTATAACAATCACAGATGCTGTGAGTATGTGTAGATTCTGATCCTTTGACTACGTTATTATTGCAGGGATTCGAACCTTGTACTAGCGATTCAAGAAACTGATTTACTTCTCTATTATTTGGTTTATTATAATCTTCGATATCATTATCTTTTGAAGTATTTTCTTCATGTATAGATCCAAGTTTATCACTAGTTAAAGACCAGTTATTATATTTCTTTAAAACGTTATTAAATAAATATGAATCTATTACCAGGGATCCGAGTTCGACGTATTCTTGATCTTTCTGGAAGTAGAACGTCACTCTATAATCCTCTCCTGCGCACTCTTTGGCCTCTTGCATTATGTTGAAGATGTTAGGACTTGGTGACATGCAGGTCAATTCCGGTATTCTTATTTCTTCTTTGTTCTGAAAAACAAAATTGTTCTCAAATGAGCTCTTCCAATTATCATCAATTTGTCAATTTCATCAAGAACCAAGCAGTTCGGTGCCTCTTTTATTGGCAGCACCATAAAGACTTGGAATTCTTTACCAGCGCATGTGTAAAATGTTTCCTTCCTCCTATTATTTCCGGGGCCTTTAAGCGGGGCGTGAAAAAGCATTTGATGAGATGGTAAGCTAAAGGTAAATTCTCTGGAATGGGGGGTCACCACTACATACACCGATAGTGCTATAATGGTGGCCTTCAGCTTGACGGTCTCATCAAATGCTTTTTCACGCCCCGCTTAAAGGACCCGGGACTATATGAGGAAGGAAACACATGCGCTGGTAAAGAGTTCCAGGTTTTGTTTCTTATTCTTACCTGGTTTAAGATGCCAATCGGAGTCTTCGCAACATTCTTCCACCATGGTATATCCGATGTCGCAATCCATGGTGTCTGTACTCCATTATCTGATGAGACTCCACCAGTAATCGCTATGATTGCACCTGTTAAGATTATGTAGGTATATAATTTAGCAGGAGATAGGACACGATAATATCTCTCGTCCGAAATGAGCAGTCCGACTGGGATAGTACCTCCGCCCTACAGAACACCGCCGTTAATGAATAATAATAATAATAATAAATATTCTACGACATTCTACACAGCGCCCTCTAGACCCAAAGTAAGCATAGTTTAACTAGCTTGTGTTAAGGGTTCTAGAATGAATGGATAATTAATGAATGAAGGAATAATTGATTGAATGAATGGGTGAATGAATGATTTTTTTATATCAGGTTATAACCCATCATTACAATTAATTAATTACAATGCAATTACAAAAAAATAAATAAAAATAAAACAGATGCCACCGGTCTCAAATATACACTCCAATTTTATTTATTTGTATAGATAATAATAAAAAATGTTTGTGATATTTTTAATGAACCATTCTGAAAAAAAAAACATAATATATTTTTTTGATCGCGATGGAGCAAAAATTACCGTACGAATTTTAATATGGTTTTTTGTTTGAAAGGTCTTGGTCAGACTTAGAATTTTACGTATGTTTCATCACAATCGGTTGTGTAGAATAGGAGATAATAGTCAAAAACGTCAAAATCCGTGCAGGTGGAGTCGCGGGTGTCGGCTAGCTTATTTATAACATCCTTGATATGTTTCATCGCGAATTCAGCATAAAAACAT
Source organism: Lithosia quadra (assembly GCA_963576445.1). Lineage (NCBI taxonomy): Eukaryota > Metazoa > Arthropoda > Insecta > Lepidoptera > Erebidae > Lithosia > Lithosia quadra. The sequence goes on from OY754902.1 coordinate 6,483,544, forward strand.
TTCATGTCTAAATTATTAGGTATATAAAAAGACCGATTCTTACAAACGCCGTCTCAAATGACTCGTTCATTCGTTCTTTCGTTCATTCACTGAGTCGTATCGGTGTACAATATCTCATTAACAATTTTTTGCTCAATATTCACTCCAACATTCAATTGGGAAGAAATCTTCGCGTTTGTGTTAGGGTTGTCGAAGTTTGGGTTTATTTTTAACTGACTGCAAAACAAATCATAGAAGGAAAGATTGAAGGAAAGAGAGGAAGGGGTAGACCCAGAAGAACGTTTATATGCAACAAGTCAAGGAAAAGATACAAGTTAGGTCGTACCAGGAGTTGAAAGGATTGGCAAAAAAGAGAGAAGAGTGACGATTACTCCACCGACAAGAGCAGTGCTCTTAAGTTAGAGAGAGAGAGAGCAAAACAAGTAGGTTCTAAGTTTGACCTGTTTGTATGTATATTCATCTGCGATTATCTAGCGTTTGGTTAAACGAACGTTGATACTGTTTTCAGAATAGGATCTTCTAATGTAATATGTTAATTGTGATGTACTTATACAATTTATTGGTAAGTATTTTTTTCTGTTTCAAAAACTATTAAACGGATTTTGATGCGGTTATTTTGTTTGAAAAGTCTTGATCAGGTAGTTTTTAATCACACAGTTTTAAAAAAACACAGTTTTACTGAATCAGGGTTGGCAGCCCGATTGAATTTCGGCTGCGCGAGTGTGACGCCCCTGGTGTTGCACACGTCCATAGGCCACGGTAACCGCTTTCCATCAGGTGGACCATGTGCTTGTCTGCCACCTAAGTGGTATAAAAAAAATCAAGCCCCAGATGTGACAATAATTTACATATTATGAGATGATTTACTAGTCTACATTATGTCACTACTATTACAAAAAAACATTCTTCAGTTATAAAGTTTTTCTAAAGTGACAACCCTAGTCTGTCATATTGTGTGAAAGCTTTTTGTAGAGATTCCTTTAGCCTACACCATTATGTTCTTAGTAGGGCAATGATTTTGCGTGTAACAAGGATATCCTTTCGTTTGCGAGGGTGACAATAGTACTCCGTGAAGAAATACTGGTTATATATATTATCACCGTCATCACAGCGGTCCCGGTTGCCATACAAACATCTATGGCACTCGTTACGGGTAGTTGGAGCCCTAAACAGTCCAACAACAACGGTCTAGCTGCAATGCTTCGATATCGCCTAATGTCATTGGGTTGTGAAGGTCAGATGGCAGTCGCTTCACGGAAAATATCGAGGTCCAGCCAAATCCGCAGTTAAGACTGGTAAAGCGGACCCCAGACTCCGAGGTGAAAGCTTTGGATGCAACTGGGATTAACGCTAGGTTGGAGAAGTAGAAGATCACAGCGTGATGTGAATGTGAATTTCACTTTGTGCAATTTATATGTGCTAATCACATGGCGCGGGAGACAAACTCTTCAGCATTATAATCCATACTAATATTATAAATGCGAAAGTAACTCTGTCTGTCGGTCTGTTACGCTTTCACGCCTGAACCGCTGAACCAATTTTGATGAAATTTGGTATAGGAGTAGATTAGACCTCGAAAATGAACATAGGCTATGTTTGGTCGCGATAACCGACATCCACGCGGGCGAAGCCGCGGGCGGGAGCTAGTATTGTATAAATATTGATGTATTGTGACAAATATAAAAATAGTATTGTATTTTTGTTCTACAACAAAGCAGTTACAAGTTCTGACTAATTAAATAAAATAGATTTGATTTAATGGCCGCCCGTCACGCAACGCATTATGTAAATTAATAATCTAATGGGAAAATATTTAGTGAGGAATGCCCGGTAGCTGACAATTTATGTCCACTTAGGTTGTTGCAGACTGGCGACTTTTAGTTGCACGTTACGAAAACAGTGCCACTTTATGCGTGAAAGCCTAATGGGAAAATATTTAGTGTGGAATGCCCGGTAGCTGACAATTTATGTGTGGCAGACTGGCGACTTTTAGTTGCACATTACGGCAACAGTGCTGCTTTTGTGCTTGTATCGGTGCACCTGCTAAACAACCGATGAGATTTTGGCAGGTTTTCTTCTCAGAATTGGGAGATCAGATGGCAGTAGCTCCCGGCTAAGTCGACATAACAATTAAAGCGCCTTTAAGCGGGACGTGAAAAAGCATTTGATGAGGCCGTCAAGCTGAGGGCCGCCACTGTAGCACTACCGGTGTATGTGGTGGTGACCCCAGTCCTGAGACTTTACCTTTAGCTTGACATCAGTCCAGGTGAAGTCATTTTTACGTGTCCTATATAAAAAAGGTAAAATAACGTGATCGCGGCAACCCCGATTGATAGCCCAGTGAGGTCCGGTGAGGTTCGTGTAGACGTGTGCGTCTGTGTGTGTCATTACGTAAATAATGTCTTTACTGTTTTAGCTGTATTTACTGTGGTATGAGTAGGTAACTATAATTACAGAAGAGACTTACATAAAAAACTCCACACAACGGTCGGTGGCAATACTGTCATGGCGGATGTCTCGTTGCTCTGACATTTATGCAGCTATCTGAGAAAATGGAAGCCAGTCTATAATTTAAAATAGCTATTATTATACACCAACGCCCGCTTTTAGACGAGTTGACGCTATTATTTAGCGCGCTATTTAATCTAGTTGATTTATCAAGCGTTTTAATCGTTAATTGGTATAATTGAGATCATACCAATTAATATCATTATCATTATCTCACCTGGTGGTAAGTGACGATGTGGTTTACGATGATTCACACTTGCCTAAAAATAACCTACCTATTCACTTGTGACTTAGAGACGTCCGGGTTATAGCTTTCCGGGGTCAAGCCGGGATGCGAGGGAAATGCCCTCTGCCACGGCGTCAGAAGACCCTAGACCAGGGTAGGCGAACCAATGGCACGCGGCACAATATTTTGGTCACGTCGCCGATCATAAGGCTTGTGTAAAAAATGTGTTTAGGTATTTTATGACGATCTAACGAGAATGATCCTATGCTACGGAGTGTTCAAATATGTTATAAAACGTCGTATGACACTCGTGAGGTATGAAAATTAATATCCTCGGCTTCTTATAACCCTCGCCTATGGCTCGGGCTAGCAATATCGCCTCTGTCGTAATTTTCAACTTGGATCCCTTGTATCATAATGTACTATGTATTATGCGTGTAATTAAAACATTTCAAAAATATACCTCTTTTGTTTAGATTATTTCATAAATAGTTTTGATGGCACGCCAGTGACCCCATAAAACATGTTTAAGAAAAAAATGGCACGTTGATGCATAAAGGTTCGCCTACCCTGCCCTAGACGGTGTGTGGTTTTAGCCGGACGGTAGGAGTCCGATATAATCTGCACCGCTGGCTGCGGGGTGGGTATCCAAGATGATTTCCGCACGAAAAAAAAAACAAAGTATATAGCTTTCTGGAAACACAGACTCAGGCAGGGTATTCCACTTCTTCGCCACGAGAGAGGGCTGCTCCGAGGTGAGCCACGTGTCCCTCTGAGTAGCAGAGGGCACAGTGGGGAGCGAGCGGAGGGCGAGCTGAGTGTCTGCGCGCCGACGGTTGGGTCTACACCCCACCGTCGGCAAAGTGGCGTGATGCTCGCCCCACCCCCCCTTTCAGGGTGCGAGGGATATGACTATTGGGTAACCTTACACCCCGGTAATTAAGGCCCACGACGGCGTGCGGTTTTAGTCGGTTCGATCCCGACATAACCACCCCCGATTGACGGCGGGGGTGGTATCCATGGGGATTTCCGCACGATAAAAAAAAGGGTATTCCACTTCTTAGTTATACACAAATCAATATGGTAATAAATAAAATAAAATTACCATGATCGTAAATCGGTAGACTCCAACCCCTGGTCGTAGCCACATCAACAGCTCCAGCAAAATCTATAGAACAACTGCAGAGTACCACTCCACTTGCCATGCAAAAACGCAATTACATGTACTCAAAACAAACTATAAACCGTAGCTAATGAATGTTTAACGCGAATCGCAACGTTGAGCGAAATAAAAAACACGCTAAAATAGCTTCATAGCGTATAGTGGTGTTACATAAACAAAATTAAAGCGAAAAAATGTTTTGAAAGTACTTTTTTTCTTCTTTGAATCCGCGGTAGCCTAGTAATGGAAAATAAACTGCTGAGACGAGGTCTCGGCTTCGATCCCAGGTCCACCATGGCACACACCAATGACTTTTCGATGCTTTTCGAAATTATGTGTGTATTTATCGCAGGTTTATAAGTGCCCGGTTAATGGCAATAGGCTCGCCACCTATTATGTTGGGACCTAAACATAAACTGGCGAAATGTGGGTGCTAGCACCTCTGCTTACCCCTTCGGGGATATAGGTGTGAGTTTATGTTATATGTTATTTTTTTTTCTTATTTTTTATATTATGTCTGTAAATTGACTGCACCCCTCTGGATGGTAAAAATGTAGGGTAGGGCTGCCCGTCTGCGTTATCACTGGTGGTCAAAGTGTCCCAACGTTCCTGGTTTCCAAAACCGAGGGGTCATTTCGAATCTGGATCCGGGTCAAGCCGGGGGGTGCGAGAGAAATGCTCTTTGGGCCACCTTACACCCTGGCGTCAGAAGACCCTTAGACGGCGTGCGGTTTTAGTCGGTAAGAGTCCGACATAACCTGCCCCGCTGGCCGCGGGGTTGGTATCCATGAGGATTTCCGCACGGAAAAAATGGGTTCTTGGAGAGATTTTGACACCCACTGACCCAAAGTAAGCATAGTTTACCTAGCTTGTGTTATGGGTTCTAGAATACGGATAAACATACTTATAGGATTTTTTTGTAAATACACACATACATAGAACCAGAAGTACCCAGACCAATGCCGATAGACTCAATAATGCATACAAATATTTGCACAAAGCGGGAATCGAACCCACTACCTCTGACTTGTAGTGTGATGATTTGCCTCCAAAACATCACAAATCATTATAGCACTATCGGTGTTTGCAATGGTGACTCCCATTCCAGAGACTTTACCTTTAGCTTACCATCAGGCGAGGTGAAGTTATATTGACGTGACCTACACAAAAAAAACTGTGTTTCAACGTCTCCCTAACTCAATGTAGACGAGAAATTTAGATATCCATGACAAATCAAGGTAGCGAGCATTCCAGTAAGAAACGGACAGGTCAAGGGTTCAGATCCTGACCTGGATGTTTTTTTTATGTCCAGTCTGTCAATTGACTTAACCCTGCTGGATGGTAAGAAGCTAGGGTAAAGTCCAGAGGGGAACGGGCCGGCGGTCCCTCCCTTGACGGCCTAGCTTAAAGAACCTGGGATTGTAGGAAGAAGGAAACGTGATTTAATACCACTTAGGTGGCAGACAAGCACACGGCCCACCTGGTGGAAAGTGATGGTCACCTTGACCTATGGACGTGTGTAACACCTGGGGTGTTACGTCACACTCACGCTGCCGACTTTGAAGGGGAGGGGAGGCAGAAAGGGGGTATTAGTAGGAGTATTGGGAAGGAGGGGCCCAGTGAGCTCTGGCTACCCTACTTACCTTGGGGAACACAACACGCTGGTTATTATGGGGCGGTGTTCTGTAGCGAGGAGGTACTACCCCACTGCTCAGTTCGGACGGGAGATACCGCCGTGTCCTACCTCCTTCTAATAATACTTAATTCGTATAATAATAGCCTTATATATAGGAAAAGTTAGAATTCATTCAGTATAATTATTGCATCTGCCTACCCCTAAGGGAGAATAGCGTGAGATTATGTAGGTATGTATACAGCCAATACAATTCACAAATTGATATTCCGTCCATTTTTAATCGGACTTCGGCCCCCTGGGAACTGGCACGGAATTGAAAAAAAAATTAAAAGCAATATTTGAAGTTTGGATGAGCGAACTTTTCACATTGTTTGAGTTTGAGTTCGTTTGGCGATTATATTGACCTATGGAGTCATGAATTTCAATCTGTAGATACTTTTTTTTTCTCATAAACACTGGTTGATATTCGCAACTTGGCCCGGACGGAGGTCGGTCATCGTTTTTAGGTCATATCTCATTCCTATACAGAACTACACGTGCCAGATTGAGGTATCACCCTCACACAGTTCAATGAATCTCATCAAGAACCAAGCGGTTCGGTGCCTCTTTTATTTGCCGTACCATAAAGACTTGGAATTCTTTAACAGCACATGTGTTTCCTTCCCCCTACAGTCCCCGGGGCCTTTAATCGGGCCGTGAAAAAGCATTTGATGAGGCCGTCAAGTTGGGGCCCACTACTGTAGCACTACCGGTGTATGTAGTGGTGACCACCAGTCCTGAGACTTTACCTTTAGCTTACCATCACGTGAGGTGAAGTCATATTGACGTGACTGATATATATAAAAAAAACATGTAAAGGGTTGCTGTATCAATAAGGTTTGTAAATAAAACATTAAAATAGAATTAGAATTTTTTAAACAATTGCATGCGAATATTTCCAATGATTTTCTGATCGGAAAAAATGATCATCCAGGATGGGACTTGAACCCGTGATCAGTCCCTTACAGGGAGAATGATGACCAACTGAGCTACCTGAACCCATATAGATGCTCGAAATGTTTCCGATCAGAAAACCAAACATTAAAAATATTTCAAAACTATAACTATTATTTATGGTATAACTATTTCTCCGTTCAGTATGGCGTCCACCAAAAGTCCAGGCAGTTGACAGAAGCTAATGAGGAGTTTGTTCGTGTCAATGTCATTTGATTTCTTCTTCTTCTTCTTGGAGCATATAGGGCAGCAGGCCGGGCAGCATGGGGGGTAGCAGCAGCATGGGGCAGCAGAAGATGCCGGAGATGGCGGTGGTTCAGGGTTGGTTCCTGTTGAACAATAATTATGACTATGATAGGGTAGCATTTTTTTTTCTTTGTCATACCATAAAGACCTGGAATTCTTTACTAGCTCACGTGTTTCCTTCCTCCTACAGTCTCGGGGCCTTTAAACGGGGCGTGAAAAAGCATTTGATAAGGCTTAGAGCTTAGATTAATTTAAACATCTGAATTAAAAACCTTCTCCTTTCTTTAACTCGGTTAAAATAATATTCAATTACCTCTTCTATCATACTCCTTCGTTGAAGAATCTCGGGACTTAGCTGTAGGTTGAAGCGGAGGTGAGGACGGAGGTGGAGGTGAAGAACATGTTGGTACACATGGCACATAGCAGGGTAGACGATATCCTGCACCGCTTGGAGGAGATGGCGGGCTACATGGCGTACTCTCAGGGCGATAAGCTTCGGTAGGAGTGGAGGGTATCTGGCACTCTGTAGGAAAGAAACTGTGCTATAGGTCATCATTCTCATCATTCTCTGAACCTTTTTCCCAATTCAGTTGGGGTCGGCTTTCCAGTCTAACTGTGATGCGGCTGAACTTCGATATTTTCCGTGAAGCGACTGCCATCTGACCTCCACAACCAATTGTCATTATGGCCAATGGCGATATCGAAGTTCCAAATAAGACTGGTTGGACTTTTGTGGGCTTCAACTACCCGTAACGACTGCCATAGATGTTTGTATGGCAACCGGGACCGACGGCTTAACGTGCTCTCCGAGGCACTAATAAACCTGCGATAAATACACAGATAACTTCGAAAAGCATCGAAAAGTCATTGGTGTGTGCCATGGTGAACCTGGGATCGAACCCGAGACCTCGTCTCAGCAGTCCATTACCCAAACCACTAGGCTACCGCGGTTACTTACTGTAAAAAAACTGTGCTATAGGTATTTAGGTAAATTGGTTTAGGTTATTTAGGTTTATCATCGCATCGCTTGCCACAAGCAGGTCCCCACACGTTGCATCCGCCTGCAGTGCGTACTGTAAGGTATGAAAGAAATTTCATTCCGCGCACGCTTAGGCTGTGAAATGATCTCCCTGCTGTGGTTTTCCCTGGCGGCTATAATATGGGGTTCTTCAAGAAGGGTATTAGAAGGTTTTTGCAGGGTTGGCAGTGCGATTGTGACGCCCCTGGTGTTGCATCCGTCCATAGGCAACGGTGACCGCTTTCCATCAGATGGGCCATGCGCTTTTTTTTTTTTTTTTTTTTTTTTTTTTATACCACTTAGGTGGCAGACAAGCACACGGCCCACCTGATGGGAAGCGGTCACCGTGGCCTAGGGACGCGTGCAACACCAGGGGCATCACACTCGCGCTGCCGACCCCGCAAAAACCTTCTAATGCCCTTCTTGAAGAACCCCATATTGTAGTCGCTAGGGAAAACCACGGCAGGGAGATCATTCCACAGCCTAAGCGTGCGCGGAATAAAATTTCTTTCAAACCTTACAGTGCGCACTGCAGGCGGATGCAATGTGTGAGGATGAATTCCCTGCCTGTGGCGAGCGGTGCGATGATAAAAAGTGGCCGTGGGCATCATGTCTAAATTCTAACTTCCTTAGAAACTAACCAAAAGGGTTCGGTAAACTCTTAGCTGGTTCCTCGTAGTTCCAACTTGGTTCGCTGCAGGGCTTCGTCAGGGGGCAAGGAATAGACGCGTAGCAGCTGTATGGCTTTCCATGGATAATCGTGGGCTCTGAAACAAATATATTATTCCAGCGCATGTGTTTCCTTCCTCCTACAGTCCCGGGTTCTTTAAGCGGGGCGTGAAAAGCATTTGATGTGGCCGTCAAGCTAAGGGCCACCATTGTAGCACTATCGGGAAGTGTTCCTGAGACTTTATCTTTAGCTTACCATCAGGCGAGGTGATGACTTCACCCCACATACATATATACATACAAGATACGCGGGAAAAACGTAACCCTTCTTGGCAGTTGGGTAAAAATTATTATCTTTTTGTTTGCAACGGACACAAAAACTACTGAACAAATTTTCTTGCAGTTTTTTTTGTTAGAAGTCAGGTCTAGACTTAAATGCTGTTGTACGTTTGATTGCAATTGGTTTAGCAGAACCGGAGATATGACCTAAAAACCGACTTCGATGTTTATAATACTAGTTTAAATAAAATACAGACATTTAACTTACCAAAAACTAATGAAACAATGACTAAATACAATACTACCATATTTAAAGTACTATTCTTCCCACGACCATAACTAAGAATAAATTAATTTATAATTCTTATTTCTAATTTATATATTAATTTATATTCGCCGACTGACCAAGCGAGTATAAACTCGATTAATAATAGCCATACAGTTTATATTATAGAATCATGTTTAAAATAATGCTTTGATAATAGTATAATAAATAGTTTTCGGAACACTGCGAATTAAAAATCAACTTTTGATAAATTTTTTTTTCCATGCAACGTAGGTAGGTGGCAGACAAGCACACGGTCCACCTGATGGGAAGCGGTCACCGTGGCCTATGGACGTGTGCAACATTAAAAGTGTCACACGCGCGCTGCCTACCCTAAAGGGAAGGGGTGGGGGGAGGAAAGGTACAGTGAACTCTGGCTACCCTACTTACCTTGGGGAACACAACACGATGGTTATTATGGGGGGGTCTCCTGTAGGGTGGAGGTACTACCGCAGTCGGACTAGACATTTGATTTGTCTGGTTATGCACTTACTACAAAGCTCATTTATAAAAAATCTTTTAATCTATACTAATATTATAAAGAAGTAAGTTTGTGTGTTTGTATATTTGTTAAATTGTAAGGGGTAATCTCGGGATCTACTGAACCGATTTTTAAAATTCTTTCACCAATAGAATGCCACATTATCCGCGAATGTCATAGGCTGAATATCATCACGCTACTGCCCAAGGGAGCGGAGCAATAATCATAAATGTGATCAATTCCGGTAGATTCCCATACATTTTAGGAAAACTGATAAATTATGAGCATATTATGTGAGTTAAAAAGGGTGTATCGGGGTTCGAAATACGCCACGGGTGAAGCCGGGGTGGGTCAGCTAGTCTAAGTATATCCACATTCTGGAAACCCATAAACGTGCTAGTTAAGTTACTTTGGGTCTAAATCACAGTGTTGAAAGTCGTAGAATATTTATTTACATACATAGATAATGCTCACGCCTTTTTCCCTCAGGGGTAGGTAGAGAAATCAGAATGCTATAACAATATTTATTTATTCATTATAATTCTTAAAAACGAAAGGCATTCTTGGAGTTAAATTGTATTTAAACAGCATCTGACATCGGTCCGTGTCGACGCCAATACCGAAACTTGGATGCATCATCACCGATGGGAACAGAAGACCTGGAAAGAATAATGACTATTACTTATGATAACGGAGGTAGGACACGACGGTATCTCCCGTCCGAACTGAGCAGTCCGACTGGGGTAGTACCTCCGCCCTACAGAACACCGCCCCATAATAACCATCGTGTTGTGTTCCCCAAGGTAAGTAGGGGAGCCAGAGCTCACTGGAGGGATTCTGTGCTGTAAGCAGGGAGACCACAGTCTCCTACGTTGTCAGTACAGAAACTTATTTTTATACTATCTAGGTGGCAGACAAACACACGGCCCACCTGATGGGAAGTAGTCACCGTGGCCTATGGACGTGTGCAACACTAAGGGTGTCACACACGCGCTGCCTACCCTGAAAGAAAGGGGAGAGGGCTAGGAAGCGGTGGGGGGTACAATGAGCTCTACCCTACTTACCTTGGGGAACACAACATGCTGGTTATTATAGGGCGGAGGTACTACCCCAGTCGGACTGCTCAGTTCAGACGGGAGATACCGTCGTGTTCTACCATTCCCAACCCTTCCACTCCAGGGTCAGCAGCGCGAGTGTGACGCCCCTGGTGTTGCAAATGACCATAGGCCTCGGTGACGGATTGACCAGGCTTGTTTGCCCACTTTTAAAAGTGAATAATTTCTTACCAAATATAATGATTATTAAAACACCTCGAAACATCGTCATTTCAAATCAGAGTTCCTCTCATATGTTTCCTTATATAGAATTTTTAATTCATAACAATGATTTGAAACTGCATTACAATATTAACTCTATGACAACGGAATAAGACTCACATTCTGTTATCCTTAGTAGCGTTAGCTGAAATAAATCGAACGCTTCATTTAATATCAGATATTTTCTTATCAAATGTGACATTGTATTTTTTTTATAGCCTCTCGCTTTTATATTCTTAAAGAGGTAGGTAGACGTGTATTCTATGTTTTTTTCAATGGTACTTATTGTTTTTTTTTTTAATTTCAGGTACGTTTACAAGAGCAAATAATTTGGTAAGACCATAGAATAAGTTTATTTCCATGTTTTATATATATAGGACACGTCAATTTAACTTCACCTCGCCTGATGGTAAGCTGAAAACTGATTGAAAATAGCCTTGTAAACTTACCTTGCCATGTTCTCATATTGTAACATCACACATCATTCAACATAATATTTAAGAAAAATTTAATTAAAACTTCTAAAATTTATAAAACATTTTTTAATTAAGATATAGTTACAATCAAATAATATTGTACAAAGATATCCGTTACGGTTCAAATACGAAAGCGTAAAAGATGCATCCAAAATATGGAATAGTATTTTTTTAGTATAAAAGGTTGGCAACATTTGAATTTAGGCACAGACTGTCAGTAGTTAACATGGCAATCCAAGCACTGTTCTTTACCGGTAAGTATTCATTTCTTTTCTGAACTAATGAAATAAAATAAAAGAATAAAAAAAAATTGTATCCGCAACCAACGTGCGTGTATGAAAACAATTATAAAAGTTGAAGAAGCGAAAGGAGTATGCCAAGATCGTAGCAAGTGGAAAGATGTTGTCTCTGCCTATCCCAGTGGGAAAAAGACGTGATTTGTATGTATGTATGTATGTAATCCCCCCCTCATTCCCACTACTGTTACTCCTGAACTCCAGGATCTTCAGTAGTGACCCACGAATACACCGAGTGATGACACTTTGGCAGTATCAGGGAAGTGTGGGCACCTCCATGCGGTGCACCCGGGCAACGAAGACGACGTCTCCCACTCCCCACGGGAGATTTTTTATGTCTGTCACGTCAATATGACTTCACTTCGCCTGATGGTAAGCTAAAGGTAAGGACTCTGGAATGGGAGTCACCATTACAAACACCGATAGTGCTACAGTGGCGGCCCTCAGCTTGACGGCCTCATCAAATGCTTATTCACGCCCCGCTTAAAGGACCCGGGACTATAGGAGGAGGAAACACAGGTAGCACTTTCTGCTGTGGTGGATAGGAGGGATAATAGGTATATTGCTATTGGATAACTGATGAGGTCAGAAGGTGTCCATAGGAACTCCTGAACTAAACAAGATAAACCAATCGAGTTTAGACTCATTTGTTTTTCCGTGGCAGATACTCTGATGCTATCCAGGGTCTGAAGATGGCGACGGTAGGTCATAGGAACTTGTGAACTGAACAAGATAAACCCGCCATGTTTGGGTTCATTTGATTTGTCTGGTTATGCACTTACTACAGATACACACGTAACTTGGCCAGGTTTTAGAGTAGTGGGGGTAAGTTCGCGCATCGTGCAATTTGAACCACAAAAAGTACGAACGAACGGAATGTTGATTCCGTACAAGACGTCTCTCGGAGACATATGATTGGTCCGTCAAGTGACGGACCAATCATATGTCCGCGACGGCGCAACCGCGTCTCCCGCGACCCGCTCATACGTCAAAGGGGACCTAAAAATCGACCTTTGCGCATATGACGCAACTGGCCAATTTACGTGCTGTAAAAAGCTTGCTTAAAAAGTATTTTTAATTAATATTTTTAATGTTATTTTTAGCTCTCCTGTGCGCCGCCCACTGCAGTCCACTGGGCTTAGGAGCAACAACACTATGCGAGTCTGCGCCTAACTTTATAGGAGGACTAGGCCTAAATGGTCTAGGCGGACTAGGATATGGCCCACTCAGCGGTCTCAGTGGCTTAGGAGGTGTGGGAGCTACTACAGTCTGTGAATCTACACCTAACTTGGGACTTGGCGTTAATGGCATCGGTCTTGGTGGATTAGGGGCCACAACTGTGTGTGAATCTGCACCCAATGTGTGGGGTCTCGGTGGTCTAGGTCTAGGAAATTTAGCCGGATTAGGCCTTGCCGGTGTCGGTGGCGTGGGAACGGTTTGCGAGACAGTTCCTAATGTAGGTCTTGGGCTGGGTGGGTTAGGATATGGTTTAGCCGGTCTCGGTGGTCTAGGCGGTCTCGGTGGTCTAGGCCATCTCGGTGGTCTGGCCGGTCTTGGTGGCCTAGCCGCGATTAATGGATTAGGAGGTTTAGGCCTCGGCCTAGGATATGGTGGCCTAGGATTAGCTGGGCTAGGCGGTTTAGGTGCGACAACTGTCTGTGAAAGTGCTCCTAATGCTGTTCCATGGTTTGGTGGTTTGGGATTGGCTGGTTTAGGGCCACTGGGTGGTTTGGGTGGTGCTTCAACCGTTTGCGAGACCGTGCCAAATGTGGGTATCGGTGGAATCGGCTTGGTGGGACGCCCTTACTTCTAAACGGCCACTAATTTTAGTAATACACATATTGGCACCGGGCTTCACCCGATATTCCTAGGCAGTAATAACGGACTCTGACAACCATCACACTTTAGCTGTAGGGTGGAGGGCAAATTAAAAAAAACTTCAGGTGTATTATAATATTTTTATTGTTTTTGACATCGTTGGGCAAATTCCTATTGATAGGAAAATTACTATTACATAATAGGAAAATGCTTATTAATAAATTGTTTATACTTATTTGCATTATTTAAAATAATATCTCTATTGTGACGAATAAAATCATATTTTCTTCAATGATGGTCTGTGAAATGGTTTATACCTACTGTTGAAATAAAAGGATTCTTTTGATTTGATGGGAATTTTCCCAATCGTACCAATTTTGTGATATTAAAACGAATATTCAAAAAAATAATTTAGAATAAATGTTATTTATTTATTTTTTATTTAAAAATGATCTCGCAGTATTTTTAACTTAAGAATATTCGTTTTATTACTTTTTAAAACAATAATACTTAATATTATATGCCTGGATCGAAAAAAAATGTGAAATATATTAAAAAAAAAACTCAATTTTAAAATTGTTCTGTACAATCTTTAGTTTTGTATAATATATTTATGTATTACATTGGCAAATAAATTTTATGTATTTTGATATTATTTTTCATTTTAATTTAGTTTGCTATCATCTAATCCATCCAAAACTTTCATACTGAACCTGGAGTCTCTCCTACCCCTCATTTCGTAAGGGAAACTAATCCAACCCAATAAACTTGACTTTTATGGGAGCGACAGCCGTCTAACCTCTCAACCTTTACAAGAAAAACTAAACCAGAATCTCATTTTAAATCGGTTGGAGCCTCAGTATTGCGTCGTGAACATAATTATGTCTTCTTTTCTTTCGACCAATGAAATTGCTGAAATAAATGATTAAAAAATAAAAAACCCGACTGCTGTTGAAAAGCCTGAGATAAGTTTGATAGCAGGCGGTACTTATTAGGAAAACATACACCGAAGAAAAATTAATGGGTACTGCATGCTATCAAACTTGTTTCAGGCTTTTGAACAGCGGGTTTTTTATTTTTTAATCTTTTGTTTAATTTTATCCCTTGTAGTTACGCCATAAACTATTATATTTTTGAAATCTCCTTTTAATTTCCTTCATTTTGATTCCTACCTCACTCGATAAGTATGACAAATTTTTTTTACAACACACATTTTAGCACCAGAAATCAAAATTATGATTTTTGTTCACATTTCATGTACCCTATGACACTCGGGAGATGCAAACCTTTCATTTGAGACCTCATTCATCGAAATCCATCCAGCCGTTAGGCCTATAGAGGGGAACAAAGAAAATTACATACATACATACACACATATTTACAATGAGCGGGAATTAAACCGCTGACTCTCTGACTTACTACTTAAACATCTTTTGACGTTGACTGTGTATGGATTTAACTTAAAAGACACCTTTTTGCATACTTATCTCATTTCATTATCTGAACCTTTTTCAAAACTCAGTTGGGGTCGGCTTTTCAGTCTAACTGTGATGCGGCTAAACTTCGATATTTTCCGTGGAGCGACTGCTATCTGACCTCCACAACCAATGGTCATTTTATGACCAATGGCGATATCGAAGTTCCAAGTTAGACTTGTTGGACTTTTGTGGGCTCCAACTACCCGTAACGACTGCCATAGATGTTTGTATGGCAACCGGGACCGACGGCTTAACGTGCTCTCCGAGGCAACAATCAGTGCGATAAATACACACATAACTTCGAAAAACATTGGTGTGTGCCATGGTGAACCTGGGATCGAACCTTTTTGCAAAGTTGGTTAAAAATAAAACACCACAGATTAAAATTGCGAGAGTTACCCGTACTTTATTAAAACTATTCTTACTTACAAATGCATATTACTTTACATATATATATCTACATAACTCCATCTATCACCACCTTAGCTGCAGCATGGAGGGGGGGGACATGGGCACTCGCAAGGGCATGGTGCGGGAGGGGGGTCGCATGGGCCTGGGCATGGTGGAGGCACTGGTGGAGGGTTAGGATCCACGGGAGCAGTTGAGCGACAGATGCTCGCACAGCCAAGGGTTCTGTACACCTGTGGGGGGTTAGGCTTGAAGCAGATGGTGGGGGGAGCTGGAACTATGATCTTGGGTGGGCGGATGACCAAAGCGTCCGGAATTGGTGGCTGGACTGGAGGTGGTTGTACCTGGAAAAGGGGAGAAAATTAGCAGACAATTCCATCAGGAACTAAGCGGTTCGGTTTTTTTTATACTACTTATGTGGCTGACAAGCACACCGCCTATGGATGTGTCCAACATCAGGGGCGTCACACTCGCGCTGCCGACCCTGGAGGGGGGAGGGTTAGGAGATTGTCAGCTCTGGCTACCCTGCTTACCTTGGGGAACACAACACGATGGTTATTATGGGGCGGTGTTCTGTAGGGCGGAGTTACTACCCCAGTAGGACTGCTCAGTAACATATATACAAAAAAAAGCGAACGAATTGAGACCTCCTCCTTTTTTGAAGTCGGTTAAAAATTGATTTTATATTGCCTCGAACTTTCTATCATGAAGGTTAGAAATTAAAGAAACCTTACCCTTATTGGAGGTGGTCTAGGCACGCAGACAGGTGGAGGTCTGACACAGATAGGAGGGGGGGTCGGCGGAGTCACAGGTGGTACTCGGACGTAGAATGCTGGAGGGGTTGGTGGCTGCACCGGCGGAGGCCTCACGGTGATAGGATCCGGGGTGGGAGGCTGGACTCGCGCAGGTTTGACCCAGATGGGAGGTGGCTGCGGCAATTGGATCTGACCAGGACGCACTACAATGGGAGGTGGAGTTTGGAACCTGATTTGACCTGGCCTGATAAGGATTGAACCTGGAGAAAGAGAAGAAATGATTAGTTGTTGCTTTTGGTCATATCTCCGGTTCTACTTAACCAATTGCGATCAAAAATACGGCAGATTTTAAGTCTGACCAAGATCTTTCTAATACAAAGAACCACATCAGAGTCCGTTCAGTAGTTTTTGCGTCAATCGCGAACATTTCAAGGAGGTAGGACACGATGGTATCTCCCGTCCGAACTGAGCAGTCCGACTGGGGTAGTACCTCCGCCCTACAGAACACCGCCCCATAATAACTATCGTGCTGTGTTCCCGGCAATCCTCCTCCTTCTACCCCTTCCTAGTCCCGCCTTCGCCTTCGCCTTCTTCAGGGTTACACACGTCCATAGGCCACGATTACCACATACCATTAGGTGGGCCGTGTGCTTCCATCTACGTAGAAATCCACAAACAATCATTTTTGTGTTCAGAATCTTTCATTATAACATAACCCCATTATCTCCAATAGATACAGCTACTTTAGATTTTTTTATATTGGACACGTCAAAATGACTTCACCTCGCCTGTTGGTAAGCTAAAGGTAAAGTCTCAGGACCGGGGTCAACACTACATACACCGATAGTGCTGCAGTGGCAGCCCGCCGCTTATAGGCGTTTTTATATTTATTTATTATTTTTTTTGTTATTTTTTTGTGATATTTTTTATTTATTTTCTTTATTTTCAAAATAGTGCAACGTAAATACATCTTTTTGACATCTAAAACTACTTAATACTAAGTTTACCACCGCTTCTTAGGCGCTAGTGGAGAAGAAACGGCGCAACATTACATAGAAGCAAGATTTATACAGAACCCTAAAAGCTATCGTTAATCAACTCTTAGTGTTCACGATGAGATCTGGCCTGCATGTCTGGCAGGTCGCCAAATATTGTCTGAACAAGTAGCGGTACTATCCGTCAATGTTAGCCCAATCCATCAGCTAATTCGACACCCATATATTAGGACATTGGTATTTATTGGACGATAAAGGATTTTATTCGGTTATGGGTAAGCTCTTCATTGATTCTGTGTTCCTAGTACATTTATATTGTATTTATTTGTGATGATACAAATAAATACCTATAATTGAATTTGTATTTGTATTTTTAAACGACTTCAGAAAAGGAGGTGGTTTTCAATTTGACTGTATTTGTTTATGTTTGTTACCACAGAACTTTCGAATGGATGAACCGATTTAAATGATTCTTTTTTATTTGAAAGCTGGCGCTTCCCTATTTCAATTAGGTTCGTTGAAATCCTAGGAATCTAAGCGCACAGCCGTACGCAAGACAAGTTCGAGCATTCCAGTAACATGCCGTATATTTCGACCCACTTTTGAACCCCCTGTAGCTCAGTACCTATTGCAAGTACAGAGATAAAATTGTACCTACGTAATTATATACTAGTACTAAAGCAGTATACCAAATTGCATAGATATAGTTTCAGTAGATCCTGAAATATGACCCTATGAATATAGCTAATTTTGGCACTGACTGACTGGCCGGTAATCAAAATCTCTACATGTCAAACAGCGAATCTAAAAAAAAATTATATTTTACCTGCTGGTGCTTGTCCATAAATATAGTTGACAGGTGGCTCGCAGGGGTTGCAGGGCCCAATCTGTACGGACCCCGGACCCCCGTTGCAGGGGTCGCAGGGGTCGCACGGTGACGGCTGCGGACATGGACTGCCACAGGGGAACTGGGGATCAGGCTGCGGCACTGGCTGCCCCAAGGCAGTGCCCAGGACTAAAACTGGAACAAGAAATACAGTTATTTTTTTCTTATACTGTGTATCGATATCGCCTAATGTCACCATTGGGTTGTGAAGGTCAGATGGCAGTCGCTTCACGGAAAATATCGAGGTCCAGCCAAATCCGCAGTTAAGACTGGTTAAGCGGACCCCAGACTCCGAGGTGAAAGCTTTGGATGCGACTGGGATTAGCGCTAGGTTGAAGAAGACGTAGGTGATAGACAAGCACACGGCCCACCTGAAGGGAATGAGGGAGGGCTAGGAAGGTGACGGGAGGCTAGGATGGGGAACAGTGTGCTCTGGCTACCTTACTTACCGGCGGGAACACAACACGCAGGTTATTATGGGGCGGTGTTCTGTTGGGCGGAGGTACTACCCCAGTCGGACTGCTCATTTCGGACGGGTGATACCGTCGTGTCCTGCCTCCTAAATCAGGCAATGCCATAATGCATGGGGTTCTACTACAATATTCGCGACCCAAAAAATTTAAAACGAAAGTATTAACTTACAGGACGGAATTTGAACCCGTGACCAGTCCCATTCTAGGAGGAATTCAAGGGGAATATTGTGGGGTAAGTAGTTCAGAATCTCCACGTGGTGCACCCTGAATAATGGAGAGTATGGAGACGATAGCGCCTCTTGGTCGCAAGGGAAGACACGGTGAATACACTCATTACTTTTCGTATTGCTAATGAAAAGTAATGAGTGTATAATATTGTTCTGCCTGCCCCCATAGTGACATTCAGGCGTGAATATATAAGAAAATATTTACCCGTTATCCATATCACTTTGCCTTTCGCCATTTTTCGATCGTCTGATGCAAATACAATATAATAATTCGTTTTTATACTGAGATTATTGTTTTGAAATTTTAAAATACAACAGAATATTTAAATTATCAAGAACTTTAAAATTTCCACTTTAACAGTATATGAATAAGGTTGAAGTTAAGTTAAATTTGATTTCAAAATGTATTGTCACAGTTAAATAATTATTTTAAAATGGTTATTGAAAATTATTTTAAATTTGGGGTGAGTATTTATTTTATGCTAAAGTTGTTACCGTAATGGTTTTGATTTTTGAAAGTAAAGTGCGTAATATTATGCTTTTAATAAATTAGTTCTACTGGTATTTTCAAATGGTAAAATGGATCCCGTTGTAATGATGGCCTTTCGACTAACTCAGGTGTTACGAACACGATATTATAAAATTAAAATAAGTTATTAATTTTAAAGAACCGCGGTAGCCTAGGTCTCGGGTTCAATCCCAGGTTCACCATGGCACACACCAATGACTTTTCGATGCTTTTCGAAGTTATGTGTGTATTTATCGCAGGCTTATTAGTGCCTCGGAGAGCACGTTAAGCCGTCTGTCCCGGTTGCCATACAAACATCTATGGCAGTCGTTACGGGTAGTTGGAGCCCACAAAAGTCCAACCAGTCTAACTTGGAACTTCGATATCGCCATTGGTCATAATGACCATTGGTTGTGGAGGTCAGATGGCAGTCGCTCCACGGAAAATATCGAAGTTCAGCAGCATCACAGTTAGACTGGAAAGCCGACCCCAACTGAGTTGGGAAACAGGTTCAGAGAATGATATTAATTTTAAAGACGTTTCTAAAAACAAGCTTTTTAACAAGTGCATAACCAGACAAATCAAATGAGCCTGTTCTATTCATGTTCCTACTAGCTTTCGCCCGCGGCTACACCCGCGTGGAAGATGGTATCGCCACCAATAAAACAACTCTCCACTTGACTACTCTACTCTCCACTCCACTTCCACCCTTCACTCCACTCCACTTCACTCTCCACTCCACTCTCTACAAAAAAGGATGAAAAGTCCTATGTCCATCTCCTGGTTCTAAGCTACCGCCCTACAAATTTTCAACCAAATCGGTTCAGCCGTTCTTGAGTTATAATAAATAGTGTAACTAACACGACTTACCTACTTTTATTTAAACTAGTTGTTGCCCGCGGCTCCGCCCGCGTGGACGTCGATTTTCGCGTTTTTTTACTATATCGCATGTTCTAATGAGCCGATTGTGATCAAATATGCGTAAGATTTTGAGTCTAACCAAGACCTTTCTAATAA
The DNA here is from genome assembly GCA_963576445.1 of Lithosia quadra. NCBI lineage: Eukaryota > Metazoa > Arthropoda > Insecta > Lepidoptera > Erebidae > Lithosia > Lithosia quadra. The sequence goes on from OY754902.1 coordinate 6,503,740, forward strand.
AAAAAACCGCAACAAATCCCGTTCATTTTGATGCAGTTTTTGCGCGGATTTTTGAGCGGATTTTGATGCGGTTTTTTTTATTAGAAAGGTCTTGCTTAGACTAAATATTTACCGTATGTTTTCTGCTAGAAAGATCTTACTACTCAAATAAAACAACTTGAATCACATTTTACAAGCTTTTATTTAGTTTCACCTGTCCCGTTGTCTGTAATCAAATCTTGCAAGCCATTTTTTGACGACTTCTGGTTATCCGATTGAGCTGAAATTTGGCCTACTTATGTAAGTCCCATGACACTGCAATATTGTAAATAATAAGAGCTTGTTTTTATAAAGGTTTTTTTAACCGACTTCAAAAAAGGAGGAGATTCTCAATTCGTACCCTTTTTTGTGTGTATGTTACGCGATAGCGGCGCAAATTGTGAATGAATTTTGAAATTTTTTTTTGTTTGGAAGCGGCTACTTCTGAGGTAGTCCCATATCCAGGGTATCAGGATGTGATGCTGGGATCTTGGGGAAATCGAGGGGAAATCATCAAATTTACGGCAAAAATTCTGTTTTTGATGCCTTTGTACATAATGAACCTCATAAATAGGTACTTTTCTATTTCTGTACACTAAAAAGTAAAAAATTTTAGTTTGTGAAGTCGGTTTTTTAAACGTAGTTATAATTATTGTAAGATTTACTTATATTATCTAATACGTATACATACCAACTAGAAATTACATACAAGTAATAATAAAAAGAAAATACTGAGTTCCTTTCACCCTACAACTCCCATAAAAGGATTTAATGTGACACAATACGAATGAAACGGAACAATGATGGTGAGTGGTATATAAAAAATAAACGCCATCAAAAACATTTTATGTAAATGAAACAGACCGGTCAAGTGAGAGTAGGGCACACGACGGGTTCTGTATAATCTTACATTATTTACTACCTATATAATAAGTTATTAACTTTTAAAGGACTCTTAAAATCAAGCTCTCTAGTAAGTGCATAACCAGACAAATCAAATGAGCCCAAACATGGCGGGTTTATCTTGTTCAGTTCACAAGTTCCTATGACCTACCGTCGCCATCTTCAGACCCTGGATATCACGTAGCATCAGAGTATTTGTCAAGACAAAACAAATGAGTCCAAACTCGATGGGTTTATCTTGTTTAGTTCAGGAGTTCCTATGGCCACCTTCCGACTCCATCATCAGACCAGCTTCATAGTACCATATTATCGTATTGTCACCGAAGATACGCAAGTATAATCTGAGGTCAGGAAATGGTTTTAATTAGGCTTCCAAGATTTGATCATACTGACTCTTCTTTTTGTATATAGGACACGTCAAAATAACTTCACCTCGCCTGATGGTAAGCTAAAGATAAAGCCTCAGTGTCACCACTACATACACCGATAGTGCTACAGTGGCGGCCCTCAGCTTGACGGCCTCATCAAATGCTTTTTCACGGCCCGCTTAAAGGCCCCGGGACTGTAGGAGAAAGGAAACACGTGAGCTGGTAAAGAGTTCCAAGTCTTTATGGTGCGGCAAATAAAAGAGGCACCGAACCGCTTGGTTCTTGATGAAATTGATTGCACTGTGTGATCTTCTATCAATTAGTGCGCGCGGCTTACCGGCTTGCAGGGATACATTACATTTACCATAAAGGTCAATGTATTCCTGCAAGCCGGTAAGCCGGTAACCTTATTGAGTTCTACACCGATTTTTTTGCCAAAAATTGGGCCGGGTAAGCACCACCGTGCACTTTTGCGAAAACCCCTCCATAATAACCCAACACCGGTTAGATTGCGTTCAGGGTTCAGCAGGTGCATAGCCGGGGCTTGAGGTGATGGTTGTCGCAGTATTTGTGGGACCAGTGGGTATTGGCGTAGTCTAAACCAATATTTTGCGCTTCGTCACGCAGTGCTGCGATGACAATCACCTCTACTTTTACGAGGCCGTCAAGTTGAGGGCCACCATTATGTCACTGTCGGTGTATGTATGTACCCGCGACCTGAGACTTCGCCTTTAGCTTACCATCAGGCGAGGTGAAGTCATATTGCAGGGTTACGTTGACCTTGATACCTAAGAGAGTCTAACACCGAAAATAAAAACAGTAAAATCACTTGTATATTATATATTTCATATAATAAAACATTACATAAATAAATTACTTAATAATACGCATTTGTAAGTCTATCATTACAGCCTTAATAATATGTACGGGTAACTTATCTCTATAGCTATCTAAAAACCATTTTCGTGCGAATGTCAACTATACACAATATTCGAGATCTTTTTTTTACTAAATTATGACTTAAACTTATTCAAAAGATTCAATTTTGTTACTAATCTCCTGGCGAAGATTTAAAAACAACATAAGCCTCACAAAATTTCAATATAAACTCTTATAAATGCATAGAACAATTTTTTACGTCTCTTTGGCGGTAAGCGCGGGCACACCCCGGAAACTCTCGACAACATTATGAAACAATCGTTAGCAATTAGGATTCTTAGTCGCTTGCTAGATTTTTCTGTTGACTTCACCTCGCCTGATGGTAAGTTAAAGGTAAAGTCTCAAGATCGGGAGTCACCGAAAGTGCTACAGTGATGGCCTTCAGCTTGACGGCCTCATCAAATGCTTTCCCGGCCCGCTTAAAGGACCCGGGACTGTAGGAGGAAGGAAATACATGCGCTGGTAATGTCTAAGTACTTGTATCTTCGCCGTATTATAGATGTTGTTACCCAACAATACTAGACTTGGTGGAAAGTCTGTATTTCATTCTTATATTTATCTTCAGGTCAACTTCTATTCTCTTCTGAAATAATGACCCAATGCCCTGTTTGACTGGTTGACGGGAAAATTGAATTAAATTGGGGTAACACTGGATAGGGGTAATACTGGTTTAGGAGAACACGTAAAAAGATGTTTATACTATGTGTGATGATGTTACCCCATATTTGAAGTTACCCCATTAAAACAATTTTGCTTTACACATTCCTTGGGTATTTAAATTAGTTTGAATCTCTCAGAATAAGTTTGAAATAATTACTTCGTTATTTAGCATGGCTATTGGGGTTCACAGGAGCAAGGGCATGGTGGCGGTGGTGGTTCACAGTTGCAAGGTGGGGCAAGAGAGGGGGGGCACGGTAGTTGAAAAGGACAAGGAAGCGAGCAAGGTGATTGGCAAGGTGATTGACCCTGGTTTTGTATCTGCCCCACGGATGATCCAGAGTTACCCTGGCTACCGGATTGGAGTGATGTAGTTGACACACAGATAGTTGGTGGTTGGAGACACTGAGGCCTTGGCTGTCTAACCACGATCTGTGGAGGCGTCAGGGGCGCAGGGCGAGGCTGTGTCACGCTGATCGGTGCTGGTTGGATCGGATCTGGCTTTGGTACCCTGACAACAATAGGTGGTGGTCGGATCGGGCACAATGGCGCTGGTCTGGCGAGAACTGGAGGTGGATTGATCGGTGCCAGTGCGGGAGGGTTGACGATTATCGGCCTTGGAGTCACAGGTGGGAGAGGTGGCGGTTGGACTGTCAATGCTGGGGGTGTGATCGCAGCCTGCTGTGGTGGGCGCACCAGGATAGGTGGAGGCTGGATGATGACGTCAGGCGATGGGCTGATGAAGAATGTGCCGCCGGGGACAGGGATCTCTTGGAATCCAGCCGCCCTCAAGCGTTCAGGGATGCAGTTCTTCTGTAGCAGAATCTTCACAGGACCGTCGCCGCATTGCGCTGGAATATAATTCAATATTAGTCTACAACCCATGGGATTCCAGGGAATGAAAGTAGCCTATGTGTTCCAGATTATAATCTATCCCGGTACCCAGCTAGATCCGTACAGCCGTTTGAGTGTAATTAAGTAACGAACATGTTCACGAATTTTCACATTTTATTGGAGTAGTCCGCAATGAGCCCCTGACCGAATAGCACCTTGCCTAGTCCACTAAGAGCACCTGCCAAAAATTTTGATAAGTACTCTTCGTGGACTTAGGCTAGGTGCTATTTGACCAGGTGCTCTTCGAGGACTAAGACTATTCCATTTTATTAGTAGGATAGGAAGTGAATGTTTGAAAATTTGTTACTCAATCACTTTTAAACGGCTGAACGGATCTGGCCGAAATTTGGTCCAGGGATAGATTATTATAGTCTGATATAACACGTCAGATATTTGCTATCCCTGGATTAGATTACCATGGCTTCGATTCCTGCAGGAACCTTTTCAAAATCCCGCAGTAAATATATAAAGGTAAAAATATACTTACTTGGTGCCATGGCGCAGGGGTCACAGGGCATAGGGCATGGTGGGGGAGGTGGGCAGGGTGGCGGGGGGCACGGAGGCTCACACGGACACGGCGGGGGAGGGCACGGACATGGACACGGACATGGACACGGACATGGACACGGACAGGAACTAAACTGCGGCGCGGGCGCAGCCGCCGCCGATGCTACAAGTGCTGTGAACAATGATGGTTATTATTGGAGGACAGAGGGATTGGAGTGCCTTGTGGGTTACCTGCTAGGTACCCCAGAAGGTACTCTAATCCAATCTTTCCAAGGTACTACCTGGAGAATCGTATAAGTTTTTGATTTGCCTGCTTTACGGGTGGAGTACGGCATGTTCAAACTTCTAAGCTATGTAATACCTAATTGTACCTGTCATCATTCTCTGAACCTTTTTTTCCCAACTCAGTTGGGGTCGGCTTTCCAACCTAACTGTGATGCGGCTGAACTTCGATATTTTCCGTGGAGCGACTGCCATCTGACCTCCACAACCAATGGTCATTATCACCAATGGCGATATCGAAGTTCCAAGTTAGACTGGTTGGACCTGCCATAGATTAAATGAAAGTTTATGAACATAATTCGATGAACGCAAAACTTACTGCACGCATTTCGATGCATTTTTTTTATTAGAAAGGTTAGATATGAAATCTACCGTAATATGTTTCATTGCAATTGGATGACTAGAACCGGAGATATGACCAAAAGTTGCGATAATTGCTATTTTATGCGAATGGAACCGCGGTCCTAAGCTATTAGAAAATAAAAAATAAATGAAACTCGTTTTAAAATAATATTTTAGCGCGCTTTTCTGTTCTTAAGCTCTTAGACAGATAGACCATAGACAGCTTAAAGTTTTAAAAGAAATAAAGTTTTAATATCTAAAGTTTGCCAGCTGCAAAAACTACTCAGACTCCTTAGCCAGCGGTGTTAAGGTAATTAGTATCAATAATTAATACTTACTTTGATAAAATGGCTAGTTAGCCATTTTATCAAAGTTCGCACTACTTTTAATAAAAAGACCATCTATACAATTAAATAGAATGGAAGTGTAATGTTTGTGCCTCGGTGGCGCAGCGGTAGTGAACACGGCCGTTGCGCGGGAGGCGCGGGTTCAATCCCCGTTTAGTGCAAATATTTGTATGCATGAATATGGGTATTTGCATTAGTCTGGTCGTGCCTCGGAGAGCACGTTAAGCCGTCGTCGGTCCCGGTTGCCATACAAACATCTATGGCAGTCGTTACGGGTAGTTGGAGCCCACAAAAGTCCAACAACAACGGTCTAGCTGCAATGCTTCGATATCGCCTAATGTCACCATTGGGTTGTGAAGGTCAGATGGCAGTCGCTTCACGGGAAATATCGAGGTCCAGCCAAATCCGCGGTTAAGACTGGAAAAGTGGACCCCAGACTCCGAGGTGAAAGCTTTGGATGCGACTGGGATTAACGCTAGGTTGAAGAAGAAGTGTAATGTTTGTAATATTAAAATAATAGGTTTTATGTATATAAAAAAAAATTCTACGGCATTCTACACGTGCTTAACGTGCTCTCTGAGGCACAAACAGACCAATGCAAATACCCATATTCATGCATGCAAATATTTGCACTGAGCGGGGATCGAAATATTTTCGATCTATTTTTCACCATAGTATTAAAATTAAAAACTACAAAAAAGCAATTAAAGTAATGTTACCTATTATACCCAATGCCGTTATACGCCCCATGGTCGACAACCTTGTGTGAAAAATTATCAATTTCCCGCCTTTTTATACGAAACCCGCCATCTTGTTTATATTTTAAATAATTCTTGGTGTAATGGCTCCCAATAAAGCATATATTGTTTAATGAATTATTAGTAAAACTATGTCCAAATATGCATTTAAGCGTGGAGTATAAATTAAATAATTATTAAATTTCTTCTCCTTGAAAATTTATTTTTTGTACGATTATGTGATGCCATTATTAGAAGCATAAAAAATTAATTAATGCAATAAAAAAAAATAAAAACCTGACTGCCTAAAAAACCAAAATGAAAAAAACAAGCACTTAGATGTCCTGTGGTCTAGAAATATAACAACTTAACAGTCGGGATCCATTGAAAAATTAGATTGGCTGTCGAATTTTGAATCCCGACTGTTTAGTTGTTTAAGCAGTCGGGTTTTTGATTTTTAAATTACTATTTTTTTATTTTATACTTTCTAGTTATGAGTACCTAGCTAGCTATTTACCAGACTGAATTTCTACATTCTAAATTCTAAGTTTCTACTGCCCAAAAACCTATTTATGTTCGAATGATTGCAACGCAACTTTAAATCGATATAGATCCAAACGGTAAATCGAATCTAAAAATGTTAAGAGAAAACTAAAAATGATTTTTAAATACCTATTCAACGATACCCCACTTGATATAGTTTGTTGACATTATTTTTTAATTTTCACGATAATTTTATTATGGCGCCATATTGAATTTTTACTAACGTCATAATATTTTTAGTGACACTCGCCGGACTAAGAGGAATCGATTGACGTATAAATCATAAAAATCGATCTAGATTTTTGGTCTGCATAGTACTTCAAAGGAACATAAACATGAATAGGTACAGGCTGATAAACACATTACCACTCCTTTGCATCGCACATTTGGGTAAAAAAACGTATAAAGTATCTTCAAATTGATATAAAAATTACTTTCACTGAAACTATAAACACCAAGGCATGTCTAATCAATTCTCCTTTACACAACGGTCTCGTTAGAGCATACCTAAACATTCTTGAAAGTATAAAAACTTGTAAAATACATTCTCTAATTACTGTCAACGCAATGGCTTTGAAGGCAATAGTGATTCTTGGTGAGTTTAACCTTCGATTGATACCTGCCACTTAGGTCACAACAAGATCTGGAATTCTTTACCAGCTCACGCGTTTCCTTCCTCCTACGGTCCCGGGTCCTTTAAGCGGGCCGTGAAAAAGCATTTGATAAGGCCGTCAAGTTGAGGGTCACCGTTATGGCACTGTCGGTGTATGTAATGAGGAACCCCTTCCTGAGACTTTGCCTTTAGCTTACCATCAGGTGAGGTGAAATCATATTGACGTGACCAATATAAAAAAAAGACAAGACGAGTAGGAGGTAGGACACGACGGTATCGCCCGTCCGAACTGAGCAGTCTGACTGGGGTAGTACCTCCGCCCTACAGAACACCGCGGCAATAATAACCATCGTGTTGTGTTCCCGCCGGTAAGTAGGGTAGCCAGAGCTCACTGTACCCCTCCTCCTCCCATCCCTTCCTAGCCTCCTCACCCCTTCCCAGCCCTCCCCCCTTCCCTTCAGGGTAGGCAGCGCGTGTGTGACACCCTTAGTGTTGCACACGTCCATAGGCCACGGTGACCGCTTCCCATCAGGTGGGCCGTGCGCTTGTCTGCCACCTACGTAGTAAAAAAAAGGCAGTGAGAATCCGAATTCCACGTAAGTAAACCAAAACGTTGATAGCTGAATGCTGATAAGGACGCGGCCTCTACTCAGAGGTATCGAGTTGATCGAGTTCGAATCCTGCCGGACGTTACCAATTGTGAATTTCATTTTATGGAATTTATATGTGCTAATCACATGATTTACCATTTGCTGACGGTGAAGGAAAAACATCGTGAGGAAACCTGCATATCCTAGAAGAAATTCTAAGGACATGTCCGATCCACCAACCCGCATTAGACCAGCGTGTGTGGATTAAGGTCTAAACCCTCTCAGCTCTCTCGTTAGAGGAGAGGAGACACGTGCCCAGCAGTGGGACATAAATGGGTTGTTATTAAAACCAAAACAGCTAATTTCTTGTTTATCTGGATGACATTATTATATTTTACAGCACTTATCACTTACACGGCTGCTGCGCCGTGGAGGTGCTACACGACCTGCGATGGCAGCACCATCTGCTTCGGAGAACAAGGCCAGCCCTGCATCAGTCCTCCATCAATCAGCTTAGCAAGGCCTTGCCCACCGTGCACAGGCCCTGCAACAGTCTACACTCCTTGCCAATGCCCTTGTCCGCAACCGTTACCGCCACCGCCCTGCCCTTGCCCTTCACCTCCTCCTCCCTGCCCTTGTGACTGTCCACAACCCTTGCCATCTCCGTGTGGTAGACCTTGCCAACCACAGCCACCTTGCTACTCTTAAAAACAGCATTGATGATGATGATTAGGAGTCAACAGTCAGTTAATTGAATTGGAAGAAAATTGTTTGGAACATGATATAGGCGAATAAATTATGTTTATAAAAATTATTTTTTGATTTTTGATGGATTAAATTTTATTTTTTGGTTTTGAATAGAATATAGTTTTTATTTATTTAATACTACTATCTTAATGATAGCAACCCATTTATGTCCCACTGCTGGGCACGGGTCTCCTCTCCTCTAACGAGAGAGCTGAGAGGGTTTAGACCTTAATCCACACACGCTAATGCGGGTTGGTGGATCGGACATGTCCTTAGAATTTCTTCTAGGACATGTGGGTTTCCTCACGATGGTTTTCCTTCACTTTTAACAGATAGTAAATCATGTGATTAGCACATATAAATTCCACATATTGAAATTCACATTGGTACTGTCCGGCCGGATTAGAACTCGATACCTCTGAGAAGAGGCCGCGTCCTTATCCATTCAGCTACCATCGCATTTTAAAATTGAAAATCGTAGTGACCTCTACACAATTCATTGATAACACTCTATCAAGTTCATTATTATTCATTATCTTCAGGAAGGGTAGGTACTTAATGTTTCCACGACACGAAAAGAGGACCCTCTGACGGTTACTGTTGTAGGTATATTGCGTGATATCAGTGTAAAAATTTTCATATCGCGATGCAGGATTAATTGTTCTAAAGTAGTAGTTTGATTTTTCTCTACTAGATGGTGTTAGATATATCGGTAGATTCATATTGTACACTATTGATTTTACAATAAATAACTAAGTTAAGCGCCAAAAAATTCGGAAACCTTTTAGAAAACTATAACCTAGAAGTCTTCAAGTCTAGAGTGAACAGGTTACTTCTAGGGAAGCGTGCTCCACCGTCGACCACATCATCATTTACCAACAGGTGAGATTGTGGTCAAACGCGAGCCTATTACCAATAACAGAGAATTTTGTGTCGACGATACACTTGTTGAGAAAAGGCTTCAAAGCCTTGCCCATCGACGCAAAGTTGCAGGTCTCTCGGTGTTCTATCGGATACATTTCGGGGAGTGCGCTCTGGAATTGCACAACCTGATACCTCCAAGTCCTTTCCATCAACGAACGACCAGACGAACAGCGATACGCATTATGGTCGATATTCCACTCATACGCACAAAGTCCTTTACCGACACGTTCATCATGCGTACAGCTAAGAAGTGGAATTCCCTGCCCGAGTCTGTGTTTCCGGCAAGCTAGTATTCAAGTCACGAGGGAATAGGTTCCTTCTAGGCAGGCATGATTCATCGTAGACCACATCGTCACTTACCATCAGGTGGGATTGAGGTCAAATGTAAGCCTATCATGAATAAAAAAAATAACCTAAGCCACTTCACACCCAAGACGGCGTGTGGTTTTAGTCGGTTCAAGCTTGACATAACTGCCCCCACAGGCTCAACGGGGTCGGTTTCGTGGGGCTATGCGCACGAAAAAAAGTGCCAAACGTTCAGCGACACTCAATGTATAATAAAATGTTTTAAGTTAAACGCTTTTATGCAGTAAAAGCGGCCATATTGGATTCTATTCATTTTCTTTTCTTTTTTTTCTATACCACGTAGGTGGCAGACAAGCACACGGCCCACCTGATGGGAAGCGGTCACCGTGGCCTATTTAAACGGTTTTATTTAACTCGACCTTTTGTTTGGGTCAAATCTAGTAATTGAAATTTGACCCCCTTTCTGTTGTTGGATTGGTCTAATATTTTGCAGAAGTTCTGATGACAATACAATTTAAAACCGTATAACTTACAAAAAAATTACTTAATTTATTTCACAGTGAACTATATTCTACTATTGAATGAAATTTTTAAGCAATTGCATGCTAACTATTTCCAATGATTTTCTGATCGGAAAAACCTCGTCCTGGACGATAATTTTTTCCGATTAGAAAAGCATATTCTACTAGTCAAGTCCTTTATAATGATATCGATATTGCGGTAGATATGCACAACTATGTAAGCCACCATTTTGTAGCGGCGGCCATCTTGGATTTACAATGATACAGAATAGATTAACTTGTATTGTCACCAGAACTAAAGATATATGCCTATGCTGCTAATTCTGTTGTTACATCTCTAAACTTAAAATTCTCTAAAATTTTCTAATTGCATCTGTTTCTTTCATGATCAGATAAAAAGGACAGATGATTTATGTTAGTGAACACCTGTCAAATTAAGTCGGCGCCTTGACGGTACCCTTCAATTTTAGTCGACATCTACGAACATGCGAACTTAATTTGATAGGTGTTCACTATAATAAATCATCTGTCCTTTTTATCTGATCATGAAAGAAACAGATGAAATTAGAAAATTTTAGAGAATTTTAAATTTAGAGATGTAACAACAGAATTAGCAGCAATATCAAATTTTCATTTCCATTTTTCGTTTTGAATACGTGGTTTTATTGAATTGGACGCCAGAGCTTTTTGACAGCCTGCAGGTTAGGTTGGCTTACCTAGTCCAAGGTCTTGGTAGACTCTTGAAAAGGAGATAGAGGGTCAAAATAAAAGACCAGTTTAAGATTAAGATTATGATCGCATCATACTATTGAACAGGGTCATTGGTAGCTGTAGCGGCATGGCGAGGAATGACAGCGGGTTCTGCAAGCTTGGGTCTTGGCCGGTGGCTGTGCCCGAATCCACGATTTGAGGCCTGGCTGAGGAAGTCGACAGCAGCACTGGAAACAGAAACAATATACATCTAATGAATTTTTTTAACAAATAGTGTACTAATACACGTTCCCCCTGTAAGTGTCGCGGGTTCAAGTCCTGTCCTGGATGTTTTCTTTTTTTTTATATTTAACACTTCATTATGACTTCACCTTGCCTGATGGTAAGCCGAAGGAAATATTATTTGTCCATTTACTTGTCCCCATATTGTAGTTGCTAGTAAATAAATAGTCAATGCTTCGATATCACCTAATGTCACCATTGGGTTGTGAAGGTCAGATGGCAGTCACTTCACGGAAAATATCGAGGTCCAGCCAAATCCGCAGATAAGACTGGTAAAGCGGACCCCAGACTCCGAGGTGAAAGCTTTGGATGCGACTGGGATTAACGCTAGGTTGAAGAAGATTTTAGTCGGTAGGGAAAACCACAGCAGGGAGATCATTCCCTGCTTGTTGCGAGCGGTGCGATGGTAAAACATGGCAGTGGGCATCATGTCAAAGAATTCATCTGAACACATACCATATTCTTATTGATTTAAATGAGTGAATCCTACAGTCCCAGGTCCTTTAAGCGGGGCGTGAAAAAGCATTTGATGAGGCCGTCAAGCTGAGGCCCGCCACTTTTTTTATTTCTAAACCACTTAGGTGGCAGACAAGCGCACGGCCCACCTGATGGGGAGCGGTCACCGTGGCCTATGAACGTATGCAACACCAGGGGCGTCACACTCGCGCTGCCGACCACCCTGTAAAAACCTTCTAATGCCCTTCTTGAAGAACCCCATATTGTAGACGCTAAGACACTGTATCACTATCGGTATATGTAGTGGTGACCCTGGTCTTGAGATTTTACCTTTAGCTTACCATCAGGCGAGGTGAACTCATTTAGACGTGTCCTATGTAAAAAAAAATATAATTTAGAAATTAAAAAACCCGACTGCGTAAAAAACTAAAAAGAAAAAACACAAGCACTCAGATGTCCGGTGTTCTAGAAACATAACAACTTAACAGTCGGGATCCACTATTCAACAGCCAATCTAATTTTTCAATGGATCCCGACTGTTAAGTTGTTATGTTTCTAGAACACCGGACATCTGAGTGCTTGTTTTTTTTCTTTTTAGTTTTTTACGCAGTCGGGTTTTTTAATTTCTAAATTATATTTTTTTATTTTATACTTTTTAGTTATAAGTGTCCTAGCCAGCTATTTACCCGATTGGACTTTCTAGTGTCTAATAAAAACCTATGAATTGTTGTTACGCAACTTTAAATCGCTATAGATCCTAAATGGTCAATGGAATCGAAAAATGTTGAAAGGAAACTAAGAATGATTTTTAAATACCTATTCAACGATACCCCACTCGACATAGTTTGCTGACTTTCATTTTTTTAATTTTCACAATATGGCGGCCAGTAGTCGCCATATTGAATTTTCACTGACGTCTTGTCTTTAGTGACACTCGCCGGACTAAGAGAAATCGATTGACGTGTGAATCATGAAAATCGGCCCAGGCGTTTGGTCTGTATAGTGCTTCAAAGGAACATACAAACATACATACATACATACATACACACATACATAGGCTGTTAAACACATTACCACTCCTTTGCGTTGCGCAGTCGGGTAAAAAAATCAGGAGTTGCGGGTAATAGCTAGTTATTACGAGAGATAAAAATACTTACCACAGATACAGGCTAAAACGAATATAATTTTTATTTTCAACATGCTTGCAGTGTACTCTACAGAAAAACTCGTAAGGATCTGACGTGGCTAGCTCGCTTACCTACACGTGTAGTATTTATAAAACATACAAGTTTATATTGTTACGCTCTAATCGATTTACTTTAAACTAAATCAATTTATTAATCGATACATGTAAATAGTGCGAGTTTGCTCAGATATAAATTAATAATTGTTTTTAGGTTAACGCTTTTATGCACTAAAATTTCCAGTTTGTTGGCGGCCATATTGAATTTTCTTTTTGACGTGATAACGTCTTATAAATTGATAATACCAGCAACACTCATGAAAAATAGTAACGTTCCATAGTAACGTTCCACCTGAGCCTGTGCGTGCAAGCGAGAGCGCGCAACAAGCGATAGAGAGGCCCAAGCAGTGAGGCCAGAGTCAAAGCGTTGGCTTGTGACACATGTATCTCTCTTCTCGCGTGAAATAGTAAGGTTCCGCTTCTGTAGTGTATTTAATTTAGTATCAGCATTGCACCCGTGCGAAGCCGGGGCGGGTCGCTAGTATTACATAAAATAATGATTATGACGTTATCACGTAAATCTATCGTCCGTAAACCGACTTTACAGACAACCAATTTTTTACACAAATCAAATCAAAACAAATCAAATCAAATAATTTTATTTGCATAAAACAGGGTGAATATTTCATTTCATGCAGATTTGCTGTTTTGAAAAAAAATTAAAAATTTGCGCCAAAATATGTTCTTTATGTAGTTTTTGTAAAGTATTTAATAGTAGCTTCTGAATCATATTGAAGGGACAGCAATACCTCTTTTATCCTTTGAGATATGGACGTTTCTGTTTTTTGCGAAAACGGTAGTGAGACGTGCAAGTACGGTAATTAGATCTCAGGCTACGGTAGTGAGTTAAATTATAATGGTAATTAGAAACAAAACAAATGTTTGACAAATCAGCCTTTTATTGAGAACGTAAGTCATGACTGGTAGGACGCGCTGGTCGAAGACCTTCGTTTTGAGGAATTGCGGTAAGGGTGAGATGAAAACCTGAAGTAGTTTGTCAAAATAATGCTACCCAACCTAACTGAATCCTTCGGGCGACTTCTTTCTCGAAGTTGTTTCTGCCAAACTGGATGAGCTGCCCAAGGTATACATATTCCTGAACAACTTCGAGGGTCTACCCTTCGACGTCAAATTGGTCTCAGTTCGACGTGTTCATTGAACATAATTTTGGTTTTGTCCAAGTTTTTCTCCAGGCTCCAGTGACTCCGCAACGCGTCGTCAGCGAACCGACGGTGTATTCGCCGATTATGTTGAGTCCTCGTCCAGTCCAATCCAGCGTCTTAAAGACGTCCTCCAGTGCGTTAGTGAACAATTTAGGGGATATGACATCCCTTTGTCTCACTCCCGCTGTAGAGTTTTGGGGTTCGTCTTCTGGTCTTGTAGCTGGAGCTGGACGGACATGGTGGCAGTGTCATATAAACATCTCATTACCTCGATATATCGCCAATCGACACGACACCGAAGCAGAGCATCCATAACTGCCCAGGTCTCGATGGAGTCGAAGGCTTTCTTGTAATCCACAAAAGCCATACACAGCAGCGGCTGATTGTACTCCTCGGTTTTCTGCACAATCTACCGAACAGTATGGATATGGTCTTCGTTGCTATAGCATTTTCGAAACCCGGCTTACTCTGGTGGCTGGAACTCATCGAGCTTACTAGCGAAGCGGTTTGTGATGACTCTCGAGAACAACTTGTAAATATGGCTCTGGAGTGAGATGGATCTGTAGTTCTTCAGTAAGGCCTTGTCGCCTTTTTTGAAGAATAGTACCACCACCGCACTTCCGCTCTATGCCTTAGGTGTTAAGCCCTGGATAACGGAATTAAAGAGACTCGCTAGCTCCTTCAGGATTTGGGTTCCGCCTGCTTTTAGGAGCTCCTTAGTTATTCCGTCATCGCCAGGGTACTTGTTGTTCTTGAACTGCTTCAGAGCCGTCTCTATCTCGCACGGCTTGACATCGGATATCTCCTCGGTGTAGTGGCGCATGAATGGGGCTCTGTGTTCTTCATCACTGTGTCTCGTTGGTTTAATCATGCGTGATGCATACAGCTGTCCGTAAAATTTCTCTACCTCTTCGAGAATCTTGAACTTTGAGGTAATGGTGTTGCCATCCAGTTTTAAGTTTCGTCAAGTGGGGCCTCCCAAACTGCTGAGCGAAACATTCGACCCCCGATCGCTGCCTCTATTTGGCAAGTGTTGTAGTGTCGGAGGTCGCGTCGTATCAGTTTTTTAATAAGGTGGCTGAGGGATCTTCCATCTGACGAAGATGACTGAGTGGAGGGCTGATCACGCCTCCTCCTCATGAGTTCGAGAGCCTCGGGTGAGAGTTTGGATTCTAGCTGTTTGCATTTTCCAGGAAACAACTTCCGAGATACTTCTTACAGCGTTTTGACCACTGTATCGGTCTTCTCATCAACAGTGCCAGTGGTTTCCAATATTGCGAAACGATTTTGAAGTTCCAGTTGGAACTGTTCGGACCCCAGGGCTGCTTGGAGCGCCGTGCTGTAGGTCGGAGAGTTAACTTTATCATACGGAACATTTCAGCCTTGAAGTTGGGGTTTAGAGAGCCTTGGACAAGTCTGTGATCGCTGCTGGTTTTAAACTTGTGGATCATCATCTCTAAATATGTGCCTACTTACTGCCAGTGATGAAGAAAAGCTGGTGATGAAGAAGGAAAAATCATTACCATTCGTTATTTCTAATTACCATTCGAGTTAAAAAGAATGGTAAATAATGGTAATTAGACGAACAGTAATTAGATTTGCAAGTATTTTTATTGAAATAGTCCAGTTTTTAATAGATAAAGACCTGATGATTTTACCAGCGTGTAGAAGATCTTATATTGGATACACCTGACAAATAATTATACAGAAGTAATAATTTGATTACCTTTGAAAATGCGAATGGTATATAGAAATATTCTGGACCACATCACTTTTCGAACAGAAGAACTTAAATTACATAGCCATACTTGGTCTTTGACGCATGTCTTCGGCTCTGTAGTATAGTGTTGACTACCGCCGTTTAATCTATGGTCAGTCTAGAGCACAGTTACGCATAAATACGAAAATATCGGATCTGAAACATCGTCGAATGGTAATTATGGGTCAGGTCAGGGACATTTTTCAAAGTCGTATTAAACTACTTAAATTTGTTCTTTCGCACACAATATTTACTTACAATATAGATTAGTTATTCTATTAACCGAAGATGTATTTAATAAATCGTTCTTCCAAGAGATTTTTTACCAAGATGTACTAATGTATTAAAATCTGGAGAAAGGGACACCGATGGTAATTAGATTTTCGGTTTGGTTTTTGAAATTTGGAGCATTTCTAATAAAATACAAGAGGTTTTCACTGTTGCGCCTAATAGAATGCAACGTTAACTAAATGAAAACAATATCAGGTAAAGAATTCGTTAACGTTTAAGGTATTCTTTATCGCCGGCCGTGTAATCTGCACGAAATGAAATATTCACCCAGGTACATAAAGGTGGTATTAAGTATACTTGGTGCAAGTTCCGCTTATTACCTAGATAGGTGTGCAAATATTTTTTGAAGATACATTGTCATAATAATTTAATATTTCTAAATAAATTTTGTACTAGTCAAGCCCTTTCATTTGATATCCATATTGCAGTAGTTTGGAAAAATATGTGAGCCGTCATTTTGTAGCGGCGGCCATCTTGGATTTACAATGATACTGAATAGACTTGTATTGTCACTAGAACTAAAGATATTGTGCCAAATATCAGAACTTTTAGGAGGTAGGACATGACGGTACCACCCGTCTGAAATGAGCTGTCTGACTGGAGTAGTACCTCCGCTCCACAGAAGGACTCGGCCATAATAACCATCGTGTTGTGTTCCCGCCGGTAAGTAGGGTAGCCAGAGCTCAATGTACCCCTCAATCTTGACTTGACTATTGACTTTGAAGACCTTGACTGTAGGTAAATGATGAAAACTCTGCATAATAAATTCATATGCAAATTACGAGTATAATAAGTACTTGTTTGTGGCAAAATGCGTCTAAAAAGCAATTTTTTTTCAATCTATGATATGAACCAGGGAACAATCCTTTTCTATTCAACCAACTCATAACATAAACTCACGCCTATATCCCCCAAGGGGTAGGCAGAGGTGCTAGCACCCACATTTCGCCAGTTTATGTTTAGGTCCCAATGTAATAGGTGGCGAGCCTATTGCCATTAACCGGGCACTTATAAACCTGCGATAAATACACACATAACTTCGAAAAGCATCGAAAACTCATTGATGTGTGCCATGGTGAACCTGGGATCGAACCCGAGACCTCGTCTCAGCAGTCCATTACCCAGACCACTAGGCTACAACCAACTCCTGATGCAAGTAATTACATTACGTTAACGAGAATGTCAGTAATATATGGCGCACGATAAAAAAAAACAATTAAGTTACAGTTCATTCAGTAGTACGTGCTGGGACGTCGCGTCAAGAGGCGTAATTTGACGTTTAATTTATATGACGTTACGGGCATAGCCGGGCTTTTTAATGAAACATTTGAAAAGAATAAATAGCGTGTTTAAGTGTGTTAAATGTTATTTGATTTATAAAAACAAAATAATTTAAATTATTCGAGCCTTTATCAGATTTTGATTTTAGTTAGATGTCTAAGTATAACTGTTTGTTGCCTAATAACTTTAGTAAACTCCGCGGCAAGGAACCAGCAACCATTTTTTTTTCTCATGCGACAATCCCTAAGGATACCACCCCCGTCGCCAGTCTGAACAATACCTCTAATAAAACCATGTCAAAATCCATACAGCAGTTTTTGTGTTCTTCGTGAACAAGCAGATCTATAAATTCGAAAATAAATATTTTATGTTCAGAATGACAAAACATAACCCAAGTATTTTTCTAATATCTCCGATGTACAGACACAGCTACTTTCTAATAGTTTATGTCCCACTGTTGGGCACAGGTCTCCTCTCCTCTAACGAGAGAGCTGAGAGGGTTTACACCTTAATCCACACACGCTGGCCTAATGCGGGTTGGTGGATCGGACATGTCCTTAGAATTTCTTTTAAGACATGGGGTTTCCTCACGATGTTTTCCTTCACCGTCAGCAGATGGTAAATCATGTGATTAGCACATATAAATTCCACAAAGTGAAATTCACATTAGTACTGTCCAGCCGGCTTCGAACTCGATTCCTCTAAAAAGAGGCCGCGTCCTTATCCATTCAGCTACCATCGCTGTTACTTTACAATTCTATATTGTAGCAAGACTTGTTTCCTGGAATTTTTTTCTGCCAATTTTGTAGTCCACTCTTACGAAATCGCCGGTAAAAACTGGCAGAACGTCTATAAACGTCATAGCACGTTCATGTGTCGTTTAACGGATGACCCTTAGTGACCCGGCTAAGTGACATGTTTGTGGATGGAAATATTTCTCACAAAGGGCCCATGGAGGCTTACTGTCACCACGGGGTAACTAATAGTTTTTCATACAGAACGACCCTTTGGGACTACAGTTGAATAGGTACTTTGAAACTACGCAATAAGATTCAATTTAGTTTGTGAGGTGAAAATTAACATACGGTACGTGAAGTGTTTGTAGTATAGTGTGTAATGTTATGTACTTTATAGTTGGAATAAATAGTGAGTTTTGTAGGACGTCTTATGACGTAACATACATACAGACACGTTTCTTTCGCAATGAGGTAGGTAAGTAGGTTAGAGATCACGAAAATAAAGACATGGCGATAGCACTGATTATAAAAATAATTTAAGCAATTTTTTTAATCAGTTTAATTTTTTTTTTAACTTTTTTCTGAAATTTATCTTTGCTTTTTTTATACTAAGTCTATAGGACCGCGCATGGCCAATATCACACCTGATGGTAAGTGCACAATCTACAACCTACAGCTAATCAATTGAATTTATAAAAAAAATATTGCATTCACATCGTAATTTTTTTTCAAATATTCAATTAAAAATGCCTATATCTAAAAAAAATAACATGAATAATGCTAGTTCAGAAATCTAAAAGAAAAGTGAAGGAAAAATTCGAAAAATAATCGCTCAATTTTTTTTTTAAGTTTAAAGCGTTACTCCAACACCCCGTATACCTATATACATAAAGCTAAAAACCATTGTTTTCTTGTAAGTTATTATGTTCCTGGACTGAAAGGGACTGTAGGGCGTCCTTAAGAGGGAGCCTAAATGCGAAAAAATATGTTATATCACTTGAAAAAAAAACACATTTGAGTGCGGGCGATATACTCGACAGTGTTCTTAAAGAGAGTGTGCGGCAAAACGGTTTGTTTATTATCAGCCATGACACTATGTAGGAGGTAGGACACGACGGTATTTCCTGTCCGTCTGCGGTAGTACCTCCGCTCTACAGAACTCCGCCCCATAGTAACCATCGTGTTGTGTTCCCACCGGTAAGTAGGGTAGCCAGAGCTCACCATTATAGCACTGTCGGTGTATGTATAATTGTATAGTGGTGATCCCGATCCTGAGACTTTACCTTTAGCTTACCATCATGCGAGGTGAAATCATGTTGCGGTCCAATATAAAAAAATGACAAGTAAAGATATCTAGGGATCACGTTTCAATCAAATTTTGTGACGCAGTCTCGTATGTGCCCGGTTTTTACCTTAGCTATCTGACAGTGTTTAACTCATCAAACTCGGCTCAGCCGTTCCATAGATTTTGTTGCAAAAAAGGCTGATCGATTGGTGAGGAAATAGGAGAAAATGGGCTGTAAATGCGGGAGATTCACATTAAAAATTTTAATTCAACAAACATATCAAAACCCAACATTTTGCCATAGTTTCTATAATTTTATTTTACTTGAATTAACAAAAGCATAAATTATTTTAAACTATCCTTATACAAAGACGTAAAAGCAAATATATTTTAATATCCATTACGTATGCTAATATGCTGTGAATTTGTTAAAACGCGCGTAACTAATTTTATGTGTAAAACTCTTGCGCACACAACCGGTATCGATCATAATTTTATTATAACCTACAATTCTATACTTACGTACAAAGGTCACTAATGGCCACAAATACCCTCAAGCCCCTGCAAATGGCGACGAGATATAGCTTCTTTGGAAATATTCAACCGCCTCTACCATGGCGAGTGTTCCGATGAGCTCTACCAACTAGTCTCACCCTCTCCTTTCCTATACAGAACAACACGTGCAATGCTGAGATATCACTCTCACACAGTGCAAGCAATTCCATCTAGAACCAAGCGGTTCGGTTTCCTCTTCTTTGCCGCACCATCAAGACTTGGAATTATTTACGAGCGCATGTGTTTCCTTGCTCCTATAGTCCCGAGGCCTTTAAGCGGGGCGTGAAAAAGCATTTGATGAGGCCGTCAAGCTGAGGGCCACCACTGTAGCACTATCGGGGTATGTAGTGGTAACCCCCGATCTTGAGACTTTACCTTTAGCTTACCATCAGGCGAGGTGAAGTCATTTTGACGTGTCCTATATAAAAAGAACTAACAAATTCAATCCAAGCATAACAAGCTGCTGTTTAAAAAAACATTTTTAAAAACAAGCTTTTATTATTTACAATATTGCATTGTCATGGGACTTACATAAGTATGCTGAATTGCAGCTCAATCGGATAACCAGAAGTGGGCGAAAAATGGCTTGCAAGATTTGATTACACACAACGGGACAGGTGAAACTAAATAAAAGCTTGTAAAAATAAATTGAAGGCTCATTTCATTCATTTCGCACAACTTGTGCGATATCACATTGTGCGAATCGAATCGAAATCGTGTACTATAATATATCTAAAGTACCTTATTAAGTTCACTAATATTTCTCAAGCTGCATCAATAGCAAGTATTATGGTCAAATATGTCGGCAATTGGGGTCCGATCTTGATAAATGATCTGTCTCTATCGGAGAGATGGTTTCACAGAATTGATCGTGCGATACGCATCCATTAGTCAATGTCGAACTGTTATTGTTCTTAGACCATATTTGTGGTCAGATGGAAATGCTGTCAGGAAGTTGGGATGAGGTGTAACCGCGGATCTTACAAAATGTCAATCTATCTACCTATCTTTATATATATAACTAGCTGTCCCGACAGGCGTTGTCCTGTCTTAATATGCTAACAACGAATAGCGAGTTCAAATTATACCAAACTCCATATTAAACTGAACTTTTAACAGGAAAAACTGACATGACAGTTAAGTACGCCATGAGGTTACATTAGAAAAGTGTTATTGTCAAAAGCACTAAGCAGGTTGAATTAGAAAAGTTAATTTATGGCCGTTAAGTTTTCTTAAATTTTCTAATGTCCCGCGCAACATTCTTGACTTTTTCTTTCCTAAGAACCTTCTCCTGACAATAACAAACACAACAAAAAAAGAATTAACGAAATCGGTCCAGCCGTTCACGCGTGATGCCGTGACCAAGGGAAATAGGGATTCATTTTATATAATAGAGATACTCTACGTTGCGTGACGTGTAGACTGAACGCTGAGGAAATGAGAAGTCTAAGAAGCATAGCTGGAGTAAAGCTGATGGACCGAGTGAGGAACAGTGTGATAAGGGAACGCTGCGGTATGATTGAAGATGTAGTGACCAAGATAGAGAAAGGGATGCTTAGATGGTTCGGACATGTAGAGAGGATGGATGAAAGAAGATTGACGAAACAGATATATGAGGTGAGGGTGAATGGGCAACCCGGTAAAGGTCGACCTAGGCGTACATATTCTAATCAGATCCAGGACGTTTTGCAGAAAGGCCAGGTTAAGAGTACCCGGAACCAGCGTGCATGTATGAAAACATAGGAAACTTGAAGAAGCGAAAGGAGTATGCCAAGATCGTAGCAAGTGGAAAGATGTTGTCTCTGTCTACCCCAATGGGAAAAAGGCGTGATTTGTATCTGTATATGTATATAATATATGTATATGTACAAAATTATGATTCCACTAGCAGAATATTATTATTTCATCTAGAGGCCCGCTATTATTACTTAACCTTACAGTGTGTTAACTATCTCGGTTACCACTTACCCACAACCCCCCCCCCCATCCTCCCCCTCCCCAAGTCTATTCACGCAGTAAATGTTGCCAACATCTCACAACTCCGTCATACAAAATTAGTATTCGGCCCACTGTTGCACAGATAACGTTTCAAAGTTACATTTGGAACGTATTTAAGTTTCGCAACGAAAACTCCCGCCATTAACATATTTAAACACTTTTTGATGAGTTCCCGACAAGTTTTGTTTAATAATTATGTTGTTTAACGTTTAAACACTGTCGCCATGGCTTATTTGCTAACAGAGGATATGTTTACTTAAAATTTCGTCCGCCATTTTTATCTCCACAGATTACGTAGCAACTGTTATCTATTTATTTAATCTGTGCTATTTCAAACAGTTTCAATCAATGCAGGAATATGTTATCTTATATATAAAATTCTCGTGTCACAGTTTTCGTTCCCGTAAACGGCTTGACCGATTCTCATGAAATTTTGTGAGCATATTGAGTAGGTCTGAGAATCGGCCAACATCTATTTTTCATACTCCTAAGTGATAAGGGTTGTTCACCCTTAAAATGCAAAACAACGTTTGCCGGGTCAGCTAGTTAATTTTTAAAATACTTTTTTAAGACTCCGGAACTGTAGGAGGAAGGAAACACATGCGCTGGTAAAGAATTCCAAGTCTAAATGGTGCGGTATGGAAAAAAAACCTATAGATAGAACCCATAATACAAATAAAAATAATTTTACATACAAATATAATTCCGGTCACAAATTCTTACGGAACCCTTCATCACTCTTAGCTGTCAGTCTTCTATAATAAATCCCACCATTAGATGCAGTCCAATTTCTAAAGTTCCTGCTAGGAGTTGTAATAAAGTTACTAAAATCACAAACGCCGCGGTCCTGCCGCCCCCACGACTCATTTCAACCGTGAAGACTCCAGATATCTCACTGAATTTAACTTTATTTATTGTGAAAAGTATTTGTGAAACTTTTGCGTCGAAAAGAAATTCACTGCTTTGTTTTTCCCTCTCAAGTTGGACAGTGGTTCTCAAATATTATTGAGGTATAATTTTCCGATATTGATTTATATAGATAGGTGGATAGATTAGATTTCTCAGAGTATGGTAGGTACAAGGTTAGGTGTTAAAAATTAATGGTCTAACATAGTCTACCGTGATTCCATGTAGAAATATTACCGTAATATGCTCTTATTATAATATTTTTTTTCCTATATACAAAACAAAACGTGTAAGGCTGCGATATCACCCTCACATGGTGCAAACAATTTCTTCAAGAACCAAGAGGTTCAGTGCCTCTTTTCTTTGCCACACCATCAAAACCTGGAATTCTTTACCAGCGCATGTGTTTCCTTCCTCCTACAGTCCCGGGCCCTTTAAGCGGGGCGTAAAAAGCATTTGATGAGGCCGTCAAGCTGAGTGTTACCATTGTGCCACTATCGGTGTTTGCAATGGTGACTCCCATTACAGAGACTTTACCTTCAGCTTACCATCAAGCGAGATGAAGTCATATTGACGTGACCGACATAAATAAAAATAATAATAATAATACAATCGGAAAAGTTAGCATAGGTATTAATACGCACGAATCACTAGTAATTATTGCAATAAATAATAATAGCAACCCATTTATGTCCCACTGCATCTAGGCACGGGTCTCCTCTCCTCTAACGAGAGAGCTGAGAGGGTTTACCTACACCTTAATCCACACACGCTGGCCTAATGCGGGTTGGTGGATCGGACATGTCCTTAGAATCTCTTCTAGGACATGTGGGTTTCCTCACGATGTTTTCCTTCACCGTCAGCAGATGGTAAAAAAGTGAAGTTCACATTGATGCTGTCCAGCCGGATTCGAACTCGATACCTCTTAGTAGAGGCCGCGTCCTTATCCATTCAGCTACCATCTATTGCAAGTTGATTCCAAATAAAGTCGCAGGCAACAGCAGGTATCTAATATATTATTAAAAAGCAACTAATCCACAACTAAACTACATTTTAATACTTATAAATCTTTCCCCTGTCAGGCAAATTCTCCTGCCATGAGAAGGGAGGCCATCTTGTATGTGCTACTAGAATTTATTAGTTCCTAACACGCAATGTAGGCCTTTTGCGTTGCCTGTATCGGTATTTTAGCTCAGCCAATCTTGTAGCCGATCGGCGGTAATAAGCCTATATTGTGTTAGACCTTTGTACGTTTATTATTTCTTTGTTTCAAATATAAATTAGAGTTTGGCTGCTGAAAAGCAACTTCGAGAAAAGTTTAATCGAATGTTCAAGTAGGTATTTTATTGTTGACAATAGTACACAAATGGTTACAATATAATCGTAGATCTCTTTATTCCAAATTTAAATTCAAAGTCTAATGAGTTTATGTGACATTTTACGCAAATACTTTCTTTCGTAAATGTATTCTTAATTAAATAAATGAAAAACTTTTTTTTTTAAGTTACACTAATTTTAGAAAATGCTACAATGCCCCGATATGTCTATGTTCACCATTGGCGCCAAAACTCCTTGAAAAATTATTCTAGCGTACAAACGTTACATTTTTCTCATCATTTCTTTTCATATATTAAAGACTGCAATCTGGTGACTAATCTTTTGTAGCTGTTACAAAGATGACATTACAATAAGGAGCGCTATGTCTCTACAGATAGATATCAAAATTCATTGACTCATTTTATCTAGTTTCTGCGTTCCGTTTCTAGTACATTCAAAATTCAATCCCACTTTACGCTGCAGCTGTGCGTGACATAAATTTAGTTCTGATTAACTTGTCCAGTATTACATTGCGTAAAATAAATTTCACCATGCGAAATCAGGATGGGTGAGCTAGTAGTAGCTAGAAGTAGACTTCACCTCGCCTGATGGTAAGCTGAAGGTAAAGTCTCAGGAAAGAGAGCCACCATTACATACACGTACTATGTTAACAATGGTGGCACTCAACTTGACGGCCTCATCAAAAGAGGATTGTCGTCGCAGCACCGCGTGACACCCACCGGTCCCACTAGTGCTGCGACCACAATCCCCCTGGCCGGCTATGCGTTTGCTGACCCCTGAACGCAATCTAACTGGCATTGGATTACTATGGAGGGTTTTTCGCAATCGTGCACGGTTATATTTCTATAATCCATACTTTTTTGTTTTCAAAACTTTGAGAACCACAGACACTTCTTTATTTTTGTTAATTGACAGAAAAACTTTTTAATTAAAGCAAAGAGACTACATTCGTTCGGCCGCCATTTAAAATGTTGGATTTTCTTTTTTTTAATTCACTTCTATTAAAATCTGAATGGCAGCACTATAGAAACGACTCTATAGACTTTTATGTTTTTAATTATTCATAGCCCGTAGTGTAACTATTGAAAGAAAACTAACGAAATAAATATTCGTCTTAAGTTCATACCTCTTAAGTAGCAGACAAACACAGGGCCCACCTGATGGGAAGCGGTTTTACCGAGGCGCTTACCGTGGCGTTGCGCTTCAACCCGCGACCTATAAAGGTAGTAGGTATAGTATATATACACTCTGATGTGATACTCTGAACCAGGGTCACCGAAATAGCTCTCCGAATTGCGAAACTCAAGTGGCAGTGGGCGGGGCACATCGCTCGTAGAGCCGACGGCCGATGGGGCAAAAAGGTTCTCGAGTGGCGACCACGAACCGGAAGACGTGTGGGCAGGCCTCCGACAAGGTGGACCGACGACCTGGTAAAGTCGCGGGAAACCGCTGGATGCGAGAAGCGCAGAACCGGTCGTCGTGGAGATCATTGGGGGAGGTCTTTGTCCAGCAGTGGACGTCTTTCGGCTGATATGATGATGCTGATGATGATATACCTACTCTACCACAACAACAAAGAGATCGTCAAATGTATTTAATTAAACTAGATTTTCGGAATGACTACCCAACCAAACGCAAGCCATACTTACTACAAATTGTTTTTATAATATTTTCATAAAAATGTAGTAACATACCTACCTAAAACAATATATTTTGCTAATTAGCTGAAATGTAAGAAAGAAGCTTGAATACTTAACTACATATTACAAACATTTTTGTTAAATTTTATTAAAATGTTTTTTTTTTATATTGGATATGTCAACATGACTCTACCTCGCCTGAAGGAAAGCTAAAGGTAAAGTCTCAGGACCGGGGGTCACCATTACATACACCGATAGTGCTACAGTGGCGGCCCTCAGCTTGACGGCCTCATCAAATGCTTTTTCACGCCCCGCTTAAAGGACCCGGGACTGTAGGAGGAAGGAAACACATCACATCACTAATTTTAGGTCGAAAACTATAAAAGAACTAAAATAAACCACTGTAGCACTATCGGAGTATGTAGTGGTGACCCCAGTCTTGAGACCTTTAGCTTACCATCAGGCGAGGTGAAGTCATTTCGAAGTGTCCTATACAAAAATAGTGAGAAAAAAATACAAAATGTTCTAACATGCATTGAAAAAAAATTGAAATTTTGGCGGCCTTACCCATAATAGGTACTATGTGTTCTAGAATGTATAGTATTATAATAAAATTGTTTTGTTTCTTTGTTTCAGATTACAACAGAGGGCTCCTTAGTACACAAACTGGATTCGAATAAGAGGTACGATTATGTAAATTCTGTAATTGATAATTCTATTCCTCCTACAGTCCCGGGTCCTTGAAGCGGGGCGTAAAAAAGCATTTGATGAGGCCGTCAAGCTGAGGGCCGCCCCTGTAGCACTACCGGTGTATGTGGTGATGACCCCGGTCCTAAGACTTTAGCTTACCACACAAGAACAATCAAAATTTCGTATAATCTTACAACTTTTCGACTTTTCCACCAAACTAGGTAACCTTGATAAATAAAATAAAATAAAATATTCTACAACATTCAACATAGCGCTCTCTAGACTTAAAGTAAGCATAGTTTAACTAGCACGTGTTATGGGTTTTAGAATGCGAATAAATACATACATATTATACATAGAAACACCCAGACCAATGCAAATAGACATATTCATGCATACAAATATTTGCACTGAGCGGGAATCGAACCCGCGGCCCCTGTAGCAGTCGAATGCAATACCGCTACGCTACAGAGATATACCATAATCAATCATTAATTTATTTTATTGAGCCCCTTAAAATCTGTTCACAAAAAATACCACAAACTTTTTTCTATTTGTGAGGGATTTTTAAACCCCTATTATAATTTGATTATTTTACCCCTCTTTGTTGAGCTTAGGAGGGTTGTGAGAAGTCAGTCTGTGTTGGAGTGTCGGGAGGGAAACATGTCCCTAAAAAATACAGATTAGAAAAAGTGAACGCCACGTAATATAGGCCGTGTGTGTTTTGATTCAAAAAACATTGAAAAAAGTTAGTATTTTTTTAAATTGACAAGTATTTAAAAAAAGTTAGGGTAACCATAGAGTTTATTTTTAACTTTTTAACTTTATAAAAAAACTTAAAATATTATGTTGTGTGGTGATTTGATTTAAGTGTGACCAATGAAATAAATTAAAACTAACATTTTTTGTACATAAATATTTTTACTTTTTGGTGAGTTATTTCAAAAGTTAAACATCTAAAATTTAAATAATCGTAGACAGTGTTGTGTTTCAGTGTTGTGTGACTAAAACAGTTATTTTTTAAACAATTCCGACGTATCAGATCGTAATCTGTGACAAAGTTATTATGTCGCCGGTTTAGTGTTTTAAAGCTGTTATCGTGAGTATGTATTTGTTTATTATATTATTTTAATGACATTTAAAATCATTATTTTTGACTTTTTAATACAATACTTACGAGTAATAAAGATTTTGTTTTTTCTTTTTTTTTTTTTCTTTATTTATTTAGGAGCTTTTGGCCTGAATAGCCATGTCAGCTCCATGAGCTCCATCGTACCCTAAACTTACAATAGCCTTCAGGTAGGTTTAGAATTTTGATACCTATTCATAGTAACTTCTTTTGAGAAATTTTAGAGTTTTGTGACTTTTTTCTGGTGTTTTTTTGTCATGATTTTTACCAGTAAATTATTCGTGATTGTTTTTTTTAATATCGGTCACGTCTATATGACTCCACCTCGCCTGATGGTAAGCTAAAGGTAAAGTCTCAGGACTGATGTCACCACTACATACACCGGTAGTGCTAAGTGGCGGCCCTCTGCTTGACGACCTCATCAAAAGCTTTTTCACGCCCCGCTTAAAAAACCCGGACTTTAGGAGGAAGGAAACACGTGAGCTGGTAAAGAATTCCAGTGAAAGTCAACTGCAGTTCATTTTTTGAATATCTATGGATACTAATGAACAAGCTGTTTAGAACATGATCCTATAAACGTTTAGCTTACCATCAGGTAAGGTGCAGTCTTATTGACGTGACTGATATAAAAAAAACTTAAGTCTTCTTCTTCAACCTAGCGTTAATCCCAGTCGCGTCCAAAGCTTTCACCTCGGAGTCTGGGGTTCGCTTTACCAGTCTTAACTGCGGATTTGGCTGGACCTCGATATTTTCCGTGAAGCGACTGCCATCTGACCTTCACAACCCAATGGTGACATTAGGCGATATCGAAGCATTGCAGGTAGACCGTTGTTGTTGGACTTTTTAGGGGTAGTTACCCGTAACGACTGCCATAGATGTTTTGTCCTCCAAAAATACAAGTAGTCAAAAATTAAATGAATGTTTTAATAGCTCTGATTGAAAAGAACTCTATTCATATAGTGCGTGACCAGACAGGCTTGTATTTGACCAATTTCTCTAATTATACATCGTTACGAAGCAAATATTATTATGAATTCCCAACATTCGAACGTATTTAATGACTAAATCTATGGCAACACTGTATTTATTCATTTAACGTAATTACTTATTTTGTTACTCTATGGTACCGATTTTGATTGAACTATAATTTTTTAACGATTTTAAAAATAAAATAAAACGAATTTTAGTGTTATACTAGCTTATAACCGCTGCTCCGCCCGCGTGGACGTCAGTTTTCGGCTTTTTTGCCTATATCTCCGGTTCCACTCAACCGATTGTGATCAACATGCGTAAGATTTTATGTCTGACCAAGAACTGTCAAAAAAAACCGCGTTAAAATCCGTTGAGTAGTTTTTGTTAAGTCTGACCAATAACTGTCAAAAAACCGCGTTAAAATCCGTTGAGTAGTTTTTGCATCCATTTCGCAAATAAAGAATTCCAAAAAAAATATTTTCGTGCTCAGAATCGTACACTATAAAACAACCCAATATTTTTTTAATATCTCCAATATACAGACACATCAAAGATAGATATATGAGATAATTATCGTGGGGTGTTTAGGTACTTATTAGAAAAGGTTCTCAATTCGACCGTATTCTTAAAATGTTTGCTAGCTCAGTACTTTCGATTGAGTGAACCGATTTCGATGATTTTTTTTACCATTCGAGAGCTGATGCATTCCGTGTGGCTTATAAGTTTGCGTTTGCATTTGCGTCCAGCGCTAACATACCGACAAGCATTCCAAAAAAAATATTTATGTGTTCCGAATCGTTCATAAAACCGAGATTTTTTTGTGTGTACAGACACAACTACCTACTTTATAATTTTATAATTAGTAGATAGATAATAACTTTGTAATGTAATACCAACGCAGATAGTTCAAGCATGACCCCGCGTCACGCACGGTTAATTTTTCAAAGGGTATAACTTCGTTCTTGGTCGAACAAGGGCAGTTTGGTAAGCTAAAGAACTTAATTTATTGTAGTTTAAACATTTAGATAAGACTAGCTGTAGCCCGCGGCTTCGCCCGTTTGGACTTATGAGAGTTTTAATATTTAGCGAGAATGGAACCCTAGATCTTTTAATAAAATGGTTAACTTTTTTTTCCTTTTTTAGGGTTCCGTAGCCAAAAAACGGAACCCTTATAGATTCGTCATGTCTGTCTGTCTTTCTGTCTGTCTGTCCGTCCGTCTCTCCGTCCGTATGTCACAGCCACTTATCTCCGAAACTATAAGGCCTATGCTGTTGAAACTTAGTAAGTAGACGTATTCTGTGAACCGCATTAAGAATTTCAAACAAAAATAGAAAAAAGCAATAGATTTTGAGGGTTCCCATACTTAGAACAGAAACTTTTTTTTTATCAAACCCATATGTACGTTTAAAATTTTACAATTTTTTTTTGTACCAGCTCTCTGGCCATAACCACATGAATATCTATGGTACCATAACTCCATCCTCCAAATATAAAAACCACACATCCACACGCCACTAAGCTTTCTATGTCGGCCATTTTCCAACCTTCAATTTCCGAACAATCCTCCCGCCATAACTCCGAACTTTACCGAACATTCCCGAACGTTAAACGAGTTAAATTTATGACATCTTGGAATTTCAATTTTAAAGATGTTATAATCGATGTCATTGGACGGTGGAATGTTTGGCGAACATTCTGGATACTTGAGAGTTTGGAAGTTTTACAGTGGTACAAAAATACGGCCAAGTGTTAGCATTGCTCAGCAATTATTATTTCGGTCTCGGGTTCGATCCCAGGATCACCATGGCACACACCAATGACTTTTCGATGCTTTTCGAAGTTATGTGTGTATTTATCGCAGGTTTATTAGTGCCTCGGAGAGCACGTTAAGCCGTCGGTCCCGGTTGCCATACAAACATCTATGGCAGTCGTTACGGGTAGGTTGAGCCCACAAAAGACCAACCAGTCTAACTTGGAACTTCGATATCGCCATTGGTCATAATGACCATTGGTTGTGGAGGTCAGATGGCAGTCGCTCCACGGAAAATATCGAAGTTTAGCCGCATCACAGTTAGACTGGAAAGCCGACCCCAACTGAGTTGGGAAAAAGGTTCAGAGAATGATGATGATGACGTAATAATTGCATATGGCCGACGCGACGCTTACCCGCTTACTCCAACCCTCACAAAGTGTAGTGCATGTTTCCGAATATTAACTTTAATAGACAAAGCATATTGAATCTGTATCGTTAACGAGTTTATGGACAGACCGGGGCTTCCCCGTTAATGGATATTGATATTGGCTTGTCCAATCTATACTCATATTATAATGAAGCTAAGAAGGGCGATGGTAGCTGAGTGGATAAGTACGCGGCCTCTACTCAGAGGTATCGAGTTCGAATTCGGCCGGACAGTACCGATTAATGCCCAAAAGGACGAAAAAGACTCCGATGGCAACTGGTTATGAAAAGGATGTAAGAGATTCCGATCGCATCTGGTTACGAAAAGGATGAAAGAGATTCCGATCGTAACTGGTTACGAAAAGGACAAAAAACTCCGATCATAACTGGTTACGAAGATAATGAAAAAGCCTCTGATCGTAACTGACGTTAGCGACATTCTACACAGCGCTGTCTAGACCCAAACCAAGCACGGGTTATGGATTTTAGAATGCGGATAAACATACTTAAATACACTTTTTTTTTGTAAATACGTACTTATTAAATATATTAATGCAAATAGACATATTCATGCATAAAGATAGATAAATAAAATAAATAAACACCTAAATATTCTGCAAATATTCTACGCAGCGCTCTCAAGATCCAAAGTAAGCTTAGTTTAACTAGCGCGTGTTATGGGTTCTAAATTGCGCATAAACCAAAGACCTAATACTTAATAGTCTTTGGGATAAACACACTTTTATACTTTTTTTGCAAATAATACTTATTATACATAGAAACACCCAGACCTGCAAATAGACATATTATGCATACAAATATTTGCACTGAGCGGGAATCGAACCCGCGCCTACTACCGCTACGCCGAGAGACTACCGAAGTGGTTTTAATTGCCTCGTATGACAATGTACCAGTCACCCCACTCCATATACACAAGACAAATGTCAAAGCTATAAAGGGTCATCATTCTCTGAACCTTTTTCCCAACTCAGTTCAGCTTTCCAGTCTAACTGTGATGCGGCAGAACTTCGATATTTTCCGTGGAGCGACTGCCATCTGACCTCCACAATCAATGGTCATTATGACCAATGGCGATATCGAAGTTCCAAGTTAGACTGGTTGAACTTTTGTGGGCTCCAACTACCCGTAACGACTGCCATAGATGTTTGTATGGCAACTGGGACCGACGGCTTAACGTACTCTCCGAAGCACTAATAAACCTGCAATAAATACACACATAACTTCGAAAAGCATCGAAAAGTCATTAGTGTGTGCCATGGTGAACCTAAGATCGAATCCGAGACCTCGTCTCAGCAGTCCATTACCCAAACCACTAGGCTACCGCGGTTTTTAAAGCTATACAGGGTGTAACAGACAATTGAGCGTAACTAACCGGTATCGTTATCACGAGACCCGCGTCCCGTGTCGGTCACACGTAGCTCCCGGGTCGGTCACGTGTCGGTCGCGTGGCGGAGTCGTGGGGAATTATTTCGATATTGTGTTTACTGAGGGGTGCGGGATCGAAGGTCATAAGGTTAGCTTTGATGTTTTTTTTTTAAAGTTGAATGTGTTTCGGTCTTTATAAAAGGATTTTTGTATGTATAATATATATTTCTATCTATCTATACTTCTATACTAATATTATAAAGAAGTAAACTGTGTGTTTGTATATTTGTTAAATTGTAAGGGGTAATCTCGGGATCTACTGAACCGATTTAAAAAATTCTTTCACCAATAGAAAGCCACATTATCCGTGAATGTCATTGGCTGAATATCATCACGCTACTGCCCAAGGGAGCGGAGCAATAATCATAAATGTGAACAATTCCGGTAGAGTCCCATACATTTTAGGAAAACTGATAAACTATGAGCATATTAGGTACTTATGTGAGTTAAAAAGGGTGCATCGGGGTTCGAAATATGCCACGGGCGAAGCCGGGGTGGGTCAGCTAGTACTATTATAAAATTATAAAGTAGCTGTGTCTGTAGGACATTGGAGAAATTTGAAAAAATAGTTAGGTTATGTTATATGACCGATTCTGAACACAAAATTTTTTTTTGATATGTTTGTTCTCGATGGACGTAAAAACTACTAAACGGATTTTGATGCGGTTTTTTTTTTGTTTGATAGGTCTAGGTCAGACATAAAAGCGGTATGCATTCGACTGACTACGACTGGAGATGCGGGTTCGATTCCCGCGCCAATATTTATGCATGAATATGTCTATTTGCATTGGTGTGGGTGTTTCTATGTATGAATGTTCATCCGGATTCTAGAACCCATAACACAAGCTAGTTAAGCTACTTTAGTTCTAGAGAGCGCTGTGTAGAATGTCATTAAATATTTATTTATTTAGGTTTTGCAAAATTAATATCTATAAGTTAACTAAAGCTTTGTAATCACACGTTTTATAAACTTAACTTTACTGAATCAGGCCCCTAGTCCTACCACGGTTAAACTATTCCTTCCGACCATTCTATTAACATACCATATGTTTAACAAAATGTTCATATTAAAAACTATTTCTGCTTACCCACATCTCCAAGCAACCGTAAACCCCCTCATTATACCGCTATACGCAAGGAAACAGTCCCAAGAGGCGCATTTTTACCCCTAATTGCCAACCTCCCTAAGGCTGGCCACCCCAAACGCGTGTGGGACATTTGTCATTATCAATGAGGTTATATTTCTGTAGTAAGGGGTGGGAGAGATATTTTTATTAAAAAATAAAAAGATTATAGTAATGTTATTGGTTTATGTGTGTACGCAATACGTATGTTTACATATTTTAAATGTTTTTTTGTATAAAGTAATTATAATCGTTTATAACCAGGCAAATTAAAGTATTCTATGTTACTCCTTGTTACATCGGTTATCTGCCAGTGATAGTCCCGTCACAATCGGTTCAGTCGTTTCAGAGATTAGCCGGAACAAACAGACAGATAGACAGACAAAACTGGTAAAAAATGTTTTTGGTAATATACCGTGTATACAGCTAAATGTAAGTACATTAATATAAATGTAACATAAAAAAAATTAAATGGGCCAGCTATCAAATAAAAAAAGAATCATGAAAATTGGTTCACCCAGTCGAAAGTTCTGAGGTAATAAACATAAAAAAATACTGTCGAATTGAGAACCACTTCCTTTTTTAAGTCGGTTAAAAAGCTGTTATTGTAATATTAAAATAGACACTTCAATTTGATTTAATTGTTTATTAATGTATAGATTACTAGCTGACCCACCCCGGCTTCGCCCGTGGCGTATTTCGAACCCCGATGCACCCTTTTAAACTCACATAATATGCTCATAATTTATCAGTTTTCCTAAAATGTATGGGAGTCTACCGGAATTGTTCACATTTATGATTATTGCTCCGCTCCCTTGGGCAGTAGCGTGATGATATTCAGCCTATGACATTCACGGATAATGTGGCTTTCTATTGGTGAAAGAATTTTTAAACTCGGTTCAGTAGATCCCGAGATTACCCCTTACAATTTAACAATTATACAAACACAAACTTTACCTCTTTATAATATTAGTATAGATAGATTATGTACCTATATGTAGATTTTATAACTCTGAATACTCTCGATAGATATTGCTATAACGCCACTATTTGCTACCTCTACACGACAGTACTACATCTGAACACTATAACCCCTTCTATTAATTAGCACGAAGGCGTAACGAACTTAAATATTCACGGATTTCACATCAACCAGAATAATACGGTAATCTCTTGGGCTCCGAGAGCCGCGACTTACAGTCAAACTATATAATAATAATAGCAACCCATTTATGTCCCACTGCTGGGCACGGGTCTCCTCTCCTCTAACGAGAGAGCTGAGAGGGTTTACACCTTAATCCACACACGCTGGCCTAATGCGGGCCTGTCATCCTGAATTTCGAAGTTCAAAATAGCGTTGAACTGTAGTTCTAAAGCGGTCGAAAACATTAGAAGTTTCTGGGTATCGATGTGGCGCACTTTCGCACTACCGGGAGTCGCGTTTCGGTACTTTAGGGCTACAGTTCATCGCTATTTTGAACTACGAAATTGAGTTTGACAGTCCTAATGTGGGTTGGTGGATCGGACATGATGTCCTTAGAATTTCTTCTAGGACATGTGGGTTTCCTCACGATGTTCTTCCTTCGTAAATCATGTGATTAGCACATATAAATTCCAAATTCAAAGTCAAAGTCAAAAATCATTTATTCTATATAGACCATTTTAAGCGGCACTTACAAAACGTCAAAATTATAAATATTTAAAACTAGAAGCAAATTGACCACCGCCGCCGGTTCGAAACGCGACCCAGACCTGAGAAGACTCCGGCAAGAAACTCAGCGGGCTGTTTTTTTTGGTCTATTTACAACAATTGCCTTAGTCTAGACACGGTGTTAGTTCGAGTAACATAGTTGAGTGAACAGCTCATTTACAAGCTTCTTTATAATCCAAATAATCTTGAATTTTATGGTGCGCTTTTTGGGAGAGTTTTCTTTTAACAACATTTTTAAATTTACTTACATGTAAATCTCTAATTTCGCTTGGGAGTTTGTTAAAAAAGCGTATACAGTTACCCCGGAAAGAATTACTATACTAACTATTATCCACAAAGTGAAGTTCACATTGGTACTGTCCGGCCGGATTCAAACTCGATATCTCTGAGTAGAGGTCGCGTCCTTATCCATTCAGCTACCATCGCTTATCAACTCTCCAGTTTCGTGGCTCGTATTTAAATCCGACTGTCAACGTTAAACGGATAAATTTATCAGTGACATGTCGAGGCTGTTTTTAGAGCACGAACTCCGCCTAGTTCTGACGAGATAATTGTATCTATTGATATCTTAACTAACACGTTATTGTTCATGTATGTACGTTTGATGAATAAATCATTTGTACATTTCCTGAGGTGACTCACGGCTTTATAGTTGGGAGGAGAACCAAACGCAAATATTAAATAGAAGTACCGCGACCGCGGTAGCCAAGTGGTATGGGTAATGGACTGCTAAGACGAGGTCTCGGGTTCGATCCCAGGTTACCATGGCACACACCAATGACTTTTCGATGCTTTTCGAAGTTACTTGTGTATTTATAAAAAAAACAGCCCGCTGAGTTTCTTGCCGGAGTCTTCTCAGGTCTGGGCCGCGTTTCGAACCGGTGGTCCATTTGCTTCTAGTTTGAAATAATTTTGATTTTGACGTTTTGTAAGTTCCGCTTACAGAGAGATTGGATTACTGGAGGGTTTTTGCAATCGTGCACGGTGGCAGTAATTAACATGGCAGAACATTTACCGCGTCAGCTGGTAACTCTATAGTTCTAAGTAAATAGTTAGCTAAGAGCAAGTCTTGTAATCACATAACAAGGTATATTATATACTCTGGCAACACTCAACTGTTTGTAACCGCAAACCCCAAGGTGTCAGTTCTCAATTACGATGTACAGAAACATACGGGCTTTAATTGTGGGCGGGAACGTGCCTTTTAAACCTACTGAAACTAACTATTCTAAATTTTATTGTAAAGTAGCTGTGTTTATACATTGGAGATGTTTAAAAAAAAAATACCTACATATACAAATTACGCCTTTTTACCCGACTGTTTGCGACAGTCGGGTAAAAAGTTATTCGACAGCCAATCTAATTTTTCAATGGATCCCGACTGTTAAGTTGTTATGTTTCTAGACAAAAAGACATCTAAGTGCTTGTTTTTTTCTTTTTAGTTTTTTAAGCAGTCGGGTTTTTTTATTTTGATTGACTTACGTTTGATCTCTATCTCACCTGATGGTAAGTGATGGTATGGTCTACGATGAATCATGATTGCTTAAAAACAGGAACTTATTCAGTCGTGACTTAAAGATTCATCTTTTCAAGAATCCCTATTATAAAAGCAGTTAGCAATAATTTATAACTACGTTTAAAAATCCGACTTCACAAACTAATATTTTTAGTGTACAGAAATAAAAAATACCTATTTATGAGATTTATTATGTACAAAGGCATCAAAAACAGAATTTTTACCGTAAATTTGATGATTACCCCTCGATTTTCCCAAGATCCCAGCATCAGATCCTGATACCTTGGATATGGGACCACCTCAGAAGTAGCGTCTTTCAAACAAAAAAAAATTTCAAAATCCATCCATAATTGGTACCTACCGCTATCGCGTTACATACATACAAAAAAATAGCGTACGAATTGAGAACCTCCCCCTTTTTTGAAGTCGGTTAAAAAAATTCCAACATCAACAATATTCTCCCGTACGTTTTCAACCAATTAATAACCGTAATTCACAGTCGTTAGCGCCATCTGTCGCGAAGCAATTTGCAACTTTGTACCTCTACGCCATGTACAAATTATATGACGGATGTTCGTTGATGTAAATCGATTTTCAAATCCCTTGGCACGTCCACGTCCGCTAAAGTATTGAGAATATTGGACTGGAATATTATCATCTACCTTGTCTCAATTATTTGGAATCGGCGCAATATGTCATTCTCCTCCATACATTCTTTAACAGTACCTCTGTTAAAGAATGTATGGCCTACATCTGCACCTAAAGCCCTCCACATTCATACTTTGAACCTTTTTAATAACATTACTCTCATCTTTTCCCTAGCGACTACAATATGGGACTCTTCAAGAAAGGCATTAAGGTTTTTACAGGGTCAGCAGCGCTAGTATTAACGCCCCTGGTGTTGCACACGTCCATAGCCCACCCATTAGGCGGGTCGTGTGCTTGTCTGCCACCTAAGTTTTATTAAAAAAAACTCTTCTCGTAACATGTTCATCTGTCGTGTCGCTCAGAGCGTTAATTTCGTATTGGACCTAAAATAGTTCCTTGAAGCAGTCCTTTCTTTTCTTCATTAATTAAACACAATTTATAGCAGTTTTCTTAGTAAAACATTATCTTATAATGATATACTCAACTGTATTTTAAAAGTTTAACTAGTTTCTTACATAGAATTGTATTTGTTATCGTATTTTTACATAAATAATTGATGTAAACAGTGTCAAATGCGCCTTTCAGGTCTAAAATATATTTCCCATATATTTTATGTTGACCACCCTCTGTTTGTCACCCCTCGCGATACCCTGTTGCGTGAGCTTTCACAACAAATTACGATAAAAAGTCCTACCGAAGTCATTATAGAATGCAAAGTTTGCTCATTTATGTTGACTCCAAAATTAACACCGACTTTTAAAGATTAAGTCATAATATACGACCTGTGTATTCATGTGACGTATTATAATACTGCTAAGCAGAGGTCACGGGTTTGATTCTCGCTTACTAGCGCACTTTTTATGCCACTTAAGTAGCTGACAAGCACACGGCCCACCTAATGGGAAGCGGTCACCATGGCCTATGGACGTTGGAAGGATGGACGGATGAATATAGCAATTAGAAGAATCATCATCATAATAATTATTCTAATTATATATTATCGCAGGTTTATTAGTGCCTCGGAGAGCACGTTAAGCCGTCGGTCCCGGTTGCCATACAAACATCTATGGCAGTCGTTACGGGTAGTTGGAGCTCACAAAAGTCCAACCAGTCTAACTTGGAACTTCAATATCGCCATTGGTCATAATGACCATTGTGGAGGTCAGATGGCAGTCGCTCCACGGAAAATATCGAAGTTCAGCCGCATCACAGTTAGACTGGAAAGCCGACCCCAACTCAGTTGGGAAAAAGGGTTCAGAGAATGAGGATGATCATCACAGTAATTATTCCGGGTGTATTTAAAGCTTAGATTACGGGCTATTTTTGGGCCAAGTGTCATGATGTCCACCTTCCCTTTAGGGTAGGCAGCGCGTGTGTGTCACCCTTAGTGTTGCACACGTCCATGGGCCATGGTGACCGCTTCCCATCAGGTGGGCCGTGTGCTTGTCTGCCACCTACGTATAATAAAGTCTAAGAAATCATCCCGTCCAGATGTTATAAACTACTGCTTATCTGATATAAAAAAAAAACATGTTTTAAGCATACGTCTATTCCCTTGCGTCTCCTAAAGCCAGACGAAAATTTCCAATTAATTTCATGTATTTATCCAATCCCAAATGTACTGTAAGCCCTCTGAACTCATATTTGAACACGATCAAGTGCAAATCGATTGCAATTTCACGCATTTTTACGTTTTAACAAGTGGTAACGAACCCCACACATGTGATGGAGGGCTTAGAAACATAGCTGTACAACATGTGGCTAAGAGGTTCGATAAATTGAATTGGATTTTGGAAAGAAAAAACATTTGGTTACGTAATAAAATCAATATATTGAAGACTCTTAACGTATTGCAGCAAGACCGCGGTAGCCTAGTGGTCTGGGTAATGGACTGCTGAGACGAGGTCTCGGGTTCGATCCCAGGATCACCATGGCACACACACACTTTTCGATGCTTTTCGAAGTTATGTGTGTATTTATCGCAGGTTTATAAGTGCCCGGTTAATGGCAATAGGCTCGCCACCTATTACATTGGGACCTAAACATAAACTGGTGAAATGTGGGTGCTAGCATCTCTGCCTACCCCTTCGGGGATATAGCCGTAAGTTTATGTTATGTTATGTTATGAATTGATTCTCTTAATCATCATGTAAACAGAAAAAATTACTAAGACATTTACTTGGTTCTATCTGATGACTTAAATGGAATGAGGAAATGAGTTGTTAAATGTTAATTACAACCGCTTAGTTTCAAGTGAGCTGGCGTCACAATTTGCCTAAGTGTTTGAGCACTAAATTATACATTACCAGTCTACGCCCGCGTGGACGTCGATTTTTTTTTATATAGGACACGTCAAAATGACTTTACCTCGTCAGCATAACATAACATAAACTCACGCCTATATCCCCGAAGGGGTAGGCAGAGATGCTAGCACCCACATTTCGCCAGTTTATGTTTAGGTCCCAATGTAATAGGTGGCGAGCCTATTACCATTAACCGGACACTTATAAACCTGCGATAAATACACACAAAACTTCGAAAAGCATCGAAAAGTCATTGGTGTGTGCCATGGTGAACCTGGGATCGAACCCGAGACCTCGTCTCAGCAGTCCATTACCCAGACCACTAGGCTACCTCGTCAGATGGTAGGCTAAAGGTAAAGTCTCAGGACTGGGGTCACCGCTACATACACCGATAGTGCTACAGTGGTGGCCCTCAGCTTGACGGCCTCATCAAATGCTTTTTCACGGCCCGCTTAAAGGACCCGGGACTGTAGGAGGAAGGAAACACGTGAGCTGTTAAGGAAGCTGGTTTTCGCGTTTTTGCCTATATCTCCGGTTCTACTCAACCGATTGTGATCAAACATACGTAAGATTTTAAGTCTGACTATGACCTTTGAAACAAAAAAAACTGCGTCAAAATCCGTTCAGTAGTTTTCGCGTGCATCGCAAACAAACAGACAAACAGACGAGAGTTCCAGAAAAATTTTTTCATAATGTTCAATGTTCAAATGTTTATTATCGTTCATAGTTTTTTTTTAAATATCTTCAACGTACATACAGACATAAGTAATTTACAATTTTATAATAGTAAGTTGTAAGATAGAGGTGGTGAAGTGAATTCTATGACATTCTACACACCGCTCTCTAGACCCACTAGCGCGTATGTTTATCCGTATTCCAGAACCCATAATCTAGAATATGGATAAATATACTTATGTCCTTTTTTCATAAATACATACATACACAATTATACATAGAAAGACAAGACCAATACAAATAGACATATTCATGCATACAAATATTTACACTGAGCGGGAATCGAACTCGCGTCCCCTGTCATTGCAGTCAAATACCGCTACGCCACAGAGGCTGTCTATAAATTATACATAGATAAATTGATATTAATATTAAAAAAAAACATATTCTGACCCTAAGACCAGTCATAGAAATGAAAATAAATTACAATATCAATTATGCCCTACCCAGAATCGAACCTAATCCCTAGACACACCCCTCGACCAGCCAATATCGGTTATAATGTCGAATTAGTGAACACCCTATGCACTTTGACCCCTATAGAAACTACAGGGTGTTCTCAGGAGGGGTTACGTTAAATTTTAAACATGCATGTCAATCTATAAGTTAGATTGGGGTGGGCAGAGAGGGATTAAATCAAATTGTGCAATAATATTTTTACGCAACTTCCCAGAAAAAATAGTGTAATGTATGACCTGTAGAGATGTGGTAGAGCGTTGGCATGTATTTCAGAAGTTGCGGGTTCAATTCCCGTTCATTGCAAATATTTGTGTAGGTACAGAAACGGACGGGATGGTTATCGTATTTTAGTCATATCTCCGGTTCTACTTTTAATAACCAATTGCTATGTATTGGATAGCCCACTTATCGAAGAAAGCTATATGCTATATATTATCACGCTACTACAAAAAGAAGTGGAGCAGTAATCATATATACCACCTATTAGTAACCCAAATGTTAATTAATGTCCCACTGCTGGGCACGGATCTCCTCTAACGAGAGAGCTGAGAGGGTTTACACCTTAATCCACACACGCTGGCCTAATGCGGGTTGGTGGATCGGACATGTCCTTAGAATTTCTTCTAGGACATGTGAGTTTCCTCACGATGTTTTTCCTTCACCGTCAGTAGATGGTAAATCATGTGATAGCACATATAAATGCCACAAAGTGAAATTCACATTGGTACTGTCCGGCCGGATTCGAATTCGATGCCTCTGAGTAGAGGCCGCGTCCTTATCCATTCAGCTATTACCATCGCATACGCATGTATGGGTTAAAAAGATGCCA
The DNA here is from genome assembly GCA_963576445.1 of Lithosia quadra. Lineage (NCBI taxonomy): Eukaryota > Metazoa > Arthropoda > Insecta > Lepidoptera > Erebidae > Lithosia > Lithosia quadra. The sequence continues at coordinate 6,545,365 of OY754902.1, forward strand.
CTGGGAGGAATTATGTTGTCACACGAAGCCACGGGGTACAACCAGTAGATAGGTATATATTTAATTTAAACTCCATTAGTCACTGTTAAACACCTTTTAACCTCCAAACTCTAAGGCGCTGCGCAAACGTGTTGCCGACGCGGCACACCGCCACAGGAAACCGTAGTTGATGTGTCCCGTATCGACAATCGGACACAGTTGCCGGTTCCCTGTCACCGACACGGCACACCACAAGAAACTGTAGCTGTAGTTGCTGTATCTGCTTGTTTTCCGTAGTCTCATGATGGACGTTTGTAAATGTTGCTTGTGTCTTCAACTGACGACTTTTAGTTTCCAGTTACCGACACCGAACACTTTTTGATCGTCCTGAATATAGTGTTCAGTGGAAGCAACTGGACTCACGTATGCGCAGGGAGTTGAATGATTTCATACTTGTTCTATAGAATTCAAATATTCATCGGTAGCTTGTGTCGGACACAAGAAACAAAAGTGTCTACGTTTGCGCAGCGCCTAAAACTTCTGACACCAACCGCACGCACTGCCAAAAAATTAATGCCTTACTAATTTATGCAAAGTCCTACCACCCCTAAAAACATTTATTTACATGTTTGTGTACACTGTTCTCGGGAACCAGTGCTTAATACTTTCCCATGGCTAATTTTAATTTGCAAGGGATTATTTTGATTAATGAAGGATGCTTAAAGTTATGTCGACAACAGATTTTTTTAATTTTCTAGAAGGGGACCATGGTTTTTAAGCTTGCTTGTGCCTTTTTTTTTTTTTTTTTTTTTTTTTTTTTCGTGCGGAAATCCTCATGGATACCCACCCCGCGGCCAGCGGGGCAGGTTATGTCGGACTCTTACCGACTAAAACCGCACGCCGTCTAGGGTCTTCTGACGCCAGGGTGTAAGGTGGCCCGAAGAGCATTTCCCTCGCACCCCGGCTTGACCCGGGCCATCTCCGGATTCAAGATGGCCCCCTCGGGTTTGGGAACCGCATGGTTCCCGTCATACCCCCGGAATAGGCGGGGGGGCGCGCTTTGGCGCGCCGCCACCTCGGCCTGCTTCTGCTAGGGTGACAGGCGGCTCCACCCGTCACCCCCAGGCCAGCGCTCATGGAGGACGGAGGTCGTTAGACCTCCGACGCCTTAGGCGTCCGTGCCGGCCGCCGTTCGGGAGAGCTCTGTGCAGCCTCTCCCGAACCCTTTCCGCCGCCTCCTTCTCGAGCATCACTTGCTCGCAGAAGGAGGCGGCGGCCGACCACGCGTCCGCACTCTGCACCATCGCTGCGATCAGCACCGGCAGTGTGAGGACTCCCACCCCGAGGGCTGCCAGGAGGGCCTGTCTCGGCACCTCCCACGCCGGACACTCGGCCAGCGTGTGCAGCCCTGAGTCCTCGCCCGCATCGCAGTGATGGCACTCGGGCGTTGGCTCCTTCCGAATCAGACACAAGTGATCCCCGAAGCACCCCTTACCAGAGATCACCTGCGTCAGCCGGTACGAGAGGCCCCCATAAGGCCTCTCCAGCCAGTCCTCCATGACGGGTCTTACCGCCGCTATAACGGCGTGCCCCGCGCTTGGTTGCCCAAGTCGGTCCTTCCACTCCACCACGGTATCCCGGCGGAGCTGGGCGTGGACGGCCTCGATTACTCGAGGCTCCGGGTCCAGTCCCCGCTCCTGCGCCTCCTTTCGCCACCAGTATAGGCGCGAAAGGGCTCTCGCCTCCAGGTCCCACGGTGGAGTCCCGGCAAGGAGACTCGCCGCCTCGAAGGAGATCGTGCGGTACCCCCTGATGACCCTGATAGCCATAACGCGCTGCGGCGCTCGCAGCGTGCGCCAGTTACGGCTATTCAGGGCCTCCGCCCAGATCGGGCATCCATACAGGGCCATGGACCGCACGATCCCCGCGTAGAGCCTCCTGCAGGAGTCATCCGGCCCCCTCATGTTGGGCAACAGCCTCGCCAGAGCGTTAGCCGTGCCCTTCAATTTGGGGGCCAGCCTTCGGAGATGCTCCCCGAAGTCCCATCGGCCGTCGAGCACGAGCCCCAAATATTTCATCTGGGGCTCAATGCCGATGGATATGCCTCCCACATCAATCCTGGATCCCGCCGGTGGCACGCTCCGAGGCCCATGGAAGAACAGAGCCTCGGTTTTGTGCAGAGCCACCTCGAGACCCAGCTGCCGGATCCGACCCACGACTTGGGCAACCGCGGTCGTGGCCTTCAGGGTCGCTTCGCTGTGAGACGCCCCGCACGCCGTCACTAGCGTGTCGTCCGCGTAACACGTGACGGCTGCCCCGTCCACGAGCTCACCGCGAAGCACCCAGTCGTAGCCGATATTCCACAGGAGCGGCCCCAAGACCGATCCCTGCGGAACACCGCACGACATTTCCCGCCTGCCGAGACCGGTCATGCTCGGGTAGATGACGGCTCTCTCCGACAAATACGCCCCGACTATGCGGCGAAGGTAGAGAGGCACTTCGTGATACACGAGCGCCTCCCTAACGCAACTCCAGGGCAAGGTGTTGAACGCGTTGGCGATGTCCAGGGACACCGCCAACATCACCTCACCCCGGGCAACTGCATCCTTCGCCAGAGCCTTCACAGCTTGCTTGTGCCTTAGGGTGGTTTTAAGGTCATTTAAATTGTGTTTTACGAGGCAATAAATCCAAGAGTAGCTTACAACTTTGTGTCATACTTTTTTTGGAGTATTTTTTAGCTTATTAATTTTGAATACATAGATAAAATTCTGTAATTAGCTATCTAAGAAACTATTTTCAGATCCATTCAAATAGTGTTTTCTATACTAAGTACTTGGGTGACAGACAAGCAAACGGCCCACCTGATGGGAAGCCTTCACCGTGGCCTATGGAATTTTTTATATTACGTAGGTGGCAGACAAGCATACGGCCCACCTGGGCCTCGATTCTGCTAAAGACAAACCACTGATTTACCACTGACACTCCAAAAACTGCCAGTTAATTGTAGACTTTATTGTTATCAAGTTAAAGTCTAAAGTCAAATGATATTTTGTAGAGCGAATGAAAAAGTTAAATGAATGCTTTTCATTTGATTTTAGACTTTAACTGTATAACGGTAAAGTCTACAATTAAATAGCATTTTTAGAGTGTCAGTGGTATTACAGTGGTTTGTCTTTAGCAGAATCGAGGCCCTGATGGGAAGCGGTCACCGTGGCCTATATGGACGTGTGCAATATCAGAGATGTCACACTCGCGCTGTCGACTTTCGAGGGGGTGGGGGTTGAGGAGATTGGACGGGGTTGGAGGGGAGGATTGCTGTGAGATCTGGTTATCCTACTTACCTTGGGGAACACAACACGCTGGTTATTATTAGGGCGGTGTTTAATTTAAAAAACTCAAGTATTTTTTTACGCGGGCAGAGCTGCAGGCAACAGTTAGTATATCGAAAATATAATTATTTCCGTCCACCTACTTACGATTCCATGTAATAAGGGTCTGTACTGTCAACTACCGGGCACATTTACCGTTCTAAGAATTTTAAAACCCAACAAAATTTCAACCGAAACTGGAAAAGCAATCAATTTAAAATTTTAGCCTACACAAAAATTTTTGGAACACGCAAATTTGTATCTCATTCATGGTATTTCAAAACCCTTATTAATTAGTTTAAGGGTTGTTTCGCCGTAAAGTAATCAACCCTTTGAAATTAGGCAGACGTTACGGAAATACTCGTCCAAATGCTTGGAAGCCGTAGTTTTTGGGTGACACCCATCTTTTTTTTTATACCACTTAAATGGCAGATGGCCCACCTGATGGGAAGCGGTCACTATGGCCTATGGACGTGTGCAATATGAAGGAGCGTCACACTCGCGCAGCCGACCCTGGATGAGCTCTGGCTACCCTACTCACCGCTGGGAACACAACATGCTGGTTATTATGGGGCGGTGTTCTATAGGGTGGAGGTACAACCCCAGTTGGATTGCTCAGTTTGGACGGCAGATACCATCTTGTAGGAGGTAGGACAGGACGGTATCTCCCGTCCGAACTGAGCAGTCCGACTGGGGTAGTACCTCCGCGCTACAGAACACCGCGCCATAATAACCAGCGTGTTGTGTTCCCGCCGGTAAGTAGGGTAGCCAGAGCTCACTGTACCCCTCCTCCTCCCATCCCTTCCTAGCCTCCCCAGCCCTTCCCAACCTTAGACACCCTTAGTTGCACACGTTCATAGTCCACGGTGGCCGCTTCCCATCAGGTTGGGCCGGCTTTGACGTTTAGGGACCACTTCTTCTTTAGTCTCTTTCTAGGTATTGACTAGTTCTGTATCATTGTGTAGGTGTAGGTAGTAGGAGTAGGTGTGGTAAGAAATTTTCAAAAATACCAGTAGAAAAATTCTAGAAATTTTTAAACCATGAGAGGTTTTTTTCATAGTTTCTACGTCCGTCTGACGTCCTACGTCTCACGAAAAAAACCCTTTTTTTTTCAAACTCGTTTAGAAGACATACGACGCAATTGCCCGCCTCCACGTCAATAGCTATCCATTACTTACAGCTAAAGTACGTTGAAAAACAATTTTTGTCAAATTTCAACCCTCCGCCGTAAATAAATAATCAATGATGTTGTAAGAATCTTGTACATGGCAATTGATTTCGCCCTGTCAAGGGCGTTTTGTTAAGGGTAGGGTACAAATATCAGAAATTTTTAGCCCGCGTGGTTTTACATTTTTAAAGATTTCAATTTTTTGACGCGGTATCAAAATTTTAACCAAAATTGAAGTGGTGTATATTACGCCTTATAAAATTACCTATCTGCCAGTGAAAGTCCCGTTCAAATCTGTACAGCGGTTCTAGAGATTTGCTCTCTCAAACAGACAGAAAAATAGACAAAAGTAAATTTAAAAAGAATTTTATTCAGGTACATCACGGATGGTAACACCTATGAACGTCAAAAAGTGTTTTTCTGCTCTTAAACGCTTTTTACCTGGAAAAGTTTCTTACCTTGAAGATCTAATCTTCAACAACAAAAAAATGTGTAAACTAAAGAAACAATACGTGAAAATACTTTTTTACTTATAAAAAACCAAAAAAAAAAAAACAAATTTCGTCTCACCCTTAAACGCATTCATTCCGGATGACTTCATCCCCTCGCTAAGGGTGAGGGTCCTGCATTGTCCTTTGACAAACAAACACACACACATACCTACATTATATTACATTCCTGCACTTACCACCGCGAAATTATAGCCATTATTTGTTATAAATTCCTGGTAGATTTGTATAAGGGCTGTCTACTAATCTGTGATGCATCAATCAGAGTGTTTGCACAATAATTTAAGGTGATTTAATAAGATTCACTTAAAACTTAGAATAACTTTTTTATGAATTACTAGTTGATATTTTACCTTTTTTTATACCACTAAGGTGGCAGACAAACGCACCGCCCATCTGATGGGAAGCGGTCAAAACACCAAGCGCTTCACACTCACGCTTTCGAGCCTACAAAAACCTTCTAATGCCCTTGGTCATATCTCCGGTTCTACTTAACCAATTTCAATCAAACATAAATATGGCAAATTTAAAGTCTGACCAAGACCCGTCTTATGAAAAACCCACTTCAAAATCCGTTAAGTAGTATTTGAAGCTATCGCGTGCCAACCAAACAAGAATTCCAAAAAATTTGTGAGTTCAGAATCGATCATTTAACTTGACAAAAAAGTTTTTTTTTAATATCTCCAATGTACTAGACGGCTACTTTATAATTTTATAACAGTACTAGCTGTTGCCCGCGGCTCCGCCCACGTGGATGTCGAAATTCGTTTCAAAAACTATCCTATCTCTCAAGTTGGATCGAACTGCACATGGTGTGCGAATTTTATTATAATCGGTTAAGTGGTTTAGGAGTCCATTGAGGACAAACATTGTGACACGAGATTTATATATATTAAGATAGACAGCTATAGATAATGCACTGGTACGTTAGTACTATTATAACTACCTTATATTCTGTGGCACTGGTCTAAAATCATATATTTAAAAACAATACTGATAACATAACCCATTAAAAATAGTATAAAACCCGCAAATTAGCAACAATTTCAAACGAATAGTCACTAAAGTACTAAACTCAAGTAATCAGTTACAAAATGGCTGTCAGGTGACATAATACCGCGATCCAGCTCAAATATAATGCATCAACGTCGGTTATATCTGCACCCACTATCTGCAAGATGAATAGCTTCATTAATACCCTGGCGGGAAGTACTTCCAACACGCGACGAGACTTACATACCTATGCATTTTTATAACGACCCTTTCTAGGTATAGACTAGGTATTTTTGATCGCATAGTAACACTTATGAATGTCAATATGAATGTTTGACGTTCATAATCGTTACTTTTCACTTAAACTGCTACTTATTATCATGATAATACTTATGAACGTCGATATGAATGTTTGACGTTCACAAAAAAATTTTACGTTGATGTTCATAAAGTAATGTTTGACGTTCACAAAGTAACACTTATGAACGTCAATATGAATGTGTACCTTCATAATCGTTACTTTTTAAGCGATGATTCGAGTCGTTTGTTCAATTTATGCCAAGTGTGAATATTTGTATGTAGAATAGTGTTAATGGTGAAAAAGATTTCCCTTCCTAGCTCCCCTACCCCACCCCTTCCTAGTCGCCTTCCCTCTTCAAGGTCAGCAGAGCAAATGTGATGTTCCTGGTATTGCAAACGTCCATAGGTCACGGTGACCGCTTTCCATCAGGTGGGCCAGTGTGTTTGTCTGCCACCTAAGTAGTATAAAAAAAAATATTTTTGACAAATAAGAATGTGTTAATTTACGAGTCTAAATTTAACACTAAATGTAACACTTATGAACGTCAAAATTAATGCTTTTTTAACTTGTGTTGCACAGCAGTTGCAAAGCATTGACATTCAATTGAAATCACGTGTAATTATACCCATCTCTGTCTAACGCAGGTGTATCTCATATCTGTATCCTTGTCCACAGATGAGGGATACTGCAGTCCAGCGGCGTGGTCGCGGTTGACGCTACAATGGAAGTGGCGTGGCTGGTTCTCGCCGCTGTGTTTATAGCTGTACATGGACAGAGCAACAGGAGTAAGTATATCTATCTATCTATCTATAAAATTGAAGAAAATGGGTAGACACGGTGGCAGGAGGTACATTGGCGATGATAGTCATAGAAAAGGACAGGTAGAGGCAGTTGGAGGAGGCCTTTGCCAATAAAAGGTATTTTTCTATAAAAACTTAAACAAAAACATAACCCTTAGTTCATCGTCGATCATTTGACGGAGGTAGGACACGACGGTATCTCCCGTCCGAACCGAGCAGTCCGTCTGGGGTTAATACCTCCGCCCTACAGAACACCGCCCCGTAATAACCATCGTGTTGTGTTTCCGCCGATAAGTAGGGTATCCAGAGCTCACAACCCCGCTTCCCCATCTCCCCAAACCCCCCCTCCAAACTCTCCACCATCACCACTCCACTCCCCTCCAGGGTCGGCAGCGCGAATGTGACACCTGATGTTGCACACGTCTAATATAGGCCACGGTGATCGCACAGTGAAGCTGACATTATTTTGGCAGAAGGACATTCATGTGATCGTTTCAGATAATTTGTTCACACACAATAGTCTCACGGGCCGAGCTTATGACAAACACAATCTAGCGATACATCAAACTACACAAAAAAGCTATACAAAAGAATTGAGAACGGAAAAAATACGGTCAAAGTTAGCCCGGCGAACTCGAGTTTAATAAAAAGTTTTCTTAGGATGACGATTTAGTAGTGTGTGATACTGACAGATTGAAGAGAACTGGTTTTTAAGATTCCCTTCTTTCAGAGTGTGTCCTTTAACAACTTAACGATTTGTCGGTATCTCCATATTGCTGACCATCCCAAATGTACAGACTCACGTTTCACAACTCTTTACACTGCAAACGATATGTGTCGCTATCTTAGCTTGCGATCATCATCATCATTCTCTGAACCTTTTTCCCAACTCAGTTGGGGTCGGCTTTCCAGTCCAACTGTGATGCGGCGGAACTTCGATATTTTCCGTGGAGCGACTGCCATCTGACCTCCACAACCAATGGTCATTATGACCAATGGCGATATCGAAGTTCCAAGTTAGACTGGTTCGACTTTTGAGGGCTACAACAACCCGTAACGACTGCCATAGATGTTTGTATGGCAACCGGGACCGACGGCTTAACGTGCTCTCCGAGGCACTAATAAACCTTCGATAAATACACACATAATTTCGAAAACCATCGAAAAGTCATTGGTGTGTGCCATGGTGAACCTGGGATCGAACCCGAGACCTCGTCTCAGCAGTCCATTACCCAAACCACTAGGCTATCTTAGCTTGCGATATCTATAGCAAAGTCGTAGCGATAAATGTCGAGACTGCGGCCCCTGATCAATATACCTGTACTAAGTTAAGAAAAATAAAATATCTCCAATAGAAACATGTGTTTGCAATTACAATGTCCAAAATAAATTAAATAACAACACGGTTAAACAATTAGAGGCGTACGTCACAGTGACGTAACTGCGCGGAAGTGACGTAACGGATTGTGACATCCGCCGGCGGCCATATTTATCGTGTCCGCCGGAATAGGGAACGCTCCGTTGTAATGGTCTTTCGCCTCATGAACTACTAACTGAAGTTATTATATTCTCATAATATTAGAGATATACAATTTTATCATCAACTGAAAAATTTTTTAACCGAATTCAGAAAGAAAATACTGAAACTGGTCTAATGATAGAGTCTGCTGGTAGAAACTCCTGAATTAAACAAGATAAAACTATCTATTTTGGACTCATTTGTTTTGTCTTGGCAAATACTGTGATGTTACGTGATATCTCTCCTTTCCTATATATATATAGAACTACACGTGCCAGGCTGAGGTACCTATCATCCCCACACAGTGCAAACAATTCCATAAAGAACCAAGCGGTTCGGTGCCTATTTTCTTTGCCGCACCATAAAGACTTGGAATTCTTTACCAGTGCATGTGTTTCCTTCCTCCTATAATCCTGGATTCTTTAGGCGGGGCGTGAAAAAGCATTTGATGAGGCCGTCAAGCTGAGGGCCACCACTGTAGCACTATCGGTGTATGTAGTGGTGATCCCCGATCTTGAGACTTTGCCTTTAGCTTTCCATCAGGCGAGGTAAAGTCAAGTTTACGAGTCCAATATAAAAAAGACTAGTGATTAACCTACCGTGTAAATGCAGAAATGATTTAGAAATATATTATAATGATTGATTGGTACGCACCAACTCCCATAGGACTCAAGTATATTAATACCGAGAACTTTTTCGTTTTGAAATCAAATTGGATATGTCGGCTGAACGATTGCCTATAGCTCGCGAAGCTGATTTAAAATCTCGAAACTCATTTATATTTATTTAAGAAGTTTGAATTAAGAAATTTTACGGTCAAGAGTATCAATTTTGACGTTCATATGTGTTACTTTTCACGTTAATAAATGTTACTATGACTTAGATAAGGTACCTTAGGTTAAGTTCTTTCTTAATGAATTGTTTTATAATTGGAATTTTGTGGAATTTAGATTGTTTTATAATTAACTAGTTAGCTGTTTTCCGCGACTTTTCCCGCGTAGAATTCTGTTCCCTTTCCCGATTTCCATGGAAACCTATTCTAGGGATAAAAATGATTATTCTATGTGTTATTTCAGATAATAGTCTATTTCTGTACCAAATTTCAGCCATATCCGTTCTTTCGTATTCATAATTCAAGGAAAGTAGAATAATAGGAACAATAGGAAGAGATTTTGACTTTCATGAGTGTTACTTTTGACATTCATAAGAAGTGTTACTTTTAAGTCTTGCCGTTCATAAGTGTTACTTTAACTTAGATAAAGTAATGCTAAGTCAAATAAATAGATTATTTTCTTTCACAGATGATGGTCCAAGGTTCCTGTCGAGAGGGCACTCGTTCAGGACCGTAGTTGGAGACACGTTGCTACTTCCATGTCAAGTACAAAACCTTGGTAAGTATACGAGTTTTATCCATCAGGTTAATGACTGATTTGGAAAGTATGTGGTCAAATTATATGTACCCAATGCCATTTAGTAAACTGGGAGTCTTCAAGTCCAGTGTGAATTAATTGCTTCTAGCCTTTCTAGGCAAGGGTGCTCCATCGTCGAACACATTATCACTTTATCAACAGGTGAGATTGCTGTCCAAAGTGGGTTATACTATAACAAAGGTATGCCTATCATGAATAAAAAAATGTATATTAATCGTGTCTGTATATTGAGTTTATTAAAAAACAACTTAGGTTGTATATAAACGATTGTGAACATAAAGTAGTCATATAATTACTTGTCACAATTGACTGACTGACTGATTTATCAACGAAGAGCCTAAACCTCTGGACCTACAAACTTGAAATTTCGATAGTAAATTCTTTTAGTGTCGTAGGTCGTAGACTAACAAAGGATTTTTTTTAAATTTCACTCCCAAGGTGGCCAAATAAGGTATGGAACGTTTGTATGGAAGTCCGTCATTTTCAAAGTTAGTCGCATAAAATTTCATACACTACGGCATCTAACTTGGCAAGATTTTAGAGTAGTGTGGGCCTCAAATACTCCAAAACCTTGCCAAGTTAGATGCCGTACACTATACTTGTTTCTATGCGACGCATTTTGGCACAAACAAGTAATCGTGCACGGCATCTAACTTGGCAAAGTTTAGGAATAGTGGGGCCCACTCCAAAATCTTGCCAAGTTAGATGCCGTACACTATACTCTTGATTAGGAATTAACTAACACGTTTATAAGCTTACACGTGTAAATTTTTTCAAAATATCGCCCCTGAAAATGATGAAAAAGGTGATGAAAGTTCTTCAGTTTTGAGGACAGAAGCCTGAAAATTCATACATGTTTCTGACCAAAATCGAGAATCAATCCGCGCGGCGTATTGTTTTAAAAAATTTCATTGAAATATCTATTTGTTGCAGGTTCTCTCGTCCTGCTATGGAGACGGGGTCCAGCAGTCCTCACTGCAGCCAGTCTGATGGTGACCAGGGACGAACGGTTTCGCCTCGTCGACGGATACAACTTGCAGATCACAGACGTCGGTCCTCAGGTAGGTACCTACAGCGTAGCAGCAGGAGGCAGGACACGACGGTATCTCCCGTCCGAATTGAGCTGTCCGACTGGGGTAGTACCTCCGCCCTACAGAACACCGCCCCGTAATAACCAGCGTGTTGTGTTCCCCAAGGTAAGTAGGGTACAGTGCACGGCAAGATTTTGGGAGTAGTGTGGGCCCCACTACTCTAAAACCTTACCAAGTTAGATGCCGTACATTATACTTTTTTGTGGCAAAATGCGTCGCATATAAACAAGTATAGTGTACGGCATCTAACTTGGCAAGGTTTTGGAGTAGTGGGGCCCACACCACTCCAAAATCTTGCCAAGTTAGATGCCAGACACTATAACCAGAGCTCACAACCTTCCCCCCCATCTCCCCAATCCTCCCCTCCAACCCCGCTCGAACTGCTCAACCCTCCCCCTTTAAGGTCGACAGCGCGAGTGTAACATCTCTGATGGTGAACACGTTAATAGGCCATGGTGACTGCTTTCCATCAGGTGGGCCATGCACTTGTCTGCCACCTAAGTAGTAAAAAAATCTCCTCATTTTTTAAAGTTGGTTAAAAATAGACACAAAACATTATCAAAAATCGGTCCCTTTTTTAAAGTCATTTAAAATAACGAAATCACCAAAATTTCTTAATAACATTAAGTGTTTTATATAGCTAAACGTTGTCGTTTCCGTAATCGTGTATCGCCCCCCTGCTTCGTCTGCAATTTATTCGGCTGGACATAAAAATAATAAGCACGGCGCTGTAGGAGGGGCTATAAAGTAGTGCCATAAAGATTTATGAAGTGTTAAACTCGAAGCGTCGATGGGTATGCGTCGAGACGCCATGGACAGGAACACAATTGGGTTATCTGTTTAAAATATTGGACTTGGCAAAAAAAAACTTGAGAGCTCTTACGACTAGACTAGCTACACGTGCCAGACTGAGGTATCACCCTCACACAGTGGAATCAATTTCACCAAGAACCAAGCGGTTCGGTGCCTCTTTTATTTAACGCACCATAAAGACTTGGAATTCTTTACCAGCGCATGTGTTTCCTTTCTCCTACAGTCCCGGGGCGTGAAAAAGCATTTAATGAGGCCGTCAAGCTGAGGGCCGCCACTGTAGCACTACCGGTGTATGTGGTGGTGACCCCAGTCCTGAGACTTTGCCTTCAGCTTACCATCAGGCGAGGTGATTTTGACCTTTCCTATAAATAAAAAAATGTGTTTGAGCACTATTTAATTATATTGCTCAAATACTTTTTTTCTCCATAATGATATGAAGCTGAATACATCATGGGAGGGATTCTATGAAACTCTCTCATACCCCCTCCCCGCCCCTCCCCCCCCCCCACTTATATTCCATAACCTCCAACAACCCCACGCTACCGCTCCACCAGGTTTGGCAGCGCGTGTGTGACACCCGTCCATAGGCCACGGTGACAGCTTCCCATCAGGTGGGCCGTGTGCTTATCTGCCACCTAAGTGGTATAAAAAAAATTCTAAACGTTTACTTGAGACGTAAAAGGATAGGTATACAGTCGAATTGAAAACATCCTCCTTTTTAAAATCGGCTAAAAAGAAAAATATAAAATTATCGTTACGGCTCAAGACATCAAAGCAATTGTTTTGCGACAAAAAATGTTGTACCTCATTTGTGCCATAATAGCTTCGAGCAAACGGCTTTGACCAATACCAACAAAACACTAAACATTTTATAACTTTTCCCAAACTTCCAAACAAAAATTACGAAAAATAAAAACGAAGATGGCGTCGAGAAACGCGGGAAACGTTCCTCAGTGTTGCAACACATAAAAAATAACGAGGGCGTGTACCACAAAGGTTTTTATACGGCTATTATCATATTTTCTCAACCAATTACCGTTTAAGGCTCTATTTAGCATTTTTGACGCTGAAATATAATGTTATGCAATTTCTGCCGTTATAAAACCTATTTGGTGGACCGTAATGGCGGATCTGAATTTGAAGATTATATTAGGAAACTATGTTTGAGGGACTGTCTGTTTTAAAAAACTTAGGGCCACCATCGGTGTATGTAATGGTGATCCTTATTTTCGAGACTTTACCTTTAGTTTACCACTATACGAGGTGAAGTCGTACATACTGATATGATATAAAAAAGTGCAGTAAATTAAATGAATAAATATTCTAGGACATTCTAGACCGAGAGTAAGCATAGCTCAACTAGTTTGTGTTATGGGTTCTAGAATGGTATTAAAAGTACTTAGAAACATCTCGTGAAGGAGGCAGAATCCGACGGTATTTCCCGTCCATCCGACTGTGTGGTAGTACCTTCGCCCTACAGAACACCGCGGTCATAATAACCATCGTGTTGTGTTCCCGGCGGTGTATAGGGTAGCCAGAGCTCACAAACTGCCACTCCCCTCCCCCTTAACTCTCCCCTCCGCTCTCCAGGGTCAGCAGCACGAGTGTTACACCTTTAGTGTTGCACACGTCCATAGGCCACGGTAGCCGCTTATCATCAGGTGGGCCGTGCGCCTGTCTGCCACCTAAGTGGCATAAAAAAAACCTAGACCGATTCAAATATTCATATTGAATCTGTCTAGGTGGAAATCGAACCCGCAACCTCTGATTTAGCAGTCAAATGAAAGTACTCCACAAACATCGTAGACTTATGAGGCGGACTATTTAATATACCTATCTATATCCTTATCCATTCTATAGTCCAACAAACTCATAATTCCTCGACATTTTTTTGCAAAATTTTTAACTACATACTTCCTTTCAGAAGTATTTTAATGAGACATTTTTAAAACTCTGTCGCTCTGGGTTGCTAGATGAGCTTCTGGATTCTCCCCATATTTGAGCAATCTTTCCTTGAAATTGTGTTTTAAAATCTTTTGCCCTATTCAAATGAAAATAAATAAAACATTGAAATGAAAGTTTTTAATACCACTCGAATGGTAGACAAGCACACGGCCCACCTGATGGAAAGCGTTCACAGTGGCCTATAGACGTGTGCAACACCAGGGGCGTTACACTCGAGTTGCCGACCTTGGAGGGTGAGGGGAGGTTGACAGAGTTACAAACATTCATCAACTTTTATAATATTAGCAGAACTTTTTTAACAGTTAATGCACCACACGATCATTTCTCAATATATTCTACCTTACTTTACGTAAATCCACAAATTCCCCAAGAACGATATATTTCCTCAAATCATGGGAAAGACTCCTTATCTACCGCGCTTTCAGAGGAAAAACCACAACCGAATCATTCAGCAGAGATCTAATTTAAAGATAAATTAAAAGCGAAATGTTAATTTTAGCAAATGCTTTTTTTTAATTTAACTAATCTGTAGGCGGTTGGAGAATAGATTGATTTACGTGACGGGAGTTTGTTGATTAAGAACTTTATATCTTAAAAAAAAAAACTGGAGGGTTTTGGCGCCAATGCAGAAAAAGACACATCGGGACATTGTATTATTTTCTAAAATTAGTGTAAAATGTAGTTATTATTACCCATTCGGAAATCATAAATCGAAAGAAAATTTATGGGTACCGCCTATCAAATTTGTTTCAGGTTTTACAACAGCAGTCGTGATTTTTTATTTTTTAATAATTTTTTTTTAAATTTCGCTCACGATTCAGTCACAATATCATTAAAATATTTTGAACGTTGAAATTATTTTTACAACTATTGGATAATATATTTGTGAGATTGGAACAGAATTTTGAACATTTTTAGAACTCTACCACTAACCTGTGGCTTAATTCAATAAAATTACGTTGGTTTTTAAAACGTGTGATTTCAAAGCTTACGCAATAGATAGGTACCTATTAACTTTCCAAACCTAATTAAAAATGAACCAAACTATGAGTTATTTTAAAGGTTTAGTAACCTCACGAAAGCGTATCTAGATTTTATTTTGACAAATGAAATTTTATTTCAATTTTTGCGTCTAATCGAATTGAAATCGTGCCTTTTGAAAACGTGGCGTTACTGAATTCTACTCAAATCATGTATTTTCTTTTCTCCAGGACGCTGGTGACTATGTATGCCAGATATCAGATCGGGTGGCCCGTGACCAGGTCCATACTGTGGAGGTCTTGGTGCCTCCGAGCGTGAGGGCATCCCCTGAATCCAAACACACAGCTGCAAGGAGAGGAGGCGCTGCAGTCTTCGAGTGCAGAGCTGCTGGGAATCCCGTGCCGTCAGTGACCTGGCACAAATTGGTGAGGAGATTACCTGTTTTTTTTTTCCTTGGCGTGGCGGTAGAGCGACTTCGACTGCTACGTTGGAGGGTCGCAAGTTCGGTTCCCGCTCATTTCAAATGTTTGCTCTGGGTATTTCTGTGTCACCAAGAACATGTTGAACCCTCTCCCAAACGATATCCATCGATACGAAGATTATCTACTTATTATCAAGTGGCTATAATAATAACACGGTAACCTAGTGGTTTGGGTAATGGACTGCTGAGACGAGGTCTCGGGTTCGATCCCAGGTTCACCATGGCACACACCAATGACTTTTCGATGCTTTTCGAAGTTATGTGTGTATTTATCACAGGTTTATAAGTGTCCGGTGTAGTAGTCCAAAACTACTACTAACATTTTTTATCTATGGTTAATAGATAATCTCTTTTATAATAACTGTAGGGACGCATTTTGTTAGCAAATATAAATCAACTCATCGTTGCTTAAGTTTACATTAATTTAATCGCATTTAAATACTTAAATATATTCTATTTTCGATTCTGGTTGCGTTCCTGGTGTCGTAATTGATAATTATGTACAACAGTTATTTATCGATGTAATTTATAAGATTGAACTTAAAGGACTCGGTTCCTATGCTGACAGTTGTCAATGTCAATAAGTGTCATCAATAGAAATTAATCATTCAGAGATTCACTTCCTATATGGCCGTTGGCTATTGATAACCTTTTATTAGTTCATCATGCAATCATATTAGAAAATGTAATTGGAAGCCGATGAAGACTCCGAAGACGATGTATCGTTGAGTACTTCATCCATCCCGTCCGATGAGAAGATAAGATGGTGGCGTACACCGAAGGCGAGTGTTGGCGTGTCAGCGACACGTTATATTTTTGTCGCTACCTCGTGTCTACGGGATTTATCCGTAGGCTGGACCTGTGGCGAGGTCTATGCTGCATCTGACGGCCAGATGCAGCGACGCTAAGGAGCGACGAGCCCATCACATCCACCTGCAGCCGCTGTGGATAGCCGTGGAAACGACAAGCCGAATAGCATCGAGCTGTTTCGTGTCACCGTGGTGAGATCTGACGTGTGTTAGATCCAATAAGTTACCCAACCACTTTCTTTCAATGGCCATTGATCTAGTGCTCGTGTTCGCGAACTTTCGATCGCAAAACGCAAAACGTGTCGCGTGTGCCGCGTGGTAGTTGACTCGATGTCAACCTTCTCTTCGAACTGGACATTGCTCTAATCATGTATATTTTACAACCTGTGTACCTAAATTTTAATATATAAAATGTTCTTTGAATGTTATCAACCGCAATTTCATTTACTCTCCTGAGGTGCCCCAATGGTTCATCAAGGTAAATAAATATCTTCCAGGTACTATTCACAAGAGGTCCTTGAAACAATAGTTCAATGTAAACTGCCGAGAGACTGATCCGGAAGCATTATTTGTATATTTTCCATACTTTAACATTGTAACGTCACCATTCTATTCATCTCTATACATCATATACCATATTATACCTTAATACTATTTTTTATACGTTACAATTGGCGCCCGAATAATAATAATTACCTTTAATTTAAACCTATTTAACCATTGGTATGCCTCGGAGAAATTTTTTTTGTATGATGAACACTTTATTTTGATAAAATCAAACAGGTTGCTTAAACTATCTGTATCAATAATTATGAATAACTTAGTTTATTCTATCTATATGTAGATTAACAACATATTATATACTTTAAATACAGATATTATTGGTTATTGTTTGCATAAGTTCATATTATGAACATACTTAAAAGTTAGGTTAACTTTTTTTTCTGATAGCATTTGTTTACATTGGGTTATTCTGAAACTTTTTGCAATATAGTTTGGATCACACCAACAAATAATTTTAATATTTTATTGTTTACTGACTAAATAGTCACATTGGTTCTCACTATACTGAGAAATATATTATAAACTTGTTTACTGTTTGTTGGGTGATTCTGCAATAATTTTCTTATTTTGTTTGAAATTTGGCTTAAATTTTTTCTTGTTTTTTTTGGTCACTATGGCTGATGAACCTATTATTTCAAAGCCTTTAGCTGTTGATGATCAGCATCGTAACGTCACTCTTAGGAATCAACACCAAGATGTGTACCGAACGCCACCAGAACTCGACGATAGTACTAGCTGTAAATTACCTTTATGCCTAAAATTTTTTATAACGCTTATTATGCACCTCAATCTAATACAGTTGAGCGCTATAATCAAACTGTTCAAACTTGTCTTTCTCTCTTGGTTGAGGATGATCAGGGTAATTGGTCTAAATATATACCTCAAATACAGCTCTTTTTAAATACTTCTGTTAACATTGCTACTAGTTATACACCATACTTTTTGGCTAAAGGTCGTGAGATAGTCGCGGATGGTGCACTACATACATTAGGCAGTGCACCTGATTCGTTAGACAATCTTCAACTCTCAAGTAGGCATTCTAAAGCTGAAGCCTTGAATGATCTTGCTGATATTTTCCAACGTGTAATGCAGGTAAGTTCTTCTCGGCTAAGCTCGCACCGAGGTTTGTCAAATATAAAATTGTTGGCAAACCATTCGATGTGGTTTACCATTTAGAAGACCTCAATACAGGCATTATAGGGAAATATCATGTCAAGGACATAATTAAAACGCCAGGAGGTGTATAACGCTAGTGTGAGTCTGTACAGGTGTGGGCATGTTTGTACCTACTTTTGTCTAACTGATGTTGACTTTTTAGTCAATGTCAAGTTACTTTTAGTACCTGCATATGTATAGATTCGCATGAGCAATGTATTTTTGTTAGTCGGTCTTCAACTTTTTTCTCAGTAATGAAAATTAAGTTTCAAAGATAGAGTTTTTTTTCAGACATGAAAATTTTTTATTTTCTGTTTTGACTTTTTGGTATTGGCAAGTGTAAATACACATTTCACAGATCCTAGATCTGCTTTTCTGATCATTTTTTGATCAGTACTTTTGCCAAACCAATTGAAACTAAGTTTCAATTTCCTTGTGATCACACTCTTTTTCAGACATGAAAATTTTTTATTTTCTGTTTTGACTTTTTTGTTTTGGCTAGTGTATATACACATTTCACAGATCCTAGATCTGCTTTTCTGATCATTTTTTGATCAGTACTTTTGCCAAACTAATTGAAACTAAGTTTCAATTTATTTGTGATCACACTTATCTATACTCCTTGTATAGGATTCTTATTTTATGGATATCCACATATTATGACTATTCAGGAATTACTTGTTTCACAGTTTTTCTACCATTCTAGGTTTCAAAACAATGAAAAACAAGTTTTCTTGCTTGAAATTTTTATGACTTTGTCTTAAAAATTCTCTATATTAACTTTTAAACTTTCGCGTTCCATAACTTACGTTTCCATAACGCGTTAAGTCCCGTTTACGTATAATAATTAAAAATTCTCTTTGTGATTTTTCATCACTTTGTTTATTCCTCACAATTTCTTAATTGATGTTGTACTCTCGGCTCAGATATCAGATCAGATTAGTCATATAGTCTGATAACACTTATTTGATAGTTCTTCGACCATCTCAGGTTTGAAAATGATTCATAATAAGTTGTTTTTTTTTTTCTGATACCATTTCTTAGACCTAGTCTATAGAAATTGGTTTCCTTGTTTTCATTATCTAACTGCGCAGTGGATATGATTAACTTATGTATATATCATGCATCCCAACAGGATCGCGACCTGTTGTGGACTTGTATTAGTATAGTTCTAGCATAGTACACACAACACTCACCGGCTTGGGTAAGCAGTGTTGCTGCTGTTGTTTAGTATTTAACAATTAGTTTGTGTTAAATCCTTAGTTAAGTTAGTTTGTTAAGCTAGTCTTTTATACTTCTTAGCTTAGTTTTTTTTCTCTTTTTCATGAGCATGCAAACGCTCATTGCTTGGTAAGCAGAAAAAACTTTTCATTGACATTCAAAGTTTTTTCCGGTTACCCCGGCTGCTTCGGATAAGGGGTTATCCTCTTTGCTCCGAAGGGGGGTATTGTAGTAGTCCAAAACTACTACTAACATTTTTTATCTATGGTTAATAGATAATCTCTTTTATAATAACTGTAGGGACGCATTTTGTTAGCAAATATAAATCAACTCATCGTTGCTTAAGTTTACATTAATTTAATCGCATTTAAATACTTAAATATATTCTATTTTCGATTCTGGTTGCGTTCCTGGTGTCGTAATTGATAATTATGTACAACAGTTATTTATCGATGTAATTTATAAGATTGAACTTAAAGGACTCGGTTCCTATGCTGACAGTTGTCAATGTCAATAAGTGTCATCAATAGAAATTAATCATTCAGAGATTCACTTCCTATATGGCCGTTGGCTATTGATAACCTTTTATTAGTTCATCATGCAATCATATTAGAAAATGTAATTGGAAGCCGATGAAGACTCCGAAGACGATGTATCGTTGAGTACTTCATCCATCCCGTCCGATGAGAAGATAAGATGGTGGCGTACACCGAAGGCGAGTGTTGGCGTGTCAGCGACACGTTATATTTTTGTCGCTACCTCGTGTCTACGGGATTTATCCGTAGGCTGGACCTGTGGCGAGGTCTATGCTGCATCTGACGGCCAGATGCAGCGACGCTAAGGAGCGACGAGCCCATCACATCCACCTGCAGCCGCTGTGGATAGCCGTGGAAACGACAAGCCGAATAGCATCGAGCTGTTTCGTGTCACCGTGGTGAGATCTGACGTGTGTTAGATCCAATAAGTTACCCAACCACTTTCTTTCAATGGCCATTGATCTAGTGCTCGTGTTCGCGAACTTTCGATCGCAAAACGCAAAACGTGTCGCGTGTGCCGCGTGGTAGTTGACTCGATGTCAACCTTCTCTTCGAACTGGACATTGCTCTAATCATGTATATTTTACAACCTGTGTACCTAAATTTTAATATATAAAATGTTCTTTGAATGTTATCAACCGCAATTTCATTTACTCTCCTGAGGTGCCCCAATGGTTCATCAAGGTAAATAAATATCTTCCAGGTACTATTCACAAGAGGTCCTTGAAACAATAGTTCAATGTAAACTGCCGAGAGACTGATCCGGAAGCATTATTTGTATATTTTCCATACTTTAACATTGTAACGTCACCATTCTATTCATCTCTATACATCATATACCATTTATACCAGTCATCTTATTTTTTATACGTTACACCGGTTAGTGGCAATAGGCTCGCCACCTATTACATTGGGACCTAAACATAAACTGGCGAAATGTGTGGCTAGCACCTCTGCCTACCCCTTCGGGGATAATAGCCGTGAGTTTATGTTATGTTATGTTATGTTCCTATCGCAAAAGGGCTGTCTATTCTGATGTAGATAATCCCTATGTTCCAGAACGACACGAACACCCGGTTGGGGGAAGGTCCCCAGCTGCAGCTGTCCAGGCTAGAACGTGGACACAGTGGACGGTACGCGTGTACCGTGGACAACGGCGTGGGCCAGCCTCTCGTCACGGAGTTCCATTTGCAGGTTCTATGTAAGTATTTTCAAGAGCTAAATGAGAAGTAGCCCCAGAAGTAGCCCAAGTGAGAAGTAGCCAATATGAGAAGTGGCCATAATGAGAAGTGGCCATAATGAGAAGTAGTCCATTAGCGAGTCGATTGCCATAGTGAGAATCAGCCCTAATGCGCCTAAACCGAATTATGGTTTCTCATTATAGCTCCTGCAATCGAAGGAATCGCCACAATTTCGCCAATAGCTTTTTTTATGGCAGTCACGTCAATATGACTTCACCTCGCCTGATGGTAAGCTAAAGGAGTTATATTTTAGGGGGTAAAGAAAAAATCAATAAGTTATTGATTTCAAAAGGCTTTAAAAATAAGCTTTCTAGTAAGTGCATAACCAGACAAATCAAATGAGCTCAAACATGGCGGGTTTATCTTGTTCAGTTCACAAGTTCCTATGACCACTTACCGTCGCCATCTTCAGACCCTGAATATCATCAGAATATTTGACAAGACGAAACAAAGGAGCCTAAACTCGATTAACTTACCTTTATTAGGAGTTCCCATAAAATATGCTGTCAATGACTTCTTCCAGATCCGCCTGAGATCACAGTGGAGAGATCCTGGGTACATACTGGAGAAGGGTTCAGGGCTGAGCTCCTGTGTACCGTCCTAGCAGATCCACCAGCTGAGGTGAGTAGAAGGCTATCGCCAGTTATTTAGAGAGGTAGCAACATGATCGGAGATGGCAGTACCTCTCACTCGCAAGGGAGACGCTGCTGCTCTAGATGGCTGCTCAAAGGCTCTCCACGTATCCCTCTAACTAGCAGAGGGTATAGAGGGTAGAGGGTGGGGGTGAGCTGGTTCTCCAAGTGCAGACGGGAGGTGACAGAATAGCCGCCTGTCATGGTACACCATACTGTCAGCTTGACGGTGCTATGTACGCACCAACCCCTTTCTAAGTGGTCATCATAAAACCATACCGCGAACCGTACGTAACGCGGCCGCTGCGCAGGAGGCGCGGGTTCGATCCCCGCTCGGTGCAAATATTTGTATGCATGAATATGGGTATTTGCATTGGTCTGGTCGTGCCTCGGAGAGCACGTTAAGCCGTCGGTCCCGGTTGCCATACAAACATCTATGGCAGTCGTTACGGGTAGTTGGAGCCCTAAAAAGTCCAACAACAACGTAACTGCAATGCTTCGATATCGCCTAATGTCACCATTGGGTTGTGAAGGTCAGATGGCAGTCGCTTCACGGAATATATTGAGGTTCAGCCAAATCTGCAGTTAAGACTGGTAAAGTGGACCCCAGACTCCGAGGTGAAAGCTTTGGATGCGACTGGGATTAACGCTAGGTTGAAGAAGATCATAAAACCGTAGATGGCCCGGGGTCAGCTGGAATGCCATGGGATCGAAATATGCCCCTGGTGAATCCATATGGTACAGCTACTAATCCTACAATCTTCTTCCTTCTCCAGGTGACCTGGTACCAGAACTCGTTTCCCCTGAGTGCGTCGGAGCGCGTCACGATGTCGGCGAGAGGGAACAACCACACGCTGCTCATAGCCAACGTACAGCCTGAAGACTTCGGCAACTTCAGGTAAGGCTACACGACTAGCAACTCTTCGCGTTAATCCACCAAAGATACGGGTGAAGTCACAGGTAATATTAGTATTCACCATTCTAGGGGCATCCCTTGAGAATGGTGACCACTACTTTTAGGACTGCACCTCAGCTTACCATCAGGCGGGGTGCAGTCAATCCGGCGGACTAAATAAAAAAAATAGTATTAGCTATTACCACTAGCTCCACCCATGTGAAATTCTGATCACATACCCGCAACCCACATAACCCATCAGGATGTAAAGTTTGACAGCTGTCAGAATTGACAGCTGTCAAATGCACATTTGGATATGACCTGTTGAAATATCCCTGTCTTTTTTATGCCACTTAGGTGGCAGACAAGCGCACGGCCCACCTGATGGGAAGTGGTCACTGTGGCCTATGGACGTGTGCAACACCAGGGGCGTGACTCGCGGTGCTGACCCTGCACCAACCTTCTAATGCCCTTCTTGAAGAACCCCATCAGTGCGCACCCATGATGGATGTCTTAGAATATGACATCATTATGTCAACGACTGGCATGGTTGACTGTACTCCCTCAATCAATTAGTCTATTGCAGTCCGCTGCTGGACATAGGCCTCTCCCAATGTACGCCATAGCACCCGATCCTCCGCCTTCCGCATCCAGTTTATCCCAGCCATCTTTAGGTCGTCCGTCCATCGTGCTGGGGACGTCCTACTTTACGTTTGCCGGTTCGCGGTCTCCACTCTAGGACTTGTTTGCTCCATCGGCCATCAGTCCTTTGGCAGATGTGACCAGCCCATTGCCAGTTCAGCTTGCTTATTCTGCGAGCTATGTCATATGCTGTACTTCCTATGCCTGCGAATCCTCCTCGCCAATAGTACTTTATGCTGAAGTGGCGACCATATTCGGGTACGCTGTATAAGTTATGTCATGCGTGTTTGAATTAAACATTTTTCTTTATTTCTTCCAGCTGCGTGGCGGACAACAGCCTGGGCCGAGCCCGCCAGCACGTGGAGGTGTCAGGCCGGCCCGGCCCCGCGCGCTTCACGTCGCCCCCCCTCGCGAGGTCCCACTCGCGCTACACGCTGGCCTTCTCCGTGGACAGCTACCCACCGCTGGACGAGCTGAGGCTGCTGTACCGGCAACTCGCGGTGAGTAACCACCTTCATACGAGCCCTCATCTTGAGGGTCTACCATGAGGGGTTACCGCGGTAGCCTAGTGGTTTGGGTAATGGACTGCTGAGACGAGGTCTCGGGTTCGATCCCAGGTTCACCATGGCGCACACCAATGACTTTTCGATGCTTTTCGAAGTTATGTGTGTATTTATCGCAGGTTTATTAGTGCCTCGGAGAGCACGTTAAGCCGTCGGTCCCGGTTGCCATACAAACATCTATGGCAGTCGTTACGGGTAGTTGGAGCCCACAAAAGTCCAACCAGTCTAACTTGGAACTTCGATATCGCCATTGGTCATAATGACCATTGTAGCCCAGTCATATTAGGTAAAAAAAGGGGTCAACCTCGGAATGAAAGATAATAAGCTGCAAATTGGTATGAACCTTTGTTTTGTCATTCTAAATGTTGTCTCAAAAGTCACAATCGTTATCGTGTCCGCGTCTCAAGATATTCAAGGTCAAAGGTCACAAAAATCGGTTTTTCGCGAATATCTGGCTTCCTATCGGTTAAATGAGATTTGCATTTATTATAAAAGTTGTAGGCTATAAAATTCCCTACAACTTTTGTTTAAACTTTTTTTTCATACGACCAACCGTTTTGAAGGTAGAGCGCGAAGAGTGCACATCGTACAGTCATTTATACGGCCTAATGCAAGGTCAAGCGTGAGTTATGGTTATCAGTACGTTATAAAGTCAATTATTTACTTGGAAATTATAATTATTAAACAATGCCTATTATTTATGTACTAACTATTAATTATTTATATTTAATTAAAGTAAGTAACTTGATTATTTATATATAATTATTCATATTTAACTATTTAAGTATAAAATATTATTAATTCTGGATTATATATTTTAGTTTTATTTTAAGTTAACACGACATTATATATCTTTTCAAATCTAATATATCTTTGAAATCCTGGAGCCCATACGAACGTTATTACCTCCAGCACCAGCCGAACTACTAAACGTAATATTTTGCAATTGCAAAAATGGTTGTGGTTCCCGCTGTGGATGCAGAAAATCAGGGCTACAATGTTCTTTAGCTTGCGGCCAGTGCAACGGACAAGCTTGCCTCAACGCTTCACTGTATCCAAGTAATCCCGATGAAGAAAATACATATGATCCCGATATTCTGGAAGGTTTGGAGATGAACATGACAGATAATGAGGATGATGACAATGAATCGAACATTTTTGAGCGACAAGAAGAAGAAGACGACGAAGAAGAAGAAGATAATTAGCTTCCATTTCCAATTTCATTACAATTAAAATCAACAAAGATACTTTTGATATTTGAAGTCACATTTTGATAAATGTATATTATGCCGTATTTAATAATAAATAAAAATATGTGTAAAATATATACTCTTACTATCATTTTAACTTAAAATAAAACTAAAATATATAATCCAGAATTAATAATATTTTATACTTAAATAGTTAAATATGAATAATTATATATAAATAATCAAGTTACTTACTTTAATTAAATATAAATAATTAATAGTTAGTACATAAATAATAGGCATTGTTTAATAATTATAATTTCCAAGTAAATAATTGACTTTATAACGTACTGATAACCATAACTCACGCTTGACCTTGCATTAGGCCGTATATGACTGTACGATGTGCACTCTTCGCGCTCTACCTTCAAAACGGTTGGTCGTATGAAAAAAAAGTTTAAACAAAAGTTGTAGGGAATTTTATAGCCTACAACTTTTATAATAAATGCAAATCTCATTTAACCGATAGGAAGCCAGATATTCGCGAAAAACCGATTTTTGTGACCTTTGACCTTGAATATCTTGAGACGCGGACACGATAACGATTGTGACTTTTGAGACAACATTTAGAATGACAAAACAAAGGTTCATACCAATTTGCAGCTTATTATCTTTCATTCCGAGGTGAAAGCCCTAATATGACTGGGCTATTGGTTGTGGAGGTCAGATGGCAGTCGCTCTACGGAAAATATCGAAGTTCAGCCGCATCACAGTTGGACTGGAAAGCCGACCCCAACTGAGTTGGGAAAAAGGTTCGTACGTGCTCTCCGTGGCACTAATAAACCTGCGATAAATACACACATAACTTCTAAAAGCATCGAAAAGTCATTGGTGTGTGCCATGGTGAACCTGGGATCGAACCGGAGACCTCGTCTCAGCAGTCCATTACCCAAACCACTAGGCTACCGCGGTTAAGCTATCATTTATACATATATCCTTCCATTCATGGTGATAATTCTGCCCTCAGATAAATGAGACGTTCCAGCAGCCGGGCCGGTGGCACGACCTGTCGATCCCCGCGCCGGAGCCGGGCGGCTCCCTGACGCACCGCGTGTCGCACGAGCTGCGCGGCCTGGAGCCCGGGGCTGTGTACGAGGCCATCGTGCAGGCCAAGAACAGATACGGCTGGAATGAGGTGCGCTATTTTTTTTTTACTGCTGGTTACTGCAGCACACAGAACAACACACTGGTGAAACATAAACACATTAAAATTACAAAGTTAATCAAAAATTCGAAGGAATAATGTTTTTTTTTCTATAGTGGCAACACTGCCCAGCATCAGTTCCCTTATCTGTGCTGTAACATGACATTTATCTATGACTCTTATTAGTCTGTGATCTCTTTTTTTGTTGTTTTTTCACTAGTCAGGTGGCAGACAAGCTCATATAGTACACTCGGAAGCGGTCACCGTGGCCTATAGACGTGTGCAACACCAGGGGCGTCATACTCGTGCTGCTGACCCTGGAGGGGGGGTGTTGGAGGGGGGGATTGGGGATACCGGCCTGTCCTAGTTAGGCTACAGATGCTACGTTACTTATTTACTTGATAGCTTATATCTACGTTTATTATAAGTATTTCTAGTGTAGTAAGTTAAGGATATAAAAAAGAAAAAAACATGTGCCCAGCGCCATCTAGTGCAATGTAGCTAAAACATATATCTAGTGACATCTAGCGGTATAAAGCCGAACTACTTCGAAACTAATGTTCCTGAATCGCGATAGTAAAGTAGGTACTGTTGCTGAAAACTGAGTGAAAAGGTCAAGTGTGTCTTGACAATTACTTTGTCAATTTTGAATGAAATAGTAAAACTTTAAAAATGTTCAGTCTAAAATGATAGTCCTCAGTTTGACCTCTTACTTAAGGATGACTTATTCCAGGTCAGCGAGATATTCCAGTTCCACACCCTGGGCGGCACTCACACCGCCCACGCAGACGAGCTGACACCAATGTTCTCCTCGGCGCCACAACACCAACTGACAAAATCCGCCATTACTCTCGCCTTATATGCCGTTCTAGCGCACCTCATTTGAATTTCGAAGTTACGACCAATCGTGTTTTTTTTTTTAAGATTTTTTTTTAAATCGTAAAACGATATGACACCAACACGTTATAGAGTTAAGCTTTTTTAAGAGTTGTGAGCTGTTTGTAATATATTACGGCTATGAGTTCATTTTTTGTTAAGCTTAAGTGAAGATTGGGCGCGATTTGAAACAATCTGTGTTAGGATCGTTTGTTTGTAAAGTTTTGTAATAAGATATCTAACTATATTGTAACGCAAACCCAAATCGGACTACATGTTCGCCAATCAATGGCCTACTTTAAGTAATAACCTCAAAAGCCTCACACTTTCTTGTAATGTGTGACTTCAACATTTAAGACACCTTACTAAATTCGTCTGATTTTGAAGGTTTAATGACCTCACGAAAACGTAGTAAAGTTTTGTTTTGACCGAATACCAAAGTATTTTTCCCATTTTTTTCTGATTGAATTAAAATCATACGTTTTAAAAACGTGACATTATCTCATGCAAACTTGAAGAGGACTTTTTAATTTTAAATTCCGTGAATATAACGTTCGAAGCTGTCATAAAAATCGCGCGCAAATTTCAAAAATGGCGTTTGGAAGGCTTAAATTTAGTGTTACCTTGTTAGTATTTACGATATTTATAAAAGAGTGAAGACTAGGGCTTTCTTTTTGAAATTTTTTATCATGATTTGTGGAGTTTTTGTGCATTAATTATTGAACAGCTGAACTTCAACTAAGGACACATTCTAGCCGATACTATCCTCCTAAGAAAAGCCGCTGAACATCTTCGTGGGGCTCCAAATGGCCTTTAAATGAATGTTTATTAATCTTTTACGCAAAAACGGCTGATCAGATGTGGATGTCACTTTTGTACCAAGAATAGGTTCCATTCCATCGCGGGATCTTAGTATTTAACGCGAGTAAAATCACAAGCAATAGCTAGTATAACTATAAAATGGCTACGACGCAGGAATGTGCCCTTAAAACTGAAACCATCGTTTCTCAAAAGCCCACAAGTCTTTGAAGAAGCCCTAACATGACTACCTAGTCATTTGTAAATTTTATATAATTTTGCATAAACCATGCTTATAGACATATTCTTTACATACTGATAATATTTTTTACTAATAACATCATCCATATAAAGTGAATTTATTAATAATATACGTAGTTAATAAATTAAATTAAGTGTTTCCAATCTTGAAAAACGCAAAAGCTGGCCATTCACAGTCTGTTTTATCAGGCAACATGTTAGACATCAAATTATATCGATAAAATAAAATAAGATGTCTAATAAGACTATCTTTAACTGATTTCTCCGATATTTCAGTTGTTTTTCAGCAGCCATAGTCACAGGAATAGTGTAAATAATAACACAAAGTCATTTCATTTACAATCTCGTAACTGTGAATGGCAAATTAAATCCAATAAAACTAACTGTGCATAGCCAACCGTACATTTAAGTTTTAAGTAAAGATAGGAACATCGATCCAGCTTCTTACCCTGCAGTATCAAAGAACCGATAAAATTGTAACATGCATTGTGATGTGAGCTTGCTACCTTTGTATTAATTTTTATCAGTCTGGAATTTTTTTATCCTTGAATTTTTAGGAACAAATAACAATAGTGTTTCTTCGTATAATTAAATGTAATGACTGAATTAAATAAGAAATATTTTCACAATCATTGGAAACCATCCAACATGCTCGTTAATAAATGTCCCGCTTTAAATAACCTACTGCAAATTTTATTTACATCTAGTGCAATAGTGTTTTTTTACCATCTCTGAAGTGTATTTGAAGACCTAACGAGAATTTTCATTCAAAAAAATGTATAACACTGCTAAAATTATTTAGGTAATTTAAAAAAAAAACGAGCAGACCAACAAGACAATGTATGTGTAAAAATAATATTTGCGCATTTGTACTACTTTATTTTAATAATTATTCCAAACCTTGCGTAGAACATGGTAGTTTAACGTAACTTTTGGTATAATTTGGTAGGATTATTATTTATGGTGACAACTTGCCAAACTGTGGCATAAGGGTAGTGCATTAGACTGTTACGTTGGAGAGTGCGGGTTCGATTCTCGCTTAGGTTTTTCTCTCTCGGTTGGGTTTTTCTTATAACGTGTATGTATTCACAAAAAATTATACAAGTATGTTTAACCATTTTCTGGAACCCATATTAGAAACTATAATTGATTTGTATATCTCTAGATTGTGCTAAAAGTATCCTTCAGTATTAATTATTTGTGTATAAAACTACCAAATAATACCAAAATCGTCTTATAATGATCGTCTACTACCGTAATAGTGCAGGCACCAGCTGTGTGATTGCATAGTGTAATGAAACCCTTACCAACAAGCTGTCGTGTACTCAAAAATTGAATAAGCAATAAAATGTGTTAGTGATATATCTCTAGGAATAAAAAATGTGTATTTACTTTGTTATATTATTATTTAAAAAATAGTTTAGGTCAATGGCATAGTGTGATCAAAGGAGAATTATCTAATTGTTCAGTATACATTTCCTGGTTTAGGTGCAGATTGTCCAATTCTCAAAATGACAACAGTCACAATAGGATTTATTTTCTGAATACCCATTTCTCTAAAGGCCTAATTCTTAAAATACTATAGAATCTTGTGTTCATCATAAAAACTTATTTTAAGTGACAAAAAGACTTACGTCACCAGAATTATTATGAAGCTAAACTTATAACTACGAACGGTGCCTAGAACAGGACAGATAGTACAAATGTCAATGTCTTCAAAAATCGTCTGAAAAATGATTATCTTACAGCAATTCTAGTATTATGACTAATAGAATGTTTTTCTAGAGGCTCAGTTTTTGAAGATGTAGGAAGAAGGTAAAGGACTCTTATAGTTTCCCAACTTCCCCTCCAGGGTTGGCAGCGCGAGTTTGACATCCCTGGTGTTGCACTCGTCCATAGGCCACGGTGACCGCTTCTCATCAGGTGGGCCGGGTGCTTGTCTGACACCTAAGTTGCGTAATAAAAAAGTTTCTCAATAATCTAATCATACATCCACTGGTGTCATTGACCTAACTAATATTTCGGTACTAAAGTGTTAGTCCTCTATGTAATTTTAGGTGCAATATTAATTTTAGATGAAAATCAAAGCAATACATGAAACACATCAGTAGATATGTTCGTAAGAAAGGGAATGTAAAGTTTACATTACATTTAGTTTATAATATTTTATGTGTTTTAGTGTTTAGTGAAAATATTACTAAGCAATTTAATATGCCAAGCGTGGTAAGATTATAATTCTACCAAATCTTACAATGTCTTCTATTTGGGAAAATTTGGTAGAATTGTGACTTGAAAAATATTCTTGTGTTGGAAATTTATACCTGTTACAACACTATTGTGAAGGCTACTGGATGTAATATCCACCAAATAAATTGAAATAATTAAATAACATTTCACTAAACACTAGGTACTTCTATTTTCTAATTTAAGTATTTAAAAAATAGCATGTATAATAAAAATAAACACTGCCGATTAAAAAACATTTTTTACACAATACTTTTTTTATACTAATTTTAAGACCTAATTTCTCGAATTGATTATCAAAATTAAATAATGTAATCGGCCGTAAATCTTTTTAAACGAGAATAGATGTAATTTTTTTAGAAAAAATAAATACTTGGTATATATAAAATAAATATTATATAGTATGAGTGAATTGTACATTTGATGGGCTGTAGAATATCGCCTTTTATTATTTGGATTAAAAAAACAAAATTGGAACCCTGTATGTAGAAATAAACGTGTAAGTTTATTATATAAATAAACATGTTTTATTTCACCTAGTCTCCTTCTTTGCCACCGGTAGTTAGGGCTTCATAGAGAGGAATCTACTGGCAGAGCTGGCAGTACGTTCCGTGTCGAGGAGTCTGGTCCACTTATATTATGAAGCAAGCCCTTGACCCAACTTCTGCGCGAGCCTCTTGAAGTGTTGATCGAAGCACTTCATCTTTTTTACGTGTAGAAGCTTTCTCGAAGCCAATGAGGGTATCTGGGTAAGTATGTCTGAACTAGAACCGAATCAACAAAAACCGCCTGTGTTACCCGGAAACCAGGTAGGTACCTACTCTCTAGACAGGATAACCTTAGACCCTCTATAAGGGACTCCCGGCCACCGATTACCTAATTGTCCCGGCTTAGTAGTAACCAAGTAAGTTAGCACATTACTAGGTTAAGGAATATTAGTCAGATCAATCTTTGGATGGGTGATCATAATTTTATAGAACTCAAAAAAAGCGCCTCTCCGAGTGACATTTGCACAGTGTCTGTATTTTTTTTTCTCCTACTTTGGCAAATATTGTATGAATGCCAGTGTCAAGTAAATTGATAAATCAAGTTAGAATTAATCACAAATGCAATAAGTTGCAGCGTTTTCGTCATTTAGTCATACTCAAGGTCAGTCAATAGTCAAATCAGTCAGACTTACCCCAGTAAAATAGTGAAGACTTCTCTAGAGGCTTCTATGGAGTTTTGGAATCAACATTGAAAAGCACAATTCACGGTACTATACCACTTTCCCGAACTCGTGCACGTTGCCGAAGATGTTATGTTTAAAAATCCACCATTTTTACACATAATTACTAGGTACATTTTACACTAATTTTAGAAAATGATACAATGCCGCGATGTGTCTTTTTCAGCGTTGGCGCCAAAACTCGTGTCTGTATTATTTCCTACTGCATCTGTCATGTGACATGACGTTTGTGACATTTGCAAGACAACAAAAAATATCAACAAAAAATACTTTTCAATTTTCTGATTTTTAATGAGAAATCTGAATGAATATGTCCACAATATTAATTAAAGATAGTGAATCAATAGATTTACTAGCTTGTAGGACATGTTTAGCGACGGAAAGGAAACTGTACAGTATACACGAGCACAATTTGTTAGAATCTTATAAGAATCTTATTGGAAATCAAGTAAGTGGTTTTATTCTATTTATCAGACACAAGGATTATTTTTGAGAAGTGCTTGTCTTCCTTTGCCAAGTTATAGAGTCCGTGGAGGTTGTGCAACTTCCGCGGCACCCCACTGTGTTGCAAAACTGACCATAATAATAATTAGAATACTTAGAACCAAAACTTCTAAACACTTTTAGCCTTCTCCGTGTGACCGTCTACCTCAACATGTGTGTATATACTGTGCGCAACTTCTGCTCAAATTCAACACATTCCGAAGAAACTGCCTACTAACACAGGAGCGTCTAGAAGATGCTAAATATGTGAGTCTATTTATTTATCCTACTTTCTACTAATTCGGCTAATATTATAAATATAAAAGATTTTTGCATGTTTGTTACTCTATCATACTCTATAACTAAATTGATCTGGCAAAAATTTGGTATAGGGATTTTTTTTATAACACGAGGGATATTATTATTTCTAACAGGGACCCCCATATAGGGAGGGTACCCCAATGACCAGGTGGGTGGACCAACACCTGGGCTTAGTCAACCATTTTCCCTAGTCCTCCCTTTCAGGGTTGATGTGGAATATCAAGCAATCACAGCTTTCCGTCGAACCTACCCGTTTCCTTACAAGTTCTTGCAATCTTGGTACAGCGATAGATTTATAATCTGGAATAATACATAGGCTACTGTTAGGCTTGTAAGGGATTAGAATTACATGCAAGTGGAGTCACAGGCAACGGCTAGTATAAAAATATTTACCAATGAGTGTGATAATTATATGCAAGTTATCGCAGGTTTATAAGTGCCCGGTTAATGGCAATAGGCTCGCCACCTATTACATTGGGACCTAAACATAAACTGGCGAAATGTGGGTGCTACCACCTCTGCCTACCCCTTCGCGGATATAGGCGTGAGTTTATGTTATATGTGATGATTATTAGCCTGACAGAATACTTGTATAATATGCTTATTTGCTATCTTAGTATTACAACACAAAACATGTCTCTTTTACAGATACATACAACATTAGCAACTAAATACCATCCATCATTAAGTAAATCAACAACTAAAATAATTGATATAACTCAAAATGAATTCCTTGAACTAAAACCTGACTATAATTATGAACAAAATGTTAACTGCGAAGAAAGCGAGGATTCAAATATATACACAGATATTATTAAAGAAGAAATTCCTTTCCCTGATAACATAAAAACACCTAAAAAATTTCAAATTAAAGACTATAAAACGAAAAAAAAATCGAAATCTAAAAAAGAACACTCAAAATCATCTCAAAATATCTCTATAACCAACTCAAAAGTGAAGAAAAAGGGTAAATATTTTGAGACAGATGACAACATGCGTGATTTTGAGAATGATTATAATGTTGAGGTGATCATTTTGAGTCCAGATCAACAGATGAAGGACGTTTTGAGTCGAAAATTGAGTAGCAACTATCTGCAGTGTCCTTACAAATGTGAGCTCTGTTTCAAAGGTGTTATGGATGAAGATAGCTTGAACAAACATATGCTTTATCAGCATGACCCGGTAAGTCTTTTAACCAGTTGGCACATCTATAAAAATCAATAATGTTTAAGTGTCTATTTGTGGTATTAAATGGCCTTTTTTATACCCTTAAAGTGGCAGACAAGTAACATCCCATCTATGGACCTGTGTAACACCAGGGGAGTCACACTATGACCTCTGTCCTCCATGAGCGCAAGCCTGAGAGTGACGGGTGGAGCCGCCTGTCACCCTAGCAGAAGCATGCTGAGGCGGCGTGGTTCCCAAACCCGACGGGGCCATCGCGGATCCGGAGAAGGTCCGGGTCAAGCCGGGGTGCGAGGGAAATTCTCTATGGGCCACCATTCACCCTGGCGTCAGAAGACCCTAGACGTGCGGTTTTAGTCGGTTCGATCCCGACATAACCCGCGATGGCTGACAGGGGTGGTATCTATGGGGATTTCCACACAATAAAATAAAATGGGGCGTCATACTCGCACTGTCGACCCTATAAAATCCTTCTAATGCCCTTCTTGAAGAACCCCATATTGTAGACGTTAGGGAAAACCACAGCAGGAAGATCAGAAGTTCCTCTCTTTTGCCGCACCATAAAGACTTGGAACGCTTTACCAGCGCATATATTTCCTTCCCGGGTCCTTTAAGCGGGCGTGAAAAAGCATTTGATGAGGCCGTCAAGCTGAGGGCCGCCACTGTAGCACTATCGGTGTATGCAGTGGTGACCCCCGATCCTGAGACTACCTTTAGCTTACCATCAGGTGAGATAAAGTCATGTTGACGTGTCTAACATAAAAAAAAGCGCGCACTATTAAGCCCGGTTCCCAAATTAAAGTATAATGCTTGAATATGTCCGTAGTTTAATGACCGGGGTTCAAACCCTAGACCTTCCCAACCAGTTCCAATGCCGCTAACAAGATAAGATCTCCACAGAGCCGAGGGTCCATTGTCTGCCAGTACTGCAGCTTCCGTTACAAAGATAAGAGGGGTCTGAACCAGCACTTGAAGGGCCATAGACTTAAGTTCGCCTGTAAGCAGTGTCCCTACGTGTCTAGAACTAGGTGAGTCCACCCTACCTGTTATATTTTTCTTTTTCTTGCAGAAATCCCCATGGATACCACCCCTGTCGGCCAACTGTGTGCGTGTTTGTGTGTGTGCGTGTTTTTGTGTGTGTGTGTGTGTGTGTGTGTGTTTGTGTGAGAGAAAGAGAGAGTGAGTGAGTGTGCGTGTTTTTGTGTGTGTGTGTGTGTGTGTGTGTGTGTGTGTGAGAGAGAGAGAGAGAGAGAGAGAGAGAGAGAGAGAGAGAGTGAGTGAGTGTGCGTGTGTCCCCATCTGTGTGTGTGTGGGTGTATGTGTGTCTGTGTGTGGGTGTGTGTGTCTGTATGTCTGTGTGTGTGTATCTGAGTCTCTGTGTGTGTGTGTGTGTGTCTGTGTATTATTAAGATTGTGTTTGTCGTTTCAGTTTCAACGCTAAAGAACATTTCAAGATGCACACGGGACACACGCACAAGTGCACACACTGCGGCAAGTCGTATGAGTAAGTTGTTTTATTTATACTACTACACTACTTGTGGTACCCCGCGACTTCGCCCGTCTGTATACGCTTTAACAAGCTCCCTAATGAAATTAGAGGTTTACAAGTAAATAAATTTCAAAAAGCGTACCTACTACAATATTCAAAATTATTTAGACGATAAACAAGCTTGACCGCGGTAGCCTAGTGGTCTGGGTAATGGACTGCTGAGATGAGGTCTCGGGTTCGATCCCAGGTTCACCATGGCAGATGGCACAGTGGGGAGCGATCGGGGGGCGAGCTGATTGTCTGCGCGCCGACGGTTGGGTGACAGGACGGCCTCCTGTCACCCTACACCCCACCGTCGGCGAAGTGGCGCGATGCTCGCCCCACCCCCCCTTTCGGGGGGTCGAGGGGGCCATCTTAAAACCGTAGATGGCCCGGGGTCAGCTGGGGTGCGAGGGATATGCCCATTGGGTAACCTTACACCCCGGTTACTACGACCCGAGACGGCGTGCGGTTTTAGTCGGTTCGATCCCGACATAACCACCCCCGATGGCCGACGGGGGTGGTATCCATGGGGATTTCCGCACGATAAAAAAAAAAAAAAAAGGTTCACCATGGCACACACCAATAACTTTTCGAAGTTATGTGTGTATTTATCGCAGGTTTATAAGTGCCCGGTTAATGGCAATAGGCTCGCCACCTATTACATTGGGACCTAAACATAAACTGGCGAAATGTGGGTGCTAGCACCTCTGCCTACCCTTTCGGGGATATAGGCGTGAGTTTATGTTATGTTATGTTTGTGACAGGAAACTGTCCAGCCACCTCACCCATCTAAGGATCCAGCATCCATCGGACTTTATCTGGTGCGACATTTGCGGGGAGGCGTTCATTGGACAGTTTGGGCTCAACGCACACAAGAAACGCGCGCACAGACATGTATGTATCTTCCGATACTATAGGAGGTAGGACACGACGGTATCTCCCGTCCGAACTGAGCAGTCCGACTGGGGTAGTACCTCCGCGCTACAGAACACCGCCCCGTAATAACCAGCGTGTTGTGTTCCCCAAGGTAAGTAGTGGAGCCAGAGCTCACAACCCCCCCACCCCAACCCCTCAATCTCGATCTCCAACCCCTCCCGTTTAAGGTCGCAGCGCAAGTGTCGTAGTAAATCCAAGATGGCCGCCGCTACAAAATATATGGATATCAAATAAAAGGGCTTCACTAGTAGAATTTTTTTTATACTACGTAGGTGGCAGACAAGCACACGGCCCACTTGATGGGAAGCGGTCACCGTGGCCTATGAACGTGTGCAACACTAAAGGTGTCACACACGCGCTGCCTACCCTGAAGGGAACGGGAAGGGCTAGGAAGGGATGGGGGGAGAAACAAAGTTCACTATAGAAAAAAAAAGAAAATCCAATATGGCCGTTTTCAGTGCATAAAAGCGTTTAATTTCCCGTGTGGTCCCGTTACAATTTGGTACAATAAAGTCGTTTTATTGTGACTGCTTCCCATCAGGGCCTCGATTCTGCTAAAGACAAACCACTGTAATACCACTGACACTCTAAAAATGCTATTTAATTGTAGACTTTACCGGTGTACAGTTAAAGTCTAAAATCAAATGAAAAGAATTCATTTAACTTTTTCATTCGCTTTACAAAATATCATTTGACTTTAGACTTTAACGTGATAACAATAAAGTCTACAATTAAATGGCATTTTTGGAGTGTCAGTGGTAAATCAGTGGTTTGTCTTTAGCAGAATCGAGGCCCAGGTGCACTGTGTGCTTGTCACCCACATAATTGGTGTAAAAAAAATCAAAAAGTCATTTTCTCTTTTTCTCTACAGCTAAGTCTTTCATTCTCGTGCGTCTCTTGTGGGGGGAGTTTTGTCTCTGAGACCGCTCTGGGTCTCCACTCCTCGTATGAGAACTGTTCTCCTGTGAAGTGCGTCCACTGCGGAGTATCCTTCGAGCAGGAGATGGAGTTGAGGGAGC
Source organism: Lithosia quadra (assembly GCA_963576445.1). Taxonomy (NCBI): domain Eukaryota; kingdom Metazoa; phylum Arthropoda; class Insecta; order Lepidoptera; family Erebidae; genus Lithosia; species Lithosia quadra. Next base: position 6,582,297 of record OY754902.1, read on the forward strand.
ACTTGCTAGAGAAGCACAGAGTATGTAAAGTGTATGAGTGTGAAAAGGTAAGCAATATTATTTTAATTAGCTGTTCCCGCATGGATTGAAGTTTTTAAGGATGTAATTTTTTTCACGGAGCCCTAATTCTTTTTACGTATTTGTGATATTACGTATCTACCAGTACCTAGAAGTTCCGTTGAAATTGGACTAGTCGTTTCAGGTTTTAGCGGAGGTAGGACACGACGGTATCTCCCGTCCGAACTGAGCAGTCCGACTGGGGTAGTACCTCCGCCCTACAGAACACCGCCCCGTAATAACCAGCGTGTTGTGTTCCCCAAGGTAAGTAGGGTAGCCAGAGCTCATAATCCCCTCCTCTTCCCCCAATCCCCAGCTTCAACCCTCCTCCCTCCAGGGTCAGCAGCGCGAGTTTGACGCCCCTGACGTTGCCCACGTCCATAGGCCTCGGTAACTACACTACCCGCTTACTATCAGGTGGGCCGTATGCTTGTCTGGCTCCTAATTAGTATAAAAAAATAAAAAAGTATGTCTGTTATACAAAAAAAAATTAAATAGTTTTTTTATATGTATAACTTCATCATTCTCTGAACCTTTTTCCCAACTCAGTTGGGGTCGGCTTTTCCAGTCTAATTGTAATGCGGCTGAACTTCGATATTTTCCGTGGAGCGACTGCCATCTGACCTCCACAACCAATGGTCATTATGACCAATGGCGATATCAAAGTTCCAAGTTAGACTAGTTGGACTTTTGTGGGCTCCAACTACCCGTAACGACTGCCATAGATGTTTGTATGGCAACCGGGACCGACGGCTTAACGTGCTCTCCGAGGCACTAATAAACCTGCGATAAATACACACATAACTTCGAAAAGAATCGATAAGTCATTGGTGTGTGCCATGGTGAACCTGGGATCGAACCCGAGACCTCATCTCCGCAGTCCATTACCCAAACCACTAGGCTACCGCGGTTTTTTTTTTTTTTCTATGTATAACTTATAAATAAAAAATAAATAAATACTCTACGACATTCTACACAGCGCTCCCTAGACCCAAAGTAAGCATAGTTTAACTAGCTTGTGTTATGGGTTCTAGAATGCTGATAAACATACTTATATAGTTTTTTTTTGTAAATACATACTTATTATACATAGAAACACCCAGACCAATGCAAATAGACATATTCATGCATACAAATATTTGCACTGAGCGGGAATCGAACCCGCGCCTTCTGCGTAGCAGTCGCACGCACTACCGCTACGCCACAGGGGCCGTCAAAATGAAAATCTATACCATTCTAGTATATCTTAATAACTTTCAAAACGACCTGTTCCAGTGTCACAAGACTTTCACCCGGCAGTCCCTGCGCTCGGCCCACTACCGCCGTTCACACGTGGATGCGACAGACAAACAGAAACTCCTCAGACCCTGGGTCTGTGAGGTCTGCGGGAAGACGCTCCCGGTAAGTCCACACTTTTAGCGCACTTACTACCGAATCCATACTAATGTTATAAATGCGAAAGTAACTCTGTCTGTTACGTTTTCACGCCTGAACCGTGGAACCGATTTTGATTTTTTTTTTTATGTCGGTCACGTCAACATCACTTCACCTCGCCTGATGGTAAGCTGAGGCAAAGTCTCTAGAATGGGAGTCACCATTGCAAACACCGATAGTGCCAAAATGCTGGCTCTCAGCTTGACGGCCTCAAAATTGATGAAAAAATTGATGATTGAGATGAAATTTGGTATAGGAGTAGATTAGACCTCGAGAATGAACATAGGCTATGTTTGGTCGCGATAACCGACACCACGCGGGTGGAGCCGCGGGCAACAGCTAGTATATATTATAAACGCGAAAGTTTGTCAGAATATCTCTTGGATGTATGTTTGTTCCTCTTTCACACAAAAACGGCTCAATGGATCTGGCTGAAATTTGGTACAGAGATAGATTATAGTCTGGAATAACGCATTGACTACTTTTTATCCCGGGAACAGGTTCCCGCGGGTTGGGGTAGTGGGAACAGGTTCCAGTGGGTCGCCGTACCAGTAGGTATTACAGGCGTTATAAAATACAGGACGGCCGCCTGTCACCCTACATCCTACTATCGGCGAGGCTGCATAATTCCTCCCCCCACCCCATCCCCGTCAGAGGGTCGAGGGGGCCATCTTAAAACCGTAGATCAGCTGGGGTGCGAGGCATATGCCCATTGGGTAACCTTACACCCCAGTAATTAGACCCCAAGTCGGGCGTGCGGTTTTAGTCGGCTCTATCCCGACATAACCACCCCCGATGGCCGACGGGGATGGCATTCATGGGGATTTCCGCACGAAAAAAAAAGGCCGAGGGGGCCATCTTAAAACCGTAAATACCCCGGTATATTGAGACTCGAGGCGGCGGCGTGCGGTTCTAGTCAGTTCCAAAATAGCCGTCGGTGATGGTATCCAAGGGGGTTTCCGGGAACATGCACAGAACCCTGGACTTTGGATTGCAGAACAAGAGCGTGCTGCTGTACCATCAGAGGAACCACACGGGGGAGAGACCCTACCAGTGCTCCCACTGCAGCAAGAGGTTCACCATGAGGAAACTCCTGCAGGTCTGTACATTAAAATTTTGATGTTTATTTTGCAAAAACTATTTGTAACACTAGTCTAGGCCCGCAAACCTAATCTATATTATGTAAAAGAAAGTTATATTACACTATTTATAACTCAAGAACGACTGAACCGATTTGGCTCAAAATTTGTGGGGAGATAGCTTAGAACCAGGAGACGGACATAGGATACTTTTTATCCTTTTTTAGTGGAGAGTGGAGAAATGGACGTAAAAAGTACTGAACGGGGTTTGATGCGGTTTTTTTTATTAGAAAGGTCTTGGTTAGACTCAAAATCTTACGCATATTTGATCACAATCGGCTCATTAGAACATGCGATATGGTAAAAAAAACGCGAAAATCGACGTCCACGCGGGCAGAGCCGCGGGCAACAGCTAGTGGCAAATATTTTTGTGTTAAATAACCCAAGTAAAGTGTACGGCATCTAACTTGGCAAGATTTTGGAGTAGTATGGGCCACACTACTCAAAAACCTTGCCAAGTTAGATGCCGTACACTATATTGGTTTTTTTTTAATATCTCCCTTTACAGTAGTATAGATATATATACATTTCTGTTTACAGTCTCACCTCCGCGTGCACTCCAGTGACCGTCCCTACAAGTGCCCACAGTGCCCTAAAGCGTTCAAAGGACTGTCAGCCCTAAGGGCCCACGAAAATGTAAGTGTGCATACATTATAACTCGTTTTTTTTTCCCATACTTTGGCAAATATTGTATGAATGCCAGTGTCAAGTAAATTGATAAATCAAGTTAGAAATTAATTACGAATGCAATAAGTTGCAGCGTTTTCGTCATTTAGTCATAGTCAAGGTCAGTTAATAGTCAAATCAGTCAGTCTTACCCCAGTAAAATAGTGGAGACTTTACTAGAGGCTTCTATGGAGTTTTGGAATCAACGTTGAAAAGCACAATTCACGGTAATATACCACTTTCCCAAACTCGTGCACGTTGCCGAAGATGTTGTTTAAAAATCCACCGTTTTTACACATAATTACTACATTTTACACTAATTTTAGAAAATGATACAATGCCCCGATGTGTATTTTTTAGACTCCATTATACTCGTTATTTATAGTATACCATTGTTTTTATTTTTGCGAAAATCCCCACAAATACCACCCCCTCAACGGAAACCAGTTCAAGTCTGACATCTATACTAATATTATAAAGAGGAAAGATTTGTACCTATTTTTGTATGTTTGTATGTTTGTAATGAATAGGCTCAAAAAGTACTGGGCCGATTTAAAAAATTTTCACCAATAGAATGCTACATGCATTCTATTGGTGAAAATTTTTTTTTCCAATTTGACATAGGCTACGCTTCATTTTGAAAAAAAATAAGGGATCCTTGGAAAAACTGGAATTTACACCCGGGCGAAGCCGGGTCCCGGGTCGCTATAATATATATAAGGGGGGATTGTGGTCGCAGCACTAGTGGGACCGGTGGGTGTCACGCGGTGCTGCGACGACAATCCTCTTTTGATGAGACCGTCAAGCTGAGTACCACCATTGTTAACATGGCACATGTATGTAATGGTGACCCTCTTTCCTGAGACTTCAGCTTACCATCAGGCGAGGTGAAGTCAAATTGACGTGTCCTATATACAAAAAAAAAAAATATCGCCCCCGACTAAAACCGCACGCGGTTTTGGATTTCTACGGATACCACCCTCCCCGCTGGCCAGTGGGGGTGGTTGCCGGGCTTGAACCGACTAAAACCGCACACCGTCTCGGGTCTTAATAGGCATTTACCCAGCGCCATCTAGCGATAATACTAAGAACTACTGCGATGCTACTACTTTGCCAATATACCACATAAAACCAGCGCCATCTAGCGATAATACGACGAACTACTTCGATACTACTACTACTACGCGGGCGATACCACATATAACCAGCGCCATCTAGCGGCAACACGACATACTACTTCGATACTACTACTACGTCACTGCAATCCTGAATCGTGCAAATGAAGTTCGCGCGCCGGTATACATATATACAAGATCCCCACGTTAACAGTTGGGGTGATCGCCTCGTCTGCTAGGAAGATTCTCCCTATGTTGGAGGGATTTGAATGTAAATCACATTACATCGTATAGGTATTTACTTTTTAAGAGCCGCGGTAACCTAGTGGTCTCGGGTTCGATCCCAGGTTCACCGTGGCACACACCAATGACTTCTCGAAGCTTTTCGAAGTTGTGTGTATTTATCGCAGGTTTATAATAGTGTTGTTGCAATAGCGATAGTTTAGCTATCGATAGTTGACCTTGAAAAATAGTCGATAGCGCGAATAAGCCTATCGAAAATATCGAAATTCTGCAATACTATCGATAATATCGATAGTATCGATAGTGAAAATTAGGCGATACTATTGAATTTTGTCGATACTATCGATACTATCGATACTATCGAAATACGATACTATCGATAGTATCGCGTCAAATTAGTCGATACTATCGATACTATCATGATATATCTACGCGCTTCGATAGTATCGATAGTTATGGTTTAGTAACTATCGATGTATTATCGATACTATCGATTGAGAATAAAACGCGTAACTAAGTATTGTCAATATAATAAAGGAACTTATAATGAACTGCGAACATAAAATAACATGAATAATGTGATAGATGAACTATGTAATCACCAGCCATATTACTTTTTAGAGCAAGCAATAGTATCGTAAAATGTTAGACTATCGATAGGGCAAAACTATCGATAGTATCGATACTATCGATAGTATCGATACTATCGACACGCTTTCTTTCGATAGTATTGATACTATCGATACTATCGTTTGTGTCTGTAATGATACTATCGATAGTATCGATACTATTGATCTAAAGCAATAGTATTATTTATTATTATCAATCGATACTATCGATAGTATCGATAGTATCGTCCAGGGTCGATATTTTCGATAGGACAATCGATAGTATGACTGATTCTCAAGGCCACGATAGTATCACGATACTATCGATAGACTATCGCTATCGCAACAACACTAGTTTATAAGTGCCCGTTAATGGCAATGGGCTCGCCACCTATTACATTTGGACCTAAACATAAACTGGCGAAATGTGGATGCTAGCACCTCTGCCCCCTTCGGGGATATAGGCGTGAGTTTATGTTATATGTTGTTATTTACTTTTTAACCAACTTCAAAAATGGAGGAGGTTCTCAATTCGTACGCTATTTTTTTGTATGCATGTTACGCGATAGCGGCGCCAATTATGGATGGATTTTGAAATTATTTTTTAGTTTGGAAGAGGCTACTTCTGAGGTGGTCTCTTATGTCCAGGGTATCAAGATCTGATGCTGGGATCTTGGGAAAATCGAGGGGAAATCATCAAATTCACGACAAAAATTCTGTATTTGATGCCTTTGTACATAATAAACCTCATAAATAAGTACTTTTCTATTTCTGTACACTAAAAAGTAAAAAATATTAGTTTGTGAAGTCGGTTTTTAAACGTAGTTATAATTATTTCATTTATCCCCGCTCAGTGCATAATAATCAGGAACAAATATTTTGTTTGATTTACAATGTCATAAATGCAAGAGAAATAAAAAAAACAATAATAAAAAGAAAATAATTATTCACAATCATAAAATACAATTTAGTCACATAGCAATGTCAAAATAGAAGAAAATAGAGACTGCTGCTGCAGGGGTGGAGCTGCTACGTCATCAGCGGAGGGGGGGGGGTGCTCCCCTCTCTCGCTAGTCAAACCACCGGGCAGGCTGTACACAAAAAATGACAATGAAATCATACTATATTAACATCTATACTATTATAGAATTGTATTTTGTGATATTTTGTTATCTTCTATACTATATCTTATCTTAATATATATAAATCTCGTGTCACAATGTTTGTCCTCAATGGACTCCTAAACCACTTAACCGATTATAATAAAATTCGCACACCATGTGCACTTCGATCCAACTTGAGAGATAGGATAGTTTTTGAAACGGATTTCGACATCCACGCGGGCGGAGCCGCGGGCAACAGCTAGTAATATTATAAAGAAGTAAAGTTTGTGTGTTTGTATATTTGTTAATTTGTAAGGAGTAATCTCGGGATCTACCGAACCGATTTTAAAAATTCTTTCACCAATAGAAAGCCACATTGTCCGTGAATGTCATAGGCTGAATATCATCACGCTACTGCCCAAGGGAGCGGAGCAATAATCATAAATGTGAACAATTCCGGTAGATTCCATACATTATAGGAAAACTGATAAATTATGAGCATATTATGTGAGTTAAAATAGGTGTATCGGGGTTCGAAATACGCCACGGGCGAAGCCGGGGTGGGTCAGCTAGTGACATATAGTTTCAAAAATACTTGATTTTGAAAATTCAATTTCTCGAGCCACACAAAAACGCTCCATACAAAACCGTACTATGTAGTGACGTCACAGCCAGGTAGCGCGTAGTGCTAAAGAATATCACATTTATTTCAGTCTACGTTGCGTATTCATATGTACAGTGAATAATATAATTCGTTTAAAATGTAATAAGGAATCTAATAAGTTATACATTTTGACTTAATTTGATTGTTTATTTTTCGACCTATTTTGTGAACTAAAAACAATGAAACATCATATTTTCGGTATAGTCAGGCTATATCTAATTGTACAATGCATATTTATATTCAGAAAAGAACTGAGAAATTAAGCAGTTGGAATCTGACGAACATGTCGTCATCCCAATACAGTGTATAATGTATAAGTTTGTGTACAATAAAGTATTAAATAAATAAATAAAATATGACTTGACTTACCGTAACTCTTAGTGGATTTTCTTTGGACTTTTTTTCCTCCTCTACGGCTCCAGAGGGCGAGGTTGGGGGTTGAACACCTGAGGCCAGTGAAGGCAGCCTCGATACCGATACAGCCTACGGCGCCTCGGAATCCTCACCGGTTCTGGAGGGACGAGGGCGGAGGACAAACACGAGGGGCCAAGAAGGCACCCTCTGGCAAAGGTGCCTCCACAGCCTCCGCTCCAGCCGGGCCTTCCGGAGCAGCACCAATCGCCGATCAGTCCTTTTCTTCTTTCTGAAATTAAATACCGTAACCTCATTTACTTTAGCCCTTTTTTATCGTGCGGAAATCCCCATGGATACAACCCCCGTCGGCCATCGGGTGTGGTTATGTCGGGATCGAACCGACTAAGACCGCACGCCGTCTCGGGTCTTAATTACCGGGGTGTAAGGTTACCCAATAGGCATATCCCTCGCACCCCAGCTGACCCCGGGCCATCTACGGTTTTAAGATGGCCCCCTAGACCCCCCGGAAGGGGGGGTGGGGGGAGCATCGCGCCACTTCGCCGACGGTGGGGTGTAGGGTGACAGACGGCCGTCCTGTCACCCAACCGTCGCGCGTCCGCGCGCAGACATTCAGCTCGCCTTCCGCTCGCTCCCCACTGTGCCCTCTGCTAGTCAGAGGAACACGTGGAGAGCCTCGGAGCAGCCCTCTAGAGGGCCACTTCCACCCCTGCCGGATTGGCAGCAGCGTCCGGCATATATATATTAGTTTGAGTACAATAAAGTATTAAATAAATAAATAAAATAAGACTTGACTTGCCGTAACTCTTAGTGGATTTTCTTTGGACTTTTTTTCCTCCTCCTCTAAGGCTCCAGAGGTCGAGGTTGGGGGTTGAACACCTGAGGGCAGTGAAGGCAGCTTCTGCCACTGCCACGAGTCGTGGGCGGAATTCGGTATCAGTTATCAACGTAGTAGATACCGATACAGCCTGAGGCGCGCGGAGGGCTGAAATTTCAAAGTTGGGGCTTAAGGGCTAAAATATACATTTTCGGTATCTAGGCACATATTTTTTTTTTTATGTCGGTCACGTCAACATGACTTCACCTCGCCTGATGGTAAGCTGAGGCAAAGTCTCTAGAATGGGAGTCACCATTGCAAACAAAAAAAAAACAAATAGAAAACTTTTTATTCTCCGGCATTTTAAAATTAAACTCGTAGTTTCGTTGATATAGCCATTTCAACTTTGTATGAAAATACCTTTTTTTTTTAGTTTAATAATCCATTAATATCCATCCATTAATATAATAATAATCCGTGTGATTACAAAAATGTGCAAATGAACTAAAATGGTAATAACTTATACAACTGAATTTCTGATTCTATATTTCAGTAGCAAAAAAATATATAGGTAGATATTTGGCTGATTTCGACAGGTAAATCTGTATCTAATATCTGTTTTAAAATAGTAACTAACATTTCTGGTAGTTTGCATGGCAATGTACATTATATATATTTTTTAGATTTATCATTCTCTTATTTTAGAAGTTAGAGAAACACATTTTTTCCAATTTGGAAGTGTCTCTCGCGCAAACTGTTCTGTTTAGAAAAAAAATATGTTAGAAACTTCAATAGAATTTTTAAAGACTTATCTATAGATACCCCACACGTATGGGTTTGATGAAAAAAAAAAGTTTCCCTTAGTATGGGGACCCCCAAAATTTTATGCTTTTTTTTCTATTCTTGTGTGAAATTCTTAATGCGGTTCACAGAATACATCTACTTACCAAGTTTCAACAGCATAGGCCTTATAGTTACGGAGAAAACTGGCTGTGACATACGGACGGACAGACGGACAGACAGACAGACATGACGAATCTATAAGGGTTCCGTTTTTTGCCATTTGGCTACGGAACCCTAAAAACGCGCCTAGTTCTTAACCTCTAGGGTGGTGTGGAATATAGAACAAATAATTGCAATTTGCGTCCAAATCGAGCAAAATCGAAGTTTGAGTATAGTCGCTAGAATAGATCATAAATACGTTCTCTACATACTTGAGGTTAATTCTTTGAGAAAATATGAGAATTCCGAGATTTTCACATTTTTCTGTTATACTCCATACAAAAATAACTTTGAAAATTAATAACTCCGAAAATATTAAATTATCTGAAAGACCGCCATAGTAAAAAAGTTTGTTAGTTTAGTGTTGCACACGTCGATAGGCCAAGGTGACCGCTTTCCATCAGGTGGACCGTGTGCTTGTCTGCCAACACGTGGTATATATAAAAAAAGCTGTAAGTAGGGTAGCCAGAGCTCACTGGAGGGATATGTGCTGTCAAAAATTCAGCACAAAAATTCTCTCAGTAAGAGCTTAACTAGGGCGTGTTATGGGTTCTAGAAAGCGGATATACCATACTTAGATACATATTTCTATGTCCCTATGATATTCTGACCGGAAAAAGTGATCATCCAGGACGGAACTTGAACCCGTGACCAACCAGTCCCTTACAGGGGAAATGCTCTGACCAACTGAGCTTCCTGGACCCATTCTAGATGCTCGAAACTTTCTACGGCTTACGACGCCGGTGCTTTAAAATTCCATTCCATGTTTCTATATATTTCAAAAAAGACCGCCATAGTAAAAAAGTTTGTTATACAGTGAAACCTGGTTAAGTGAGACATCAAAGGACCTGCAATGTCGTTTCACTTATAGAGGTATTCCACTTACCCAGTGTCTCAGATATACATGTATAAATAAATATCTGTCTCATTTACAGAGGGTTCCATTAATAGCTTCAGTTTTTCTCGTAATGATAACGATTGTAGCTTTCGTTTTGACATTTTTCAAATAAACATCTGTATGATAGTAAAGCGAAAAACTGAAGGTAATTGAAGCTCAAAATTACTTACGTACTTGGAATTACGTGTGGAATTTGTGGGTAGAATAAGAATGAGTAAACAAACAATGTTATCTGTGATAATAAATCGAAAGAACAAATCCCAGATATAGAGGTTTACCTCGTCCCACCAACAGAGGTAATTCAGTGCCAAAGTGTTGGGACCTCAGCATGAGTTCCAGTTATGGAGGTTTCTCACTTATCCAGGTCCCACTTAACCAAGTTTCACTGTAATTGTTAGATCATACCAAAAAAAAAAAAACATTACCGGCCGCCTTCGTTCCACCGTGCGGCCCCTCGGAATCGTCACCGGTTCAGAGGGGCGAGGGCGGAGGACAAAGACGAATGGCAAAGAAGGCACCCTCCGGCAAAGGTGCCTCCACAGCCTCCGCTCACGCCGGGCAGTCCGGAACAGCATCACCCGCTTATCAGTCCTTTTCTTCTTTCTGAAATTAAATAGTTGCATTATTTATCCATATCCAGAGCTCACTGTACCCCTCCTCCCCCCTCCCAAATGCAGCAGTGGAGTTTGTTGCGCCGTTTCTTCTCCACTAGCGCCTAGGAAGCGGTGGTAAACTTAGTATTATTAAGTATTTTGACGTCAAAAAGATGTAATTACGTTGCACTATTTTGAAAAATAAAGAAATTGAAATTCCCCTTCCTAGCCCTCCCCCTTCCGTTCAGGGTAGGCAACGCGTGTGTGACACCCTTAAGTATTGCAAACGTTCATAGGCTACGGTGACCACTTCCCATCAGGTGGGCCGTGTGCTTGTCTGCCACCTACGTAGTACAAAAAAAAAACATGCATACATTGCACTGAGCGGGCATCGAACCCGCGCCCACTGTGTAGCAGTCGCATGCACTACCGCTACACCACAGAGTCCGTCAAATGTCTTGGTCAGAGAAATTGTGTGATAAACTTACAAACACTTGGTGAACCAGCCACCACATCTGAAACAAACACAAAAAAGACTTTAGTATTGAATATACAAGCAGTTACATGGTTTAAAGGGTATTTATACAACACTATAATTGGCTCATAGACTACCATACAAACATCTATGGCAGTCGTTACGGGTAGTTGGAGCCCACAAAAGTCCAACAACAATGGTCTGGCTGCAATGCTTCGATATCGCCTAATGTCACCATTGGGTTGTGAAGGTCAGATGGTAATCGCTTCACAGAAAATATCAAAGTCCAGCCAAATCTGCAGTTAGACTGGTAAAGCGGATGCCAGACTCCGAGGTGAAAGCTTTGGATGCGACTGGGATTAACGCTAGGTTGAAGGAAGGGTTTAACTCTAGGCAGGTCAAATAACTCGCCCCATTAGTTCCCGGTGCAAAGGTGCCCATAATGTTAGCTGCATTGCCTCGCAGCATAGCGATGGGCATCTTTGTACCAGGAAGGAAATAAAATATAATTTTCATTACGTCTCAAGCAGAATTTTAAGTCTGAAATTTGTAGGATAATTTTTTTTAATGTTATTTTTTTTTTGTTATTTTATCATTTGTTTTTATTTTATTCCACAGTTAATATTTTTTTTTGTTATTTTGAAATAGCCGTTAATTTATAAGCATGACATTCAAATACAATGTAAATTGTATATTATAAATGAATAAATAAATAAATTGTTAATGAAAAAAAAACAACTCAAAGGTTTGCTGGGAGAGAACTCATTTTGAGTTAAGGTCGCCTTTGTGTACATCATTTGTGTTTATTTACTGCATTAATATACAAGTTTGTACTTATACAATAAAGAATTAAATAAATAAATAAAACAAACAAACAAACAAACAAACTTTTGGCGCCGAATCTTCAATAAAGATCAATATTGTGATTTGATTGTCAATCCCAGTTCGATTATCCTGGCGTTTACCGAAAAACGTGGCCACGCCATCGAAGGCGATACCTACTCCCGCATTTTATCTGCGATGTCACAAACATGAAGATTGCTGCAGCAGTTCCTCACACGGACTCCACAAATCCAAAACAGCATATTCATGTGCGTAACACGTTATGCTTGTATCGCTTCAGCAACCATACCTATTCATAGCACGCTTTTTTGGCGGGACCGGTTATGGCGGATTCGAACCGAAAAAAAACCCACGCTGTCTCGGGTCTTCAGTGTAAAATGGCGCGTATGCAATTTCCCTCACACCCTGGTCTTTTTCACACCCTAGCTCTTCAAATTACTCTAAACGCTAAATTATTTTTAAATGAAGGTATTATTCGAAAAATTCGTGAAATACTTACAGTGTTATCGCCTGACGGAATATTCTATTCATTGTTAAAAGCTGAGAATTGAGAACTGAGAACTATTTTCAAATTCTCCACCCACGATGAAAAGCGTGTATAAGTTGATCCTTGCTGCAACAATAAGAGAATGGCATTAAATAATAATAATAATAATTCGCACAATAGAATGACAAAAGATTTGGAAATCCTGCTCCAAAATGTGTGTATATTAGCACAGTATTTACGGAAAAACACCTTTATTTCAGTAACAAACTATAAATTAGTTAATATTTATAAGTAAATATAAATTTTTAGTCATTCTGCCCTCATCTCAAAATTTATTGTGTCGCCGCAACAATGTGCTTTATCCAATCATCTCTGCTAGCAGGCATCTCGTCATTAACTCTCTTCCTAACAATATCCTCTTTCACGTAATTCATCCATCTACAGTTTTCCTCTTTCTATTTCTTAAACAAAATACAAAAATACTTACATCGCCGACGAAGACGTCTAACTGTGTTCAAACTTCGGAAGTTCGGAAGTTGTTTGCAAACTAAACTAAAGCCAAAGAGTAAGTAGAGTAAAACTTAACCATGAACAAAATAAGTTCTTTTTTTAATTTTGGCTACCAGACTCTTAAGCCACATTTGTCCCTGATAATCGGAGGCTAAGCTTTAGTTTGTTTGCCGTCGATTTAAGGGCTGGGAGTGGATGGGGTGGGGGGGGGGGGGAGTGTGTAGACCCCCCTGTGAAGGAAAAAAGGCGGTCGCCCCCTTTTTTTAATATTCTAATCTACCTTTCGCATAAAACAAGCAAGTATACAGCAGACACGGCGGCTTACCTCTATCTTCCGGGTCCGCGCTTTTTCCTTCATAGGGGGGGTCTGCACCCTCCTCTCCCAGCCCTTAAATTGACGGCAAATACAGTGAAGTCTTACTGTATCGGAATCAGGGAGAATCTACCTAAATTTATTTAACTGGATTTTTAGTTCAATATTGAAAACACGTTTATAAATTGTAAGTAATAGAAAAATAAAAAAAGTAAAAGTATATAAGAGGCTTAGGAGGCAACTCAGGCGCTAAATTGCATACTTATTTCAAAATTTTGATGTAATAGACAATTCGGACAAACTTTATATTTCAGTGCCAGCTATTTTTGCTCATTAAATATTGATTTTTAGCTTGTTATTTTTTCAATTAATCCTAACTCGCAACTCGCCGCGGATCAGATATTTTGCGACCGAGTTGTGTGGAAATCTCTGTGAATATCACTCCCGTCGGCCATCAGGGATGGCTATGTCGGGTTCGAACCGACTAAAACTGCACGGCAATGGCAGGCAATTGGACTAAGAGCCCATGAACGCCAGACCTTCGTTATTTTATAAAAGCTGAAAGTTTGTCAGCGCATGCTCCCAATACAGGTAAGAACGATGGCCCATTATGAAGTTAATACTCATAGTGGCTTTGGCAGATAAACGGTACTAAAGTGTAGCAAGCGCAAGGCAGTGGGTGCGAGTGAGACGGCAAGTCAGGTCTATTACGACCCCTCACTGCGCATATTATGGAATTATAAAATTGGAATTCTAATTCCAATTTTAGGTTTATTACGATCCCTCACTGCGCATGTATTGGCATTATAAAAATGGAATTATAATTCCAATTGTGTAATTCCAATACATGGGCTGTGAAGGATCGCAATAGACCTGATTCGCCATGTCACTCACACCCACTGCCCTGCGCTCGCTCCTACAGCTACCCTTTAATACCGTGTATCTGCCAAAGCCACCATGACCCGAACTTCATAATGGGCCATCGTTCTTACCTGTATTGGGAGCATGCGCTGACAAACTTTCAGCTTTTATAAAATAACGAAGGTCTGGCGTTCATGGGCTCTTGCTCTAAATGGTAGTCGGTGGTTGAACTGCAGACGGTGAGGGTGACAGGCGGCCGTCCTGATTCACTGACTATGGTTAACTTAAAGTAGATGGGCCCCAGAGTCAAAGAGCGCTGTTTTTTGCAACAATTTCTTTTTTATTGTCATTGTATTTGTTACAGATCCATTCGGCCGGTGAAAAGAAGACCTCTGCTTACCGCAAAACGTGAAGTTATATTGTAATATAAGTATAACATTAAAAATAAGGGCTATAATTGAGTAACTTTTTATTTGTTAAAAAACCTCTCGGTACTCAGCACACGAGTTCAACTCGCACTTGACTGGTTTTTATACCTTTTTCTTGTGCAGAAATCCCCATGGATACTAGCCTAGCTACTAGCCTAATTACCTATCGGGATGTGTCCTGTCTCCCCCCCCCCCCCCTCTACCCTCCCGCGCTTTGAGAACCAGCCCGGTCCCACCTCCTCACTGTGACCTTTGATAGTCAGAGGGACACGTGCAGAGCGTCGGAGCAGCCCTCTAGAGGGCCACTCTCACTTCAACCGGCATTGCCATTGACCAGCAGCAGCGTCTCCCGGGGTGAATAGGAGGCGCTGCTTACCGGGAACCTCGGTTTTATACCTGGAATAGTTTTCCATGGGAAGTGGGAATACCTGATAATGAATAAAACACTTCACAAAGACTAAAATAAAGATTTATTATAATTTAATTTCATCATCAGACCAGACTTAATAATTATAATAACATAGCATTAACTAAACGTGCAACACCTGAGTCATGAAGCTATAGATAAACATGGAGGCCACACTTCCAATACCTACTTGAAGCTCAGTCTGTATTTACTATCTTGCTCTCTGTGGGCCGACTTCTCTTTCTAAGTATGATAACCTTCTAAGCAAGAAATCACCATTCAAGTTTAAACACTTACGCATGGAATTTTATATCACATCCTTGACGCCACGTAATACCGCAACCACGCACTATACAATTTTGCACCATTTTTTGAGTTTATACTTATATTTAACTTTAAATATGTTAAAAACCGAAACAATAATAAACAACCGCCATATTGTTTATTGATAGTTGACATTTAGTACCAATGTTGCCACATTACGTACTGAATCCTTAGAAAATGAGAATTTAATTCACTGATTCCTGATTCGACAACCCATTCATGCATAATAAATGGCATATAATTTTTCAATTTCCACATTAATAATCGTAGTCGAACTATAGAGTTATTTATAAATCATTTTACTTGCATTTTTGGTTAGTATGGTCTATTTCTATAATTTAACTAGCTGTTGCCCGCGGCTCCGCCCGCGTGGATGTCGGAATCCGTTTCAAAAACTATCCTATCTCTCAAGTTGGATCGAACTGCACATGGTGTGCGAATTTTATTATAATCGGTTAAGTGGTTTAGGAGTCCATTGAGGACAAACATTGTGACACGAGATTTATATATATTCAGATAAGATAAGATAAGATAAGAAGATAGCAACATTGTACAAATAAACGAAAGAGAAGTTGGCCCACAGAGAGTGAGATAGAGACATGTAGGTGTTTGACTCAAGCTGTTCTTCCCAGTTTGGCCTCCATGTTTATCTATAGCTTCATGACCTGAGTCTATTCGCCACAGATTATAATAGCAACTATATATTATATAACGCAATTGGTCGTACAGTCAGCAGCAAAAATTATAATTTATGACTTTAACATGTACTTTCCACATCTTGTACACTCACGTGAATATAACACCATGTGGTTGTCCCCACTACTCTAAAACCTTGCCAAGTTAGATGCTGTACACTATACTTGTTGCGACGCATTTTGCCACAAACAAGTATAGTGTACGGCATCTAACTTGGCAAGGTTTCGAGGGCTCACACTAGTCCAAAATCTTGCCAAGTTAGATGCCGTGAACTATACACGTTCATGATTCATAGCTTCTAAATTAATTCATTCGATCCTACACTACGAATTATATATCCTATAGAAATGTTACTCCTATCCTATACATGTACCGCTGAAATCTTGGAGTAACGCGATTGGTCGCGTCATGGCGGCCACCGGTCATAATGACAATAATATACTCTGTCTAATGTAGGATGATAATAATAGTACGAGATCCCACTGCAAAATCATGCATGCATCGAATATTTGCTAAAAACCAAATTTTACGCATATTTTATGATTATGAGAACATATATTTACTAGGTTGCCTATCAAAATGTGGCCGCTAATATGAAAATTCACGGTTGCCGTTGCGCACTTCGCCGTACCTGTTTACACCTGGCTGCGAAGAGGTACGGCGAAGTGCGCAACGGCAACCGTGATTTTTCAGAGTCCTTATGTGTATTGCCGTGACGTGGATGATATTTTATTTAAAAACCATGTGAAGAATTTTTTTTTCCGAAAAATGAATTAGCAATAATTGAATTAAACATATTAGCGGCCACATTTTGATAGGCAACCTAGTAAATATATGTTCTCCTAATCATAAATATGCGTAAAATTTGGTTTTTAGCAAATATTCGATGCATGCATGATTCTGCAGTGGGATCTTAGTCTATAATGACAGTTCATGTATCGTATTTTTTATACAAAATTGTACCCCTAAAATTATTGTAATACATAGACAAGCCCCGCCCACTTGTCATAGTGAAGCGTCTTGCAAGAATATAGCACAATTGACTATACACAAATGAATCGAATTAAAAATAAATTATTGAAATTATTAAGTACTTATACTACTAAAATTTTTGTGATATAATTAGCTATAACGCGTGCGCTATAAGTTGAGACTTAGGGTCTCCGCCCACTTCCCCCTGCACTGCGCCTAAGTCACCTGTGACGTACTGTTCGCAAAAAAATAGGTAGAAAGGTAGGTAACTTCTCGGGCGAAAGCTTGTTTACGATATTTTTTTGTGGGCTGTACAAACACGCGCCGGTGACGTCATAGCGTCAGGTCTCAACTTATAGCGCACGTGTAGTAAATATGATAAGAAACATAAATACTATAATGAAACTTCTGTTTTGTCATTCTGAAGTAAGTTACCTAAAATAATAAAAAATAAAAAGTTTTTGTGTTTTTGTAAATATCGATTCCATATTCTACGGGAACGTTAATCGAAAATGGAAAGATTCATTTTCGATTATACTATATGGGCTACCCTACTTAGAGCTGTCATTATTTCTCTGGCTGCTATTAGTATTTAAGACAAAGTCGGGGTCACCAAAGATATGGCTAATAATAGTAGCGCTATATTTAATAGGTTAGGTATATGACTGATTATGGAAAATAATATACCCGTCATGGGTAGGTCAGATGGCAGTCGCTTCACGGAAAATATCGAGGTCCAGCCAAACCCGCAGTTAAGACTGGTAAAGCGGACCCCAGACTCCGAGGTGAAAGCTTTGGATGCGACTGGGATTAACGCTAGGTTGAAGAAGATATTCCATTCTATAGGATACATTATTCGTAGTTCCTAACAATAATTGTAACGCCGTCTAACTATTCTTCATACACAATTTCATAGGTAATCTCTCTAGAGTCGACATCTTCGTACATAATCTCCGTTTCCTGGACCTCCTGATGGTAAAGTTCCTCAGTCTCCGGCTTGATGAACTGTATTGTGGCCATCTGCGCTTCGGTTAAATTCGCTTGCTGGCTGATGCTTTCGACTGTAAGGAGATATTTTTGTTTTATGACTAGGATTGAAAAGATATTTGCGACAAAATAAAACAGTGCTCTTACTAGGACAGTACTTATAAGGTAATCCGAAACTACAGGCTCACACAACACACACACACACACACATACACACACCCTCTCCCATACACACACGCACTCACACACAACACACACGCGCACACACACACATACACACACGCGCACGCACACACATACATACGCGCGCACACACACACATACACACACACACACACACACACACACACACACACACACTCTCCCATACACACACGCACTCACACACAACACACCCTCATACACAACACATGTTACTCGAACCACCACTGCTGCACTGTATCTAGACTAAGGCAATTGTTGTAAATAGACCAGAAAAAGAACAGCCCGCTGAGTTTCTTGCCGGAGTCTTCTCAGGTCTGGGCCGCGTTTCGAACCGATGGTACATTTGCTTCTAGATTTAAATAACTGGTGAACCGCGGTAGCCTAGTGGTATGGGTAATGGACTGCTGAGACAAGGTCTCGGGTTCGATCCCAGGTTCACCATGGCACACACCAATGACTTTTCGATGCTTTTCGAAGTTATGTGTGTATTTATCGCAGGTTTATAAGTGCCCGGTTAATGGCAATAGGCTCGCGACCTATTACATTGGGACCTAAACATAAACCGGCGAAATGTGGGTGCTAGCACCTCTGCCTAACCCTTCGGGGATATAGGCGTGAGTTTATGTTATGTTTAAATAACTTTGTTTTTGACGTTTTGTAAGTGCCGCTAAAATGGTCTATACAGAATAAATGACTTTTGAAACACACACACTCACAACACACATACACGCACTCACCGGCGGCCTTGTTCTCGCTGGAGTGTGCCCGGACGAGGACGGCGTTCCGCATCTCCCTCTCCTGGGCCTTGATGCGGCGCGACTTGCTCTTGTAGGGCGCCGGCATCTTTAGGTGGACAGTGTTCACGTGGAGCTTCATGGAGTTGGACTGCGTGAAGAACTTGCCGCACTCCGGACACTCGTAGGGCTTGATCCCGGTGTGCACCTGTAAGGAAACATTATTATTATTCTCTTTATTTATTTTGTAAACATATGAATTACATTTTTAAATATATTATATATATAAAAAAACAATACATTTAAAAATATAAAAAATAGTACCCCACCGGTGTCGGGTACAGGGACCAAGCCACCGGTGGTTAGGGCTCCAGAGAGAGGAATCTCCGCACAATACAATATTATTATTATTATTCACTTTATTTGAAATATAGACATTTTTTAAAAATATAAAAAATAGTACCCCACCGGCATCGGGTACAGGGACCAAGCTACCGGTGGTTAGGGCTCCAGAGAAAGGAACCTATTATTATTATTATTGGTAATAGGCAGCAGTTGATTCAACTGATAATGCCTATATCACATTGTTCTCTACCAGATTCTACTTAGACTTCAAATGCTTGTCCAGTCTGTTCTTAAATTGATTCACACTTTGTGAAGATATTACGTCTTCTGGCAGTCTGTTCCGTGCTTTGACAACTCTATTGCCCAAAAAGTGTTTATGTGGATTGTTATGAGACAAACTGGAACTCAGCTTCAGGTGGTGACCTCTAAGATGTGTATTTTGGTTCCGCAGAAATAGATTGTCAAAGCCCTCCACGTCGTAATGACCTTTTAGGATTTTAAATGTCTCAATTAAATCCCCACGTTCTCTGAGCGTTGTGAGCCCCAGAATCTCCAAACGCTGTTCATAAGCATTGTTGATAAGTTCATAAACATGCGGTTATATATCCTACAGCACTGGCTACACACCAAAGCCCGGGGCGTGACGACCGCATTTTGCAAACAAGCTTGCTAGCTCAATAAATTGCCCGACGGCTTTTGAGGAATAGTGTCGTGACTGTGTTTTTTTTACCCGACTGGCAAGAAGGGTTTGTGGCAAAATGCGTCGCATAGAAACAAGTATAGTGCACGGCATCTAACTTGGCAAGGTTTTGGAGTAGTGGGGCCCACACTACTCCAAAATCTTGCCAAGTTAGATGCCGTGCACTATACCTATAATAACTGCACAAGCTGCTAAAATATGCCGCCGGCCAAGTAATCCGAATTGCAACATTCTCCTGGCATCAAGGCTGAGATACCACCCTCATATGGTGCAAACAATTCCATCAAAACCAAGCGGTTCGGTGCCTCTTTCCTTTGCCGCACCATCAAAACCTGGAATTCTTTACCAGCTCACGTGTTTCCTTCCTCATACAGTCCCGAGTCCTTTAAGCGGGCCGTGAAAAAGCATTTGATGAGGCCGTCAAGCTGAGAGCCACCATTTTGGCACTATCGGTGTTTGCAATGATGACTCCCATACTAGAGACTTTGCCTCAGCTTACCATCAGGCGAGGTGAAGTCATGTTGACGTGACCGACAAAAAAAAAAATTCAGAAGTTCGCCGGGTTCGTGCCGCCGGGCCGGCGGCTTTGGTGTATGGACACCTTACTATTCCTGACCGACTTTGCTCCTGCCCACCCAGCAGGGCAACCAATGAAATCGCATAAAAAAAGTTGTCACGTGATCAAAACGTTGCCTAAACCGCGCCCCAAGAACTGAGCAGTCCGACTGGGGTAGTGTCTCCGTCCTACAGAACACCGCCCCATAATAACCAGCGAGTTGTGTTCCCCAAGGTAAGTAGGGAAGCCAGAGCTCAAATAAATTAAATTCTAAATGCAATCAGGGCCCGTAGCCAAGTGTCAAAAGTCTAAATCGCTTAGAAAACGTATAGATTAGTTCGACCAATCACACTCCAGCTCGTGATTCCGCTGCGGCGCGCGCATCGTACGCCGGCAACGAGCTTGGATGTGATTGGTCGACCTAATCTATTCTATTCGATACGATTCGATAGCGATTTAGACTTTTGCCACTTGGCTACGGGCACAGATCTCACAAATTATTAACATTCAATAATAATAATAATAATAATAGCCTTTAATTTCAGATGTTATTCATAGTTTCGTATCATGACATTTCAGCCCAAATCGACCCCAGTCCAGGGTGTCTCTCTGGCAACATCTGCTTGCCCTTTGGCAAAGGCCTCCTCCAACGCCCTCCATTATATCCCTCCACATATTAACATTCACTTGTCATCAAAGAGTGTACTCACCCGGTCATGTCTCAGCAGGGCTGCCTTATTGCTAAAAGCCTTCGGACACAGCGAGCACTCGTAGGGACGCTCCCCGGTGTGGGTCCTCGTATGAATCTGTGGGAGAATATACACCATTGAGTTATGGGATATAACATGAAGACATATTGCTATGAAAAGCCGCGGTAGCCTAGTGGTCTGGGTAATAGACTGCTGAGTCGAGGTCTCGGGTTCGATCCCAGGTTCACCATGGCACACACCAATGACTTTTCGATGCTTTTCGAAGTTATGTGTGTATTTATCGCAGGTTTATAAGTGCCCGGTTAATGGCAATAGGCTCGCCACCTATTACATTGGGACCTAAACATAAACTGGCGAAATGTGGGTGCTAGCACCTCTGCCTACCCATTCGGGGATATAGGCGTGAGTATATGTTATGCTACGAAACTACCAGACGTTCGTTAGCTCGGTAGCGGTTCGGTGCCTCTTTTATTTACCGCACCATAAACACTTGGAACTCTTTACCAGCGCATGTTTCCTTCCTCCTACAGTCCCGGGTCCTTTAAGCGGGCCGTGAAAAAGCATTTGATGAGGCCGTCAAGCTGAGGGCCGCCACTGTAGCACTACCGGTGTATGTAGTGGTGACCCCAGTCCTGACACTTTACCTATAGCTTACCATCAGGCGAGGTATTTCAGGTTTTGATGGTGCGGCAAAGAAAAGAGGCACCGAACCGTTTGGTTCTTGATGGAATTTGTCTCTGTTGTGGTGTGGCTGGACCAATTTGGACAGGATTTTAACTAGCAGATAGCTGACATTATACTGGCTTACCTGGAGAAACAAGGGCATGGTGAAACTCTTGGTGCAGCGGGTACACTTGTAGGGGCGCTCTCCGGTGTGCACTCGCTGGTGGTACCTCAGGGCTGCGTTTGACTGTGGACAATCACAATAACTATAATATGAAGACTGTCTCCGTTGAATTTCTTGGTATAGAGGCAGCACAGTCTAACATAATTCCTAGTTACCAACCATCCAGGCCCTTGTATTGCACACGTCCATGAGCTAAGATGACCGCTTCCCAAAAGGTGGACCGTGTGCCTGTCTGCCATAAAGTGGTTTCAAAAAAACATCTAAAATGGTAAATTAACCCTCTGTGCAAAAATACCTATACATCAATTAATTAATTTATTTAATGTTTTTGAAATTATTAAAGACGCATTGGGTGCGTTAAAACCAAGTCATACCAATAACGCATAATATATTATGTGCGTCATTCGAATAATTTTTGTGGCCAGTGAGTTCCTTTGCCACCTTAATTTTTACGAATGTACAAATCAGTTAACTGAGTTGGCAAATGACTTAGAAGATGATAATTTCCTTACTAATAGTGTAATCTTTCTCGCAAAAACAGCTAAACAGATATAACTTTAATTTGGCAGAGGGATAGATAATAGTCTAGTCTAGAATAATACATAGGCTAATGAGATACGGTAACGAGAACAGAATTGACCGTGGAGGTGAGCGCTGACGCGTCGCAAGGTGGCCACCCTGAACCTACTTCTGGGTCGCAAGTCCCAGGCACCGTCACAGGGTTCCTCTCTGTACCACACCATGGACCCGGCGACCGCACGGTGAATCCATGGAATGCTGACAATCGGATCTCTGGGCAAAAGCTAGTCTTAATCTTAATATATATAAATCTCGTGTCACAATGTTTGTCCTCAATGGACTCCTAAACCACTTAACCAATTATAATAAAATTCGCACACCATGTGCAGTTCGATCCAACTTGAGAGATAGGATAGTTTTTGAAACGGATTTCGACATCCACGCGGGCGGAGCCGCGGGCAACAGCTAGTAGTTTATAAAATACTTACCGCATACCGCTTGCCGCAGACCTCACAAACGATATTCTTTATATTATAATAAGACTTTGGTTTTCTCTCCTTCTTGCGAACGTTGAGATCCGTATCAATGGCGACCTGGTGAGGCTCTTCCGTACTCTCGTAGATCTCCTACAAATTAAAAAATATGATCAGCTACCCAGCAAACAAATCAAAAGAGACCATAATAGGCTATGATGGACCACAAACCGTTTCGTAGCACTTTATCCATTGTGCGTCCACTTCGTCCATGTTGAATATCATATTCGCGAATAGTCCATTAAGCAAAACGTCCAATTCGTGAATTATCGATATTGTATTGTACTTAATTGAACTAGCGCCGTGGACTAAATGAGAAATGGAAAAGTGCGGCGACACGGGCAAGCCATGCTATTGCGTTCAAGGGACAATCGTATACAGGGTGAATTTTTCAAAAGGGATTGGATGGCCAAATCCGAAACTATAAGGAATAGCGAAAAATGGTCAAAGAAGTCACGAGCCCGATTTTGATGAAACTGAAAACCTCATCATTACATTTTTGAAAAACCAATAAACCTAGCTAAGAATCGAACCCGTTGATTTTGAAAAAAAAAACACACCCCTTATTATTACACCATACGATAGTGTCGCTGTTAAGGATCAAATTCTGCGAAGTAATGATATACGGCAAATTTAAGGAAAATTTGGAATTTAATAAAAATCATGTTTCATGTACCTATTTGTTTCGTTCGAAATCCCAGAAAAGATCGTAACTATTCCATGTTTTAAATTATACTCAGAATGATTATAATGATTGATGTTTTTTTTGTAAACAAGATGGAGCTCCAGCCCATAATAGCCGTAAAAAAGATTTTGATTCAGCAGTTTGACGATAATTTTATTGCAAGGCATGGTCCTGTGCCATGGCCAGCGAGATCCGTGGATCTTACTCCCTAAGATTACTTTCTCTGGGGGTATGTCAAAAACGAAATTTACAAAGACACATAATATGATACAGAGAGATGACTTGAAACATTCTTTGGAGAATATTCTAAACGGAATCAATAACATTGTAATATTGAATGCAGTACGATCCTTGAGGTCTCAAATCCAGCTATGTATTGAAAACAATGGTCTACATTTTGAACAATTAATCAGTTAATGTAAGAAAAATAAAATGTATTTTGTTAAAGATGAGCTCTTTCCTTTAGTTTGCGGTATGTCATTACTTCCGAGAATAAGATCCTTAATAGCAACACTATCGTATAGTGAAATAATATAGGGTGTGTTTTTTTTTTCAAAATCAACAGGTTCGATTCCTAGCTAGGATATTTGGTTTTTCAAAAATCTAATGATGAGGTTTTAAGTTTCATCGAAATCGGGCTCGTAACTCCTTTGAGCATTTTTCGCTATTCCTTATAGTTTAGGATTTGGCCATCCAAGCCCTTTTGAAAAATTCACCCTGTATATTGGTGCAAGGAGGCAGTGGTGTAGAGGACATTAGTGCAGGGGACATTGGTGCAGGGGACATTGGTGAAGGGAAAAGTGGTGCAGCGGACAGTGGTGCAGGGGGATAGTGGTGCAGGGGGACAGTGGTGCACTGGACATTGGTGCAGGGGACTTTGGTGCAGGGGGACATTTGTGAAGGGAAAAGTGGTGCAGCGGACAGTGGTGCAGGGGGATAGTCTGTGGTGCAGCAGACATTGGTGCAGGGGGACAGTGGTGCAGGGGGATATTGGTGCAGGGGACAGTGTGGTCCAGGGACTTTGGTGCAAGTATTTTTGTGTCAATAAAGAAAAATTAATAACTATTATTACCTCGATGATAATGCCATCCTTGATATCCGCTTCCTCATAGACCACTTCTTCCGCATCATCAGAATTTTCTATCTTCACCTCAATGTGGGTTCTCTCATAGTGCTCAATGCATGCTTCTTCCGTACTAAATAGGGCTTCACACTGCGGACAAAATATTACATTACACAAGGTGCTCTGGACTAAACTTTTCTTTTTTTAATACTACTTAGGTGGCAGACAAGCACACGGCCCACTTGATGGGAAGCGGTCACCGTAGCCTATAGATGTGTGTACACACTTGTTGGGGATTTGGGGGGGGAGGGGTTTGTGAGAGAAGGCACTATTGAAGGGAATCATTGACGTTTGTACGCCGGCATGACTACGGCTAAGCACGCTGGACATCAACTAAACTATTGAACATCTTGCATGCATATATGTATATTGACTCGTGTTTACACAAATAAATAATTTGATTTGATTACAAGAACGGATATTAATTTGTGTATTATTTGCAACATTTGTAACGGGGACACTGGCAACTGTAAAGTGATCAACCCGTTGCACCTGCATCTAACAATTTATGGGGAAAATTATTGTTCATGCCCAAGAGGGAATTTGTGCCAACTTTCCTGTGGTTATGAATCATAGAATAACTAAAAAAGACAAAATATTCTTATTAAATAAGTACCAAGTTAAGTATCGCTCATGACCTTACAGTAATGTGCAGTACATAATGCAGCCAAATACAAGGCAAAACTATTACGCAAGATATATTTATGTAAGTATATACTGGTGCTCCAAGTACACATTTTTTTTATTGTTGTTATACAAACCAGAGAGACATGCGATCAAAACAATCATTGACGTAAAAATGCGTCTATATATATCATTAAATGGGACTTACAATGCCACACTTGTATTCCTTCTTTTCCTTTTTCTGAGCATGTTCCTTTTCCAAGTGATTCTTCAATTCCTCTTCGGTGGGAAATGTTTCTCCGCATTCACAGATAATGTAATGAATGCTCACGAAAGAGCAATAGAACATATCGTCGGACATTGCTACGAGGCACAGATTAAGTAATTTATCAATAAATGATATTAATTTTCTATGCCGCGGCCATCTTATTTTTCTATTTTCTGTGAGGTGACAAGTGAAGCTTCTTTTTCCTAGGGTTGTGCCTTTTAGTTTACTAATTGATGATTAATAGTAGATTTGAAATTAATGATTAGTTGATTGATGTCAAATAGCAATATAGTTACGATTTTAGATAGATAACGTTGATTCAATTCAAATTATTATATTAATTATAAGAAAAAATAATTGACTGAAATATTTACAACGTTTGTTTTGTTCTTTTATTGAGTTCTCAAAATTCGGCACTTCATTCAAATCGATTCTCGATTTAGTTTTGCAGTAATCGAGTTTTATTGCTGGTTGGTTTTTAACATAATTCTATTTTAAATTAACCGTATACTCGATGAGCATTATTTACAAAATCATATTAATAATAGTATAACTTTTTATTACCAAAAATGTGTGTTTATTATTTTTACTATCGATTAAAGATTAACTAAAAAGTTGACAACTATATTCTGCTATACTCTATCTTTAGTGAATCTTTAATCTGTGGTACTCTTGTTTATAAAATTTCATTGAAAAATGATTGAAAACTGTTTGTTGTTTATTTTCGCAAATAATATAATTTCTTCGTTTTATGTGTGAAAGTTATGCATTTATGATGGAAAATTTACTAGTATGCAGAGTATGTCTCATTACAGACGTGAAATTGTACAATATGTACAATAACAGTCTACATAAGGCTTACGAAAATCTAACTGGCAGTAGTGTTAGTAATTAATTAATATTTAAGCTTTCAATTGTTATTTATAAGATTATTTTATGGTAGCTTACGAAATATTTATTAACTGTATTTCATGAAAATCGGTTTATTAGGAACGCCTTATTAGAAATAAAAAAATAAATAAAAGATATTAAAACATACCGAAAATCCTTCCGATAATAAAATCGTCCAATTTTATGAGTGTGGATGTTTATTCCTCTTTTACGCTAAAACGGCTGAACAGATATGGCTGAAATTTGGTTCAGGAATAGATTATAGTGTGGAATAACGTATAGGCTACTTTTTATCCCTGTAATAAGTTTCCATCGAAAGCAAAATGGGAAAACTCCATGTGAATAAAAGCTAGTTTTGTTAAAGTTAAATCAATATCTTAAATGATAATATAGCCACGGCTCCGCCTGTATGGACGTCTTTTTCGCGTTTTAGACCTATATCTCCAGTTGCGTAAGATTATAACTCTGACCAATACCTTTCAAACAACAAGATAACTACATAAAAATCCATTCAGTAGTTTTTGAGTCCATCCTGAACATACAAGGATTAAAAAAAAACTGTGTTCAGAATTATTTTTAAAACATATCCCAAGTATTTTTTTTAATAATCTCCAATGTACAGACATAGCTACCTTACAATTTTATAATAGTATAGTATTCTATATGTCACGGGTTGTGAAGGTCAGATGGCAGTCGCTTCACGGAAAATATCGAGGTCCAGCCAAATCCGCAGTTAACACTGGTAAAGCGGACCCCAGACTCCGAGGTGAAAGCTTTGGATACGACTGGAATAAGGTTGAAGAAGAAGAAGAAGAAGTATTCTAATGTATACCATAATACTAAACCAGGCTACTTTTTCAGATGCCGATACCAGACATCTACCCCCACTATCTCTGCAGTTACTGCCAACATTTTCTAGTGAAAAGTAATCGGTTCAGAGAAAGGTGTATCCAATCTCAGGAACTTTTAAAATGTGCCAACATGGAATTGCCAGAGGTAATTATCTATAAAGAATCAACATTGTGTACCCTGCGTAAAAGCAACACATTTTTTTTTTCAATCACAGTAATTTCTTGATTAATGAGAATAATTGCTGTTACTTATTAAAGCTTGCAACCCCAATAGACATATATTTCAAACAATCTAAGTTCTATCCATAAAAAAAAAACTTTTTTTTCCACAGTTAACACTCGACCATATCCAATCTCTATCTTTAACCCAATCTCCTACCCACTCACTCTCCATATCAGCCATTGAAACATCCACCACACTAAATCCCGTATCCAAACCCCTTATCAAAGAAGAATCATTCGATATTCTTCTAAAAGAAGAAATAGGAGACCAAAGTGACGAAGAGCCTCTATCAAAAAAAGTAAAAAAAAGAAAAGAGAATGAATTACAATATTCCGAATTTGAATTCGGAGAAGACAGTTTGGAACCAATGACAAAGAATTTAGAGTTTTCCGAATTTGAAACTGACAATTTCGAAAGAGAAAAACGCGGGACGTTTTCGGATTTCGAATTTGAAACTGACACGATTGAAACACTGGATTTTGAGCCGGCTGTTGTGGAACCAGATGATTATTTGGATAAGCAAGATTTAGAAGTTATATTCTTGAGTAAAGAAGAGCAAATAGGAGAAGTATTAGCTAGAAAGAGTTCGTTGAATTATCAAAATTCGTTTTATAAGTGCGAGTTATGTTATAAGGGGTTTATGACCGATTTGACATATAAAAATCATATGATAAGACATGATCCTGTGAGTACTCTTTTTAATACGCTTTCCTTTATCATCCTTCAAGCGGTATATAGTTGATAGGCTCGGGTTTGACCACAATCTCACCTGATGGTAAGTGATGATGTGGTCGACGATGAAGCACGCTTACCTAGAAGCAACCTATTCACTCTAGACTTAAAGACTCCCGGGTTATAGCTTTCCAGAAACACAGACTCAGGCCGGGCATTCCACTCCTTAGCTGTACGCATAATGAACGTATTGTCTAAGTATATTAAGTAAAGCGACTGGCATCTGACCTCCTCAACCCCACTCGCCACGGGAGACGCTGCTGCCTGCGGCCAATCCGGCCGGGGTGGGAGTGGTCCTCTAGAAGGCTGCTCCGAGGCTCTTCACGTGTCCCTCTGACTAGCAGAGAAAAAATATACAAAAACCCGTCTATTCCAGAGTACAGGCCCTCACACCTGCGAGATTTGCCACACAAGATGGCCGGACAGCCGCTCCGTCAAAGCTCACAGCACCACCGCTCATGAAAGGAAATATATTTGCAAACTATGTTCGCACACGTCGAAATCCTGCCATAGGGCTAAGGAACATTTGAAATGGCATAAAGGTAAACTAAGGTATTTTTGTTATCAACCTCACGGAGATAGGACACGACGGTATCTCCCTTATTGAGCAGTCCGACTGGGGTAGTACCTCCGCCCTACAGAACATCGCCCCATAATAACCAACGTGTTGTGTTCCCCAAGGTAAGTAGGGTAGCCAGAGCTCAATCTCACTTCCAACCCTCTCCAAACGCTTCAACCTCTCCTCATCCACCACGGTGGCCGCTTCTCATCAGGTCGGTCGTGTGCTTGTCTGCAACCAAAGTGGTATTTTTTTTATACTACGTAGGTGGCAGACAAGCACACGGCCCACCTGATGGTAAGCGGTCACCGAGGCCTATGAACGTGTGCAATACTAAAGGTGTCACACACGCGCTGCCTACCCTGAAGGGAAGGGGGGAGGAGAGGTACAGTGAGCTCTGGCTACCCTACTTACCTTGGGGAACACAACACGCTGGTTATTATGGCGCGGTGTTCTGTAGGGCGGAGGTACTACCCCAGTCGGACTGCTCAGTTCGGACGGAAGATACAGTCGTGTCCTGCCTCCTTGTAAAAAAATCTGGTCGTAGGACTGATAGCGGGTTCAAATCCCATCCTAGAGGTTATCTTTTTCCTATCTAAACCTATTACCGCTCCAGGTCATAGGTTCAGCTGCAAGATCTGTGGAGCGACATTCGCCAAGTCTACGAGTCACCTGACTCACGTACGTCTCCAGCACCCTTCCACGTACTGCTGCGAGGTGTGTGGGGAGAGCTTCATTGGGCAGAACGGACTGAACATGCATAAGAAGAAAGCTCATAGAGGATACCAGGTAAGATATACAGGGTGAATTTTTCAAAAGGGATTGGATGGCCAAATCCGAAACTATAAGGAATAGCGAAAAATGGTCAAAGGAGTCACGAGCCCGATTTTGATGAAACTTAAAACCTCATCATTAGATTTTTGAAAAAACCAATAAACCTCCCATCCCTTCCTAGCCTCCCCACCCCATCCCAGCCCTCCCCCCTTCCCTTCAGGGTAGGCAGCGCGTGTGTGACGCCCTTAGTGTTGCACACGTTCATTGGCCACGGTGACCGCTTCCCATCAGGTGGGCCGTGTGCCACCTAAGTAGTATAAAAAAAAAAAAAACCTAGCTAGGAATCGAACCCGTTGACTTTGAAAAAAAAAACACACCCTTTATTATTACACCATACGGTTTTTCAATAATCTAATGATGAGGTTTTAAGTTTCATCAAAATCGGGCTCGTGACTCCTTTGAGCATTTTTCGCTATTCCTTATAGTTTCGGATTTAGCCATCCAAGCCCTTTTGAGAAATTCATCCTGTATATGGTCCGGCATGATGGGAGGCGGTCACACTCCCGCTAACTCTGCAATGGGGGGGGGGGGGTTTGAAGGGTTGAGGCGATTTGAGGGGGGGAGTTTCTGTGCTAACAATGCAGGAGATTTCAGTGTCCCCGCTGGAGAGAGCTTTATAGAACAGAGAAGATTACTTTTTTTTTAACTATTATTAGAAGGCAATAAAACCCTTGATAATACAATGAAAATCGGTCAAGTGCGAATCGAACTCGTGCGCTAAGGGTTCCATACCTACCCATTATGTCGCCATAATAATATTGGTGGTTTAAGTGTGTGTGTGGGGGGGGGTGTATGTGTCTCTTTGTGTGTGTGTGTGTGTGTGTGTGTGTGTGTGTGTGTGTGTGTGTGTGTGTCTGTCTGTCTGTCTGTGTGTGTGTGTGTGTGTGTGTGTGTGTGTGTGTGTGTGTGTGTGTGTGTGTGTGTGTGAGTCTGTGTGTGGGTGGGTTTGTGTGTGACTGAGTCCATAGATAAAACAAAATACCTACCATATTGATCCAGGAATCAAAGGTGGAACTGGCGTGTGGGCTGTGCGGCATCCAGTTCAAGACCCTGGACGCGCTGAAGAGGCACACCAGCGCCTTCGACGACGGGATCTGTGACGCTACCCTCAGGTAAGCCATAGCATCGCGGGACAAGTCTCCCGGGAATAGGTGGGTATATTCCCAGTTGCTATCAGAGTTCTTTCATCCATCCTTTCTACATGTGCGAACTATTCATATTCATGAACACGAACAATTGTACTGAATGAGAATCGAACCCGCGACTGATTTAGCAGTCGAACGCTGTATGTACCGCTATGCCACAGAGATTTTAATAGTTACAGTTTTTGTCGATAGATGGCGTTGTTAGGTTTAAATCACTGACCTGAAATAATAAATCGCTAGACTGGCTATGCCACAGCAAATGACAGATATTTTTTGTGCCGATTTGAAGCGCCGCGTTTGACAGACGAGTGTACTGAGAACTAATTAGTTTGCAAATGGCCGTTGTAAATAGGGATGTCAAAATGTATATCGATAATTTTCTATCCAATGCCAAAATTCGTAGGTATACTTTTAAAAACAAAAGGCTTGGTATATGTACTATAAATAGTGTTATGAACATATTAAAATGGTATTTATCATTAATAAACACTTCAAATTGAAGTAGGTAGTCGAAACAGTGACATTTGAAAAAGTTTCATCGATACCAAGACAGTTGTTGTCCATCATTATTATTAGTTCCAAGTACACTCACGGCTGCTGTCAGCGCCAAAATGGCGATTTTCAATTAGGCACACTTTATTGGGACTGATCGCCAGTCCAGAGTACTTATTCAGGTCAGTGGTTTAAATTCAAACTATGGTTAATTTCTTCGGAGCTTATTAGTTGTGAACAATTTGTGAATTCGTATAGCACGGGCATATTTAAGTGGTAAAAAAAATATAATAAGGTTATTTATTTTTGAAAGTCTCTTATTGAGACATAACATAAACTCACACCTATATCCCCGAAGGGGTAGGCAGAGGTGCTAGCACCCACATTTCGACAGTTTATGTTTAGGTCCCAATGTAATAGGTGGCGAGCCTATTGCCATTAACCGGGCACTTATAAACCTGCGATAAATACACACATAACTTTGAAAACTCATTGGTGTGTGCTATGGTGAACCTGGGATCGAACCCGAGACCTCGTCTCAGCAGTCCATTACCCAGACCACTAGGCTACCGCGGTTATTGAGACATCTATAAGTATTATTTCATTATTATATTTTTTTACTATATCGCCGGTTCTAATCAGCCGATTGTGATCAAATATGCGTAAGATTTTGACTAATAATTTACCGTTTGGTTGTAATTGGTTAAGTAGAACCGGAGACATGACCAAAAACGACCTAAAAACGAAGCGCGGGCGAAGCCACGGGTATTAGCTTGTATAAAAAGTAGCCTATATGTTGCCCAGAACTATGAACAATTATAGTTCATAGTTTATTATACCTGTCACCCAACACCCCACCGTCTAGGTGAAGTGGCGCGATGCTCGCCCCACCCCCCCTATCGGGGGGTCGAGGGGGCCATCTTAAAACCGTAGATGGCCCGGAGTCAGCTGGGGTGCGAGGGATATGCCCATTGGGTAACCTTACACCCCGGTTACTACGGCCCGAGACGGCGTGCGGTTTTAGTCGGTTCGATCCCGACATAACCACCCGCGATGGCCGACGGGGGTGGTATCCATGGGGATTTCCGCACGATAAAAAAAAAAGGGGGTCCATCTTAAAACCGTAGATGGCTCAGTGTCAGCTGGGTTGCGAGGGATATGCCTATTGGGTAACCTTACACCCCCCCGGTAATTAGACCCGAAACAGCTTGCGGTTTTAGTCGGTTCGATCCCGACATAACCACCGATGGCCGACGGGGGTGATATTCATTTTCCGCATAAAGAGTTGCCATTAATTGTTTTGGAATGTTTACAGTGCATGTACCCATTGCGGAGACACCTTCTCAAGTCGGGAACTCCTCAAGGAGCACCAGAAATCTCATCAGA
This sequence comes from Lithosia quadra, assembly GCA_963576445.1. Taxonomy (NCBI): domain Eukaryota; kingdom Metazoa; phylum Arthropoda; class Insecta; order Lepidoptera; family Erebidae; genus Lithosia; species Lithosia quadra. The sequence continues at coordinate 6,615,271 of OY754902.1, forward strand.
AGGATGACACAGTGAAATGTGATGAGGTAAGAGAACGACTGAGAGGCAAAGGTTTTTTATACTACTTAAGTGGCAGACAAGCACACGCCCCACCTGATGGGAAGCGGTCACCGTGGCCTATGGACGTGTGCAACATCAGGGGTATCACACTCGCAGTACTGACCTTGAGTGGGGGGAGAGGACTTGAGACAAAGAGTCTGTGTTTCCGGAAAGCTATAACCTGGGAATATTCAAGTCACGAGTGAATAGGTTCCTTCTAGGCAAGCGTGATTCATAGTAGACCACATCGTCACTTACCATCAGGTGAGATTGTGGTCAAACTTAAGCCTATCTTGAAAAAAATTGTACTGACCTCACTGGCAGCACAGAATCCCTCCGTTATACCTACTACTTAGCTGGCAGACAAGCACACGGCCCACCCTGCGGGGGGGAGGGTTGGGAAGTTTGAGGGGGGGGGGACATTTCAATCATTCTATTGTTTAACTTGGGTTAAAATTTGTTATATCTTTTTTTTTATATACCTTTATTTATATTGACACGAGACAAAAATGTACATTTGTCCATATTTAGTCTTAAGATATCTATGTATAACCTGACGTCTCAAAATGCAGCAGTGGAGTTTGTTGCGCCGTTTCTTCTCCACTAGCGCCTAGGAAGCGGTGGTAAACTTAGTATTCAGTAGTTTTTGACTTCAAAAAGATGTAATTACGTTGCACTATTTTGAAAAATAAAGAAATTGAATTGAATTGAATTGAATTGAGCTCTGGCTACCCTACTTACCTTGGGGAACACAACACGCTGGTTATTATGGCGCGGTGTTCTGTAGGGCGGAGGTACTACCCCAGTCGGACTGCTCAGTTCGACGAGATACCGTCGTGTGCTACCTCCTACTTACTCATAGTTATATTGTTACATGTTCGGCAGTGTAACCGAACATTCGCACACGAGCGGTCGTTCAGCGTGCATTACCAGAGGGTTCACCTGGGCATCAAACTGACGCACTCTCGGCGCGGGGCCGCCCACCGCGCTCCCGTCGTCTGCGAGATGTGCGGAAAGAAATGTATCGTAAGTACCTACTATCTACTATTTAGATGATAAACAAACAATAATAAATTTAAAACATTTGTTAAGGCCACCTTATGTAAAAAAGCAATAGGACAGTCCACAGAAAAGAGAAGTAAGTAGAAGTGGTAAGTGGGCGTGGCACGCGTGTCACTTGTATGCGTTGTTTCGCAAGGTTTACATAGTGAGATAGAGCGAGAGAGAGAGATTATCTGAAGTTTTTCTTTATTAGATAGAGCGAGAGAGAGAGATTATCTGAAGTTTTTCTTTATTAGATAGAGCGAGAGAGAGAGATTATCTGAAGTTTTTCTTTATTAGATAGAGCGAGAGAGAGAGAGATTATCTGAAGTTTTTCTTTATTAGATAGAGCGAGAGAGAGAGATTATCTGAAGTTTTTCTTTATTAGATAGAGCGAGAGAGAGAGAGAGATTATCTGAAGTTTTTCTTTATTAGATAGAGCGAGAGAGAGAGATTATCTGAAGTTTTTCTTTATTAGATAGAGCGAGAGAGAGAGAGAGATTATCTGAAGTTTTTCTTAAGTCAAAGTTTGTTTGATTCAAAATACGAATCGCCGTAAATATTTTTTTTATCTATAGCAAATAAATCTCTAACACGAACTAGTAAGGTGTATTTTCGTTTTGCAGTATGCATAATTTAGGCTAATTTGGTATGGAAGATATGCGACTGGTTGTTTGTGTGAGTTTGGCGACAGCGGTTCCCCTTATGAATAAGTAGTATCACACTTCCATTGTAGTAGGTATTCTTTGTTCCGTGGGAGAGTCGATTACCTTGAAGACAAAAATGTCTGGCTTGAGCATGGTGCAGGCCCCTCCTAGAATGCTAAGGTGCTACAACTACAGCATAATATTGGGTTCTTCCAGGTGGACAAATATTGTGGTAGGCACGCGACCTTTTTTTTACTATATTTTGACACTATAGGTATCAAAATTAAGTTTTTTACAATATACACACACCAACTGCATATTATTTATATATATTAATGTACTCCCCCTGTTCCACAGTCCAACGCGACCCTGACATACCACCAGAGGATCCATACAGGAGAGAAGCCCTTCCAGTGCCCGCAGTGCCCCAAGAAGTTCAGCGTGTACCAGCGGCTACAGGTAACCCCTAGCAAGACTAGGACAAGGGCGACGCCCTCCCCCTCCCCCCTCCTTTTACAACTGGGTGTGGATGGCCAGGGTATCACCGGGCCCACTCGCCACAGGAGACGTTGCTGCCACAGGCTATGGTGGCAATGGCCCTCTAGAGGGCTGCTCCGACTCTTTTTTTTGTATATGACACGTCAAAATGATTTCACCTCGCCTGATGGTAAAGGTAAAGTCTCAGAACCGGGGTCACACGCAGTACCTCTTCCCAGCAGAGGGCGCAGTGGGGAGCAAGCGGGGGGGGGGCTAGTTCTCCTAGTGCAGACGGAGAGTGACAGGACAGCCGCTTGTCATCCTACACCATCGGTGAGGTGGTGTGATGCTCGCGGCGCCCCCTTTATGGAGCTTAAAGGGACCATCTTAAAACCGTGGATGGCCCGGAGTCAGCTGGGGTGCGAGGGATATGCCTATTGGGTAACCTTACACCCCGGTAATTAAGACCCGAGACGGCGTGCGGTCTTAGTCGGTTCGATTCCGATATAATCATCCCTAATAACCGACGGGAGTGGTGCAAATATCCCTTGGGAATGGTGACCACTACTTTTAGGACTGCACCTCAGCTAACCATCAGGCGGGGTGCAGTCAACACGGCTTACTACATATAAAAAAAAAATAATGGTTATAAATAAAATATTTTAGCACCATTTTTTTTGTGGTGGTCTGTCTCTGCCTACCTCAATGTTACACAAGCGTTAAGACAGCCTCTGTGGCGTAGCGGTAGTACATGCGACTGCTACGCAGGGGGCGCGGGTTCGATTCCCTGTATGCATGAATATGTCTATTTACATTGGTCTGGGTGTTTCTATGTATAATAAGTATGTATTTACAAAAAAAAAGTATATAAGTATGTTTATCAGCATTCTAGAACCCATAACACAAGCTAGTTAAACTATGCGTACTTTGGGTCTAGGGAGCGATGTCTAGAATGTCGTAGAATATTTATTTATATCCTATCTCTAAGACACATTTCTCCAACAGATCCATATTCGGACTCACACTGGGGAGAGACCCTTCAAGTGCCTGCACTGTCCCAAAGCTTTCAAGCATAAAGCGGCCCTCAACAGACATGACAGGGTAAGTACTGCTCACGATAATGATGGGTGACCAGCCTCCCCTCCCCATCTCCATAATCCTTCCAACTCCTTCCCAAATTCCTTAACGTAACATACATAAACTCACGCCTATATCCACGAAGGGGTAGGCAGAGGTGCTAGCACCCACATTTCGCCAGTTTATGTTTAGGTCCCTATGTAATAGGTGGCGAGCCTATTGCCATTAACCGGGCACTTATAAACCTGCGATAAATACACACATAACTTCGAAAAGTCATTGGTGTTTGGTGTGCCATGGTGAAACTGGGATCGAACCCGAGACCTCGTCTCAACATCAACGTACCTCCCCTTTTTTTTCCGTGCGGTAATCCAAATGGATACCCACCCCGCGGCCAGCGGCGCAGGTTATGTCGGACTCTTACCGACTAAAACCGCACGCCGTCTAGGGTCTTCTGACGCCAGGGTGTAAGGTGGCCCAAAGAGCATTTCCCTCGCACCCCGGCTTGACTCGGGCTATCTCCGGATTTGAGATGGTCCCTTTGGGTTTGGGAACCACGGGGTTCCTGTCATGCCTCTGGAATAGTGGGGGGGGGGGAGGACGTCCGCGCCCGCCACGCTCTGCCTACCCTAAAAGGAAGGAGGGAGGGTTAGGAAGGGGACGGGAAGCTAGGATGGGGTGGGGGGAGGGGTACAGTGAGCTCTGGCTACCCTACTTACCTTGGGCAACACAACACGCTGGTTATTATGGGACGGTGTTCTGTAGGGCGGAGGTACTACCCCAGTCGGACTGCTCAATAAGGGAGATACCGTCGTGTCCTACCTCCTTGGAATACTCGATACCTTGGAGTATCGATACTTTTTTATCGATATCGTGTCCCTAATCCTATCTAGTATATTAGATAAGATAGTATTGGAAAATATTATTATAACGGGGTCGTCAAATATATGCGAACCCCGATTCAAAAATAGACGATATTTAAGTTCTGAAAAGTTATGCGATTACACAAAGTCGCCACTAAGGCAGCCATTCAGGAGACTCTTAACAGCGACTTTTATTTTTACCGGTGCTGCCATCTAGTTACATTTAGCGACACTACAATTTGTTCTAAGTTAGATACGTTACGAACTCTGTGCTGCCATCTAGACATGTTTTGCGTCAAGTTAACCAAACTACAAATCAATTTTTAAACGCTATTATTTAACTTGACTTGTTTGTTTGGGTCAAATCAAGTATTTAGTCTATCGCTAGCCAACAATTCACTCAAATATCGATAGTATCGATACTATCGATACTATCGATATTTGATACTATCGATACTATAGGTATTTGATACTATCGATACACCTTTTTTATTGGTAATAATTATGCTCGCGTTTGACCACAATCTCACCTGTTGGTAAGTGATGATATGGTCGACGGTGGATCACGCTTGCCTAGAAGTAACCTGTTCACTCTAGACTTGAAGACTCCCAGGTTGTAGCTTTCCGGGGTGCGGGCCGGAACCTCCACGTGGTGCACCTGGGCAACGGAGGCGAGCAGCGCCTCCCACTCGCCACGGGAGACGCTGCTGCCTGCGGCCAATCTGGCCGGGGTGGGAGTGGCCCTCTAGAGGGCTGCTCCGAGGCTCTCCACGTGTCCCTCTGACTAGCAGATGGCACAGTGGGGAGCGGGGGGCGAGCTGATTGTCTGCGCGCCGACGGTTGGGTGACAGGACGGCCGCCTGTCACCCTACACCCCACCGGCGGTGAAGTGGCGCGATGCTCGCCCCACCCCCCCTTTCGGGGGGTCGAGGGGGCCATCTTAAAACTGTAGATGGCCCGGGGTCAGCTGGGGTGCGAGGGATATGCCCATTGGGTAACCTTACACCCCGGTTACTAAGGCCCGAGACGGCGTGCGGTTTTAGTCGGTTCGATCCCGACATAACCACCCCCGATGGCCGACGGGGGTGGTATCCATGGGGATTTCCGCACGATAAAAAAAAAAAGGTAGCTTTCCGGAAATACAGACTCGGGCAGGGCATTCCACTCTTTAGCAGTACGCACGATGAACGTACTGCCAAATCATTTTGTGCGTATGAGTGGGATATCCACCATGTACCGGTGGCGCGTTGCCGTACGTCTGGTCGTTCGGTGATGAAAGGGGCTTGGAGGAATTAGGTTATGTAACTCCTGCGCACATTCCCCGAAGTGCAACCGATAAAAAACAGAGAGGCTAGGTAGCGATTCTACGCCGATGTTATAAGCTCTGAAGCTTAGTCTCAACCAGCGCACCGCAGTTGATGAGCCTCTTGGCCCTTCTCGCGGTTGGAGTAGGTTTTTTAAACGAATACACATACATTCTCTGAACCTTTTTCCTAACTCAGTTGGGGTCGGCTTTCCAGTCTAACTGTGATGCGGCTGAACTTCGATATTTTCCGTGGAGCGACTGCCATCTGACCTCCACAACCAATGGTCATTATGACCAATGGCGATATCGAAGTTCCAAGTTAGACTGGTTGGTCTTTTGTGGGCTCAACCTACCCGTAACGACTGCCATAGATGTTTGTATGGCAACCGGAACCGACGGCTTAACGTGCTCTCCGAGACACTAATAAACTTGCGATAAACACACACATAACTTCGAAAAGCATCAAAAAGTCATTGGTGTGTCTTTTCGATGCTTTTTTAAACTAATGACTCATATTATTCCAGGTGCACACGGGGGCGAAGCCCTACCAGTGTCCCCACTGCTCCAAGTCGTTCTCGCAGTCCAACTCCATGAAGCTCCACGTGAAGACAGTCCACCTCAAGATGCCTGCTCCCTACCGCAACAGGCGCAATAATAAATCCGAATGACTGAAAAACTCGTTGACCGAGTATTTTAATAATTAATTCTGTTTCCCGGTTGCCATACAAACATCTATGGCAGTCGTTACGGGTAGTTGGAGCCCAAAGTCCAACCAGTCTAACTTGGAACTTCGATATCGCCATTGCTCATAATGACCATTGGTTGTGGAGGTCAGATGGCAGTCGCTCCACGGAACATATCGAAGTTCAGCCGCATCACAGTTAGACTGGAAAGCCGACCCCAACTGAGTTGGGAAAAAGGTTCAGAATGATGATGATGTTTCCCCATGATTTTACCCCCTATCCCTTCCTTCCCCATACTTCTCCAGTGCTGTCGTCTCATCTCCTGTGCCCTAGCGGCGGTAGTCGCTCCCAGAAAAGCTAACCAAACCATATGAGAAGCAGGCATAGCTGGGTATTAACTCGTTAATCCGTTAATTAACGAAGTTAACATTTCGAGTAACGGATTAACTTTTAAGTTAACTTGAAAATATGTTAACAGACTCGTTAACTTCCGTTAAATTTCTCTAAGTCCGTTAATCATTAATCAAGCATGTTTATAATAATCTAGGAGGTAGGACACGACGGTATCTCCCGTCCGAACTGAGCAGTCCGACTGGGGTAGTACCTCCGCCCTACAGAACACCGCGCCTATTATGGCGCGGTGTTCTGTGGTACCAGCGTGTTGTGTTCCCCAAGGTAAGGAGGGGAGCCAGAGCTCACTGTACCCCTCCTCCCCCCACCCCTTCCTAGCCCTCCCCCCTTCCCTTCAGGGTAGGCAGCGCGTGTGTGACACCCTTAGTGTTGCACACGTCCATTGGCCACGGTGACCGCTTCCCATTAGGTGGGCCGTGTGCTTATCTGCCACCTACGAAGTATTAAAAAAAACTGCAAGCTATGATTACAACCGAAGTTGGATGGCTTTTTCTGGAGCGACCTCTGCTGCGACCATAACTGCTTATTTATATAATTATTAATGTAATCAAAATTATGTAAATATATTATAATTGAAATAAATAATTATGTAAGATTTTAATATTTATAGTTTTATTTTTAAATTATGGTAATTTAGTTCCTATTGTTAACGGAAGTGGAATCTATACTAATTATAAAGCGGAAATATTTGTTTGTTTGACAACAATAACTCTGAAACTCCTGAACCGATTTCAAAAATGATATCTCGACATATCGATTGGATCAGAACTCCACGCGGGCGAAGCCATGGGTAACAGCTTGTAAATAAATGTTCCCGTTTCCCATGGGAACCTATTCCAGGTCAAGTGACTTTCACATTTATAATATTTTTAGGAAGTAGAATATTGTTTTATATCTATACTAATATTATAAAGAGGTAAAGTTTGTGTGTTTGTATATTTGTTAAATTGTAAGGGGTAATCTCAGGATCTACTGAACCGATTTTAAAAATTCTTTCACCAATAGAAAGCCACATTATCCGTGACTGTCATAGGCTGAATATCATCACGCTACTGCCCAAGGGAGCGGAGCAATAAACATAAATGTGAACAATTCCGGTAGATTCCCATACATTTTAGGAAAACTGATAAATTATGAGCATATTATGTGAGTTAAAAAGGGTGCATCGGGGTTCGAAATAAGCCACGGGCGAAGCCGGGGTGGGTCAGCTAGTATTATTATAATGTATAGAAGTATAGAGATGTTGGTTAATGAAGGGCTTGCATCTCAATAGCAAGTCGTGACGGCGAAGTTGCGACACGAAAGCGATGTGTGATGTGAGACCTCGCCGCGGCCCTGAGCGGAGGCGAACGGGTTTCATAGTGCTGGCAACATGGAGAAGAGTTTTTATCGACTAGCTATCGATGTTTTAGCTACACTAATACTACTTCCTATGCTACTTACAATTATCCTATCCTACCTTTTTTTTATACCACGTAGGTGGCAGACAAGCACACGGCCCACCTGATGGGAACCGGTTACCATGCCCTATGGACGTGTGCAACACCAAGGGTGTCACATAAGCGCTGCTTCCTTGAAGGGAAAGGGCGGGGGTAGGAAAGGGTGAGGAGGCTAGGAAGGGTGGGGAGGGGTACAGTGAGCTCTCTCTACCCAACTTACCATAAATCTACAATGTTGGCCCTCAGCTTGACGGTATCATCACTAGTAAAGAAATCCAAGTCTTTATGGTGTGGCGAAGAAATTCGTGTGGTGTGGTGAGGTTATAGTAATATACTTAATATCGACAACACTCACGCGCAGCTCAGCCCTACTCTTCGATATCACTCGATAAATCAACACAGTCGGTATCGATCTCCGCTACTCTCAACACTCGTGAACTTGCTGTGTTTTTTTATATAGTGATTTTAAAAGTGTCAGTATTCGGTAATATATATTTCGGTATGTCAGTGGTTGAAAAGTTGGCTTGAAGATTGTAAGGTCCCGGGTTTAAATCCTTACCATTAAATTTTTTACTGATAAATATTTTATGTTGGTTAAGCGCCGGTAGTACAGTGGTTAAGGAGTCAGCCAAGAGGTCTCGGGTTCGAATCCTTATTGTCACTGAACTTTTTATTAGTAAAAATTTTGATTGGTTAAATTTGGGTTGGGTAAAGCGTCATCGTAGTTCAATGGTTAAGAAGTCGACTTTCAGATCGCTAAGTCCTGGGTACGAATCCTTGCCATTACACTTGGTACTTACGTGAACTCACTCCCACCAAAGACGATAATGATAGTTATCATATCGTCTTTGCTCCCACCTATATAGTAAATAAAAAAAAAAACAAAAAAATAGTTTTAGCTATTATTTCAATCTATACTAATATATAAAGCTAATAATGAATACTATTTGATTTTTTGTTTGTCTGTTTGGTTTAACGCGTTAATCTCAGGAACTATTGACTCTAATTAGCTCTAGGTTTGAAGAAATAATTTTGTTTCAAAAACTGTGTGTGAAAAGTGATTTCAATGGCTGGAATATCAACAAGTGTTCATGATGAGGGGTATTCGGAGGGAGTCCGAGTGATAACGGTAAGTTTTATTAATTTATTTACTAAGTACTTCGCCTGATGGTAAGCTAAAGGTCCCCATTACATACACCGATAGTGCTATAATGGTGGCCCTCAACTTGACGGTCTCATCAAATACTTTTCCACGCCCCGCTTAAAGGCCCCGGGACTGTAGGAGGAAGGAAACACGTGCGCTGGTAAAGGGTTCCAAGTCTTTATGGTGCGGCAAAGAAAAGAGGCACCGAACCGCTTGGTTCTTGATGGAATTGTTTGCACTGTGTGAGGGTGATACCTCAGCCTGGTACGTGTAGTTCCTGTATAGGAAAGGAGATTATTTAATGAATTAGCTTACGCCCGCGGCTCCGCCCGCGTGGACGTAGGATTTCGCGCTTTTTTATTATATCTCCGGTTCTACTCTACCGATTGTGATGGGTGTTGTATGAACCCAGACCCATACAAAATAAGCATATTCTTGCATTACAAATATTTGCACTGAGCGGGAATCGAACCCGCGCCTCCGTCCTATGTCACAGAGGCTGTCATTTATTAGGTATTTATTATAAAAGTATTAGGTAAGTATTAAATAGAAATATATTCTATTTAATTTTACTCAAAAACTCTGGAACAGTTAAAACGAATGAAAGTTTCTTATAGCAGCGAGATAAATACTACAAGTATCCATTACTTTCAAGATCAAATCGCCGGCCATAACAGTGTAAGGTCAGCGATTTGTTTGAACGGCTTAATGGCAGCTTAAGCGCTTTGTAACCGCAGTCCAAGGTTCGATGTCAAAAGCTTCGTAATGTGAAGGTGATCGCGTCAATGTCAAGCGGATGTCAATATGAACATAATCATTTGTCAAAGTTATTGGCAAAGTGATAATGTTCTTTATTATAAAGACCGCGGCTATAGGTATGTAGGTCAGTTTAGTAATCGTTTATTGGTCATATCTCCGGTTCTACTTAACCGATTTTGATCAAACATACGGCAGATTTTAAGTCTAATTAAGACCTTTCTAATAGAAGAAACAGCATGAATATCCGTTCAGTAAGTTTTACATGCATCGCGAATAAACAGAAAAATATTTTAGTGTTCTAAATCGTTCATTATAACATAACCCAAGTATTATTTCTAAAATATCTCTAACTAGCTGTTGCCCGCGGCTCCGCTCGCGTGGAATTCGGATTTTGTTCCAACATTTTTTCGTGCTATTAGTAAAGATGTATGGAAATCTGCCCGATTTATTGACATTAATGCTCACTGCTCCGCTCCCTTTGGTAGTAGCGTGATGATATATAGCCTATATTACTCCCAGATAGTGTAGCTTTCTATAAGTGAAAGAATTATTGAAATCGGTCCAGTAGTTTCGGAGCCTATTCATTACAAACATACAAAAATAGGTACAAATCTTTCCTCTTTATAATATTAGTATTATACAATGTACAGACACAGCCTACTTTTACAATTTTATAATGTAGTATTATTATAGATAGATTAACAGAAAAAAATCCAACAATTTTTTAAAATAAACAGTTGCTTTCGTAAAGTTCGTCGTTGTAAAATTGTTAAAAATTACTTAGGCAGTGTTGTAAGCTTAAAAATAAAAAGTATGCTCTAATAAAATCATTTTTTTAAATATTATTAAAAGAAAAACTCAAATTAATATCCAACATTTGTTTCCAGTTAAATTTACCAGAAGATGAGGGTGAAGGTCTTGGATTCCGGCTCACCAGGACGTTGTGGGATCCTTACCCATGGGTAAGATATGTTACAGCCCTAAATTGTTTGTACCTATGGGTCCAATCTTGGGAGCCCAATTAAAACAAAAATCTCAAAGGAGGTAGGATACGACGGTATAGATCTCCCGTCTGAACTGAGCAGTCCGACTGGGGTAGTACCTCAGAAGCCCTACAGAACACCGCTCCATAATAACCATTGTGTTATGTTCCCCAAGGTAAGTAGGGTAGCCAGAACTTACTGTACCCCTCCTCCCCTCAGCCTTCCTAGCAGCACGAGTGTGACACACGTCCATAGACCACGATGACTGCTTCTCATCAGGTAGGCCATGTGCTTGTCTGTCACCTAAAAAAAAATGTTAGTATGGGTGAAATCTTTGCAGCTACTTCCTGACGTTAGGTTGGGTTGCGTATCTTCGGTGACAATACCATAATATGGTACTATAAAGCTGGTCTGATGATGGAGCCGGAAGGTGTCCATAGGAACTCCTGAACTAAATAAAATAAACCCATCGAGTTTGGACTCATTTGTTTTGTCTTGTTAAATACTGTGACGCTACGAGATATCCAGGGTCTGAAGATGGCGACGGTAGGTCATAGGAACTTGTGAACTAAACAAGATAAACCCGCCATGTTTGGGCTCATTTGATTTGTCTAGTTATGCACTTACTAGAGAGCTTGTTTAAAAAATTAATACCATGTGTATAGGTACGTGAAGTGACTGCTGACTCAAGGGCGGATTGCGCTGGTCTGAAGACTGGAGACTGTCTGCTACAGGCTGATGGAAGAGACTTGCTTGGAATGCCGGTGGGTTATTATTCTATACTTATGGGGTTCTTCAAGAAGGGCATTAGAAGGTTTTTGCAGGGTCGGCAGCGCGAGTGTAACGCCCCTGGTGTTGCACGCGTCTATAGGCCACGGTAACCGCTATCCATCAGTGTGGGCCGTGTGCTTGTCTGCCACCTAAGTGGTATAAAAAAAAAAACTTCTATACTAATATTATAAAGATGTAAAGTTTGTGTGTTTGTAATATTTGTTAAATTGTAAGGGGTAATCTCGGGATCTACTGAACAGATTTTAAAAATTCTTTCACCAATAGAAAGCTACGTCATTCGTGAGTGTCATAGGCTATATTTTATTGGAAAACTGGAATTTACACCCGGGCGAAGCCGGGTCCCGGGTCGCTAGTTAATTAATATTCCTATATCTGTATTCACTCACCTCACCTGATGGTAAGCTAAAGGTGAAGTCTCTAGAATGTCGATAGTGCTATATAATGGTGGCATTTTTTATACTAAGTAGGTGGGACACAAGCACACGGCACACCTGATGGGAAGTGGTCACCGTGGCCTATGGACGTGTGCAACACCAGGGATGTTATACATGTGCTGCCCACCCTGAAGGAAAGGGGTGGAGAGGCTAGGGAGGGAGGGGTACAGTGAACTCTGGCTGCTCTAAGTAGAGCTTGTGTTACCCAAGGTAAGTACCTTGGGTAACACAACACGATGGTTATTATAGGGCGGTGTTCTATAGGACGGAGGTACTACCCCAGTCGACCTGCTCAGTTCGGACGGGCGATACCGTCGAGTCCTACCCTCAGCTTGACGGCCTCATCAAATGCTTTTTCACGCCCCGCTTAAAGGACCCAGGACTGTAGGAGGGAATTACTAGTGTATTGGTAATAGTATTGAATGTTTTACAGGTTGGACAAGTTGCTGGTTTGATCAGAGGGGATGGCGCTGGACGTGGAGTGTCACTCCTCGTGTGGAACTGCGGAGTTGATCCTAAAGATGACCCTGAGGTGGGTTTTTGGAATTTTTTTTTATATGACGTAGGCGGCAGACAAGCGTACGGTCCATCTGATGGTAAGCGGTCACCTGGCCTATAGACATGTGAGAACTGCTGGAGAACATATTATACATAAAACCATGACTGCCTGCACTTTTAGTCTCTGGTATGCCTATCTGAGTACCCAATATATTTTTTCCAACTTTCCAGCTCCTCTGGAGTTGTGGCGGAGGTGCCCGTGGCGAGAGGGCGCGGCGGGCACTCGCCGGAGTTGTGAAGGCACTCGCATGTTCTGTGTGCGCGTCTACTGCCACCAAACCTCTGACCTGCGCGAGGTCACACATATATTGTGACGGTAAGTCATCCTTCGAGCCTTTCCTTTCCAGGACACGACGGTATCTCCCGTCCGAACTGAGCAGTCCGACTGGGGTAGTACCTCAGCCCTACAGAACACCGCCCCATAATAACCATCGTGCTGTGTTCCCCAAGGTGAGTAGGGTAGTCAGAGCTCACAATCCCCCTCTCCCCTCCATCATTCCCCAATCCCCAATCCCCATTTCCAACTTCCCAACCCTCCCCACTCCAGGGTCGGCAGCGCGAGTGTGACGCCGCTGATGTTACACACACATGATATAACATAAACTCATAACATAAACTCACGCCTATATCCCCGAAGGGGTAGGCAGAGGTGCTAGCACCCACATTTCGCCAGTTTATGTTTAGGTCCCAATGTAATAGGTGGCGAGCCTATTGCCACTAACCGGGCACTTATACACCTGCGATAAATACACACATAACTTCGAAAAGCATCCAAAAGTCATTGGTGTGTGCCATGGTGAACCTGGGATCGAACCCGAGACTTCGTCGCAGCAGTCCATTACCCAAACCACTAGGCTACCGCGGTCACACACATGAATTATTTCTAATTGTATTTCTTCTTATTTTCAGCATGTTGGACAAGGCTGGAGCGCTGTGCGCTGTGCAGAGAATCATTGCCGGCTAAAACATCACCTTATGCAAGAAACCTGGTTGCGGAACAAGTATGTATTCTACTTCTTCGTCTTCTTCAACCTATCGTTAATCCCAGTCGCATCCAAAGCTTTCACCTCGGAGTCTGGGGTCCGCTTTACCAGTCTTAACTGCGGGTTTGGCTGGACCTCGATATTTTCCGTGAAGCGACTGCCATCTGACCTTCACAACAAGTATGCATTCTACTATATCTAATATATATATATAGATATATATAATCACGCTTGTCTTGCGCTTCAGCAAGATATCTTGGGTGAAATTCATGCACTTACTGTTAAGCAACTACTACGACAGGAAGCGCGGGTTCGATTCCCGCTCAGTACAAATATTTGTATGCATGAATAATGTCTATTTGCATGGGTCTGAGTATTTCTATGTATAATAAATATGTATTTACAAAAAGAAAGTTTATCAGTATTCTAGAACTCATAACACAAGATAGTTAAACTATGCTTACTTTGGGTCTAGGGAGCGCTGTGTATGTCGTCATGTCGAAAAAAAAGTAACCATTCAGACCGATTGAAAACTTACTATTGTTTTTTTTTTCAGGTCTTTGAGGCAATAGCAACAGAATACGAACTAAAAAATTCCAAACCTAAGCCAACACAGAGTACTTCAGCTTACTCATCACCGAACCGTTCACCGAATTTATCACCATCACCCAGCAGGAGAGGGCAGTATCAACACTCCATGATTAAACATAAGAAAACAGTTCATTTCCCTGAAAAATTCGGACAAACATACGCTTCAGATCCCAATATACACAGATCCGTACAAAGTACAGAAAATCGTCAACAGACAAATAATCCTACTATTTTGGTAGATAAAACGTACGCTGGCAACTCAGGAAATGGCGGCAATTGTAGCTGTCAAAACGAAAATCACACTAATGTCACAAATGTACCGAAAATTAATATTCAAAATGCGGAAATTAGTGATAAAAGTGGACAAGTTGAGAGTGAATGTTCTTCAAGCTGTCAAAATTTAACGTTACCACACAAATTGGTTGCGAGACTGAGGCAAGCATGCTCGCTTGTGGACTTGCAGAATGTTGCAGTACAGTGCCCTCTGTCAAGGTCATTGAATAGTTTGGGTGATTGGTAAGTAAAAAATTATATACAAAAGATATAAAATGTACTTTATAACATGTACCATTGCCGTGGCGCCTAACAGCACATCGCCGCCGTCAACGAGAAAACGATGTAAAATGATAAAAAAAAAGTTAAGTTTATAACTGGGCAACACTTTCTTTTAGTTAGTTTCTTGCTCATTTAGTCGATTATATTATTCGTGTGGTTCCCACGCAAATTATGGAAACTAACTATTTGATTGTGTTTTTGTATCACTGTTATTTAAGCTCAACAACCAATGCTTACGTCTTCAAAATCTAACTTAAATCCGTCTTTTACAGTAAGCACGAGCACCACAGCTCGCTGGACAACTTGAAAACACACAGCAACAATATTTGTGGTAAGATTATTTTCTTAAAGTACAGCCAACAAAAAACAAACCTTCGTCCATCTTGCTGGTTAAAACAAACATAGTTGTTAAAATAATTGTTTTATATAATTATTTATTATATTTTCAGATTCTCAGGTGTACCTCCTGCCCGCACCGCCTATTTATGTCGTAGCTTGCGATCACAGCAAAGCAGAATAACAAAATTGTATTGATGAAGAATAACTTTTGTAATGAAATGTTTATATTTTTATGTATAAAATAATGTGCTAAATCTCATTTGCGTTTCATTTCCTTCGTGCTTTAATATATTTTGCTGTTTCATAGTAATGTCCGTCTCTGCTTTACAGAAGTTTATTTATAAAACATTCTTGATCAAACCATTTGTAATCGACTAAATTAATAGGAATAGTTTCAATTCTTATCTTAATCGATAACCACAAAGCGAATCTGTGACCCAATATATAATCTGTGATAACACGAACTGTCAAAATTGTCAAAGCTGTTTATTATTGCCGTGTTGTTTTTTTCGTGCAGCGTTACATTGATTGTTTATTATCAATTTATGAACAGAATTAACTTCAGAATCAATATTTCGTAAAGTTTTCTAAGTATTTTTGTTATATAAAAACTTCTTGTGCATCGTCAGTAACCTGTTTTCAAAACAGTTAATTTGTTGTTTAAACACTGTGAACAATCGCTGGAGTAATTTTGCGATGTCGGCTGAACAAATACCACCCAAATTGCGCCCTCATCACGAGCAGCAGGATTTGTGCACTACCAGATTGCCATACCGGCAAGGACGGAAGCTGACTGCTGTAAAAGTAAGTATTATATGAGTTGGTTTTTGTGTCGAAAAGTAGTTCAATTTCTGGAGTTTAAATGCATTGGAAATCTTTATTGTGTTGTGCTAATGAATATATTTATAGACTGGATGTAGGTTTAATAAATTCAATGGCGGCACTATGTCCTAACCTTCGCGAGAGGGCTGTTTTAATTATTTCAATATCACTTAACTTTCATAGTGTGAATCGGACTCGGTCAAACGTCGTCCGTTATTATATGTGTTCTGTGTCTTATAAATCTACTAAAAAAATTAATTTAATTAAATATATCCACGACATACCATAAAAATAAGAGAATGTGGTCTACACATAACGCTAATATCCGTCGACGTTGATGGTCCGATTCACTATGATAGTTAAGTACATAATATTGAAGTAATACTGCTTTAAGAGTTTGTGGTAAGGTCCCACTGTGTCCAACCAGTACCTTCCATCTGTAGCTAACTTATTTTTTGTCCCTCAGGTGTACACAGTCAACAATGAATCAAAACATCTATTAGTATTTGGAGTACCGTCTTTGAACCTACGTCAAGAAACGAAGACAATGTTCATGAAATTCGGTAAACTAATACAGTTTAACATTACTAATTACCCATCGGAGCTATTCACGGAGACCTACCATGCAATTTATGAAAGCATTCAGTCCGCTAGAATGGCAAAGAGGATGTTAGACACGAAAAATTATTTCGGAGGCCACCTTCATATTTGCTATGCACCAGAGCTGGAAACCGTAGAAGATGTAAGAGAGAAAATGTTTCTACGTAGAAAGCAAGTAATTGGTAGATTAAGAAATTTAGAGAAGGAAGCAGAGTTATCTAAACAGAAGATAGAAACTAAAGTTGAAGAACGGTTAAACGTTAACACGGAGCATGTTGAAGATATTACAAATGAAAGAGTCGGTGTTGAAAAGATGAATATGGGTGCAAAAAATACTATAGCGTTCGGTAAACGGAAATTCAAAGAAATGCAGAAGATGTTAGCTAAAAAACCTAAAATTATAAGCAAAGATATAGAAATTTGTAATATAGGAACAAACGATTCTCAATCTAGCGATATGTCAAATAATAGTGATGTTATATCTAAGTCGGCCATTTTGTATAAAAATGGCGGGCTTAGTGACACAGAGACAAAATTAAAAGACATAGAAATTGTTGATTTCACATCGCCTCAAACTGAAGTGCTATCTAATATAAATGAGGCGCTAAATTATAAAAATTTCGGCAATGAAGTTATTAGAAAGGTACCTTATAAACCCGTAAATAGAATTAAGTTTAATGTTAATAAAAAAAGTCTGATATAATTTGTCTTTTTTTTATATACATATATCGGTCACATCAATATGACTTCACCTCGCCTGATGGTAAGATGGTAAGTCACCATTACCAACACCGATAGTGCTTTTTCATGCCCTGCTTAAAGGACCCGGGACTATAGGAGGTAGGAAACATATGAGGGCTTTCCCAGTTCTCAAACCTAAGGGGGTCATCTCGAATCTGGAGATGGCCCTGAATCAGCCAGAGTGCGAGGAAATGCCTTATGAAAAGTTCCTTTAACAAAACAAGTTTCTCTTAAGATGTTAATCTGCAATCTAGAACCCATGTTATAAGTCTGTCCTAGAATATTCGTTTTTATCCTACTAGTATTATAATATGGATGTTTGCTACTCTTTCACGCAAAAACGGTGGAACGGATTTGAATGAAATTTGATAGAGGGATAGTTCTGTTTATAATCTGGAACAACACAGGCTACTTTTTATCCCTGGTATTCCATACGGATTAAGCCGCGGGCAAAAGCTAGTATTAAATCACGCCTTTTTCCCACTGGGGTAGGCAGCAGAGACAACATCTTTCCACTAGCTACGACCTTTCATAAATTGTCTTCGTTGTTAAATAAAAGAAAGTTTAATATTTAATAACTTATATTTTAGCAGATTATATAAATAACTAGGTATATTTCGTTGGTCTTTGGCGCTGGCGTCACTCCTCACTCCTCCTCGGGGTATTCCTCGGCGACTTCCTCTTGTTCATCAAATTCTCCATCTTCTACTCCCACTTCCTGCAATATTATTGTTTTATCAATTAACTACAGATGCCGGCACGTAACTTGGCCAGGTTTGAGGTAAGTTCACGCATCGTGCACTTTGAGCCAATCAAATGATTCAAAGTACGAACGAACGGAACGTTGATTCGCTACAAGACGTCTCTCGGAGACATCTGATTGGTCCGTCAAGTGACAGTCAAGTGACGGACCAATCATATGTCCGCGACGGCGCAACCGCGTCTCCCGCGACCCGCTCATACCTCAAAGGGGACCTAAAAATCAACTTTGCGCATATGACGCGTCTGGCCAATTTACGTGCCGGAATCTGTACCTAACTTTATACGCTTAGGTTTTTTAAAATTTTACCTGTAATGTAGCCTAAATTAAAGTAAAAACCTAAGTGGCTAATAAGCTATATGCAGTTAAAAGCCATCAACATCGGCCTAGCCCTTTCAGAGATTATCCGGAGCAAACAGGCAGACAGACGGAGGTCAATCCTGTGTACCCCCAGTGGTTTCTAAATGTAATTCTACTCGATGCTAGATGGCGACACTTTGTTTTCAAATACGTCTTTCTTACATTTTGTAACGATGACATATAATAAAGTGATTAGTTTAGCTATCAACCGGTAGATGGCAAATAAAGAAATGGGCGGGATCTAACCCCTTTTCACCACACCCCCACCCCGCAAAATGTCAGTCTCTCAATAGGCAAAATCTAATTTACAACACCTGTATTTGCTATGTGGATTCCATACACCTTTTTTTTGTGCGGAAATCACCAGCCCTGTTGCTAGCGGGGGCTTGTTGGGGGAATGTTGGACTCGAACTGATTAAAACCGCACGCCGTCTCGGGCTTCTAGCACCAGGGTTACATGGTGGATATTCGCACGAATCGCTTCAGCAATACGTTCATTATGCGTACAGCTAAGGAGTGGAGTACCCTGCCTGAGTCTGTGTTTCCGGAAAGCTATAACCCGGGACTCTTTAAGTCTAGAGTGAATAGGTTGCTTCTAGGCAAGCGTGCTCCATCGTCGACCACATCATCACTTACCATCAGGTGAGATAGTGGTCAAACGCGGGCCTATGGACTATAAAAAAGGGTGTAAGGTACACCTCATACATCTAGGAGGAGAAGAGTAGAGAAAGAGGAGTTACCTCATACTGCTGGTACTCTGACACGAGGTCGTTCATGTTGCTCTCCGCCTCCGTGAATTCCAGTTCATCCATACCCTCGCCCGTGTACCAGTGGAGGAAGGCCTGGGAAGAATTAACTAATTAGGACTGTTGCTGATGGCACTGTGTACCTAAATATGGGATCGTCACACACCCTTTTTTTTACGGATACCACCCCCCCTTGGCCATCGGGGGTGGTTATGTCGGGATCGAACCGACTACCTACCGGGGTGTAAGAATACCCAATAGGCTTATCCCTCGCACCCCAGCTGACCCCGAGCCATCTACGGTTTGAAGATGGCCCTCTCGACACTCATCGTGCCACTTCGCCGACGGTGGGGTGTAGGCTGACAGGCGGTCTTCCTGTCACCCAACCGTCGGCGCGCAGAGATACAGTTCGCCCCTCACCTGCTCCCCACTGTGCCCTCTGCTAGTCAAAGGGACACGTGGAGAGCCTCGGAGCAGCTCTCTAGAGGGCCACTCCCGCCTCGACCGGATTTGGCTGTAGCAGCAGCATCTCCCGTGGCGAGTGGGAGGCGCTGCTCTCCTCCATTACCCGGGTGCACTGCGTGGAGGTTCCGACCCGCACCAGCATTGCCACACACCCTGAGGTAAGATTATGGACAAATATTACAAGAATACCTTTCTTCGGAACATAACGGTGAACTGCTCCGATATTCTCTTGAAGATCTCCTGTATGGCGGTGGAGTTGCCCACGAAGGTGGCGGCCATCTTGAGTCCTCGCGGCGGCACATCACACACCGCTACCTTCACGTTATTCGGGATCCACTCCACGAAGTAGCTGCACAAGTCAACAGGCACCTTTATTTATCGTCAGGAACATTGAAGACTAATCCTACTAATTTTATAAATATGAAAGGTGCAAGATCCTTGTTCCATCCATGTTTGTATGTTTGTTACTCGATCATGCTCAAACTGCTGAACGCATTTTGAAGGAGGTAGGACACGACGGTATCCCCCGTCCGAACTGAGCAGTCCGACTGGGGTAGTACCTCCGTCCTACAGAACACCGCCCCGTAATAACCAGCGTGTTGTGTTCCCCAAGGTAAGTAGGGGAGCCAGAGCTCACTGTACCCCTTCTCCTCCCACCTCTTCCTAGCCTCCCCACCCTTCCCACTTCCCTTCAGGGTAGGCAGCATGTGTGTGAGTTGTTTGCCACCTACTTATTATAAAAAAAACGCATTTGACTGGATACACTAGATCTCTGCAATAGGTTTCTTTAGTTACTATACTATATAATATATAATTACCTTGAGTTTTTGTCCTGTACCGTCATCATCTGTTCGTCCACCTCTTTCATGGACATTCGGCCCCTAAATATGGCCGCCACTGTCAAATATCTGTAAAAGCAAATGATAAATATTACCAATTCTTCCAAAAAATCGCCTTCAACTGGACTTAATTGAAATGGGACCATACAGGAAGCCACATCAGCTTTCAAATAAAAAAAAATCATCAAAATTGGTTCGCCCAGTCGAAGGGAAGTTCAGACAAGTGGAGACCAGTGGAGTTAAGAGTGAAGTGAAGAGTGGAGTAGAGAGTGGAGTGGAGAGGAGAGCGGAGTGGAGAGTGGAGTGAAGAGTGAAGTGGAGTGGAGAGTCGTTTTTTTAAATAAACTTAGTAACTACACCAACCTCCACACGGGCGAAGCCGTGGGCGGAAGCTAGGCACCGGGAACAATCCCAAAAGACTAATATCCAGTTGTAATGTCAGTAGGATTCTCACCTGCCGTGGCGAGGGTCGCAGGCGGCCATCATGTTGATGGGGCTGAACATCTGCTGCGTCAGCTCCGGTACCGTCAGCGCGCGGTAGCCCTGGCTGTTCCGCGCCGTTAGAGGAGCAAACCCTGGAGAATATCATTGTTTTTGAAGGTTTTTGATGTACAGACAAGTCTTTTTTACCTATTATACAACGAACGAGTTTCCTCTCGGAGTTGGGAGGTCAAACGTATGCTATCATAAAAGCCAATTGAAGATTATCATCTGGTGATTTATCCAAAGTTTGCACTTCGGAGCTCGAGGTCCGCTTAATTGCTATGTCGGATTTTTCGGAAGCGACTCTCGTCTGACCTCACAATATCGGTAGGTGCAGGTCAGGTAAAGGGCCTAAACCTGGTGGCAGACAAGCACATAAGCCTCCTGATGGGATGTCGTCACTGTGGCCTACGAACTTTGTAACACCAGGGGGTCCCACTCGCCCTGTCAACCCTGACGGAGGGGGGGGAGGGGCACAGAAAGGAACCTTCAAATAATCCTCTTTTTCCTCTTCGCAGGTATGTCAAAATGGGAGTCACATCTCTCACTTGCTTGTGACTCTTCTGAATGATTTAAGATAGGTATGTCCTCACCAGGCATGAAGAAGTGCAGCCTGGGGAAAGGCACCATGTTGACGGCCAGCTTCCTCAGGTCCGCGTTCAGCTGCCCCGGGAACCGGAGGCACGTGGTCACTCCCGACATTGTTAACTGGAAGCGCGATAATACCATTAATATCCAAATCTGTGAAGATTCTTCTCAATATACTTACTGTGCCTGATCAAAAGTAGGTACACGGAACCGGCGTGCAGTATGAAAACAATTATGAAAGTTGAAGAAGCGAAAGGAGTATGCCAAGATCGTAGCAAGTGGAAAGATGTTGTATCTGCTTATCCCAATTGGGAAAAGGCGTGATTTGTATAAATGTATGTATTAAGAAAAAGGTGCAACTCTCGATAAAATGCTACCAAAGAGGCAATGTCTCTATGGCAAATGCCCTTGGGGACACCTAATGAAGTTCTCATTGCTCCAGCTGAAGCAGGCCCAGGGTAGCTGCATGCATTCAGTTCTTTATAAAGGAAGAGAAATTGATGGAGGTAAGACACAAAGGTATCTCTCTGACCGAACTGGGGTAAGTACCATCGTGTTGAGTTCCCCCAGTTAAGACCTTGCTTAAGAGCTTTAGAGCCAGAGCTCACTGAGAGACCAAAACCTGGAGTTGCATACGTCCATAGGTCACGGTAACCGCTTGCTATCAAGTCAGCCGCGTAGATGAGTAAATTGTACTTGTCTGTCCCTTAAATTGTATAAAAAGGGATCAGCTCCAGCCGGGGCCAGTTCGGGTCTTAAGAAGTTCTGGAGTAGTTACCATAATGGCTGAAGCGAGTGATACTGCGCGGTTTTAGGATTGTCATAACTCCGTAAGCTGAAAATAGACACACACATACATAAACTCATGCCTAGGGGTAAGCAGAGGTGCTAGCATCCACATTTCGCCAGTTTATGTTTAGGTCCCAATGTAATAGATGCGAGCCGGGCACTTATAAACCTGTGATAAATACATACACATAACTTCATAATTCTTCATAACTCGAAAATAGAATCAGTAAAAACACTACTCACCGAGACCAGATGGTTGAGGTCCCCGTAGGTGGGTGAGGAGAGACGCAGCGTGCGGAAGCAGATGTCGTAGAGCGCCTCGTTGTCGATGCAGAACGTCTCGTCCGTGTTCTCCACCAGCTGGTGCACCGACAGTGTCGCGTTGTACGGCTCCACCACGGTGTCTGACACCTGGCGGAGAATAGCATATAGATCTATGGTGGCTGCTGTGCTGACTCTCCTCTTCAAATAGGGAGGGGGGGGGGAGGGGTCAGACAGCAGTGGCTCCTATGAAAGCCAAGACCAGTCAACTCAAGAGTTGAAGCACGGATTCTGAACTTCAAACTTTGGATGCATTATGCGACTTATGCTGACTTCTTCTTCAACCTAGCGTTAATTCCAGTCGTATCAAAGCTTTCACCTCGGAGTCTGGGGTCCGCTTTACCAGTCGTAACTGCGGATTTGGCTGGACCTCGATATTTTCCGTGAAGCGACTGCCATCTGACCTTCACAACCCAATGGTGACATTAGGCGATATCGAAGCATTGCAGCTGGACCGTTGTTGTTGGACTTTTTAGTGCTCCAACTACCCGTAACGAATGCCATAGGTGTTTGTATGGCAACCGGGACCGACGGCTTAACGTGCTCTCCGAGGCACGACCAGACCAATGCAAATACCCATATTCATGCAACAAATATTTGCACTGAGCGGGGATCGAACCCGCGCCTCCTGCGCAGCGACCGCGTTCACTACCGCTACGACACAGAAGCCTCTGTGTAATATAATGACGATAATTTGATATACCAACCTTTGGTGAAGGCATAACGCTAAAGGTGTTGACGATCCTGTCTGGGTACTCCTCACGGAGTTTGCTCAGCAGCAGCGTGCCAAGTCCTGACCCTGTGCCACCCCCCAGGGAGTGTGTCAACTGGAATCCTGACAAGAACAGTAGAAAGATTGATAGAAAGCGTGTTGTAGCACTTTTTAACCTACTTCCAAAAGCAGGTTCTGTATTCAAATGTTGCTTGAATGAGTTTTAGTGAATGTATAGTTATAAGTTACTAAAAAAAACTAGCTATATAAAAAGAAATTGTCAGTCTGTTTGACTTGGCTAATCTCTGAAACGACTGAGTCGATTTCCACGCCCGGTCACTGGCAGATACCTGATATTATAAGGCGTAACTTCGGTTAAAAGTACTTTTACGAGAAAGACGCTCCCGCCACAGGTTAAGTTAAATTACGGCCGAAACGGAAATGGCCCTGAATAGGGCTACTTTGAGGCTTTCCACGAGTGCCTTTGACGAGCAAAGGGCACAGTGGAAAGCTCACTGTATCTTTCCTCTCCCCATCCCTTACTAGCCTCCCCACCTATTCCTAGCCCTCCCCCTTCCCTTCAGGGTAGGAAGTGCGTGTGTGTCCGGTGACCGCTTCCTATCAGGTGGGCCGTGTGCTTATCTGCCTACCTATGTAGCATAAAAAAGGCAAAGCGGGGTTGGGGGAGGTCTAATTCCATTTCGACTTAGTGACGGGCTTGGCTAGTGTACCTAATGTGACCATATTAGTTACCTTGTAGACAATCACAGGGCTCGGCCTCTTTCCTGACCACGTCCATGACCGACTCCACCAGCTCAGCGCCCTCTGTGTAGTGGCCTTTGGCCCAGTTGTTACCTGTATTAAAAAACCATTAAAATTTCTTTACCACTAAAACTGGAATTCTTTACCAGCTCACGTGTTTCCTTCCTCCTTGCTCCTATACAGTCCCGGGTCCTTTAAGCGGGCCGTGAAAAAGCATTTGATGAGGCCGTCAAGCTGAGAGCCACCATTATGGCACTATCGGTGTTTGCAATGGTGACTCCCATTCCAGAGACTTTGCCTCAGCTTACCATCAGGCGAGGTGAATTAAGTCATGTTGACGTGACCGACATAAAAAACCAAAGAAAAAGCTAATTCCTTTTTGTAGTTGTATGCAGTGATGAGGTTATGGCCTGAAACAACGGCCATTTATTTTTAGATCTCCTAGATGCTTTCGACAGGTTGCAGCAGCGAGCGGTTCGTATTATTGAGAGTCCTGGGATCACCAACACTCTTGAACCGTTACAATTACATCGAGATAAGCTTCTTCATGTCTGATCCACCAACCCGCATTAGGCCAGCGTGTGTGGATTAAGGTCTAAACCCTCTCAGCTCTCTCGTTAGAGGAGAGGAGACCCGTGCCCAGCAGTGGGACATAAATGGGTTGCTATTATTACTATTATTGCTTCTTAGGCAGTTTTTACCGCCTCTACCATAGCGAGTGTTTTCCAATTATACGCACCCTCTCCTTTCCTATACAGAACTACACGTGCTAAAGCAGAGGTATCACCCTCACACAGCGCAAACAATTCCATCAAGAACCAAGCGGTTCGGTGCCTCTTTTCTTTGCCGCACCATAAAGACTTGGAATTCTTTACCGGCGTTATGTTACGTGTTTCCTTCCTCTTACAGTCCCGGGGCCTTTAAGCGGGCCGTGAAAAAGCATTTGATGAGGCCGTCAAGCTGAGGGCCACCACTGTAGCACTATCGGTGTATGTAGTAGTGACTCCCGATCCTGAGACTTTGCCTTTAGCTTTCCATCAGGCGTAGTGAAGTCATGTTAACGTGTCAAAAAAAAATATGCCCAACCCATGCCCCCATTTATGACCTGGCATTTTAGGCATAAAAATAAATGCCCAATGTTTACCCATTAGCCATTATTGGTTGTGGTTTGTTATATTTATCTCAATTCTCACCTGCACCGCTCTGGCCGAACACGTAGTTGTCTGGGCGGAACAGCTGCCCGTAGGTCGAGGACCTGATGGCGTCCATCGTGCCCGGCTCCAGGTCAACCAGGACAGCTCGAGGCACGAAACGCTTACCTGACAATATAATTAAAAGTTTGATATTGCTGCTAATTCTGTTGTTACATCTCTAAACTTAAAATTCTCAAAAAATTTCTATAATGTTTTTCTTTCTTCTTTCTTTAATCTGTTTCTTTCATTATCAGATAGAAAAGGACAGATGATTTATGTTAGTGAACACCTGTCAAATTAAGTCGGCGCCTTGACGGTACCCTTCAATTTTATTCGACATCTACGAACATGCGACTTAACTATTATCACAGTTACCATAGCTATTCATGTGATATTACTACGCACTGAACAAGGAACACTATATTACCATCGTCTTAGCATAGTTTTTGGCTGCATCCGAGACATTTTTGATTTTTAGGGATACGACTACCGTCTGAAGTCATGTCTCTCCTATCCCTAATAGGAAACCTAAGGCAGAGTGTCTTTGAGAAGAGAAAACTCAGACCAATAGAGTTATAGTGACTCGGTTAGCTGAAATACTTGTCTAAACTCTTATAAACTTAGAAATAGAGTAGCCAGAACCCTCACCCCCTCCCCCACTCCCCCCACTCCCCAACCCTTCCCTTCCAGGGTTGATAGTCGGCAGCGCGAGTGTGACACCCCTAGTTCTACACATGTCCAGAGACCACGGTAACCGTTCCCTATAAGGTGGGTCATGTGCTTTGTCTGCTACCTCAGTAGTATAAAAAAAATCTAGATTTGCATATAAACAATAGAAATAAGTGGTCAAAAAAGCCGACGTCTCTATTGTGGGGCCCTTTTTTATACCACTTCGGTGGCAGACAAGCACACGGCCCACTTGATGGGAAGCGGTTACCGCGGCGAGGCCTATGGACTTGTGCAACACCAGTGGTGCTACACTCGCGATGGTTATTATGGGGTGGTGTTCTGTCCGGACGGGAGATACCGTCGTGTGCTACCTCTGTAACCCTTTTTTGTAGAGCTCCAGGGCTCTGGCCCCGGATGCTCCCCTAAATCTTGCCCTGCTCCCCACATACCGTCAGCAGCTTCGTTGTAGTAGACCTGGATCCTCTCCAGCTGCAGGTCGCTGTCTCCGCGGTAGTAGCCCGTCTGGTCGATGCCATGCTCATCCGATATGATCTCCCAGAACTGAGGAACAGCGGGAAAACAATTAATATTCTAGGATACATTCATGTGTGTCATAAACCGAATTAAATAGGTCATCGAATTAATGAGAAACAATCGATCCATAGATCTACTACTCCTTGAACTTCGCCTTTGCTTACATCAGGCGGGGTGCAGTCAATTTGACGAATCAAGTATTAAAAAAAAACATTACATAGCGCCATCTAGTCATTACATGTAGGTACTTAATTTGTTTGGGTCCGTCCATGGTTTATCTATAGCTTCATGGGTATTGGGTCCGTCTTGGTCAAATATAAGTAGGTACAAAAACTTAGAAATCACGTCAATATGAATTCACCTCGCCTGATGGTAAGCTAAAGGCAAAGTCCCGGACCGCGCGACCGAGGTCACCACTACATACACCGATAGTGCTACAGTGGCGGTCCTCAGCTTGACGGCCTCATCAAATGCTTTTTCACGCCCCGCTTAAAGGCCCCGGGACTGTAGGAGGAAGGAAACACATGCGCTGGTAAAGAATTCCAAGTCTTTATGGTGCGGCAAAGAAAAGGGGCACCGAACCGAATTAGATTTGGAATCATTAATTCAATACTAACACATGCAGTTATTTATTTTTAAATGTCGACTGACACAACTAATTTTCAATTTTATAATAGTAGATAGGTAGGTATGCGTTTGAGCTTTCGATTTCTGCATCAGAGGTGTCGCGAGTTCGACTCTCGCCAAGCACTGCAAATGTTTGATGCAATAATATGCCTTTTTGCATTGTACCTAAAAACGAGTTTACGAGTCTTAATTATTGATAGTTTGAGCAGTAGACAACACTTCTAACTTTTCTTGCTTTGACTTTTACGTCAGCAACTGCCGTGAACCCGACAAAGAAGTCCTGCGCTACCGAGTTGTACTTGTAGGTCAGGCTAGCTTTGGTCGGAAGATATTCGTGGGTCCCTCACCATGCAGTCAGTCTATTTACTACCTATTACAAATTTGTGTTGATATTTTTCTTTACCAGTGATAACTTAAAACTAGTTTATACCAATGAATTTCGTGACTGGAGAATCCAGTTTACCTAAACTGATTTCCGCGATCTCAGTAAGTACCTAACTACTTTTTTTTAATAGTCAAAAAATAGGCAAAGGTATCCCTTATAAAAGCGTTTAAAAAAAGTTGTTTCTCTTTTTTTGCCGTGTCTATTATTTATTAACATAGTAGAAAATTACAAGCGCAAAAAAGTAATTATTATCGATCGAGTACGAGTTCATTCAACGGGAAATATTCTCACATCTTATTATAGTTAACGCACGACAACCGTTACTTCATGATCTACATTTATCTGTATTCAATACGAAAATAGATTTCTTACTTTTCATACAAAATCAATTAAAAAAAATATTAAATAATAGTTATTTTGTTTACTAGCCTTGGAGCCTATCTGGTTGCCGCACTGTCCCGCCTGTAAATGCACTATTTCTCGCATTTTCAATGTTTTCACTTCATATACCACCAATCTTAGCGAACGATTCGCGTGAAATGTACTATTTTAAGAACCACACGTCTGCCGTAGTTCTAGGCACGTGGGATGTTTTACAGCACCGAAGTTACTGATATATTTGTAGTGATTGTTACGAGATTAGAAAACAAGTATGAGAGTATAATATCTCCTTTAAAATCTTTGATCTCATCTGTAAAAGAAAATTGTTGCAGAAAGTCGTGGGAAATGGGAAAGTTAAAGTAGAAATATAGTACAGCGCCATCTATTGTATTTTTTAACTTACAATATTATTTACTTTTATAAAAAGAGTGCTTGGAAATATATGTATAAAAAATATAAAACAATAATAAATCTTTTATTTTATCCATATTAAACAAATATTTATAACATTGCTTATAATTAATTCAATATAATGATGCTTGAAACGGAGCGCGCTCGGAACCCGCATTGAAATGAGAATTTCGTCGTTTGACGTTTTGTAGAAACGAATGTCAAATCTTCATAATAATTTTATCACCGATACTGCCTAAAAATAAGAATAAACCTATCTATTTCTATTTAGGTTTGCCCCCAAAGTTTATTCTGGGTTCTACGTGCAATATTTAGATGTGTAAATAGTGAAAATACTTCGTGCCACCATGTTGCGCTAAGATGCCCCAAGGCAGAAAGCCATTTTATGACTCTTGTATTTAATTCTTTTGTGCTGAGCCGAGACATTGATAAACTTGTGACGTGTTGGTGCAAGGATTAAACGCCGTTTCTAATTAAAATGTAAGTAAAGGTGTATCAATATCGAATTATGTCGTCTTGCAAACTTCTGTACGACTTACGAACTGAATAAAATGAATATAGACCAAATTATCATAGCTCTGGCTTTATCAGCGTATAATAAACAAAGATATATTCAATAATATAAGATAATAGAAATGACTTCTTATCATTAGGCCGAAATAGTGTTATCAGTGCATTGGGCGACGAAATGCACAATTTGGTCGGCGGGAAATTGTCGTTAATTTTAATTTATTATACAATATTAGGTATTGGTAGTCATGATATAATTAGGAATATATGTAACAAATTAACATAATGTAAATACACTTATTTTAATAGGAGATAATAAGTGTAATCTAGGTAAAATGAATATGGTATGTTTTTCAAATAGTACAAGTACATAAATGGCATTCTATCAAAGATTCCTTTGCTTAAATATTACTTACTAGTGTTTATTTATTTTTTATAGCATTTTTTAAGTTCAGTTTTGATAACTTTTGAGCACTTTAAATATTGATTTACACTTGTATTTTATTCTATGTGCTATAACAAGCTGTTTGAACTATGTTAAAAGTAATTTTTCACACATTATACTATTAATATAATATGAACATCTGCTCAACAAAAGAAATAATCTATAGATTTGAACTTGATTCATCAAATAGGTCAAAAATGAAGTTTTTATTTTATTAAATTTGATTCTGTTGTACATTTTACTATCACACACTATAGCATGTACAAATTAACCACTAATCTCTAAAATTAACAACTTTACAACTAAGTTATATGCTTTTTTTTTTCAAAATTAAGTAAGTAATAATTATTATAATAAAGATTTGACATAAAATGCTAATCAAAGAACCCACCCCAGACCGCTCTTCATGCAAAACGCACCCATCACACTCGCTGCGCATCCACACTGGATTGCTATGGTCAGCCTCTGCACCAAGAAAGAAAAGAGAAAATTTACCAACAATATTTTTTTTAATAGTCAATGGCCCATGTTTGACCACACTATCTCACCTGATGGTAAGTGATGATGTGGTCGACGATGGAGCACGCTTGCCTAGAAGCAACCTGTTCACTCTAGACTTAAAGACTCCCAGGTTATAGCTTTCCAGAAACACAGACTCATGCAGGGCATTCCACTCCTTTTTGCCCCTTTTTCCTCATTTTATTATTATTTCCAACATGGACGCTCAGGATGGTTGGCCCCTGATATCTATATACCAGTATAAAGCTGAAGTTTGTTTGGTTGAACGCGCTTATGGCCATGGTGACTGCTTCCCAACAGGTCCTCGTCATCACAGCGTTGCATCCAAAGCTTGCACTCCTATTCCTCCTTTGTCTTTTGGAAATTAAAGCCATCACACCTAATCCAACCCTGAGAGGAGAGCTAGCGCCAGTCACATCCGTAGCAGGTGTACTGGCTTACAAGTGAGGTTGCCCGCTTTTTTTTCGTACGGAAATCCATGATCCATGTACCAACCGCACGCCGTGTCAAGCACTGGAGTGTAAGGTGACCGAAAATGCATTTCACTCGCACTCCGACTGACCCGGGCCAGCTCTGGTTTCGAGATGGCCGATACAATGTTAGATCATAAATTACTAAAATATAGTTGTCTTTCCAGATCACGATGGAGGAGGTGAAAGAAGAGAAACCGGCTCAGCCGGTCATGAAGTTCATCAGCGTCACCAGCGAGGTGCTCACCGAGGAGCAGCGGGAGATGTACGAATCCGTACTGACCACCTGGAAACCGGTCATGTTCCCCAAGAGAATCAAGCGCTACATCTGCCAGAAGTGCAACAAAGAATTTAAGAATTACCAAAACTTATACCTGCACACGACAAGGGTCCATTCTTCGGAAGAATCCGCGGTTATTTGTGATATCTGTGACAAAACGT
This sequence comes from Lithosia quadra, assembly GCA_963576445.1. Lineage (NCBI taxonomy): Eukaryota > Metazoa > Arthropoda > Insecta > Lepidoptera > Erebidae > Lithosia > Lithosia quadra. The sequence goes on from OY754902.1 coordinate 6,645,965, forward strand.
TTAAAAACAAGCATTATTTATACATGCATAGGATGAACAAGCATTACTCCGAAATGGAGAAATGTTACTGCCAATTTTGTCTCCAAGAATTCCGGACTCGAAGAGCTCTCCATATGCACGTAAAACGTATCCACCCAAATACTCTCCCAGAAATCAAATGCAACGAGTGTGGTAAGGAATTCTCCGTGCCATACAAGTTGAAATATCACATCGACGCTTGCCATAGAGATGATAAAGAGAAATACAAGTGTCACATCTGTCATAAGTTGTATAAAAACATGCTGAATTTGAACCGCCATTTGCATTTTCAACATACGCCTGTTCAAAGACACCCTTGCGTGTTCTGCGATCAGACTTTTAAGTCTAGACATCACATGAAAAGACATGTACTGAACATCCATCCACCATTGGAGTCGAAAGTGCAGTGTCCTGAGTGTCTGAAGGAATTCAAAAATGATCAGTATCTAAAAGAGCATATGCAAGTGCATTCGTCTTTAGATTCAAAAGTCAAATGTGATATTTGCGATAAAATTTTCCATTCGGCCGTTCGTCTAAAGAAACACAAAAAAATTGTCCATCCATCGAAGCCTAAACTTCGTTGTGAAAAGTGTGATAAGGAATTTGCTCATGCGCATTATTTGAGGCGTCACAACAACGCTGTACATCTCGAAATGGATGAAACAAACTACCCTCATGAGTGTGAACAGTGCGGAAAGAAGTTTAAACTAAAGAAATATCTGAACAACCATACTCAGCGGCATGAACAGCAGCATTTAAAAAGAATATCGCAGATGGTTAAAACTGTTATGGGAAAGAAAGAAGATAAAGAGAAAGGTGGGGAGGTTGCCAAGAGGAGAGGGAGACCGCGGAAGACCAGAGAGGAAATAGAGTTTATTAAATGTGAGCCGGTTTCGAGTTCTGAGGGGTCGGATTCGGGGGAGACGGAGAGCGATTCGGAGTGAAGAAGTCCGATTGTAACCGGTGGTTCGAGTATAACGAGTTTCGGCAAACATACCGTTATAGATATGTGCAAATTCTTGAGCTAGCATTTTCTTTCTCATTTCTTTTTTCGCGATGTTGGACTTTTGAAAGTTTTTTCATTGTTGTGAATTGGGATCTTTTTTGAGACTTAACAGGCTATGTCAAATCCGAGTTGTGTGTCTAAACCCTTTGGTTTTTGGAGTTTAAACTATATAATTCTTAAAAAGGTTTTGATTAGTGATTTCGCTAGATGGCGCTAATTAATTGACATGTTAAATGAAGTGGATGTTTTTTTAAATCGCTTTAGTCAATATTTCGATTGGACCAGATACATAATCTTGTATAACATTACGAATGTGCGTTTCCTTATGGTTTAGCCAAAATTTGAGGGGTAAAATTCTAAGAAAATTCCTAGTACCTAAATTTCTTAAGGCATGCGCTGCGTTGAACGCAAGACGTTTTGTTTGCCATTTCGTGTAAATATTTGTTACGTTCGAAGTAGCGCGCAACCTTAATCATTATTAATTTTCTACACATGGATGATCGGATTCGACGATCAATTTTTTATTGCATTGCTTCTTGTTAAGTCTCTAATATTATAAGAAATTATCTTTAAATAACGCTTTGGAATTTTAAAGCATTACTAGTTTAGTGAAGTCTTTTCTCCAGATCATATTAGCTGTAAGGGGTGGGAAGGGGTGTTAATAGTAACTTCCAATTTAAATATTTTTAAATAAATGTTTCTTTTATAGTAGATTTATAACTAGTATGGCAACATTGTGATTGTGAATTGTTTTTCGAACGATGTTTTCAAGCAAGGATTTTAGATTGACATGATCTTTTAAATTACGTTGACTGCACAGAGAAACCCTCATGCCTCCCAACCCCCTCTATCGCCCCACCTTTCCCTCCAGGTCCGACAGCGCAAGTGCAACGTCCCCTGGTGTTGAACACGTGGGCCGTTTGCTTGTCTGCCACCTAAGTTGGATAAAAGAATATATTCTATCCTTGTTGTGGAGTCTGGAACGTAGCTGTCAGACATTTTTTGTTATAAATAAATAAAGCAAATGACTGTTTATAAAATTATATTACAATTCTTGAAAATTATGATTTACTTGAATATAATTTTAAGTGCGTTTTCGCCAAGAACGTGCGAAGTGGAGAAGTTGTAAAAGGTGGAAATCGAACCCCGGACTCCGAGGTGAAAGCCTTGTATGTAAATAGGAATAACGTTAATTGAAAATTATATTACTTTTTTATACTATTTCAAGTCACAAGTGGGCCATGTGCTTGCCTGCCTCAATTGGCAGACAAGCACATGGCCCACCTGATGGGCACTTTTAAAGTCAAATAATGTGGGTCACGCTGTACTGGTGTTTTCATTAATCCTTCAATTTCTACTAAACCATTAACATTTCTACCATAATGGTAGAAAATCCAATGTTGCCATACTTTACATGTTATCTATTTGGGGTCAGTAATGTTAGTATAAGCATATATTTTTTGAAATCGCCAGGACGGTTGTCAGAGAGCAAGATATTATTTTGGAGTGTATTTTGAGGATTGGCTGTTCAATTTGGGCCTAGCGATTTTAAAAATACTTGCCGTGGACTATCAAGCAGTATAGCGGGTAGTTTTAAAATTGTTGAACTGCCTACATATTTAATTTGGTATCAAAAATCTTGAGATTAGCATTTATAAGCGTGGCGCCAATCAACCAATCATAGATTTATTTAAACTAATCATGGGCTCAAAGGGCTCGTGTCATTGGGAAATAAAGCCTTTTATTAATTTTTGATTGGTTAGTACTGCACATGCGCGAATATTTTGACATTTGTTCAAGATTTTTGCCCCATTTTTTTCCTACGAAAAATCCAACCCCTCCCGCACGGCCCAACGGGGCGGTTATTTCGGAATTGGACAAACCAAAACCGCAAGCCGTCTTGGGTCTACAGATGCTGGGGATTCATAAGGCATTTTCGTAACACTTCATTTATAAGATTTTTACCCTTAACTTCAGGTTACTTATCCTTAGGTTCAGTGGCTCTTTTCTTTGCCGCACCATAAAGACCTATAATTCTTTACCAGCTCACGTGTTTCCTTCCTCCTACAGTCCCGGGTCCTTTAAGCGGTCCGTGAAAGAGCATTTGATGAGGCCGTCAAGTTGAGGGCCGCCATTATGGCACTGTCGGTGTATGTAATGGGAACCCCATTCCTGAGAAGCTTCATACACCTTTAACTTACCATCAGGCGAGGTGAAGTCATATTGACATGACCGTTATAAAAAAAAACCGAAATTACAGTCCGCTACTTTAAATGTGTTACCTATCATACTGTTTGGTAGTCCTTGGTAAGAGAAAATTATAAAAAGTAATAATTAGGTATATTATTAATATTGTTAATAATTATGTAAATAACTTGATTTAAAACCTTATGTTACGGTACAAGGCATAATTTACTGGAGGACACTATATTTACTAGGCAATATTATGTATAGTTTTATGTTTATTTGTTTATAAATTAACTACACAGCTATAAGAGTCGGCAGTGCGGGTGTAAACCCAGGTGTTGCACACGTCCATAGGCCACGGCGACTGCTTTCCATCAAGGCCTCGATTCTAATAAAACAAGCTGACAGTTAAAAAAAAACCATTAAATTTTGGTCTAAAATTACTGTCCATCCTAAGGTTGCCTGGAAGAAATCGCATCTAGCGATAAGGCCGCCCATTGTACATTCTACTGTTATATACTGTCTGTTTTCCCTGTAAACTTCTGGTGTACAATAAAGAGTTATCTATCTATCTATCTATCTATCTATCTAAAATTAAATATTTTGTAGAGCGAATGAAAAAGTTTAATCAAGTCTTCTCATTTGATTTTAGACTCTAACTGTATAACGGTAAAGTCTACAATTAAATATCATTTTTAGAGTGTCAGTGGTATTACAGTGGTTTGTCTTTAGCAGAATCGAGGCCCAGGTGGGCCGTGCGTTTGTCTACCAAATAAGTGGTATAAACAAAAGTTATATAAAGTTCAAAATCGACTTATCCTGAAATGTGAAAAGTAATCTCGATTATAGTATTGGAAAGAAAATATGATCAAACATATTAGTGGATTGGTAGTTTCAGAATTAGTCGATATTGAACCGATTAAATTTTACGACTACGGCATGAGCTACTTGGACAGTATTTTTTGGTATTTTTCTATCTTTGAAAGTTTTAAGTCTCCCCTGCAATGCAACGGGAGCGGTTGTTGGAATTTGTACCAACCAAAATGCGTAGGTAGCTGAATGGGTAAGGGCGCGACCTCTACTCAGAGGTATCGAGTTCGAATCCGGCCGGACAGTACCAAAGTGAATTACACTTTGTGGAATTTATATGTACTAATCACATGATTTACCATCTGCTGACGGTGAAGGAAAAACATCGTGAGGAAACCCACATGTCCTAGAAGAAATTCTAAGGACATATCCGATCCACCAACCCGCGTTAGGCCAGCGTGTGTGGATTAAGGTGTAAACCCTCTCAGCTCTCTCGTTAGAGAGGAGACCCGTGCCCAGCAGTGGGAGATAAATGGGTTGCTATCGAAACCGAACGCCATCTTGGGGTCTTCAAACACCGGGGTGTAAGTGACCCTAAAGGTATTTACCTAGCAACCCCGCAGTTCTTGTAGATAGTTTGCACAAAATCGTGCAATTTTTTTTTGTACAAATTCACATTTGGTGCAATTTTTATAGTTTTTTTGGCACTCACGAGTCAGCGCAGGCCCTTTTGTAGTTGTGGAGTTAAATGAATTAGGTATGTGAATTATATTTATATATTGTACATTATTTTGCTGCAATAGTGTTTATGGAGTTTTGAAATTAAATGCAAATATACTAATTCGGCGTTTCTTATGACCTAAACCTAAAAATGAGTGCCACCATTGTTAACATGCTACAGATACCGGCACGTAGATTGGCCAGACGCGTCATATGCGCAAAGGTCGATTTTTAGGTCCCCTTTGAGGTATGAGCGGGTCGCGGGAGACGCGGTTGCGCCGTCGCGGACATATGATTGGTCACTTGACGGACCAATCAGATGTCTCCGAGAGACGTCTTGTAGCGAATCAACGTTCCGTTCGTTCGTACTTTGAATCATTTGATTGGCTCAAAGTGCACGATGCGCGAACTTGCCCCAAACCTGGCCAAGTTACGTGCCTGTATCTGTACGTAATGGTGACTCTCTTTCCTGAGACTTTACCTTCAGCTTCAGGCGAGGTGAAGTCAAATTGACGTGTCCTATATATAAAAAAAAATCCTGACGACGTTAGAGTCGGCCCACTTGCTTGAACGTATACAAGTCACATACAGCTCTTCTCTGCCGCACCATAAAGACCTGGAATTCTTTACTAGCGCATGTGTTTCCTTCCTCCTACAGTCCCGGGGCCTTTAAGCGGGGCGTGAAAAAGTATTTGATGAGGCCGTCAAGCTGAGGACCACCACTGTAGCACTACCGGTGTATGTAGTGGTGACCCCCGAATCTGAGACTTTACTTTTAGCTTACCATCAGGCGAGGTGAAGTCATGTTGACGTGACTAATATAAAAAATAAAAGACAAAAATACAAGTCTCTTTTTAATCCACACTGGTTTTTTGTTTCACATTAAAATGTAAATTTTAATTTAAATACAAAATTTCACTTCACTTTATTCATTAATATCTTACTAATAAGTATCCCGGTTGTCTCCGACCCTTCCGGACCTCAAAGTCCGCTTTCCGAAGAACTATACTCATTCCAACCATTTATTAATCTTTTGACAGCTCAATTTCATCTAATAGTTATAGATGCAAAAACTATTGAACGGATTTAGATGCGGTTTTTTTTCGTTTGCAAGGTTTGGTCAGACTTAAAATTTTAGAATCTTACGCATGTTTGATAACAATCGGTTGAGTAGAACCGGAGATATAGGCATAAACCGCGAAAAGCCAGTTTTTTTAAAAGTTGCTATCGATTTTACACATTGATATTTTATTTTTCTCGACATTTTACATCTAATCTAACTATTATAAAATTGTAAATAAGCTATGTCTGTATATTGTAGTATTTTTTTGACCAGTCCCTTACAGGGGGAATGCTCTGACCAACTGAGCTACCTGGACTCATCCTGAATGCTCGAAAATTTTCGATAATTCTACGGCTTAGGGCACCGGTGGAACCATCTACCCTAATACGTTCCCCCTTTTTGGTTGTCCAGAGCATTCCACCTGTAAGGGACTGGTCACGGGTTCAAGTCCCGTCCTGGATGATCACTTTTTCCGATCAGAAAATCATTGGGAATACTTGGGTTTGTCAAGTTTATGATTAATGCAACAGTTACGTTCTAAAGTCGCTGTCGAAGCAAATGGTTGGATAGAGTATAGTAGCATTTAGAAAACTCAATACAGTGAGATGGCCATTCCTGGCTTCATCTAAGGGCCGACAGTGACTTGGAAGTACACGTCGCAGGGCTGTCTCCAGGGCTCCATGGCAGGCTCTGGTTTGAAGACCTCCAGCTTCGGCGCTGGAGGCAGTTGGTCTTGTGGCATTTCGGGTTTCACCTGCAAGTGTGAAACGTAGTTACAATATGAGTGTTTAATCGACTCGTGCACGATGACGCATATCTGCGTCAAGAATATACAGACCAATGACGCGTATATGCGTCATTTGAAACATCCATGGGAGTGGTATCCATTTGCAAAAAATAATGTGGTATGTAGTTACAATATATGTAACCGACTCGTGGACAATTATATATACGAAGTTTTTCTTAGTAAGTTAGGGCAATGACGTATATATGCGTCATTTGACACATCTTTATGGCAGTGGTAGCTACTTATAAAAACGAAGGTGGAATGAATTGGTTAATATAAGGGTTTTGTCTGCTCATACTGACAATTTTGCAAGAAAACTAAGGCTTCTTCCTTTAAGTGACGGCGGTAGCGGCCGCCAAGCGTCATCGGGTCGGTTGCATTTTGTGCGTAAACACTTATTTCTTCTCATGTTTATAGCCAATAGTTGGTATGTAAGTAAGTATATTACCTTAGGCGTGCGTCGCATCTTGAGGTGTACGAGTTTGACGTGCGTCCGCATGGCGGTGCGCTGCGAGAACTTGCGGCCGCACGACGAGCACTCGAACGGCTTCTCGCCCGTGTGCGTGCGCACGTGGTTCGTTAGGACGCTCTTGCCCTGTGGGTTTATAGGTAAATATAGTTTGAGTGCGTAAGTGTGCGTTCGGGGTGGTGGCATTATTTTCTGGAATTTGTTTTTTTTTATACTACTTAGGTGGTAGACAAGCACACGGCCCACCTGATGGGAAGCGGTCACAGTGGCCTATGAACGTGTGCAACATTAAGGGTGTCCACACGCGCTGCCTACTCTAAAGGGAAGGGGGGAGGAGGGGTACAGTGAGCTCTGGCTCCCCTACTTACCTTGGGGAACACAACACGCTGGTTATTATGGCGCGGTGTTCTGTAGGGCGGAGGTACTGCCCCAGTCGGACTGCTCAGTTCGGACGGGAGATACCGTCGTGTCCTACCTCCTACAAGAGGCTGAACCAGGTTGTTAAAAAGGGGAGAGAGTAGCTTAAGACTAAGAAGTAAATATTGAATACATTTGTTTTTGGTTAGAAATAAACGTACACGTAAAAAGGGGGGTTTTTCAAAATGTAATTACTAAGGAGGCAAATAAGTGTAGAGTGTTGAATGAATTGAATGAAATTTTAAGCAATTGCATGCTATTTCCAATGATTATCTGATCCTCCACCGGCGCCCTAAGTCGTAGAATATATCGGAAAATTTCGAGCATCTAAGATGGGTCCAGGTAGCTCAGTTGGTCAGAGCATTCCCCCTGTAAGGGACTGGTCACGGGTTCAAGTCCCGTCCTGGATGATCATTTTTTCCGATCAGAAAATCATTGGTAAGGCCACGTTCACACGGCGATTATTTTCCCGTATACCGTATACGAGATTTTATCGAATAGAGTAGTGACAACAGAATATTATAATATGAAAACTTAAAAATTGTTCACACGGCGTTCATACGGGAAAATCCCGTGTTCGAGAAATATATTTTAACGTATACCGTGCGAAGTTGTCACTGGAACGCCGCGTCTCGAAACGATTTTATCGAATACGACACGCAGTGGCGCTTATGTTCATGTCTCGTTCACACGACTCGCCCGAAATCTCGCTTCGAGAATCGGCGAAAATCGAATCGAATGGTTGCCGTGTGAATGTGGCCAAAAAGTGTAATAATAATAATAATAATAAAAAAAAAAAAAAAAAAAAAAAAAAAAAAAAAAAAAAAAAAAAAACCGCTGCCACATTGACGTCTTTTTTTTTGCACTGAATTTTTATAAAATTATTTAAACAGTTTTTGACCCTATTTTGCTATATATTCAACCGAATCTCAAGAACTCTACTATATTACTACTATTTTTCACAATAACCAGGACTTTATACTTATTTTACCCACTTTGATTTAAAAAATTACAACCTGACGTAACTGTCATAATAGAAAAATGGATAATATAAACAACTACAATGATCACAAGATCGAAGACAAACACAACAGCGGTTAACACAGAAAAATGCGCACGCCCTCCACCACCACCCGCTCCGTCGTCGTCGTCGTCGAGTTCGTCGGGGGATGAGTATGGTACTCCCCCCGACACCACCGCTTCGAGCGACGAGGACGGGCCACCGTCGCCTTCGCCGCCGCCACCACCTGTGCGACGTGGGCGACCACCGCTGCCGGCACGCTTGGGGCCTGCGGGGCATCCTACTCCGCGACCGGCCCCCGCTACCGGTGGTATAGTGCGCCGCATGCGATGGACTCAAACTATGAACGAGAACTGCATGCGGGCCTATTATGAGGCCACAGAGGGAGGAAGCAGCCTGACTGCGTACCGTGATCGGATGCTGTCTCTGTTTCAGACCCTTGAACCAGCTGTCGCCGTATCGGCTCAACGATTGTCGGATCAGGTGCGGGCTATCCAACGGTGCAAGCTGTTGGACGAGTCTGCGCTTGATAGGCTACGCCTGGAGACGCTGCCTGTTCGCGCGACTTCCTCATCGACGCGGGACATCTCTGCCGTGGTGCCGGTTCCGGGCCCGATCGCGGACCCGGTGTCGGTGGTGCCGCGGAGAGGTTCAGTAGTTGATGGAGAAGAATGTGCGAATAATAGCGTAAGTACCCAGACGAATGAGCAACTGAGGAGGGCTTTGGAAGATGCGATTTCGCGATATCGGTCCACACCTAGTTCTAGGCCGCGACTGCCGCGTTTGCCCTCGAATAGACGAAACCTAGTGCTAATGGGAGCCCTAAATGCTTTGCTAGCTCCGTACCTGCGGACTAGCGAAGATTTAGTTGATACACATTCGATCATGTACTGCGGGGCCATCGCCGCGTGTCGCGTGGCTCGTGTCAAGTTTCCGGACACTGACCGAGCACCGCGACCCGCCGGTGGTGTTCCCACGTGGCAGGTACGGATCGAAAGGCGTATCACTACTTTCAGGACTCTCATAGCGAAGCTGGTCTGTTTTAGCCGGGGTAACCATCGACCCCGAGTCATGCGTTTCGTGACCCAGGCTTTTGCTGGGACCGGTATCAGGCCCCAGGACTATATGGCTTGTGTTACGGAACGCATTGACTTTCTGAAGCAGAAAGTCTATGCGTGGGCAAACCGTATTCGCCGCTATAGAGAGCGTGTGGATAGGTACCAGCGGAATCGCCTTTTCCAAAGCGACCAAAGGAAGGTGTACCGTAACTGGGAGGAAACCGGTCAACGTGTGACCGACGGGCGGCTACCCGATGCAAACGTCATGAATGACTTCTGGCGTGGCATCTGGTCGGTGCCCGTCGAGCACATGGAGGGTGATTGGATGCGTATCGTTGAACGTGCGTGTGAGCCCATCGTGTCCATGGGGTATATCACTATAGACCCCGAAGACGTAAATTGTGCGATCCGTTCGGCCCAGAATTGGAAAAGTCCTGGACCGGATGGATTGCACAATTTTTGGATTAAATGGATTCGATGCTCATATCCATGTTTGGCAATACAATTCCAAGAAGCTCTCGAAGCCGGTTCACTTCCCAGTTTCATGACAACTGGTGTCACCGTCCTGCTCCATAAGTCCGGTAGTACCACGGAAGCGAAAAATTACAGACCCATCACGTGCTTGCCTACGCTGTACAAGCTCCTTACATCTATTCTGAGAACAAAAATCAACTCGCATATCATTGCGAACAACATTTTGGCCCCCTCTCAGAATGGATGTAGGGTTGGGTCCCGTGGTACTAAGGAGCTCCTCCTCATTGACAGGGCCATTTGCCAACAAGTCCGGAGGAACAAAGGGGCTCTCTCGACTGCCTGGATTGACTACAAGAAGGCCTATGACTCGATGCCTCATTCATGGCTGAAGAGGATCTTGGAGCTGTATAAACTTGATGCAACTCTAAGATCCTTTTTAAGCACGTGCATGGGGCAGTGGACCACAGTCCTTCGTCAACCAGGTAGTGGAGACAGCCTTTTTGAGCCTCAGGACTTTATAAGGATTGAGCGAGGTATATTTCAGGGTGACAGTCTGAGTCCCTTGTGGTTTTGCTTAGCATTGAATCCTCTCAGCACTTTGTTGGAGGATTCGAGGCTAGGCTATCGGCTTCGGAGAGGGGGTGATATCATTTCTCATCTACTGTACATGGATGACCTCAAGCTGTTCGCAACGCAACGCCTGCACTTGACGGAGTTGTTAAAAATCACTGAGAATTTTAGCAACTCTATTAAGATGGAGTTCGGTGTGGATAAGTGTGCGGTCATGCATGTACAGCGAGGGAAAGTTGTAAGTTCTACGAATTTACAGCTTTCCGAGACAATGACTCTCAGATCTCTGTCAGAGGCCGAAACCTACAAATATCTTGGTATGTCAGAGTCGTTGGGTATATCTGTAGGAGACGTCAAGCAGTCGGTGAAGGAGCGCTTCTTCTGTCGCCTGACAAAAGTATTCAATAGTCTTTTGTCAGGTGGCAACAAGGCGCGTGCCTTCAACGGCTGGGTGATGCCCTTATTGATATACTCCTTTGGCATACTAGGGTGGACTCAGACCGAGCTGGACGCCCTAGATAGAAGGGTCCGTCAACTGCTAACGTCGCATCGTATGTTGCACCCACGCTCGTCTGTTATGAGACTGTACATTCCGCGGAAGTGGGGGGGTCGTGGCTTTTTGAACGCTAAGAACCTCCATAACCGCGAAGTGTGCAGTCTCAGGGAGTACTTCCTAAGCAACGAGTGTGGGATGCATCGCGATGTGGTGGCAGTTGATAAGGGCCTCACGCCGCTCTCCTTGGCAAACGAGAACTGGCGTAAACCGGTGGTACTTAGCACTGATGACCGCAAGGATGTATGGAAAGGCAAGGAGCTGCACGGGCGGTACTATCGGGCCCTGACGGGGCCTGATGTGGACCTGCATGCGTCGGTGAACTGGCTACGTTTCGGTGACCTATTTGGGGAAACCGAAGGGTTTGTTTGTGCAATTGCTGACGAAGTTATCAAGACGAACAACTACCGGAAATATATCATGAAGGACGGTACGGTCGACATCTGTCGGGCATGCCGCCGTCCCGGAGAATCTCTCCGACATATTATTTCCGGTTGTTCTCATCTTGCTAACGGAGAGTACTTGCACAGACACAACCTAGTAGCCAGGATCATCCATCAGCAACTTGCCCTTCAATACGGCCTTGTCGAGTCTGAGGTGCCGTACTACAAGTACGCACCGGGGCCGGTTCTCGAAAATGGTCGTGCTTTGCTCTATTGGGATCGGTCTATCATCACGGACAGGACTATTGTAGCCAATAAGCCTGATATCGTGTTGGTAGACCGATCCCAACGCCGGGCAGTGCTCGTTGACATCACCATCCCGCATGACGAGAATCTCGTGAAAGCCGAGAAGGACAAACTCAGCAAGTACCTTGACTTGGCCCACGAGATCACCGCCATGTGGAATGTTGACTCAACGAGTATTGTCCCGATAGTCGTTTCGGCGAACGGCCTTATAGCGAAGAGCCTCGACCAACATCTCGAGAGGCTCTCACTGCATGGCTGGATCAAGGGTCAGATTCAGAAGGCAGTACTCCTTGACACGGCACGTATTGTCAGGAGGTTCCTCACTCTGCAGCCCTAACCACCGGTAGCTTGGGCCATGCCCCGCTGCTGGCGGTGCTCTAGGTTTAGGTTTTTTTATAATATTTTTGTAATTTGTTTTTTATAGATATATTGTAAAAAAACTTAGACTTAAGAACTAAAATAAATAATTGAATAATAATAATAATAGTTTATTGACACAAATAACTTTTGATACATACATCAGAGATACATTAAACATGTTGAACCTAAATTTAACAAGAAAGGTAAGCGTTGGCGACCGTAGTAGTATGAACTGTGTCACAGCCGCCAGCGTCCTCCACCCGGAGATGGTATGCACATAATATGGGGCTTAACTTTACCTATCAATTTGCAATTACAATAACAAATCAAACCAAAAGAAAAAAAAAACTATACTGTAATTACCATTTTTTTTTTTAAGCTAGATTAATTCGCTGTCCCCGGCGAATAATATGGTAATCGCAAATTCTAAATTTTACAGGAGAAGCAAATAACTGTTTTATGCTTATATCTCAGTGCAGGTAGATTGCATGGCAATAATTTATATGTCAAAAGAAAGCTAATTTTTGTACCGACTAGTTTCTATGTTAATTTTATTTTAATAGGTTATTGGAATAAAGTTATTTAAGAAAAACATTTTACTGAAATTGTAGATTAAAAGTATAGTAGGCAATGTATCATTACTATTTTATTCGCGTTATTCCCATTGCTGTCGTGGTCGGTAATAATGCATTACAGTATTGTTCAGGTAAATATGGAGCTAAAAATGTTTACGGCATATGAACATTACCATATTATTCGCCGGGGAGGGCGAATTATACGTAGGTACAAGTACTACAAGTATTGTTATTGTCTTATTATGTGTTGCATTTATAAGTGTGTCAGTGTGTGTGTATGTGAGTGTAGAGTGGTTGTGTGTGGTGCGGGTGTAGGGTGTACTGACCCGGAAGGCCTTCCCGCAGGTGTGACACACGTGCCGGGGCGGCGCGCGCCGTCCCGCGTGCACGGTGCGCGCGTGCTTGTTGAGCGAGGCGGCGGAGGCGAGCTGGGCGCCGCACACCGGGCACGGGTGCGCGCGCACGCCCTCGTGCTGCACGCGCGTGTGCGCCGCCAGCGCGCGCGGGCACGCGAAGCGCTTGGAGCACGACGCGCATGCGTAGCTACACGAAACAAACATCGACACTTATAAATTATGTAACAAAACTTGTGTCCGATCAGTGAACGTGTCTATAAGTAGGCTACATGTCATCGTTGCCTATAGATGTGTGCGACACCAAGGGCACCTGTGTTGCAAACATCAAAAACAAAAAATAGGTAATATTAGGAAGACAGAAAAAAAAAAAATAACATTTTGGACTCCAATAAATTACATTAGTGTCATTGATTTATTTTTTATTCAATACGCATGCCGTCGTGAATTTTAAATACCTATATCCCGCGCAGTAAAATATTTGTATACCAAAATATTGAATCTAGGTGTTTTCTAAAATAAAAAAATCTAAATATATTTTATCCGAATCCCAAACACGCTAGTTAAAACTATACTTAACACTGTGTAAAATGTTATAGAATATCTATTTATACACCCCTTATTAATCGGACACTAATTTTGTTACTATCGAAATTACAAGGTGTATAAAATAATATAATTTGTCGTTGAAGTATTTTTTTAAACAATACCCCCAAGTATTCAATAAACGAATATTAAAAGACTCACATAAAACTCCCTTTGTCCTTGTGTTTCATACTCTTTTGTAAGTGTTGCCGGAGATTGTGGGCCGATTTAAACCTGGAAATTAAAAAAGATTAATTAAAAATAAAAGTGACCCAAATAATTATCCGTAAAATTCAAATTATTTAAATGTTACAGTATGTAGAATATATTCAGCTAATTTATTTATTCAAAAAAGACGTAGATATTGATTTAAAATGTTATAGCATCCGGTAAACAAACCGGATTTCCGTAAAATTTAAAATTTGTATTTTATAATTGTTATCGTATCGAAATACCCATAAAAGCCAGTCTATTAATTTTTAAATATCTAAGACCTGGATATCCGTGTAGCTTAGTATTTTTAAAAATTATAGGATCCGGGTAAAAAACCGGAATTATGTAAAATTAGAATAATTATCAGGTCTCAATGTTATAGTATCCGGATATCCGGCTACCGAACCGGATATCCGTAAAATTTTAACTGTACGTTACCTGACGTCACACTCGACGCAATAGTACTCCTTGACGTCCGTATGTTTGAGTTGGTGGTGTTTGATCTGGGTTCGAGTCCTGAACCGCTTCCCGCACACCGAGCACTCGTAGTTTTTGATGCCTTGGTGTATTCTATTAAAGAAAAAAAGATATCTTAAAACGTTTTTTTTAAATTGCCGTATGTAACCCAAAACGGTGTACGGTTTTATTCGATTCGTCGGTAACCGTGGCAACCGTGGGGATTTTCGCACGAATAGAAAACTACCACGTGACAGCTAGCTAGATGTGGTGATAGGGCGCCAAGGGTGAAGGTACGTACTGGATATGTTCGGCGAGCGAGTCCTTGTTGACGAAGCTCTTCCCGCACTGGTCGCACTTGGGCCGCTCGGCACCATGGTGGTTCCGCATATGGCCGCGGTGCGTCTTGTTGTTGCTGTACCATACAACATACGTTAGTAAAACATAGTTTAACAAAACATAATGTGGTAAAACATAACTTAACAAAACATATGCGGTAAAACATAACATAACAAAATATATGCGGTAAAACATAACTTAACAAAATATATGCAGTAAAACATAACTTATCAAAATATATGCTGTAAAACATAACTTAACAAAATATATGCAGTAAAACATAACTTAACAAAACATATGCGGTAAAACATAACTTAACAAAATATATGCTGTAAAACATAACTTATCCAAACATATTTTTCACAAAACATAGCTTAAAAAACAGTATGCTTAACTGTTTTTTTTAAGTTGTTATGTCAAAAATATGTTTAGTTAAGTAAGTAAGTGAAGTAAGAGATTGTTAAGTACTTATAAAAAACCGGAGATATAGTAAAAGAAGCGTTATGATGGTGAGATATTGACTTACTTCGATACTTTGCCGCATATACTACACGTGAACAATGTCAAAAGACCTTCGTGTTGTGTTCTGGAAATTAAAACATAAATGTATTTCATATTAAAAAAACCAAATTTGTTACCAAATTAATGTACACACTAAATAAAAATAAATTAAGTAAAAAAATGTTTTAAGTTAAACGCTTTTATGCACTAAAAGCGGTTTTTCATAGTAAAGTATATTATACTACCCGTTCGCGCTAAGTTTGCCGCTGTCAAATGACGTCAGTATAGCGTTTTCTCACTGGAACTAGAACCGATTGAGTGAGACAACGCTAAACCCGTGACAGTTGGCAGCGGCAAACTTAGCGCGAACGAGTAGTACTAGTCAAGCCCTTTCATTTGATATCCATATTGCGGTATTTGTGGAAAAATATGTAAGCCACCATTTTGTAGCGGCGGCCATCTTGGATTTACAATGATACAGAATAGATTAACTTGTATTGTCACCAGAACTAAAGATATGAACAAATTTTCAATTACTAGATTTGACCCAAACAAACAGGTCAAGTTAATAAAAGCGTTTTTAGGCGACACCAACCTGTAATGATCTATAATAGAGGATCTATCGATCATGCGCCGGCCGCAGTCGACGCACTCGTACCGTCGCGTGTGTATCAAGCTGTGTACGTTGAAGCTATAGGAGGTAGGCAGGTACATCTGACATAGCTTGCATTCGAACGGGCCGCGCGACTGTTGAACAGAATTTAGTTTCAAATTTTGATGTGGAATGTTTAGTGTAACATGAAATTTTTTAGTGTAAAATGGGTAATGTTTAGTGTAAAACGAGTAATGTTTTGTGTAAAATGAGCAATGTTCAGTATAAAATAATAACTGTTTAGTGTAAAATGGGCATTTTAGGTAAAATGAAAAATGTGTAGTGTAAAATAGGAAATGTTTAATTTAGCGTGGCAAACTTTTAGTAAAAAATGGCAATGTTTGGGAATATATGAGACATAAATGTACTTACAGGACTATGTTTGTTCATATGATTAGCTAATTTCGTCTCAAAGTTGAAGCCCTTATGACATAAATTGCATTGGAACGGAAACTTCAGATTGGTTCTGGCCTCCTCCTGAAAAAATAATGCACTAGTCAGGAAATTATCTTCTGATTCAGTAAAATTACAGATTTGAAACATGTGATTTAAAAACTTATAGAAAATATTAATTTTACAAAATACGTTTGAAAGAAATGAAACTATGACTTATTCTAAAGGTTTGATTGGTTCACGAAAATGTAGGTAGATTTTATTTTGACAGATCATAACCAAATTCACCCCTCCCCAATCTTAAAACCGTAGATGGCCTGGGGTCAACCAGGGTGCGAGGGATATGCCTATTGGGTAACCTTACACCCGATAATTCAGACCCAAGACGGCGTGCGGTTATAGTCGGGTCGATTCCGACATAACCACCTCCGATAGCCGATGAGGGGGAGAGATGGGTGAGGGATCCGTGCGGATTTCCGCACGATAAAAAAAGGCAGAATTTATTTTTATTTGAGGGTATGCTAAAGGTTCTGTAACGTTATCAGTGTATGTACTGGTCCTGAGACTTAACCTTTAGCTTACCATCAGGCGAGGTGAAGTTATGATGTGTCCAATATAAAATAATAATAAATTATGAAAAATTTTTTTAACTTAAAGGGGGTCAAAATACAATTACTAGATTTGACCCAAACAAACAGGTCAAGTTAAATAAAACTGTTTAAAAAGCGTAGGGTACCTCTTTCTGCTTGATCTGTTCCTCCGGGTTCAGAGTGATGACGCGGATCTTCTGGGGGTCTAACGTAATGGTTTTCCTTATAGAGGACTTGGGTCCACCCTCGCCCTCCGTTTCCACATCTTCACTACAAAAAGATATAGCATTATGGGTAGACATTCTATAGCTAGATATTCGATGGTGACAAGACTACAGGGACTGGGAATAAAGACTACAGGGACGGGGAATATAGACTACAGGGACGGGAAAGAAAGACTACAGGGACGGGGAATAAATACTGCAGGGACGGGGAATAAAGACTACTAAATATTCTACGACATTCGTTGGTGACATGAGCTGTGAGGGATGGGGGACAAACGACTATGGGGATAGGGATTTAAGATGTACTACAAAGCGCTATCCGGCCCAAAGTAAGCATAAGTAGTTTGTGTCATGGGTTCCACAGTTTTTCGATGTTGGGGAAAGACTACAGGGTGACAGGTGTAAGACTGTAAGAGACGTTAGACAAATGATTGCCGAGGATGGAGGTTAAAGACTGAGGAGAACGGGAGGGGTGAGGTCGCCGGACGAGTGTATGGGGGGGGGGGAGGGAATGCGGTGGATGAGGAAGGTGGACTACGTACCTAGTTTTACTTTTCTTCACTTTGCTCTTTTTTTTACTTTTCTTCTTTTTCTTGGGCTCCGTGGCGACTGCATCCATAGGGCTGGGGTCCCGCAGCAGTGACTCGAGGCCGTCATACAGTTTCTTAGCTGTGGACCTGTCCATCAATAATATTTTCGCATTGATAGGGGAAGTACCTCCACCATAGATTACAAATGGATTTCTTTTTTATACAATGGTTAAGTTTATTGTATGTGGTTGCTGTGAGCTAAGTAATGTATGTTGGGTAGATGGATGAATAGTGAGAAGGGGTGAAAAGTGAAGGATAAGGGATGAAAGTGAAGAATTCCGGATAAAAATTAAGGATAGGGGATGAAATTTAAGGATAGGGGATGAAATTTTAAGGATAGGGAATGAAATGTTAAGTATAGGGATGAAATGTTAAGGATAGGGGATGAAAAGTTAAGGATAGGGGATGAAATGTTAAGGATAGGGGATGAACTTTTTAGGATAGGCGATGAAATGTTAAGGATAGGGGATAAAATGTTAAGGATAGGGGATGAAATGTTAAGGATAGGGGATGAAATGTTAAGGATAGGGGATGAAATGTTAAGAATAGGGGATAAAATGTTAAGGATAGGGGATGAAATGTTAAGGATAGGGGATGAAATGTTAAGGATAGGGGATGAAATGTTAAGAATAGGGGATAAAATGTTAAGCATAGGGGATGAAATGTTAAGGTTAGGGGATGAAATGTTAAGGTTAGGGATGAAATGTTAAGCATAGGGGATGAAATGTTAAGGATAGGGGATGAAATGTTAAGGATAGGGGATGAAATTTTAAGGATAGGGGATGAAATGGTAAGGATAGGGGATGAAATGTTAAGCTTAGGGGATGAAAAGTTAAGGATAGAGGATGAAATGTTAAGGATAGGGGATGAAATGTTAAGCTTAGGGGATGAAATGTTAGGATAGGGGATGAAATGTTAAGCTTAGGGGATGAAATGTTAAGCACAGGGGATGAAATGTTAAGGATAGGGGATGAAATGTTAAGGATAGGGGATGAAATGTTAAGTACAGGGGATGAAATGTTAAGGACAGGGAATGAAAGTTAAGGATAGGGGATGAAAAGTTAAGCATAGGGGATGAAATGTTAAGGACATGGGGATGAAATGCTAAGGATAGGGGATGAAATGTTAAGGATAGGGGATGAAATTTTAAGGATAGGGGATGAAATGGTAAGGATAGGGGTTGAAATGTTAAGCTGAGGGGATGAAAAGTTAAGGATAGGGGATGAAATGTTAAGCTTAGGGGATGAAATGTTAAGGATAGGGGATGAAATGGTAAGGATAGGGGATGAAATGTTAAGGATAGGGGATAAAATCTTAAGGATAGGGGAAGAAAAGTGAAGGATAAGGGGATGAATTGTTAAGGATAGGGATGAAAAGTTAAGGATAGGGGATGAAATGTTAAGAATAGGGAATGAAATGTTAAGGATAGGGGAAGAAAAGTGAAGGATAAGGGGATGAAATGTTAAGGATAGGGGATGAAATGTTAAGCATAGGGGATGAAATGTTAAGAATAGGGGACGAAAAGTTTAATCATATAGGGTTAAAAGTGAAGATTAGGGGATGAAAGTAATGGATAGGGAATGAAAAGTGAAGATAAGGTATGAAAAGTGAAGAATAGGGAGTGAAACTTAACTATAGGAGTGAAACATTTAGCAAAGTAGAGTAACTATCTCCATCCCATTATCAAATTGTAGGTAATAGTGCCAACTGCCTACATTGGCCAAACTAAATGATGAATGAGATGATCCATGTCTAACATAGACAAAAAAATAGCGCATGCTCACCGGAATTCCTCCAAAGTGATATTGTCCTCGTAATCGGAGAAGCCCATCTCTTCTTTAACATCCGAGTCCACTTTGGCAAGGTCCGGCAGGGGGAGTTCGTCTAAGGCTGTGTGGTGGATTCGCTTTTCATGCTGGAAAGGTATTATTAACAAAAAAACTATTTGTGACCAGAATCTATTGTGTAACAATTTTTAATGGATTCTATTGAGATTTACTTTAGTGGGACTATTCCCCCTCCCTCCCTATTCCCACTACTGAAACTCCTGTACATCAAGATCAGAACAGAACAGTAGTGAACCACCAAGTAATGATATTCAGGAAGTGTTACAATGTTAATTCATCAAGTAGGAGCAAGGGGATTTCCAATTTGTTTAACGCCTTCGGATTACTAAGAGCTCCAGTAAGCTCTCTATTAAGTTGAATACCCAATAACCTATTTCTGGGTCGCAAGTCTCAGGCACCGTCACGGGGTTCCTCTCTGTACCACGCCATGGACCCGGCGACCGCACGGTGAATCCATGGAATACTGACAATCAAATTTATGTCTTAGAACCCTCATCAAAAATAATCAGTAAGAAATTGGGTTTTCTTCCTATTTTTTTTTTATTAATGATAGGCTTACGTTTGACCTCAATCCCACCTGATGGTAAGTGACGATGTGGTCTACGACATATCACGCTTGCCTAGAAGGAACCTATTCACTCGTGACTTGAATACTCCCAAGTTATAGCTTTCTGGAAACACCTAATCCCAATGATTTTATATACAAGATATGTTACGTTCATAGTAACTGACACCTCAAATCTGATCCACATAGACAATTGTTGACAATTAGCGTTAAAGTAGTATGAAAGATGGGATAAGCACGTGAGTAAAAAAGATAGCTATAAACATTATCCGTCAAAAAACGTACCAATTGGGACGTTTTCGAGTCTTCACCTGGCGCGCTCTAGTAACATATCTGCCTCTTTTTACATGTATAATATCATTGACTAATCCTATATCTGCAATAGTTTACATACCTCTAAAACTTGGTATACACCAGTCTTTCCTTTCCCGACCTCACAAGTTAGTGTGCTGGTCTGAGCCAAAGAAGCGCTGGCATACTTCGATAGCTCTTCATCATGAGCGTCTATGGCAAACTGTCAACAAAGTCATTATGGTTTAATATAATAGGCTGTATAGAGTTGCTTGGAGGCTATCATCTTCTACCGCAGTAGTTGATTTCCGAGACGATGTTCCGTTTTAGTCAGTTCAAATCGGAAATAACTGATGGTAGTGCATAATGGTACCAGAGGACACTTTTTCTTAATATTGGTCACGTCAATATTACTTCACCTCGCCTGATGGTAATCTAAAGGTAAAGTCTCTGCAATGGGAGTCACCATTACAAACACCGATGGTGGCCCTCAGCTTGACAGCCTCATCAAATAATGCTTTTTCACACCCACTTAAAGGACCCATGACTGTAGGAGGAAGGAAACCTGTGAGCTGGTAAAGAATTCCAGGTTTTAAATAAATAAAGTAAAGGAACGGCATTACCCAGAACAATGCAAATGTGTTCATACTGTTCATGCATAGAAATATTTGGACTGAGCGGGAATCGAACCCGCAAAATCCAATGATGATTCAGGTAAGATACCAGTATCAATAAAAATATGATCAAGACTCACCGGTGCACATCTTGATAAATATTGATACAAGATATTGTGAGCTTGCAACATTTTGTGCTTGAACCGAACCGATTTCCTCAGTAATGCTGTACATTCATAACACAGCCACTGCGGCAGTCCATCTGATTCAGATACCTGTAACATACATCCCTATTATTTTACATAGCACTAACTACACTAAACTATCTCAAAACGCTTAATTCTTTTAGGTATTCTCATTATTTCTTTGATTTCAAGTAAGATAGCCTTTACCAGGTGCAAAGATTTTTAGTGCAACATCACAGAGAGAGATTTATTATTTTACAGGGTATATTACTCGAGTCTGGACTGCTACGGAGGTTTTCCTCAAGGTTTATCTAAACAGTTTACGTTTAAGAAGTATTTATTCAATGTAGAAGTTATAGAACAACAAATATTATACTTTGAAAATAGATCAAATTTATACTTGTTATAGACGCTTCTGATACAAAAAAATGTTATAAATATGTTGTATTATTTACTTAAGTGAATAGAAAACATTATATAATGTAATTATGCTTGTGAACTTACGTTAATTCCAGTTAAATCACTGAAGAGTGGTCCAAAGACGATAGCACTGATCATGTTACGATTTGTTGTCAAACAGCCTCTGCATATTGGCGTCACTTGCTCAAAATTTTGTTTTATATCCTCATCGGGGTCTAAACTTGTTGTATCCATTTTAAATTAACTAATTTCTAAAGTGATTTTTTACCACAACAGTATTGTAAAATGTAAACAATGAAACAATATGGCCGACTTGGCAATTGATGTTTTTTTTTAATTTTTGAGTTCTCGACTCGACGTTCTCGTCGTTTTAGCCAAAGGTTTCAGCCTTTTGAGCTGGTTGTTGCCAGATCCCTGGAATTTCTAGGCAGAAAACCTTTCTTTTTTTTTCATACATATAACTGTGGATTTTTATTCACATTTGGTCAATGCAATGAATGCATTTTTCGTAACCTACTGTTACCATAATAAACATGTTCGTCAAATTCTTGCTTGCCTCTTGTAGATGTAGAAAAACACTCAATTCATGAATAATTTTGTCGGTTCCTTCCTCGTAATTAGAAAAATAACATAAGTGACATCTACGGAAAAAAAGGCGGCGATTTTACCTATTTTGCGGGCGCAACTGCCATGATCCCCGAGAGCGAACTCTTAAAACGGCTACTCACAGATTCACACACCAGCTGCAGGAGCAATTTAGGGAGTAAAAGTGGGGATGCCCTTAATTGCCACCTGTGTGTAGGCAAGCAGGGACAATCTAGGTGGCAATGGCATGCGGCAGGTGTGTGAGTAGCCGCTCGTACTAGTTCGCAGTATGTACCAGAGTCAAAGATCTTGGTGGAGCTAAGTTTCAATTCTTGTACTGACTGTATAGGTTGCGCTAAGCAATCGATCACGCGGACCCGTACAGCGGCCATTGGTTTCGTAAAGCAATCGGATATTACGTGTTTCGCTTGTGATGTATTGTGACTGTACGGGTGATATCTTTAGTTCTTATGTAATAGGTATCGATTGGATGCTTCTTCATGCGATGCCTTAAGGTGGGTCTACGCTAGGCAAGCCGAGCACGAACCGAAACACAATTCGTCAATTCGTCTAGCGTGGGACCGACTTACAAGCCTCGAATGAGGTTTAAGTTCAATTAAAAATTGAATTCAATTAAATTTTTCATATCAAATTTCAATTAACCTCCATTTAATTTCGCTCCGCTTGTGCCTCGCTGGTAATCAGCTTACCTAGCGTAGACCCACCTTTAAGGAAATGGGGAACGGGGGTTTCTAGGAGACGGAGTGTTTAATCAGTATTTCTATCTTTCTAGGATCCAGGGTGCTTTGTTTGTAAATTAAATAAAACAATTTATAAAAATTATATTTAATATCTATAAACTTACAATTAATATCTTAGTTATACTTAAACAAAACATACAAAAAAAAACATTAAAATATATTTCTAAAAAAATATGTAAAGTTGTAGGTCTATATAAACAATCTATACCTATGCTTAAGCACCATAATATTATGCTATATTTTAATAAAAGAGAGTGGCTCCAGGTGGCAGTGTTTAAATCGCGTTCAATTCATAAAACGTCGAGTTAAAATAAATAAATGCAGATTTTTTAAAAGGAGGGTAGATGTGGAGAATCAAATTAAAGAAATCGAGGGTAGATGCTGAAAATGAAACGTTCTAGAGCACTCAAAGGGTAAATAAGCCTATTGTCATCTATGCGGTACCTACATTTTCAGTCTCCGTGCGAAATAACCTTCAAAAAGGACATGTGTTGCGCAGCAAAATTACCTCAAGATGGAGGTGATTCCCCGTCTGCCGCGCGCAATATGTCATAGCAACTTACTTAGCGTTATAATTTTTTTGATTCTTTAGTTATGTGTGTAATTAAATTTTGAATGGATATGATGGTTAATGTAGCTGCAACACCAAACTGTATCCCCCGATATTTTTATCCACATTATGGCAGTCATTTTAAAAATAATTTTAAGAAGAAAATTGAGCTGGGCCTCGATTCTGCTAAAGACAAACCACTGTAACACCACTGACACCCTAAAAAATGGCATTTAATTGTAGACTTTATTGTTATCAGGTTAAAGTCTAAAGTCAAATGATATTTTGTAGAGCGAATGAAAAAGTTGAATGAATTCTTTTCATTTGATTTTAGACTTTAACTGTATAACGGTAAAGTCTACAACTAAATAGCATTTTAGAGTGTCAGTGGTATTACAGTGGTTTGTCTTTAGCAGAATCGAGGCCCTGGATTTCAAACCAAGTTTATGTTACCACACTATTTCCACCACTTACCAGGGGCGGCAGTCTCGACATTTATCGCTACGACTTTGCTACCGAAACCCCAAACTAAGATAGCGACGAACTTCGCCTGCAGGAACGATGCTTGAGTGAAACCGTACTCTCACGTTTGGGATAGCGAGTAATATAGAGATACTGATAAATCGTTAGGTTTGCGATAATATTCGTTAAGATACCGACATAAATCATTAGCTTGGAAAGTAGATTACCAAATATTGTTATGTTTGTGTCGCTACGAGTTAGCGAATTCGGTAGTAAAGTCGTTACGATAAATGTCGAGACTGCTGCCCCAACTTTGATAGTTTAGAAGCTGCTAAATTGGCTCATGATATGCATCTATCATTACGAGTCTTGCTCAACTAATTGAGGGTAGACAGAACTCATCCGTGTGTTTAGCTGTCATTGCTCAAGACTTTTAATGATGGAGATATGAATAACTAAATCTAATATAAAATTTTAAATAATAGGTACGTATAATATGGCGGGAATACGTTTTAAGTTATCATTAACTATAGAAAAAACTACAACTCACCTTCGGTTAATTTCTAGAAGAGAACTAACCGAGGGTGAGTCGGACTTTATTATAGTCCAATACTAAAAATAACGTTTAAAATTCCATCAAAATTATTTTATACAACTCACCTTTGATTAATTACCTAAAATAGGGAACTAACAGGGTGAGTTAAACTTAATCCCAATTATAAAGTAACTCTCAATGGTTCTATCTAGGCTGTATCCCCATAAGAAACAAAGTAATCCAGGGTGAATTAGCCTAAAGTCCAATAGTCCGAAAAATATCAAAGTGTCCATTCAAATTAATTCATACATCTCACCTTCGTTTAATACTTTTAAGAAACTTATTGGGACTAATCGAGGGTGAGTTGGCCTGAAGTACAATAGTCCATATAGTTCATACATCTCACCTTCGTTTAATCCGTTCAAGACATCTAACGGGATTAACCGAGGGTGAGTTAGTTTAAGTCCAAAATAATATCATGCAATTGTTTGACACAAAGTAATAGAATTATGTATCTTTGTTTATATTCGATGGTAACAATTATAGTAATAATTGAAGAGATTCTATTATTAATAAGATCTTTCTGATGTAAATTGTACAGGGAAGTTGAAATAATAAAATACGGCATTTATAACTATTTAGAGAGAATTGTCAATACAAGACTAGTTATAAAACTTCAATGAAATTTGAAAGCAATTGCATGCTAACTATTCCCAATGATTTTCTGATCGGAAAAAGTGATCATCCCGGACGGGACTTGAACCCGTGACCAGTCCCTTACAGGGGGAATGCTCCGACTATAAAAATACCTGAGCTACCTGGACCCATTCTAGATGATCGAAATTTTCCGATAGGTATATTTAAAAACAATTGCAATATTGTTTATCGTTCATAGTTCGAACGAATTACGGTAGATGGCTCCACCGGCGCCCTAAGCCGTAGAATATAATCGGAAAATTTCGAGCATCTAGGATGGGTCCAGGTAGCTCAGTTGGTCACAGCATTCCCCCTGTAAGGGACTGGTCGCGGGTTCAAGTCCTATCCTGGATGATCATTTTTTACGATCAGAAAATCATTAGTAGGTTAAAGTTACCGACATTTTTAAATGTAGTGCCATACGATTATATCTTTTACAAAATCTCTTTCAATATAATGTCAAAAATGTTTGCACTATTCCACTTTAATCCACTTAACAATAAGTTTCCACTTTTTTTCCACTCTGATCCATCGCCGGGTTTTAATTAATAATTATTTTGTTTTTTTCACTTCCTTTTTCTTTTTTTTATACCATTAAGGTGGCAGACAAGCACACGGCCCGCCTGATGGGAAGCGGTCACCGTGGCCTACGGACGCGTGCAACACCAGGGGCGTCACACTCGCGCTGCCGACCCTGCAAAAACCTTTTAATGCCCTTCTTGAAGAACCCCATATATTTGTAGTCGCTAGACTATATAATATTTTATTACTTATTTCATTTTTAAAGAATTTATTTCGTACAAATAATTAGTGCGGAATATAAAAGGCAGTGGTATCTAATCCATTGCGGCAATGGATTAGAGTGGAACAAAAAGTGGAAACAAATCCATGAATGGTTTTGTTTAGTGGATTAAAGTGGAATAGAGTAAATTTTTGGTATTTTTACACTTGTTGAGAAGCTAAGTTCACCAACTGTCCGTTGAGAAGCTGCACATGCAATCCACCTTCTAAAGACTTCTTCTCCCCACTCTCTGAACTTCTTTTCCTCAGAGCGTCCAACCAAGTAATCCTATATGCAAACCTCTCAAGAGCCCTGCACAACTTCTTCGCAAAGTTCGGATCGTTCCACAACAAGTACGTATTTGTTGATATATAAGCTTTAATTTCAGCTGATAGCTTAGGATGTTTGACTAAAGTTTCATCTTTTAGGATAAGTATTAGTCTAGGTGAATTCTCTTGTAGACTCAAATTGTGTGCGGTGAAAAATTCGTGGTTCGCCCACATGGATTCCAAAAAACTCTCCGACAAGAAAATGATAGTTTTTCTAGATTTTTCTACGGAAGCATTTATCTGATTCGGTATCAATTCCCCAACCACCCAATCTCGATAATGCACACATGCTTTTAACCCGAAATCTTTTTCTAATTTCTTTAACAACACATCATTTACTACTTCAAAGTCTTCATGAGCGAATGAAATGAAAACATCGTATTCTTTGTCCTTCTCTGGCACTCTCCCTCTAACGAAACATTTGCATATACCTCTAGATATCATATATATGATGATTTCTTCGAAATATATATATATCATTAGACATGTGAGTATCACGCATATTGCTATAACGACGAAAGTAGCAATGCCAACTATAGCTGCTTCTTGGCTTGAGCATAATCCTAGGACATCTAATTCTTTGATTTTCCTTCCATCATAACATACCGCATCGTGTATATATTTATA
Source organism: Lithosia quadra (assembly GCA_963576445.1). Taxonomy (NCBI): domain Eukaryota; kingdom Metazoa; phylum Arthropoda; class Insecta; order Lepidoptera; family Erebidae; genus Lithosia; species Lithosia quadra. Next base: position 6,672,886 of record OY754902.1, read on the forward strand.
TGATTTAAGATCACTAAGTTCATTCTGATTGGAACAAGAGCAAGCTAATGGATTATTTCCTACATATAATGTAACGTTAGCTTCTAAAAACTTTTTAGGTATAGTCCTTATATAATTATTTGAAACGTCAAGTACTTTAAGATTATTTGGGTTAAAATCTATGCTATACATACTAATATTTGATAAGTCTAATGTATGTACGTTTAGATTACCCAAAGATTTAGGCGGCCGTTTAGATTTGATACGTATAGTAGGTGGATTAGCAAAATAATCAATAAAAGCGTGATTTTTCGTGTCTGGCACGGTTCGAGGAAATTCTGAGCAATTAAGGTAAAATTCATTTTTTGCTGGTATAGTTTGGAAGGTTGTGCAAAATTGAGGTCTATCATTAGGGTAATTGCATCTTAGGAGATCAAATGATACATTCGCGATTTTCGTCCCGTTTAGGGCGGAGGGGGCGTGGCAGGTAGCATCTCCAAGAACTAGCTTTGGTTCATTATCCATAAGAACTTCTCCATTAAGTCTTAACTGAACTCCATACATGATACAGTCACAGTTAAAAGGGTTGTTGTCCAAAAGGATGGTGGCCCTAGAACCTACTTTATCATGCCTGTAAGGTCCAGGGCTAAGTGCGACAAACCTAATTTCATTGTGACGTAAATCCAAAGTCAGTTTACGGTTTAGGAGGAAAGTAGAGTTCGGATCTCGATGCAACTGTAAAAGAAAAATTGAAATAAAAAATATCTGTACTGAGAAAAGAAACAGAAAGATAAAGCAAAGAAAGAAATAAAAGATAGTTACCATGAGTGCCTCAAATTTATTGTGAGAGAGAATCAGTTGCTCCAGGTTGGGCAAATTTAATCGCCAATCCTCAAATATGTTCTTTATTTGGTTGCCAGTAAGGTCTAATTTCCTCAAGTTTTCTAAAGGCTGGAAGGGCGAGTTCATGTCGGCCCCTTCAAGGGACAGTTGGTTGTATGATAGCGTGAGGGTCTGGAGGTTGCGGACAGACTTGAAGGCGTTTGTTGCAATGGTGGCTATCTTATTGTGGTCGAAGTGAACCTCTTTTAAAAGTTGAAGCCCCGCAAAGAGCTCCCTGAAAAAAAAAGGAAATAAATAAATAAATAAATAAATAAATATTCTACGACATTCTACACAGCGCCCTCTAGACCCAAAGTAAGCATAGTTTAACTAGCTTGTGTTATGGGTTCTAGAATGCGGATAAACATACTTACATACTTTTTTTGTAAATACATACTTATTATACATATAAACACCCAGACCAATGCAAATAGACATATTTCATGCATACAAATAAGTAGGTACCGCTGAGACTAAACTTTAGCTTACCATCAGGCAAGGTGAAGTCATAATGTGGCGTGAAAAAGTGGGAGGAGAGGAGGGATTGTAAGCTCTGGCTACCCTACTTCCCACTAGTTCTACTCTTTTGTTACATCAAATATAATAGAACTAGAGAGAATAAAATTCTCATTAGTTCTACCGTCGAACTGAGCAGTACTTACCTTGGGGAACATAACACGCTGGTTATTATGGGGCGGTGTTCTGTAGGGCGGAGGTACTACCCCAGTCGGACTGCTCAGTTCGGACGGGAGATACCTCCATTAAAGTATTATAAGTAGTAAGTATTTTATTAAGTACTAGCTTCCGCCCGCGGTTTCGCCCGCGTGGAAGTCGTTATCGCCACCAAGTCTGTTTAATAAAACGACTCTCCATTCAACTCACCACTCCACTCCATACCACTTTCCACCCTTTGCTAACCTCGCCCTTTCCCTTCAGGGTGGGCAGCGCGTGGGTGACGCCCTTGGTGTTGCACTCGTCCATAGGCCACGGTGACCGCTTCCCATCAGGTGGGCCGTGTGCTTGTCTGCCACCTACGTGGTATAAAAAAAAAATACTTACCGAGGTAAGCTCTCAATCAGATTGTGTTCCAAATTGAGATATTCCAAATTAGTTAATCCATAAAAAACTTCATTGGGAAGGGTTTTTACACGATTAAAGCCCAAATTTAAGGTTTTTAATTTGGTCAGGCGCCGAAATATTTTCACAGGTAGACCTTTAATCCTGTTATTCTTGAAGGACAAAATTTCAATAATTTCTGTACCATTGAACAGGTCTTCGGATAACGTATGGATTCTACTTCCTTCCATATCAATTTTGTTCAGTGAGGGTAGTTGCGATAAAGCCTGGGTACCTAATGTCAAATCTGCGCCGTTGTATTTTAGAACGAACTGAAAAAAAAATTGAAACAAACTCTCTAGTAAGTGCATAACTAGACAAATCAAATGAGCCCAAACATGGCGGGTTTATCTTGTTCAGTTCACAAGTTCCTATGACCTACCGTCGCCATCTTCAGACCCTGGATATCATATAGTATTTGACAAGACAAAACAAATAAGATTGGTGTATCTTGTTTAGTATAGGAGTTCCTGTTCATAGGGACCCCCCCTAGCGTTAATCCCAGTCGCATCCAAAGCTTTCACCTCGGAGTCTGGGGTCCGCTTTACCACTCTTAACTGCGGATTTGGCTGGACCTCGATATTTTCCGTGAAGCGACTGCCATCTGACCTTCACAACCCAATGGTGACATTAGGCGATATCGAAGCATTGCAGCTAGACCGTTGTTGTTGGACTTTTTAGGGCTCCAACTACCCGTAACGACTGCCATTGATGTTTGTAATGGCAACCGGGACCGACGGCTTATCGTGCTCTCCGAGGCACGACCAGACCAATGCAAATACCCATATTCATGCGTACAAATATTTGCACTGAGCGGGGATCGAACCCGCGCCTCCTGCTAGCTAGTATCTAATATGATCACCCCCCATTGCCTAGATGGATGGTAGACTTACATTCTGTAGTTCGTGCAGATCTTGCAGAAGTCCGTCCGGCAGCAAAGTGATTTCATTAGAACTTATGGACAGATTCTTTAAGCTCGGCAGTGCGGCGAAGGCTCCGGGTTCGATGTACGTCAAATGATTCGTGTTGAAGTCCAGCTGCCGCAAGGACGGAAGACCTGGAAATTGTTTAAAGTTGATTTTTTTGTATTACTTTAGAAGCGGTCACCGTGGCCTATGGACGTATGTAACACCAGGGCCGGGGCGTCACACGGTTGCGGGGCGCAACCTCCACTTGGTGTACCCGGGCAACGGAGGCGAGCAGCGCCTCCCACTCGCCACGACTAATCCGGCTGGGGTGGGAGTGGCCCTCTAGAAGGCTAATCCGAGGCTCTCCACGTGTCCCTCTGACTAGCAGAGGGCACAATGGGGCGAGCGGGGGCTGAGCTGATTGACTTTGATTGACTGCTGATAAAAACGACATTTGCACTCAGATTTTTTTTTATATACGACACATCAAAATCACTTTACCTCGCCTGATGGTAAGCTAAAGGCAAAGTCTCAGCACTGAGGTCACCACTACATACACCGGTAGTGCTACAGTGGCGGTCCTCAGCTTGACGGCCTCATCAAAAGCTTTTTCAGGAGGAAGGAAACACATGCGCTGGTAAAGAATTCCAAGTCTTTATGGTGCGGCAAATAAAAGAAGCACCGAACCGCTTGGATCTTGACGAAATTGATTCCACCGTGTGAGGGTGATACCTCAGCCTGGCACGTGTAGTTCTGTATAGGAAAGGACTGTACTCTTTCCGAGGTGGTGAGATGAAAAAGGGGTTAATTAAGGGTTCTTCCAGCTGGACAAAAGCACTTACCTCCAAAAACACCAGCACTGATGTTCTTGATTTTATTTCCCCAAATATTCAGATACACCAAGTGGTTTAGCCCCCTGAAAGAGTCAGCAGGTATGCTGGTCATGTGGTCTTGACTCAACTCCAGGTAAGTGAGGGGGGGAGCTCCCACGAAGTCTCCTGTTAGCTCGAAGTTCCCTGAATTCACTCGGCAGTGTCGAAGAGCTGGCAGAGCTCTGATAGCTGTTATGGGTACTGATGTTTGGGCATCTGTTGAAAAAAACATACCCAAGTTACTCCTTGTTACAACAGAGTCAATGAAAGTTGTGTCAAAATCCGTCCAGCCATTTCGGAGATTAGGCGGAACAGACACAGGCAAAAATTTAAATAACATGTTTTTTTTAATACTACGTGATGGGAAGCGGTCACCGTGGCCTATGGACGTGTGCAACACTAAAAGTGAAGTGAACACACCCTGAAGGGAAAGGGGGAGGGCTAGGAAGGGGTGGGGGGAGTAGGGGTACAGTGAGCTCTGGCTAACCTACTTACCGGCGGGAACACAACACGCTGGTTATTATGGGCGCGGTGTTCTGCGGGATTGCGGGATTGCGGATTGGATTTTTTTTGAAGTATCTTTACCGGTAGGGATAACATTGTAGGGATAGATGGAATAGGGGTCTTCATTTACACGATTTCCTCATGGACCAACTATGTATCACGTTTTCCTCATGGACCAACTATGTATGCACAACTAGTTGTGCCATCCCAGAATGTGTTCCTAATGACACAACTACGCACAACTAATTACAACTCATTCATTATAGGATAGGATACTTAGCATGACAAACAGATACGGTCATTTTGGGTAACATTGAATCGCAGTGTAACTTTGAATAAAGTTGTGAAAAAGATTTAAAAATTTCTTTGATGCAAATGTTTTATTGTTTCAATATTATAACTGCCTAAACGGATCGCCATAATGTTTTTTAACAAACGTAACGTAAAACATTAAGCTTTCAAAGTCAGAATTTTGTAATTTAACCGCCTTTTTCGAGTGAAGTTTTTAGCAGTGTTTGTTAGTTGAATTTAATATCGGAATTATTTGTACAAAACTTGCTGTAAACAGGTATGTTTGGTGTTTATCTTTAAAATCTACTAAAAAACTTATTATTTTTAAATCGCTGTCCGTACATGGTGTTACATAAATTGTCTAAAACTGATAAAGTTGTAACGACGATCAAAATCGAAGTGATTTGGGTAACATTGAATGGTTCAAAGTTATTCGTGTCTTATAAAAAGTTTTAATTCTAAGTATGAGGACCCCTAAAATTGATTGCTTTTTTTCTTTTTTTGTGTGAAATTCTTAATGTGGTTCACAGAATACGTCTACTTACCAAGTTTCAACCGCATAGGCCTTATAGTTTCGGATAATAGTGGGTGTGTAACATACGGACGGACAGACGGACGGACGGATGGACGGACGGACAGACAGACATGATGAATCTATAAGAGTTCTGTTTTTTGCCATTTGGTCCTAAAAAGCTGGAAAAATTCGTATTTACGATGACATTTTGTTCATGGAAAGGGGTGATTAGTTTTCTTTAAAAATAAAATGTCCAGAAAAATTATTAGCAGTCATTACGATTTTGATCTCATCTGATAACCAAATAAACATATAATTTCTCACTACGTTCCTACTTATTTTACTTTATTAGAAAATATAAAAATAACAATGTTTTTTTTTTCCACCAAATTGGTTCGCCTTGTTTCATATGGCAAGACCTCGCTATTTTACACAGGTAGTTACGTCAAGTTAGTCATGATTTTCATAGATTGGACTTTTTTTTACAAGAATACATCATTCAATTTTATCCAAATCTTAAAATGTTTGGATAATAAAGTTTTTAAAACCCAAAAATATATATATTCAAAGTTACCCAAAACTCGTGCTAACTTTGAATGTGTGTTTTGGGGCAAATTTTGGGCAGTCTTTGTGTTTTTTCCATAAATTTGTGGGTTTAGAAACATAAACCAACTCAAAAGAACACTATTTATTCTATAAAATAAAGATGTAATAAATATAATCAGAGAGTATACATTAATAATCGGGTGAATATTTCATTTGATGCAGATTTGCAGTTTTGAAAAAAAATTAAAAATTTGCGCCAAAATATGTTCTTTATGTAGTTTTTGTAAAGTATTTAATAGTAGCTTCTGAATCATATTGAAGGGACAGCAATACCTCTTTTATCCTTTGAGATATGGACGTTTCTGTTTTTTGCGAAAACGGTAGTGAGACGTGCAAGTACGGTAATTAGATCTCAGGCTACGGTAGTGAGTTAAATTATAATGGTAATTAGAAACAAAACAAATGTTTGACAAATCAGCCTTTTATTGAGAACGTAAGTCATGACTGGTAGGACGCGCTGGTCGAAGACCTTCGTTTTGAGGAATTGCGGTAAGGGTGAGATGAAAACCTGAAGTAGTTTGTCAAAATAATGCTACCCAACCTAACTGAATCCTTCGGGCGACTTCTTTCTCGAAGTTGTTTCTGCCAAACTGGATGAGCTGCCCAAGGTATACATATTCCTGAACAACTTCGAGGGTCTACCCTTCGACGTCAAATTGGTCTCAGTTCGACGTGTTCATTGAACATAATTTTGGTTTTGTCCAAGTTTTTGCCGAGACCGACCCGTCGAGAGGCCCCAATTAGACTTTGCAGCATCTCGCCAGCTGGCTGCAAAGCCGATGTGGCTCCAGTGACTCCGCAACGCGTCGTCAGCGAACCGACGGTGTATTCGCCGATTATGTTGAGTCCTCGTCCAGTCCAATCCAGCGTCTTAAAGACGTCCTCCAGTGCGTTAGTGAACAATTTAGGGGATATGACATCCCTTTGTCTCACTCCCGCTGTAGAGTTTTGGGGTTCGTCTTCTGGTCTTGTAGCTGGAGCTGGACGGACATGGCAGTGTCATATAAACATCTCATTACCTCGGTATATCGCCAATCGACACGACACCGAAGCAGAGCATCCATAACTGCCCAGGTCTCGATGGAGTCGAAGGCTTTCTTGTAATCCACAAAAGCTATACACAGCAGCGGCTGATTGTACTCCTCGGTTTTCTGCACAATCTACCGAACAGTATGGATATGGTCTTCGTTGCTATAGCATTTTCGAAACCCGGCTTACTCTGGTGGCTGGAACTCATCGAGCTCACTAGCGAGGCGGTTTGTGATGACTCTCGAGAACAACTTGTAAATATGGCTCTGGAGTGAGATGGATCTGTAGTTCTTCAGTAAGGGCTTGTCGCCTTTTTTGAAGAATAGTACCACCACCGCACTTCCGCTCTATGCCTTAGGTGTTAAGCCCTGGATAACGGAATTAAAGAGACTCGCTAGCTCCTTCAGGATTTGGGTTCCGCCTGCTTTTAGGAGCTCCTTAGTTATTCCGTCATCGCCAGAGTACTTGTTGTTCTTGAACTGCTTCAGAGCCGTCTCTATCTAGCACGGCTTGACATCGGATATCTCCTCGGTGTAGTGGCGCATGAATGGGGCTCTGTGGTCTTCATCACTGTGTCTCGTTGGTTTAATCATGCGTGATGCATACAGCTGTCCGTAAAATTCCTCTACCTCTTCGAGAATCTTGAACTTTGAGGTAATGGTGTTGCCATCCAGTTTTAAGTTTCGTCAAATGGGGCCTCCCAAACTGCTGAGCGAAACATTCGACCCCCGATTGCTGCCTCTATTTGGCAAGTGTTGTAGTGTCGGAGGTCGCGTCGTATCAGTTTTTTAATAAGGTGGTTGAGGGATCTTCCATCTGACGAAGATGACTGAGTGGAGGGCTGATCACGCCTTCTCCTCATGAGTTCGAGAGTCTTGGGTGAGAGTTTGGATTCTAGCTGTTTGCATTTTCCAGGAAACAACTTCAGAGATACTTCTTACAGCGTTTTGACCACTGTATCGGTCTTCTCATCAACAGTGCCAGTGGTTTCCAATATTGCGAAACGATTTTGAAGTTCCAGTTGGAACTGTTCGGACCCCAGGGCTGCTTGGAGCGCCGTGCTGTAGGTCGGAGAGTTAACTTTATCATACGGAACATTTCAGCCTTGAAGTTGGGGTTTAGAGAGCCTCGGACAAGTCTGTGATCGCTGCTGGTTTTAAACTTGTGGATCATCATCTCTAAATAATTGTACTTACTGCCAGTGATGAAGAAATCTATCTCTTAAAGCTGGTGATGAAGAAGGAAAAATCATTACCATTCGTTATTTCTAATTACCATTCGAGTTAAAAAGAATGGTAAATAATGGTAATTAGACGAACAGTAATTAGATTTGCAAGTATTTTTATTGAAATAGTCCAGTTTTTAATAGATAAAGACCTCATGATTTTACCAGCGTGTAGAAGATCTTATATTGGATACACCTGACAAATAATTATACAGAAGTAATAATTTAATTACCTTTGAAAATGCGAATGGTATATAGAAATATTTTGGACCACATCACTTTTCGAACAGGAGAACTTAAATTACATAGCCATACTTGGTCTTTGACGCATGTCTTCGGCTCTGTAGTATAGTGTTGACTACCACCGTTTAATCTATGGTCAGTCTAGAGCACAGTTACGCATAAATACGAAAATATCGGATCTGAAACATCGTCGAATGGTAATTATGGGTCAGGTCAGGGACATTTTTCAAAGTCGTATTAAACTACTTAAATTTGTTCTTTCGCACACAATATTTACTTACAATATAGATTAGTTATTCTATTAACCGAAGATGTATTTAATAAATCGTTCTTCCAAGAGATTTTTTACCAAGATGTACTAATGTATTAAAATCTGGAGAAAGGGACACCGATGGTAATTAGATTTTCGGGTTGGTTTTTGAAATTTGGAGCATTTCTAATAAAATACAAGGGGTTTTCACTGTTGCGCCTAATAGAATGCAACGTTAACTAAATGAAAACAATATCAGGTATAGAATTCTTTAACGTTTAAGGTATTCTTTATCGTCGGCCGTGTAATCTGCACGAAATGAAATATTCACCCAATCCGTTAAAAGTGTTCAAAGTTACCCAAAATGACTGTACTAATTATTGTATTTATTTATTCATATAGAATAGATATAGACTAATATCGATCAATTAAGGTCAAAGATTTCCGGTCTCGTACAAATTGGATGACAATGCGCAGTTAATGTTAGCCAAGTGACATATGACATCATCCTAGATCGAATATGGCCGACACCCAAAAATAGCGGTCAGATTAGTTTTTAGCATTTTCATTTTTTATAACATTTTAGAATCTTAACTTAAAGTGGCAGACAAGCATACGGACCACCTGATGGGAAGCGGTCACCGTGGCCTATTGACGTGTGCAACACTAAGGGTGTCACACACGCGCTGCCTACCCTAAAGGGAAAGGGGGAAGGATAGGTAGGTTTGGAGAGGCTAGGAAAGAGTGGGGGAGGAGGGGTACAGTAAGCTCTGGCTACCCTACTTACCTTGGGGAACACAACACGCTGGTTATTATGGGGCGGTGTTCTGTAGGGCGGAGGTACTACCCCAGTCGGAGTGCTCACTTCGGATGGGAGCTACCGTCGTGTCCTACCTCCTTCCAGATGGATTCCTAGATGATGGTTTATACTAGTCTAGGCACTTACCAATTTCTCTCATAAACAAAAATCTGACATTGCCCAGGTCTACAACGTCCTCTGCTACCAGCGGCTCCGTGATCCTCATCAGGGTGAGCCTGTCTACCGAAGTGGCCTTCACCACTTCCTTCATACATGTTAATATCCTCGGCGGGCAGCCGGTCAGACCCAACTGCGGGAGAGGCAGGCCACTGGCCAAGTTGACGGATGATGGCAAGTCCGCGCATGTAATGTTTTCTCCCTGGAGATAAGAATTTTTGAAAGACTTTTTTAAAAATAAGTTTTCTAGTAAGTGCATAACCAGACAAATCAAATGAGCCCAAACATGGCGGTTTTATCTTGTTTAGTTCACAAGTTCCTGTGACCACTAGCCGTGTCTTCAGACCGATCCCGACATAACCACCCCCGATGGCCGACGGGGGTGGGTATCCATGAGGAATTCCGCACGGAAAAAAAGGTGATCTTTGTGGAGTATCATATAACATAACATAACATAAACTCACGCCTACATCCCCGAAGGGGTAGGCAGAGGTGCTAGCACTCACATTTCGCCAGTTTATGTTTAGGTCCCAATGTAATAGGTGGCGAGCCTATTGCCATCAACCGGGCACATATAAACCCGCGATAAATACATACATAACTTCGAAAAGTCATTGGTGTGTGCCATGGTGAACCTGGGATGGAACTCGATACCTCGTCTCAGCAGTCCATTATCCAGACCACTAGGCTACCGCTTGTGGAGTACTCCAAAAGAACTACTTACCTCACAATAAACATTGACGTAGCTGTTCTTCTCTGATTTGAAGGTCAAGGTAGCGGCGTTCGGCAGCGTACAGACAATCTCCGTCTGAGGCCCAAGGTACTCTTCGCACACAGCTGTTTCCTGTGCCAAGGTCAGCGCGTGAGAGAACAGCGCTGCTATCACGAGGTACCGCATTCCAGGAGTTAGTGCACCATCACTGTGGGCAGAAGAAATTGCCAGGATTACCATTATACCAGAGAATAGATTTTTTTAATACTACGTAGGTGGCAGTCAAGCACACGGCCCACTTGATGGGAAGCGGTCACCGTGGCCTACGGACGTGTGCAACACCATTTTTTTTTTATCGTGCGGAAATCCCCTATCCTATGTCGGGATCGAACCGACTAAAACCGCACGCCGTCTCGGGCCTTAGTAACCGGGGGGTAAGGTTCCATATCCCTCGCACCCCAGCTGACCCCGGGCCATCTGCGGTTTTAAGATGGCCCCCTCGACCCCCCGAACGGGGGTGGGGCGAGCATCGCACCACTTCGCCGACGGTGGGGTGTAGGGTGACAGGAGGCCGTTCTGTCACCTAACCGTCGGCGCGCGGACAATCAGCTCGCCCCCGCTCGCTCCCCACTGTGCCATCTGCTAGCCAGAGGGACACGTGGAGAGCCTCGGAGCAGCCTCTAGAGTGCCACTTCCACCCCGGCCGGATTGGCCGCAGGCAGCAGCGTCTCCCGTGGCGAGTGGGAGGCGCTACTCGCCTCCGTTGCCCAGGTGCACCACGTGGAGGTTCCGGCCCGTTCGCCTTTTACCTAAAAGATGTCTAGGTATACGACACTGCCTGCAATATCTAGTTCAAATAAAAATACTCAAATAATGTATGTACGTTTGTTTGCTCACAAACAGAGAATAGCTATTTCGCAATGGGTTTTGTCCCGGAAGTGTGCAGATATGTAATCAGACTGAAAATTGCAGCCGTTGTAGGTTCATAGTCCATTGATATTATAAAACGTACCTAGTCAAAGTCAAAGTCAAAAATCATTTATTCTGTATAGACCATTTTAAGCGGCACTTACAAAACCTCAAAATTATAAATATTTAAAACTAGAAGCAAATGGACCACCGGTTCGAAACGCGGCCCAGACCTGAGAAGACTCCGGCAAGAAACTCAGCGGGCTGTTTTTTTTTGGTCTATTTACAACAATTGCCTTAGTCTAGATACAATGTTATTTCGAGTAACATAGTTGAGTGAACAGTTCATTTCCAAGCTTCTTTATCATCTAAATAAACTTGAATTTTATAATAAGCTTTTTGGGAAAGTTTTCTTTTAACAACATTTTTAAATTTACTCACATGTAAATCTCTAATTTCGCTTGGGAGTTTGTTAAAAAAGCGTATACCTACAGTTACCCCGAAAAGAATTACTGATTTTTTGGAGCCTACTATCACAGGCTACAAGATTGTTTTTGTGCCTGGTATTTATATGGTGCCTATCACAAAGTCTTGGAAATTGTGAAATATTTTTCCGCACATACATGAGATTTTCAAATACATATTGTAAGACTACAGTAAGAATGTCTATTTCTTTGAATTTTGCTCGGAGGGAGACTCTTGGGCCCAAGTTATAGCGCCCGAGTGGATATCGCTTTCATCCGCGCTTTTAGGGTTCCGTAGCCAAATGGCAAAAACGGAACCCTTATAGATTCGTCATGTCTGTCTGTCTGTCTGTCTGTCTGTCTGTCCGTCCGTCCGTCTGTCCGTCCGTATGTCACAGCCACTTTTCTCCGAAACTATAAGGCCTATGCTGTTGAAACTTGGTAAGTAGATGTATTCTGTGAACCGCATTAAGAATTTCACACAAGAATAGAAAAAAAGCAATAAATTTTGGGGGTCCTCATACTAAGAACTGAAACATTTTTTTTATTTTTTCATCAAACCTATATATGTGGAGTATCTATAAATAGGTTTTCAAAAATGCTATTGAAGTTTTTAACATCATTTTTCTCTATACAGTTTGCGCGAGAGACACTTCTAAAGCGGAAAAATGAGTCCCCCCCTCTAAATTCTAAAATCAGAGAATGATATCACTATCATAATCACCCTTTTTCCTATTGGGGTAGGCAGAGACAAACATCTTTCTACTTACTTACTTTCATAATTGTGTTTATAAAGAAAAAAGTGTTAAAAAGTTATAACTGGCAGAATGTGGGCGTATCTTAGACCGGAGATATACAAGTTATGTAGTTATAGTTATACGTCTGTACGTAGGACAGTGTTGTGCAAAAATGAACCAATCCACAAATATCGAACAAAATTGAAAAGAACATAACATATAACATAAACTCACGCCTATATCCCCGAAGGGGTAGGCAGAGGTGCTAGCACCCACATTTCGCCAGTTTATGTTTAGGTCCCAATGTAATAGATGGCGAGCCTATTGCCATTAACCGGGCACTTATAAACCTGCGATAAACACACACATAACTAAGCATCGAAAAGTTATTGGTGTGTGCCATGGTGAACCTGGGATCGAACCCGAGACCTCGTCTCAGCAGTCCATTACCCAGACCACTAGGCTACCGCGGTTGAAAGAAACGTATGATATTTGTGAGATTGACGATTTTGGAGAGATTACAGAACTGAAGTAGGACACGACGGTATCTCCCGTCCGAACTGAGCAGTCCGACTGGGGTAGTACCTCCGTCCTACAGAACACCGCGCCATAATAACCAGCGTGTTGTGTTCCCCAAGGTAAGTATGGTAGCCAGAGCTCACTGGAGGGATTCTGTGCTGCCAGCGGGGAGACCAGTCTCCTGCGTTGTCAGCACCGAATACTATCTCAACTCACGGAACTGAATTTGCGAGGATTGGCCTTTTTTATCGTGCGGAATTCCGCACGGATACCACCCTGTCGGCCATCGGGGGTGGTTATTAAACCGCACGCCGTCTCGGATCTTAATTACCGGGGTGTAAGGTTACCATGTAGGCATATTCCTCGCACCCCGGGCCACCTACAGCTTAAAGATTGCCTCCTCGACCCCCCGAAAGAGGGTTGGGGCGCGCATCACTCCAGATCGCTAACGGTAGGGTGTAGGGTGACAGGCGGCCGTTCTATCCACCCAACCGTCCGCGCGTGGAGAAACAACTCGCACCCCGCTTGCTCCCAACTGTGCTCTTTGCTAGTCAGAGGCACACGTGGAGAGCCTCGGAGCAGCCCTCTAGAGGGCCACTCCCACCTGTGGCAGCAGCGTCTCCCGTGGTGAGTGGGAGGCGCTGCTCGCCTCCGTTGCCCGGGTGCACCACGTAGAGGTCCCGGCCCGCAGCCTGCGTGGATTAACCTTCTAGCCAGTTAGTGTGTTGGCTCTTTTCTGCAGAACATAGTCCATATGTATGTAAACATGTCGGCGGCTGTGTGTTATCTGTGTATATCAGCACATGACCCCACGTCTGTGCCAGATGGCTGAACGAGATGCATAATTATTTTGCGTGCTAAAAGCTATTTTTAACCGATTGCAAAAAAGGAGGAGGTTCTCAATTCCTTTGTATGTTTTTATGTAGTTTTGAACTTTCGACTGCGTGAACCGATTTTAACACAAACTTAATAGAAAACAAAAAGCAAGTTAATGAAAAGCTTGTAAAAACACGTTTTATAAAACCCAATTTGTTTTTTAAACGATAGGTTCGCGTTTGACCAAGAGGTCGCCAGATTCCTCTATTATGAGATTCCCTACTTTATGTTTTGTAAGTTCCACTTAAAATGGTCTATAAAGAATAAATGATTTTTGACTTTGACTTTGAGTAGGTACCTACTTAATATAACAAAAATCGATTGATAAAATTGTTAGTTACATAATTAACTTACAATTCTTAAAACTTTCTCACTATGCCACACTTCGATACACTTTAATGACTAAATGGTTTTTATTATTAACTACACTGATAATGACTAACTGCCGCACTCAGAAAGGTTCCTTAAATTAGTCCTAAATGATACTTAACAAATTATCATTAAATCTGTTAATTGATGGAACATCCCAGAGTCATAATTTAAGGGTACATTAGTTAATCACAACTTTAAGTTTTGTAGAGCGGTGCAGTGACAAAATCACAGTATCGACAGGGCATCGATAAGGCGTCGGTGTAGCCACACCTAAAAAGCGTTAACAGTAAAAAGTAGAAAAATAATATTAAACATATTAAAAACTTTTATTTATAGTAATATAAATTACAATCCGTTCTTTTACTGTTAGTTTTTATATATAGATGAAATTAAATACCTATTTTCATATACTGATAATAAAACATCTGGACTCTTTTATTCTATGGCATCACTGACAACTGCCAATGTCAATATAGCCAACCTCAAATTATTGTGCATTGTTCAACAGACACAGAAATAAAGGAATTTATAACGATATTGTTAGTTGCGATGAAAAATGAATTCTGTTTAATAATGGCAAGTGCTCAGCAAGTTGGTTGGATCCTAGTTCAGCACCTAAACAATGCCCTAAACGAAAACTTACCCCTAGAAAAGTGATGGTGACTGTTTGGTGGTCTAGCGCCCGGTGTGATTCATTACAGCTTCTTACCAAACGGGGTGAGCATTACTGCAGATGTATACTGTGAAGAAACTGAACACAATGATGAAGAAACTGGCACATCTGCAACTAGCATTCAATCGCTCGTCTCCGCTGCTCCTACACGACAATGTGCGACCTTATACTGCACAGCAGACGGTCTCCAAGTTGCAAGAACTGGGGTTAGAAGCTCACCGCATCAATAAACTGCCGCTGCGTTGGCAAAGATGCATTGATTGTATGGGTAATTACTACTTCGATTAATACAAATAAAAATACATGAAAATAAAATCGTTTTTCGTACATAACGGCAATTTCATAGGTAAAGACCTAATTGGGGCACGGCTAGCCACGAGGTGGGTATCCATGAGGATTTCCTCACGATAATTCTATTTTTTAGATGTAAAAATCAATCCTTAAAAGTTAAGTAAGGGTTTTGTATCACTTAACTTTAAAGTGTCATTAGGGGTGTTAATGAATCCTTAACTGACTCTGAGTGGTAACTTTTTTCAAATTTTACTAAGGAACAACTTAAGTATCCGTTAAACGTCTCTGAGTGCGGCAGTAAATATTTTTATTATTAATGAAACAACTTGCCACGAGCTCTCACAAAATCCCACTGCACCGATTTATATTAGATTAGACTGGTTATATTATTAGCAGAAATAATTAATTAGTTAGGTAGGTATTATTATCAGCACTAATCTTATCCAAATAAACAGAATCAAAGTGTATGTTTGTATTTAAAATAACAGATTACATATCATTCAAAATAATGAGTTTGTGTGATAGATAGCAACCCATTAATGTCCCACTGCTGGGCACGGGTCTCCTCTCCTCTAACGAGAGAGCTGAGAGGGTTTACACCTTAATACACACACGCTGCCCTAATGCGGGTTGGTGGATCGGACATGTCCTTAGAATTCCTTCTAGGACATGTGGGTTTCCTCACGATTTTTTTCCTTCACCGTCAGCAGATGTCTTTTTTTTTTGAGAATACCACAAAGTGAAATTCACATTCGTACTGTCCGACCGGATTCGAACTCGATACCTCTAAGAAGAGGTCCTTATATCCATTCAGCTACCATCCACCACACCACCACGATGTGTATGTTTTTTTTATATAGGACACGTCAAAATGACTTTACCTCGTCTGATGTACTATGTATGTGATGAATAAAATGTACGATGTGAATATAAATAAAAAAATAATAAAAGAATACATAAAAATGCAATTAAAATTATGTAAGTAGGTATATACCTATTTAAAAGTAAAACTGTAATCTCTGTAACGGCTAGGCCGACTTTAATACTTCTTTCGCTGGCAGCTAGGTAAGTTATAAGGCGTAAAATAGACTTCACGAATTTAGAAGAAAGAATTAGGATAATATCGCGTAAAGAAAAATATAACCTTAAAAATGTAAATTGACGCAGGCGAAGTCGCCGGCACCAGCTAGTAATAATTAATTGTATGATCTAATTACTATTATCACCGCTATGTGATAATAATATAATGTTTACAAATGACGTTCTTCAAAAACTGAAACGCTCGGATTTTCTTCTGGAATTTCCTATCACTTATTCTGTCTATTAATTAGTATTATTATCTTCTAATAATTAACTAGTTAACTAAGTAGTTTGCAATAACAAATTAATTAGATTGATTATTATGATTGTATGGGTCAAGTCTTGGTAGCCCACGTCAGATTGAACACTAATGTATACTTGCGTATTAGTTCACGGCATCTAAAAAATTATAAGTAAAAAAAAAAAAAAACGACTGCGTAAAAAACTAAAAAGAAAAAAAACAAGCACTCAGATGTCCGGTGGTCTAGAAACATAACAACTTAACAGTCGGGATCCATTACTCGACAGCCAATCTTATTTTTCAATGGATCCCGACTGTTAAGTTGTTATGTTTCTAGACCACCGGACATCTGAGTGCTTGTTTTTTTTCTTTTTAGTTTTTTACGCAGTCGGGTTTTTTGATTTCTAAATTATATTTTTTTATTTTATATTTTTCAGTTATAAGTGTCCTAGCCAGCTATTTACCCGATTGGACTTTCTACTGTCTAATAAAAAACTATGAATTGTTGTTACGCAACTTTAAATCGCTATAGATCCTAAATGGTCAATGGAATCGAAAAATGTTGAAAGGAAACTAAAAATGATTTTTAAATACCTATTCAACGATACCCCACTTGACATAGTTTGCTGACTTTCATTTTTTTAATTTTCACAATATGGCGGCCAGTAGTCGCCATATTGAATTTTCACTGACGTCATGTCTTTAGTGACACTCGCCGGACTAAGAGGAATCAATTGACGTGTGAATCATGAAAATCGGCCCAGGCGTTTGGTCTGTATAGTGCTTCAAAGGAACATGCAAACATACATACATACATACAACATACAACATAGGCTGTTAAACACATTACCACTCCTTTGCATTGCGCAGTCGGGTAAAAATTATAAGTAATAAATAAAATAATGAAAAAAACAAAAAACGACTGCGTAAAAAACAAAACAACTAGAACATAACAACTGAACAGTCGGGATCCATTGAAAAATTAGATTGGCTGTCGAATAATGGATCCCGATTGTTCAGTTGTTATGTTCTAGACCACAGGACATCTAAGTGCTTGTTTTTTTCGTTTTAGTTTTTACGCAGTCGGGATTTTTTATTTTTTAAATTACCTATATTTTTTGAACATATTTTATTACGAGAATAATATTGACCCTCTGCTTGCGGGTTCAAATCCCGTCCTAAATGTTCACTTTCTCCTATCTAAATCTATAGAATATAGCTTACTATTAACATATACATAACATAACATAAACTCACTCCAACTAGTCCTACTAACAGTTCGATCATCGGACAGTTTGGACAAAAATATTCCAAGTAGTAAGATTGAGTTTGACAATCGAACTACTTGGACAAAAATATGCCAAGTAGTTAGATCATGTTTGACAATCGAACTATTTGGACAAAAAAATTCCAAGTAGTTAGATTGAGTTTGACAATCGAACTACTTGGACAAAAATATGCCAAGTAGTTAGATCATGTTTGACAATCGAACTATTTGGACAAAAAAATTCCAAGTAGTTAGATTGTGCTTGACAATCGAACTATTTGGACAAAAATAGTTCGATTGTCACGAGTGAATAGGATCCTTCTAGGCAAGCGTGATTCATCGTAGACCGCATCGTCACTTACCATCAGGTGAGATAGTGGTCAAACGTAAGCCTGAATAAAAAAAAAAAAAAAAAATGTTCCGACTAGTTAGATTATGTTTGACAATCGAACTATTTGGACAAAAATCTTCCAAGTAGTTAGATTGTGTTCGACAATCGAACTACTTGGACAAAAGTATTCCAAGTAGTTAGATTGTGTTTGATAATCGAACTGTTGGGACAAAAATATTCCAAGTAGTTAGATTATTAATTGAAATAAGAAGAATATTGTATTTTTTAATTGATTTTTTGTTGTGTGTGTATGTATAGCATAGAAGATAGTAACCTATCCATACTATTCACGACCGACTCACCTTCACATAGCTTTTTCACACTAGTGTGATGATGAGGAAATCTACTATCTTGACCAAATTCTGCATCTCCTACTACACTTTCTTATGTAAGTCTATTACCGACATTACTAGGTATATTAGATAGTAATTTATTTCTAAAAACCTAAGCCCAGTTTAACTTGAAATATTTCAGTCTTAATAGTTAGATCCTCAACCCCAGTCTAACTAGTTGGAATATATTTGTCCTAACAGTTCGATTGTCAAACACAATCTAACTACTTGGAATACTTTTGTCCAAGTAGTTCGATTGTCAAACACAATCTAACTACTTGGAAGATTTTTGTCCAAATAGTTCGATTGTCAAACATAATCTAACTAGTCGGAACATTTTTGTCCAAATAGTTCGATTGTCAAGCACAATCTAACTACTTGGAATTTTTTTGTCCAAATAGTTCGATTGTCAAACACGATCTAACTACTTGGAATATTTTTGTCCAAGTAGTTCGATTGTCAAACTCAATCTAACTACTTGGAATATTTTTGTCCAAGTAGTTCGATTGTCAAACTCAATCTAACTACTTGGAAGATTTTTGTCCAAATAGTTCGATTGTCAAACATAATCTAACTAGTCGGAACATTTTTGTCCAAATAGTTCGATTGTCAAGCACAATCTAACTACCTACTTGGAATATTTTTGTTCAAATAGTTCGATTGTCAAACACGATCTAACTACTTGGAATATTTTTGTTCAAATAGTTCGATTGTCAAACACGATCTAACTACTTGGAATATTTTTGTTCAAATAGTTCGATTGTCAAACACGATCTAACTACTTGGAATATTTTTGTTCAAATAGTTCGATTGTCAAACACGATCTAACTACTTGGAATATTTTTGTTCAAATAGTTCGATTGTCAAACACGATCTAACTACTTGGAATATTTTTGTTCAAATAGTTCGATTGTCAAACACGATCTAACTACTTGGAATATTTTTGTTCAAATAGTTCGATTGTCAAACACGATCTAACTACTTGGAATATTTTTGTTCAAATAGTTCGATTGTCAAACACGATCTAACTACTTGGAATATTTTTGTTCAAATAGTTCGATTGTCAAACACGATCTAACTACTTGGAATATTTTTGTTCAAATAGTTCGATTGTCAAACACGATCTAACTACTTGGAATATTTTTGTTCAAATAGTTCGATTGTCAAACACGATCTAACTACTTGGAATATTTTTGTTCAAATAGTTCGATTGTCAAACACGATCTAACTACTTGGAATATTTTTGTTCAAATAGTTCGATTGTCAAACACGATCTAACTACTTGGAATATTTTTGTTCAAATAGTTCGATTGTCAAACACGATCTAACTACTTGGAATATTTTTGTTCAAATAGTTCGATTGTCAAACACGATCTAACTACTTGGAATATTTTTGTTCAAATAGTTCGATTGTCAAACACGATCTAACTACTTGGAATATTTTTGTTCAAATAGTTCGATTGTCAAACACGATCTAACTACTTGGAATATTTTTGTTCAAATAGTTCGATTGTCAAACACGATCTAACTACTTGGAATATTTTTGTTCAAATAGTTCGATTGTCAAACACGATCTAACTACTTGGAATATTTTTGTTCAAATAGTTCGATTGTCAAACACGATCTAACTACTTGGAATATTTTTGTTCAAATAGTTCGATTGTCAAACACGATCTAACTACTTGGAATATTTTTGTTCAAATAGTTCGATTGTCAAACACGATCTAACTACTTGGAATATTTTTGTTCAAATAGTTCGATTGTCAAACACGATCTAACTACTTGGAATATTTTTGTTCAAATAGTTCGATTGTCAAACACGATCTAACTACTTGGAATATTTTTGTTCAAATAGTTCGATTGTCAAACACGATCTAACTACTTGGAATATTTTTGTTCAAATAGTTCGATTGTCAAACACGATCTAACTACTTGGAATATTTTTGTCCAAACTGTCCGATGATCGAACTGTTAGTAGGACTAGTTGGAATAAACCGCCTATGTCCCCGAAGGGGTAGGTAGAGGTGTTAGCACCCACATTTCGCCAGTTTATGTTCAGGTCCCAATGTAATAGGTGGCGAGCCTATTGCCATTAACCGGGCACTTATAAACCTGCGATAAATACACACATTTTTTTCTTTATTTTTATTTTATTTTACTATTAATTGCTTAAAAAAATTCACTTACATCATTTTATATTCATTATATCTCTCAACAGAGTCATAAGCACTTCAGCAAAGTTGTTTTTTTTTTTATTTAAAAAAAAAGTATTATCACTAGTGTTGACCCGGGGTCTGGATAAGAGTAACTAAATGCGAATATGGCCGTTTGATTTTTATATTATTATCACCACGACTTATCAGCGGGTATCGTCGTAATGTAAACAATTTCTGTTTATTTGCTACCTAAATTCGCATGGTTTTGCCACTGTTTGGTTTGGGACCCTCGCTAATATTATTTTTATTGTTATCTATCGTTGTGCTAATATTATTATTATCAAGTACCTTTTTTTTATTATCCATGCCAAGTATATCGTCTTTTTTATCGTGCGGAAATCCCCATGGATACCACCCCCGTCGGCCATCGGGGGTGGGATCGAACGACTAAAAACGCACGTCGTCTCGAGTATGCCAAGACCATAGCAAGTGGAAAGATGAAAAAGGCGTGATTTGTATGTATGTATGTATGTTTTAATAAACAATCGGTAGAAAAAACGCGTAAATATACATCCACGCGGGCGAAGCCATAGGCATGAGCTAGTTAAAAATATACAAAAACGAACCTAACAAAATGAATTACCTATCTAGTCTGAACAAAATTTGACACATAACATAACATAAACTCAAGCCTATATCCTCGAAGGGGTAGGCAGAGGTGCTAGCACCCACATTTCGCCAGTTTATGTTTAGGTCCCAGTAATAGGTGGCGAGCCTATTGCCATTAACCGGGCACTTATAAACCTGCGATAAATACACACATAACTTCGAAAAGCATCGAAATGTCATTGGTGTGTGCCATGGTGAACCTACCCGAGAC